>CM041632.1:37660021-37730091 GCA_023333625.1 Bothriochloa decipiens | reverse complement strand
TCTATAAAAATGAATGAAAGTCGATGTTAGCTTTACCTTGAAAAAAAGCAAAAAGAAGGAGTGTTGAAAAAAGAAAGAGAGTTGAAAAAGAAGAAAGAGATGAAAAAGAGAGAGAGAAAAAAATGCATATGAGATATAAATAAAAAGAATAAGAAAAGAAAAGAAAAGGGAGGTTCTCCTCCTTTACACCATTGCTACCAATAAGTCCCAAACTCCATATACACTAGTTGTGTGTATAACTTGGCCTTAAGGTTCACCTGAGTTGGAGCCTGTACAACAATGCCACCGGTGCAGCATCTTCAAAGAAATCCGCATATGCTGCCGGTAAGAACACTCAGGTAAGCAAAAAGTAATAAATGTTCACCAACCTCTTCGCTCATACTTGTCTCCATATGATCATTCAAATTCATGCTTTCCTATTTATGTCAAATGCTCTAGTTTAGATGTGCTCCTATAGGGTACATCCATAAATTGTTTTCAAATTAAGCATGGTGCTTAGGTTGAAATAGCTTGCTTTAATCATAATTTGACATGGTGTTGAATTTTGGTTAATGAGCTTTGAGTTGTTGTCGTAAACATTGGAAGTAATATAAAATGAAGATAAATCTTGGCTATGTTTTCATTGCATCTTTTATCTTAGCCTTGCTTGAGCTCTAATAAAAGTTTGCTGAACAAGTTTTTCACAAAAATAAAATAAAAATAATTAAGTAATAATAATCTGGATAATAAAGTTTTGACTCCTTGATAGTCAGTAGGACCCTAGTCTGTTTTAGTACCTCTTGTTTTCGTCTCTTTGTTAAAGAAAGAGCAGGTACAAAAATAAGTGTGGGGGAGATATCTCAAGCATAATTAAAACAAATTTGAGATCTCCCCAACACATTGCACAAAATCGAGCAACCCATCATATAGAAGGACGAGACGAGACTTTCCTTAGCTCCTTCATCTTTAAGGTGGTTTGTGTAACTCTACCCGTTCTCCTCTCCAAGTTTTGAATTTTAACATCGAACAAATTTTAAATAGACAAAACTCTTGATGTTCCATCTCCATGTTATCCTGTGATTAAATGTGCATACTCTTTATTCCTTGCCACTGTTCCTACAATATGTGAACACTTATCATAGGGATCCCATTTTGTCTAAGTAATTGACAGATGAGATATAGTAGGATGACATGACGCTTGCTCATTTCTTACAAAGAATTTGGGATTTATTTTTTTAAAGCAAAATTCAAAAATAGCATGTTCCTTGAATGATGTTCAGATACCTACCAAGGTCATTATGATCTTTCATGACAAAACCTTCCACATATGCCTCTTACTTTGTGTCGAGTTTGGTCAAGTTTTGTGACCCCTGTTGAGAGATGCTTCATGCTCCCAAGATCAGAATTCACGTGCACCCACAAGTAAAGTTGCCATCTCTTACATTGAGAGCTACGCACAACATTCATTCATCCATCCACCAAATAATTGCACTACTCCTACCCTGGGAGTAGGCGCAAAATATTCTTTCCACTTACATCCACCCAAAAATGTTGTACTCCTACACTGGGAGTGAACAAAAATATGTTTGTTAGGTTCCATCTAAATAAATGCTCTAAATCCTTATTCACATCTCCCTTAAAGTTTATGTTGCAATTAGAGGCATGTGGCTATCATTTGAATAAAGGGTGAGAAAAAGTGCAGAAGAAAAAAACAAATGTGAAAAAAAGGGTGATGAAAAAATAGATATGTGAAACAAAATTATAAAAGGTGGAACAAAAGAAGAAAAAAAGGAGACAATAAGGATAGCCCATGCTCTCATAAAAATTTTTTTAAGTCCCAATAAAGAGGGAGATGTGTTTAAAGAGCATAGTATAATTAGGCCAGACACCATATAAATCCACCATTTTTCTCCACACACTTGTACATTTCTGATCTAAGAGTATGACGCTTTCCTCCGGTGAGGTCTGGGATTTGACTTAACAACATATGCATGGTAAGTGTGCCTTAGTACCTTCATTCCAACCACAAGCTCCATATAAACCTTTTTAGATGTAGGATGATCAAGTAAAGGCAATTTCTCTATATATGCCTTGGTGAGGAACCACTTACAAATATGAGTGACTTGAGAGAATCATTTAAAGAACAAAAGCTATCTTTATATTTTCAAAACCATACCAAAAAACCCAAGTTTCTGAGTAAGGATAGAGTGAGAAGATTTGAATCCAAGCTATTCCATTTTTCAATTTCCCAAGATATTTTGATAGACACTTGGAAGTTCACAGGTTCAGGTGAAGCTTGAATAACTTGTATGCAGATTTTTCCAATCAAGGAAATAAACTTGTTGGGGAAACTTGTTGGGGCTCCTTTAAACCTTTACTCGAGGATGAGTAAAGGACTAAGTGTGGGGAAACTTGTTGGCGCTCCTTATTGCATAATTTTTACTGCCAACTTTATAATAAAATGAACAACAACTTAGCAATAGGGCTTATGTACTACCATATTCCATAAGTTTTGGTGAGTTAATCATTTTCAGGACACAAGTATGAAATAAACCAAGTATATGGAATATTTGTACCAAAAGGCGCCTTCCAGGAAAGTATAAAATACCAAGAGGGAGACAAGCAACCCAACCAAAGCATTTCTGGATCAAACCCCGAACGTGGCTGCGATCCAGGTCCACTCCACAACCCACCTGCCAAAGGCGGTGGCGAACCGAGCCGAAAGTGGGCCAGCCGGCGCACTCGAACATCGGTTCGGGCCTAGCTTCCTAGAGGCGATACATTCAATGTCAA
This sequence comes from Bothriochloa decipiens, assembly GCA_023333625.1. NCBI lineage: Eukaryota > Viridiplantae > Streptophyta > Magnoliopsida > Poales > Poaceae > Bothriochloa > Bothriochloa decipiens. The sequence continues at coordinate 37,727,319 of CM041632.1, read as the reverse complement.
GGGAGGACATTGCGCTATGGGTTTTCCCTTTCTACCCCCGAACCAACCTCCACACACTATAAAAGAAGAGGAGGAAGCACTCTACAATATACACTCTACACTACAGTTGAGTTACACACTCCTCATCCTACACATATGAGCTTCACTTCCGTATCATTTTAGTAGTAGTAGTATACCTCTAGGTGCTAGTGCCTAGTTATACAAGTTAAAAATGAGGAAGAGAGAGGAGGGAAGAGTGGAGGCGAAGCCGGCTTGTTGGGTTCTCCTCTAGTTTGTACCTCTACGGAGCTGACTCCTTCATGAGTAATATTCGCATTCTTTCTTTGCAATTCCCTAGTGATCTATTTGATTAAAGTTTAGTGCTTATTTGCATCCTTGCGGGATCTCCGTTTGACTGAGTGCTTTAGTCTAATTAAGATATCGGACTAGAGTAGTAGCCGTTAGCATAGACGCGGTGTCTGGGCTAGCGAGTTACCTGAGTTTGCACCCAACCCTATGGATAGTTGTGGTAGCCCCAGGGTGATAGACCCGACGAGGCCTTTGTATTCCACCACGTTCGGGTTGGTGTTTCCATAAAGCTTTTGGCTGCCTAACCCCGGTTACCTCTTCCTAGTCTTTTCAAAAACTGGAAAGGAACAGTTGCTCCGAAGTGAGTGAGTTCAGTAAGCCGAGACTTTAGTTATCTAGTGACCTTAGGCAGAGCTTAGAAAACCCTCTCGCCCTACAAAATATCTTTCTACCTTCTTCTCTTGGATGTTCTTGTGTCTCTCTAGTACACTCTGTACCCTATCGAAAATACGATACCCTGAATACTTCCAGATGAAAGCTACAACGGTACTCCGTGCACTTATGGATTTATCTACTTACGCTAAGAAATACAAACAATATTCGAATGGCCAAGATAGCTGAAGGGCTTCACGCTCGTAACCGTCCCTCAACAGCCAAAAGATATGGGGATCATTGTTTTTCAAATTTTCACATATACGTGAAAAAAGAAGAAGAAGCCGAAAATAAGCACAACAAATCCATAGATAAACCATAAGGGTCAAAAGACCCGAAGTTCAAACATCTCAATTACAGCACAAGCGTTGTTTGAAACTCCCACACGCGGAAGGAATCACGATAGCAGGTCAACATGTTTTATAAAGGGACAAGTTTGAAATTAGTTAAACAGCCAGGGCATCATCATCACGAATAACATTTGAAGCAGACGGGTCTTGGACGGTAGCAGTGGTAGCAGTGGCAGCTTCAGTAGTCGTGGCATCGGTGTTTGGTGGGGCTTCGGTAGAACCGGGCTGCGGCGTGTGAATTTCGGTGTCTTCCCGAGACGGGGTGCCAGCATCGGAGCCACCCTCGCACTCATCGCGGTCGCTGATGTACACCATAACTTTGTGTTTAATGACAGCTTGTTCATTGGGAACCTGCAGTAAAAAGCAGAAATTAGCACTAGTACAAAAATTGACATCATTAATGCCACCAATTTACATCAGAAACGGCTAACTAGCAAGCCGCCTCTAAACTCACGGGGCAGCACTGTAGCTTCGCGACCTTCTCTAAAGATTTATTTTTAGGGGCGGTTTCACTAAGAAAACAGCCTCTAAAAATTGCCTATTTTTATAGACGGCTACGTTAAGAGAACCGCATTTCAAGATCTATTTTTAGAAGTGAATCCATTAAGAGAAGCGCCTCTGAAAATATATCTACTTTTAAAAACCAATCTTTTAAAAGCACCGGCTCTGAGAATAGCTACACACGCATGCAATTGAAAATTTTCATGGTCTTTGGATTCCCTCTTCCTGTTCACGCCCAAGCACTTTGAACATGTAAGACCATGTGCATGGGACCCATTCACCTCTGGACATCTGCATCCTTATATACCCACACAGAGCACAACCACCTTATCCCTTTCATTCTCATCTCCTGAACTCTCTCCAACTTTGTATCTTCTCTATCTTCCTTTCTTGCTCGTTCTTTTGGGTGGAGGTGCAACAGCCATGGTGAGGTGTGGTGGTCGCGCGCGGCAGAGCAGCGATGATGAGTTGGTGTGTGGTGTCTTTGATTTCATCTTCCCTGAGGTGAGTGCGGGCTATGACGACCATGCATGCTAGCTAATAATAGTAAACTCATTGGATTCCAAATTGCAAGCGATGGAGTGGTGTTAGCTAGTAATAGTAATCTCACATCCTATTCTCATGCAGGCATGCAACGAGGGGCTTCATGGTGAGTTGCCACCAGATCCGACCATGGAGTTGACCCGCCAGCACGGACGGAGAGGAAGTGTCAATGGCCATTCGATAGGGGTTGGGCGAACTTTGGAGATCCTCGATGCCAGCGTCTTCAAAGAGCTCCCAGTGGTCGTGTACTTCCCCGGCAGTAGCTTCGTCTCTAGCTTCGTCTTCCCCAATGGCTAGGCCTGCTGCAGCAGCGCGGCCGCTGGCAATTTTTTTAATTTGCCAAAAACATTTTTAGAAATGGTTCGCATAGTATAACTGCCCTTAAAGATGGAACTTCATATGCGGCTGTCTTAATTTGACTGCCTCTGCAGATCTATTTTCAGAGGCGGCTATCTTAATTTAGTTGCCTCTAAAAATCTATCTTCAGGGGCCGTTAAAAGCCTGTTGCTAGAGTTATCGCATCTTTACAATCAGTTGGTTAGTAGCGGCCATGCAAACCGCCCTGAACATCTAATTTAACCGCTACTATAGTAACTTTTTGTACTAGTGTAGTAAAACTTAGGTCACGGACACCGAAGCATTCAAAATAGTCAAGTTAACTCACAGATTGAGCACTGTGCGAAGCAACCCTATGTTTCTGCCGCCTGACTCCCAGTAGCCAGCGAAAAATCTGGTGGCTATGGCATTCACATCAGGGGCAGGCTGCCAATTAGAGTTGATATCTTTGGCCATGTTCACATCACCAAAGTGGGAGCACCCAGCATCTTTCAATGACTTGCACAGAGCACGGCACGCTTCTAGGGCAGCATACTTTCGTCCAATATCCATCGAACCCTCAAGTTGACCTAAGCCGCCTGTCAAGAATAGGAGATAATTGAACACCAAATCCTCCTCACCCGCCTCAACGCTGGGAATCTCAGTGTCGTCCCTGATGCTGGCCAGCAGCTAGACATATTTCTCGCAAGCTCGCGTAGCCCACCGTAGATTTGCCGATTCCTTGATTTCACAACCATGTCTCGAGTATTCATGTTCTGCTTAAGCTGGCTTGTTTCCTCCTCCGTGCGCCGTCGAGCATCAGTTTCTGCCTTGAGCTTTGCTAGGGCGTCGCCCAATGACTTCACCCAGGCCTCAGATGTGCTCAGTCTAGACTCGGCCAGGGTAAGATGCACCTCCTCTTGCTTTCGGAGAGCGCTGCTCAGCACTGAAGCCTACGATGTAATAGTTGTCATAGCAACAACGCTTAGATATCAAGTTGCAACAGGAAAAATCACCTCCCAAATAGTGCTTAACCGAAGGTAAACATGAAGCACTAACCGAAATAGCATGGAATTCAATAGCTGAATGCAACTCGCTGTGATCCACAAGCGTCAAGTCCCTCTTCGTATGGGGAGCAGAAAAGGAAGAGGTGCACTCCTGAGCAAATGCAGACCCAAAGCCGGAGGTAAAATCCTGGAGGTTTGGCAATCCACTCTGGCCACCAACCAGGCTTCGAAAGCAGGCCCTAAAGCACGAGCAATTTGGTAAGCTTCTTCACGACACGGGCTCATTTCTTCCAGAGAAGACAAACCTGAGTACACGCGCATCCTACTATATTCAGCCGGGGTGCTGTCCAGAGGAAGCACTCCGTGTCCAAAAAGAGTACACGCCGCCATCTCTGGGGTCATCCCCGAATGTTTGTAGGAAAAGCGGGACATACCAACCGAGCGAACCGGGTGAGGCACAGCCACATGCTCACGACCTGAAGCAGAACACAGCTCGAGGAGGGGTAGCAGCAATATCTTCGGCAGACGCCGACTTTGATGAAGTGGCACCACGCTTCGGCGCTCTCCTGCTAGCGTCATCTGACGCTGGCTTGTTTTGCTTCCTTTGGTTAAACTCAAGCCCCGCACCCCTAAGAGCTGGCTGATTGTCCAATGCAATAGTGCATGGGTTCACCAGGCGTCTAGCGCTCCTTGCGGCCATTGACGATGAACCTTCGGGTTGTCCAGGAAAAACTCCTGTACATTCATTAAAAAACATATCAAAACCGAAGTACAGAAACACAAATAATGGGGTATTGAAACATAATTGAAGTAGACAAGGCCATTAACGCAAAACTCTAACCGTTTCGGTAGCTAAGTTATCATAAGAAGGATTTTCAATAACAATTTTCTGACTTCGTTTTATCGGCTTCGGCCAAAGCTGTCTGCCCATCTCGCGACCAATTTCCACGTCACGAGACTCGGATGGACACCGAAATTGAAGTTGTTCACATTTCCGCCTCTCAGCAAGAATAGTGTTTCGGGCTGACAGAGCAGCGTCTCCACGGCCCCGCCCTCATCCACCACGAGCACATCCTCCACGCTTGCCGCGCCCCCGGCCGGCATTCGATACCGCAGAGCTGCCCTCTCCCTGGCCTGCCGCAATATCAAGCATGGCAACAATGGATTTAGGTGGAGACCGATCATGGTACACAATCCTCGTTACATCAAAAATACAGTTTATGCGCTTCAAAAGTCCCATCTTAGCAAGAAGAGCATCGTGCTCAGTTTGGTTGTACGGGTCACAAAGTCGATTTGCCCGAATTTCAACCTCTATAACAAACTCATCCGTGGTAATGTCGCCAGGAAGATCTAACTCCAGTACAGGACCTTTGTAGTCGTCACGTTCCACGAATCTATCAAATTTCACTTCGCTGCTCAGAAGCAATAATTTCCTCGACTATGTCCTGGCTGGTTTGCCGATTCGCAGTAAGCAAATAAGCAGTGGCAGCCGTGACATCTGACGGACTCAGAATCCCGAAGGTAGCCCAACTTCGGCCAACCATTTGGGTCATTACCGAAACCAAGGGGTGCGCCTTAGGCAAACCATCGCGGACTGCGCGTTCAACTTGTGAATCGCTACAAACTCGAATATAAAATCAATATCGTTTCCGGTCGTCGCACTTAATCTTAAAACCAGGATAATGCATGAAGCCCGTTCACGATGAGATGGATAAAATTATAGGAACCATATTCAGCGCGGACATCATCCACATTTCCAAGTTTCCTGATCTTGGAATGATGGTGAGCATTGTGAAAGCTAATGAATGTGTTAACACTCAGCTCACAATCCATCATCTTCATTGCCATAGCATAGATGCTGAGCCGGGTAATATGATGAAGCTGCAAATTGTATTGCTCCAGCACCGAAGCAACAAAGGGTTCACTGGGGAATCGAAGCCCAGCCTTAAAGTAATCCTGAAAGACAAGTGCTTCATATGGCTTGGGTTTCGGAATTAACTCCTCTTCGGGGGGTGCTCGACACAGCGACCTTTCAAATGAAGTAAGCAAGCCCGTATCCTCAAACTTGTTAAGCAACTCCTCATCAACCTTTGAGGAGTCAAGGCAGCAGGTCCAAGCCTTATGCTTCTGCTTTTTTCTTGGAGGACCAGATTCGACATCCCTGATTAAATCTCGTACTATAGCATCCTGACTGACATCGCCCTCAGTGTAGCCTTCCACATCGATATCATCTTTGATACCCCCTCCAGTTGAACCTTGCAAGCTCTGGGCACCACAGTTAGCTTCGGCGTCTGGCACAACCAAATCACCAGATAAATGCACTCTTTCTTCATCTGGCTTCGGCCAAAAAACACCGGTGTTAGAACTCAAATCTGTCCCTGAATTAGAGCATGAGCAGTCCTCTAAGCCAGATCCACTGCTTGAAGTGCTTTCACCAGACTTTGCTGCTTGGGATGACATGTTCCTATCTTGCCTGGCGGCCAAGACAGGTGCAATGTACCACGAATCAAGGCTGAGTTTGCTCAATTTAGTGACAATGTTGGCACTCCTTGAATCTAGGTAGCAAAGGGACGGCGTTAGTACGGTGCTCGCGTGATTCAGTCTCAAGACCAGAGTGGCCGCTCCTGAAGTACGACTCAAGGCACAGCGACCCAGTGAGGTTCGGTGACCGTGGCAAAGTGGACGCGCCCTGAATCTGAGTTTCGGGGAGCGCCGAAGGGCTACTGTTGGAGGCAGGAGAGAGAGTTGCCACCCTAAGCCCCATCAGGTCACTCGAACCTCGGGCCTGAAGGGAAAACCACTGAGCACCATCGGTATTCCAGTACAGATTCAGGTGATATGGAGGTCTAACTGAAGATGAACTAATGGGTGGACGGACAGAGCATGTACTTGGTCGTGGCTCTGATAGGCCCTAGGTGGGGCATTTTCCGAATCTGGTGAGCCGCTTTGCGGCATTGTCAGCTTTGGGGGACGGATCATAGTTAGAAACAACGTGTTTCAGTGTCTGGGCCACCTATTTGGTAGAGGGCACCGTGTATACCAAAGCCGACCCTAGTAGAGCCGCGAATAAGCTTCATGTCCTTGTTGTGTGTAGGATAACCGGGCAGGTGGAGAGACAAAGCCCAAAGAGCGCCACGTGCCCGACAATGATGAATTAGGCCGTATGGGGAGACAACACCAGTTTGACATGTTTGCCCTTTGTCGGCTAAAAGTGTACAACGGCAAGCCACTTCACGGGGGCAAAAATATCATGTAAATGCCTATGGGCTGCTATAAATACCGCTCCTTATGGTAAGGGAACGGTCCTGTGCGTTTCAGCTGGGACTTGATTAATGAAAGAACACACAACACTTCGCGTTCGTCTTTACCCAAATTTTACTTCGTTTGTTGGATTCGGGCCCTGAGGGTTCACTCTTTGGGGGGCCGAATCAACAGATTTGCAACAAGAATAAATTTGCATATAAATAGTTCTTCCATGTATATCAGATTTTCAAGCATAGTTAGCACCCAGAATCAGGGGTATTGATTGTGATAATATATCCAAGTAATACCTAACACACAGTGAGAAAATTATACTAACCATATTACAATGCTGATATAAGCAAAGCTGTCATTCATTCTAAATGTACCAACAGCAATTCAATGAATGCGAACAGATGGTAATATATCATGTAACTATAAGATTGTCGTATCGCTAGCAGTATATAACTGCTCATTGTGGCATTACATTGCCCTACAAATCAATTAAAATACTGCTACATTATGCAGGCCATTGGCACCAATATAGAGCATGTTGAGCCTGAGCACAAAGACCTGAGAGGTAAGTGTTAACAGCAATCTGCATCTTCACATAACTTTGACAACAAAATTGACATTGCTTCAGTGACATGATGCCATCCAAATTACCTTTTCACAGACCATGAAATGAGAGATGGCTCCACGATGGGCTGTACTCACTGGAATGAATCATTATATGAACCTAATCAAATTAATGAAGTGGCTATCAAAACTGTATCTCCAGTCAAAAGGAGAAACTAACATTATGAAATAAAATCATTTTGATGATATAGCCATTTCATCAAACATATGACATGCAAACTCATAAGGAGACTATCGGGGCAAATTCAGGAGGGTAAAGATCAAATTGGAATTTGGAACTACCTCAACTGCTTAATTGACACCAATATCCTATTCTTCATAGCCACAGTGCAAACACAAAGATTTGCCATATTCTCCAAGATGTTGTACGGTCCAAGGAGGTCACGCCCATGCCAGTTGCTCGCAGTCGTGGTAACTGGTAACGACCATCAGGGGTCTACATTCGTGTCGTGGCATGCTTGTCTCGTCATGCCGTTGGCTGACAACGGTTCTTGTGGTCCGCATGTGCTATGTCAGCCTGGAGGGGCGGTCTATGCCTTTCCTGGTGGGCGACCCAGAAGGCGGGGACCATGCGATGACGGTTCACGAGGTTTGGGATGGAGGATGAGGAATTCGACACGGATTCTCGAAGATTCGAGGGTGTCCATTTTGGTGGATGGAAGGGCAGGTGGACGAGCGGGGGTGGCCGTATTCACTGCGCTGCACCCGTCGTACGCTCCAGGGTAGCCAAAGCCACCACGCCTGCACTGCCAATCGCATGGGGGATCACAGGGGAAACTGGAGCCCCCGATCGGGCCTGGATGGTCGAGACCGGAGCGGCCCGGGCCACCACGCCCATAGCACCGAGCTCGGCCTGCTAGCCTTTCGCCCTCACCGGGAAGAGGGAGGTACGGGGGGTGTGGAGGCAGCGGGCGGACTGCACGCCGCTGAGAGGCGAGTCGCTCACGAGAGGACGAGAGGATTCACAAGCTTCTGGGTTAACGGCTTAACAATTTAGAGACATGCTATGCTCCATATCCGACGGTTCATATTACGTATTGGCCGGATCCGACGGCTATTAGCTTAGTGGGTCACGTGCACTATCAGGTGCCCGATTTTGTTACAGGATTTGTTTATAGAAGATAAGGGAGAGGTATCCCGTCTACCTCGTACATGTATGGGTAGTCTCAATGGTGTAATAATAATGGTTTCTATGTCTATTAATTACTTTGATAGCTTAGCGACTCTGTGTTTTTTTAACGTGACAACAGAATTAATGAAGTGAGAGAGAGAGCACAAATCAAAGAAATGGTTTCTTCAGGGCGAAACAAAGTCGATGCTGGCGAAATGACCTCCGGGGGTGTTGACGTCAGCATCTTTTTTTAATTTGAAAATTTCATATTTTTTTATTCTGAAGTCTAAATGTAACAAATAATATATTTATTTCGATCAGCTCGATGAGACCTTCGCAATGGCGTACTCTAATTCATCATTTCAGACACTTTTATTCAGTGAAAAATTGAGATTTCTACAAAAACAACTAGAGCACCAAAACTCGTGGAATTTGTAGTTTCAAACCCTACAATTATGCTTTGTGATTTATTTCATATTGTTTTATGCAATAGTTGATGGTTATATTTGGTATTTATTGGCTGTCAATATTTCTCTCAAGCTTAACATTTGCTCATCCCTGAACAAAGCTAGTCTCAATAGTGGATCAGGAGTTGCTACAATGCTTTCACGCCTTAAAAGTACACGTGTTCAAACAAAAATTATCCTCCCGAGTAGAATAAACTATTCTAACTTTCAAACTAACCCATATTACCTTCAACCATAGGCTTTTAGCTTCACTTGGGTCTTGAGAAATTGAAAGATACAACGGTCAAGTCAAGCACTATGTCTCAAGTTCTTCGATCAACCTTCATTTTAGAGTTTTTATGAGTTTTCAAAATAAAACTTGAAGATTCCTTTGTATGACCCTCTCAAGTCTCTTATATGTGGTATTTGTGGATCCTCGCCAAGACAACAATGGTGTTTTTCCTTTCCTCTTCTCTCAGAATATGTGATAGTTTTGGACTAAGGCAGAATAACATTGTGCCTTCTCTCTCACCCTATAACTAGTAAAATTATGTCGAGTTCATAGGTGGGAAAGAAACAGCTCATACATACTTGCAATACATATGTTGCCTAGTCCAACTATGGATCTAGAGGAACTTGTCATATATACAATCAAATCAAGATATACATGTGTGGTTGCAAATGATTGAATAAACAATATGGTAGAGAATATTTGTGGGAGATAGAAGGGGTGAAACCTTACGGTAGCGAATATTTGTGGAAGAATATATTTTTTCTATTTTTCTTTTTTAACTAATTTTTATTTTTTTCCCAAAAAACTATTGGAATTTTTGAGATGAAAATGATAACAACTTGTAGCATTTACTATTTGGAATTTGGGTAGCAAATAAGGAATCCTATCAGGAATATTTTTGGTGTTTACTCCCAGAGTAGGAGCAAAACATTTTTGAGTGGATCTAAATAGATGATTATGGTGGTGCGTACTTCCAGGGTAGAAGTAGCAAGGGATGATGGTGTGTGTGTGAAATCTTGATTTTAACCGCATGAAAAGTTCCTAAGGGTCGACACAGTTGGACCAAACTCAATGCAAACAAGCAATAAATAAATGTGAAAGTTTTTCCTGTTCTATCAAGCATGCATATATGGTTGTGTTAGGAATTTAAACCCTCATCATACAAGAACTCATCATGTGGCATTTTCAAAGTTTTTCAAAAGATAAATCTCCAGAACTCTAGTGTCACTAGGAATAAGATAAACAACAACTAAGACCTTCTCATATGATATCTGCCAATTTCTTAGACTTAGATCAAGCATTCATTTGCTACCCACAAGTTTCAAGCACAGAGCAAATCTTAGGCCAAAATAATTTTATCCAAAACTCAAGAGAATTCGAGGCTGAAAACTAGGTACTTGAAAGAAATTGCAGCAGAGAAACTATTCTTCATTTCCATGCTTTTATACACTCTCTTTTAATTTAAAACTTAAAATCACAAAACTAATATATAACTTAAAATAAAATTTTTATTTGGTTTTATGGTTACGTAATCTTTTTACTAGCAAAACAAACTTAATCAAATTAAAAGGGAAAGAAATACTTATCTAGATACACGGGGATGGTTTTCCCCTAAGCTAGGAGTTGACGTAGTCGTGCAATCTTGAGTGTAGTAGACTGGCAGTGGACATGTAATTCCTCCATCAAAATTTCAATGTTGGTGACTATTGAGACAACACTCCGACAGTGGACAAAATATCGATAGTGGACAGAATATCCACTTGCTTGTCAGCTCTTTTTGATCCTTCAAATTCTACAAAACTCAAATAGACAGCACAACTTGTGGAGAATGTTAAGAGCTAAACGTTCGAGCATTAATTGTCTAGAGCTTAGGTTGATTGAGTTTAGTGTAAATTCTATGAACTCAATTACATTGAGTTCCTCAATTGTGTTGATTTGTGGCTCAAGATAAACTTTCAAGCATTGACCATTTACCTTAAAAGTGTTACCTTTACCATCTTGTATAGTGAGGGCCCCATGGGTTGAAGTGCCTATGACCTTGTATGGTCTGTCCCACTTACTTCACAACTTACCATGTCCAAAGAGCTTAACTCTAGAATTCAATAGTAGAACCTTATCCCTAGGCTTAAACTCCTTGTGCTTGATTCTCTTATCATGCCACCCTTTTGTTCTCTCTTTATAAATCTTGGAATTGTGATAGGCCTTTTCTATCCACTCTTCTAGCTTAGGTAGTTGCATATGACGATTCTTACCTGCTAGGTGGAGATCCATGTTCCATTTCTTGATTGCCCAATGAGCCTTGAACTAAACTTCCATAGGCAAATGACATGTTTTTTCATAAACAAGTTGATAAGATGTCATGCCTATGGGTGCCTTGTATGCACTTCGGTAAGCCCAAAGTGCATTAGGGAGTTTGTCTTTCCATCCCTTTCCCATTTCATCTACGGTGTTTTGTAGAATATTCTTGATTTATTTGTTAGATGTTTAGTCTGAGGATGGTATGCTGTTGCGACATTATGACGAACTCCATGATCTGTTAGATACTTCCGAAAGACCTTATCGATGAAGTGGAAACCTCCATCGCTTATAACCAACCAGGGTATACCAAAATGAGGAAAGATTACTTCATGGAACATTCTCTTGCATGTTTTGAATCAGCTGTTCGACGAGGCAGGGCTTCTACCCATTTCGACACATAGTTCACAACCACAAGGATGTACTCGCAATTCCTCGAATTGATATTCCCATGTTTTTTACATCGCTGACATCTCTTGACAAACTCCTTTGTTTCTTCATACATCGTCGGCCAGAAAAACACTTTGCCAGATCCTAGCATGTGTCCGAAATGCTCCATAGTGTCCTCCATGTGGCGAGACATGACATCTTTCCATAATGTGAGTAGCCTCCACCATAGGAACACATCTTCTCAACAACCCATCGGCACAAACTTGAAAAAGATATGGATCATCCCATAGGTGAAAACGGCTATCGTGTATCAATTTTCTTTTGTCTACACCAGGTGGGACATAGCCTTTAACTATAAAGTTCACGATGTCTATGTACCATGGATTTGAGGAGATACTGCCATGAGGAATGTGTCGTCCCTCAGATAATCATTGATGGGAAGCCCATCTGTTTCCTTGAAATGAAGCCTAGACAGGTGGCCGGCTACATAATTCTCTACTCTCTTTCTATATCGGATTTCTATGTCAAACTCTTAGAGGAGAAGAGTCCATCAAATGAGCCGAGTCTTAGCATCTTTTTAGTGAGGAGGTACTTAAGAGCAGCTTGATCTATATAGATAATTACCTTTGCCCCCACTAAGTAAGCTCTAAACTTGTCTACAGCAATGACAATAGCTGATAACTCTTTCAGTCTTGTTGAGTCTTATATAGTCTGCCTCCCGTCAGTAGCTTCAAAGGTGTTGATGGTAATTAACTCCATTTATAAGCCATCAACTTAGGCTAGGAATAATCTGAATAGAATTAAAGTGTGTAGTTATAGGCTTTGATTCTAACGAGTTCCACGAGTTATGTCGTCCTCACTTGTTTTGCTGGATAACCAACATTTCATGTACAAAACCATCCTAAGTGATGAATTAGAGCACACCATTGCGAAGAGCTTGTCAAGACGATCGAAACAGACATATCATTTGCTATATTTGGAGTCCTGGAGAGAAAGAGTCCTCGAAGGATACGATTTGGAAGATTCTAGAAGGCCCTGGAACCATCATCATCATCTACAAATCCAGGGGTTAATTTGTTAGAAGATCACCACTTTACAGTAACTACATTCCGTAGGTACTTTTCTAGAGCTGGCCAAGGGAAGAATCCAACCATGGTATGACTACTTGCCCCAACAGATCGAATCTTAGCACGAGAAGGATCTAAAAGACACGAGACCAAAGGAGAGACCCGCCTGGTAGTGGGCCAGGTCGGCCGACCTCTACCATAGGTCGATCGACCTGGGTAGGGCCCACTTGTTAGCCATCTTCGTCCTATGGCTCTCCACCACCTTGGAGATCCAATCTCCGCCATCGTTCAAGGTCAGTTTGATCCGAAGGCTACGGTTCATCCCTAGGGGCCATATAAACAGAAGCAAACCCCCCAACAATAATTCAATCATTAGATCATTCATTCTTCAATTCAGAGGTGTCCCTCGAAAGGATAACTTAGAGCTCCACCATCCTAGGGCATAGCTAGAATAAGAATTAGAAGTAGAGGAGGTAAGCTACGCTTGGATTTTGGATCTAGTCGCGAGGAGGCTCAGAAATAGCCTTGTACTACTCTCTGTATCAACATTTGTTCTTATTTCCATTGTGCTCTAGTTCATCTTGTTTATCTTATTTGTTCTTAGTACATCTTCATCTTGTTTATCTTATTCGTTCTTAGTACATCTTATTTGTCTTCTAGTTCATCGTGTTCTTGTTTTTATTATTCTTATTCTTGTTCTAGTTGATACAATCGATATGACTTGGTTTAGTTGCATATTCATAATTATAATGATCATTCTCTACTTTGATTATATGTCTAGCATAGTTAGACTAGCTTCTAGTTTGTACACATGTTCGTATAGCGTTGGTCTCAATTGCCATGGGATGGGTGGTCAACGGCCATGGGATGGGTGGTTAACGGTGTTTAGACATTGTGTACCTACGGATCCATCCTACGTTCCGGGACAATCAGTGGTAGATCATAAAAAAAGTGACTTGGTAGCTTCGTTGAGTCCTATGTAATCCACTCGCTGAATGATAGGTTGAGTATAGCTCGATTCCAAAGAGATAAATTTTACTCTATTTCTGATCCTGTTTCGGAATGCCTATTGGGTATAGACATGAAGTAATTTTAGCCATATCCTACTCTAAGAAGAACCACGGTAAATCGTCGACCCGGCGTGCGAAAACGACCCTCACTCGTAAGTCCGCCCGCCCGGCTATTTCGCACGCTCGCTCGCTCCCGGGCCCGCTTGGCGTTCCCCACTCACGCTCTCCCACGCCTGCTCGGCGGTTCCCGTGCGTGTTCGCTAGCAGGCCGCCCGGCGTTCCCCGCTCGTGCTCACTCACCCACGCCTCAGCATCCTCTCCTCCCCGTCACACCCACGCCGTCGGCTGCTCCCCACGCCGTTGCCATTCCACAGATTGACGCTGCCATCGTCACCTCGCGCCACCATCACCCGCGGAAACGCCGCCGGAATAGCTGGGGCCTTCTCCCGCGCCAACGCCGCCGGCCAGCAACACACTCGTCCCGTTATCGTTCCAGCCGTGCGGCGGGAGATTGAGATCCAGCGCTGCAATGGAGGCATGGGGGTGTTGCTGGCGGAGGCGCGGATCCTTGCTTTACCAAGCAGGATGGAGGGAGCGGGCACGAGCGGAGGAGAGGCTCATCGTCAGTCGCCAGCTCACCCTCGCAGCGAGGAGAGGCTGGGCGGGCACGAGCGGATGCCGCGCGAGCCATGGGGCAGAGTCCGTCGGGCGCCGATGCAGTGGCTCAGAGGCCGCGCGGAGTCATGAGTCGCCTGGCCGCTGGCTTATAGGCCGCGCGGCCGCGGGGATGCCGGTGGCGGATCCTGTCGCCTAGCCCCATGAGGAACTGACGAAGGGATGAGCGCAGGGAATGTACGCGGCCGTCGGCCACCGGACTGGGCAGCAGGGCCTCCAAGATCGAGACGACACAGAGATGGGGAGGGCCCCGCACGCCGCTGCTGCGGCGTCTGCTCCTCTTGGGGCCCTCACAGCCTCATGCTCCTACTCCTGCCTCTAGCTGCAAGCGTCGGCCTCTTCCCGCTAGCCTGGAAGGACGACGTCCTCGTCGTCGCCTTGAGCCGTGAAACTTTTCCATATCGGTGAGTCACATTGATTGGCTGAAGTAGCTGAGATTTTTCCTTATGAAATTGGGCCTATCAACTTAGCAGTTTTCAAAAAGGACAAGTTCGTGAGGATCCTCTGGTTCAGGCTGGATGTCCCTGATTTGGTCGCTGGACTCAATTGTTTAAAACTATTGCCAGTTCCCACTAACAAGATAACTAAACAGTTCTGAGGTCTTATAATTAAGCTTGCTGAAATAGAACCTTGCCATTGCAGGTGCTCCACTACTGAGATGGTACTATTTATTTGCCAATGATTGCTAAACCTGTTCACTATTGTTTTTTCTAATTAGTAAGGGGGTGTTTGGCACTGCTCCGCTCCCATTTTCTCAGCTCTGCTTCACGAACTTCACTATGGAGCAGCTCTATCATAGAGTTTATGCAGTAGGTGGTACTGTTTGGCAGACAACTCTACTCCAGCTCTAGAAATGAGTTGTTTTCATACCAATGGTCAATTATACCCTTGATTAAAATTGCATACCTGCCCATGCAAGACAATTACATATTCAAAGATATTAAGATTGTATGATCGGCCATCCAAGATAATTACATACTCAAAGATATTAAACTTGCATGGTATGCATTTCTTGAATTTCATGGATCGATGCAACACCAAAGCTCTTTGACCAATAAAAATTTAAAGGCTCAAAGGAAAGAAGGAACAACTGCACTCTACACTTTCCGTCTACTCATCAACAGGGCTCGCTTAGAAAAAACACAGAAGCCAAAATAGCTACAGTGACGGACTGCCGGCACATAGGATGCGGCCAACAGAAGGCACTCCGGGATTAACGGTGGCAAGGTGGTAATTATTTCGTAACTCCATGTGAGAGTATAAAACTCCAAAAACTGGAGTACTCCTTGAGGTGGTCTAGAAAAAATGTGGAGTTGGCCTCTAGCTCAACCTTTTTTATGGAGCAGAGTTTTGGAAGCTAGATGTGTTCGGCAACGCGGAGCTGGAGCGGAGCTGAAAAAACAGGCCCAAACACCCCCTAAGTCCCCTAACCACTGATTCTCACATTTTCTTCCTCTGATGTTCAACTACAGATAAGATACCTTCACTCGTTTAATTTATAATATATGAAAATGCAGAAACTCTGTATATGTAGAATGTAGTTTTACGCAGTTTTTACATTACTGAAGATCATATCGATGCTATATGTCCCAAATGTTGTTCATCAGTTAGTGATCTGGAGTGAAGATTCTCCAATTTTTTGTTAATTATTATGTATATTTCTGGAATTGTACTTAAAGTAATTTGCTTTTGTATTTCTGTAGGTGAGTACTAATTATGAAAAGGAGCCGGAGGATCTCTACATGGAGCATGGATTGGACGAGTTGCAGGGAACAAGGATCTCTACTTGGGCACCTTCAGTAAGTAGCAGAGATGTTGTTTTCACTGAATATAGAGTACTCCTGTACATATATTCACCACACACAAGTGTATTCATAGTTGGGGCCATCCCTTGAAGCCAACCAACAAAGTTGGGGCAGGTCGAGAGTCGGAAGTGTTCCATGTTTGTGGGAATATTTGCAGTGCAGGAGCAGCAAGGAAGAATCAAGATAAGCTGCTGCATCTTATGTTGATAATATTTTATTTTATTGATACATAGAAGTGCAAGGACGAACAGCCTATGAAAATTGATAGACCTAGCTGTTGCGGAATTGACGAATTGTGACACTTTCAAAGTGAAACTACTAAATTTACTAATGGCATGATGAATCCCCTTTTATCATCTGTTCAGGATAATAATCGTGGGACTTGATTTTCCTTGGACTATTGGAGAAGGACATGCAGATAGCAACATAAAAAATTAATATTTCCTTTTTTATTACAAAATGCATCTGGAGATGCTTTAATTTCCCATACTATCCAAATACAACTTTTCCAGCGACTAATAATTGCAATACTTCAGTTTTATCGATTTTACGGTTTGCAAGGTAACATTACATATGTGATAATGCTAAGTTAATTACTTCTTGCTTCTATGTGTTTGGTCAGGTAATTTGAAGAGTTTTTTGCTTCCCCAAATATTGGCAGAGTTGGATCGTTTCATGGCATGCTTGCCAGTGCTTTGTGGCATGACACTATGAAAAATAGGGTTGCTTCTCTGTAAGGACTAAGGAGTGTTTACCGGCTGGGGATGGAGCAATGTGACCTTGGCCAAGGTACGCAAGAATCAAGCAATTTCTATCTGGAACTGTTTCAACAAATTGTGTTAATTAAAGTCCAACATAATCTATGACATGAACACATAATGACATGCACCAACCACTGTGTTCTCTGTTCTCTATGCTACAGAAAGCTTCTATATGTGAGTTGTAGACCTGTAATATGTAGAATATAGGTGTTACCGACTGCCAAATTGAGCAAAGGGTTTAGTGTTATAATGTTATTTTTTCATTTGGTTAGCTTTTCTCATGTGGTGTTTAATCAATACACTATCATTGTTCACAGGTGACTGACATGAAGCCCCATTTCTTTTCAGGTGTTCCTTTGATTTGGCAATTCAGTTGCATCAACCCACTTCTTGCTGGAAGATGAATTCAATATGCATACAAGTTAGTGTGATATCTGTATCATTTTAAGTCTATAACCACATTTACTTCTTAAAATTGTTGTGGGGGCCTTTAACTGCTGGGCTTCATGTTCTGGACTTCTGGCTTCAACAGGTTGCTTGCATCTTCTCTACAGGATCCCTTAACTCCTTTCCTGCAATTATCGATAGCAAAGGTCCCAGTTCTAATAATCTTTTTTTCTTTTTGCGAAAAGTTCGAATAATCCTATGACAACCTTGTCCTCCTGGTAACCTGGTCTGTCTGGCATGAACATAATCTTCAGGGTTTTCTATGGGCAGCAGGACAATCGATTGAGGTTTTGCGCCTAATTGTAGAAGAAGGTGGTAACTGGTTGCAGACCGGGTACAACTCGCTAGCAGCACTTCTTGCAGTTGCCAGGTTCTAGACTGCTGCTTCTGTTAGTTGCAAAAATCGCAGCAATGTAACTTTGATTAATTGTAAAGTTAGTGCTACTCTGTGGTATGC
This sequence comes from Bothriochloa decipiens, assembly GCA_023333625.1. NCBI lineage: Eukaryota > Viridiplantae > Streptophyta > Magnoliopsida > Poales > Poaceae > Bothriochloa > Bothriochloa decipiens. The sequence continues at coordinate 37,709,527 of CM041632.1, read as the reverse complement.
TCCGGTTTGCAACTTGCAATACTGGGCTTACTCATGGATTTTCAGCTGTGGTGTTGTGGTGTTCGTAACATTCCTTTCTTCTTAATGAAACACTTGCGTCCGGCGCATGTACGTGAAAAAAAGATGGGTACCAGTTCTCACGCACATTATAAGAACATATGCTCATATGCATCTTTGTTTTCTTTAGGTTATTTAAAGGATTCATGTGATAAGTATAGGGAGTATATGCCAAAAAGCTGATGATGTATGTTAGCTGGTTTTCTCAATCGTGCTTTGTTAGAATGTTGTAAACATTAAGTTCACATTCAAAATAAAATTATCGTGATATTAGTTCCTGATGCAATGCACGAGTATTTACCTAGTTGTTAGACATAATTGCACTAATCAACGTAGTTCTTGCCTAATAGTTAGGATATTTATTAGGAGTTGTTACCTTTTCACTTTAAGCTTTGCTACGCCCCGATGAAAAATGCTCGGTGGAACCCTTTTTGAGACTACCTAACCTGTTTATCTTATCTTTATTATACGATTGACTCTGCTTGAGATGATCTAGTGGAACTCCTATCACAAGTGTGTATGTTTTAGCTTAGTCATACTACCTCCTTAGCCTTTCTAATGGTAAAATTATAAATAATGATACCTGTAATTTTTATGGGTGAAATGCTACAACGGGTGTATTTTATCTGTACGCTTGCGGATAACCTTTATTTATATTTTATAAGTGCTACAACCATATATACAACCACATCTTTTGGTATTGTGTTGGGGATGACAACCTGGCTTAAGCAATGTTAAGAGATGTCCCGTATGTCTCTAATGCCTTTGCTAAATTAGGGCTTGACCTACCTAACTTGTAATTATGTTAGAGATGCCAACAATAGGATTCCAGTGCTAGGGTTGAGCATCCTCTGCTGGTGTCTCTCCCCTTAGTACATACCCATTAGAACAGTAATCACATAGCTTGCCATAAGTTGGAACTAGCATGTCGTACCAGTCTTCTCTATATCCCTTCATCATAGCCCTTGTTTGCAGCTCAGGGGTTGAGCATAGACTGGTTGGTCATCGCACATTTTCTCCCTGTGGATAAAAATACGGTACTCTAGAAAATTTCCCGGGTAAAGTGCTCACCGATATCCGTGTGCTTGCGTATGATTTCTCTTTCATTCTTCTTTGTGCATAACAACTATCAACACCTGGTCAGAGCTGTCACCTCCGGAGCTACCACAACTATCCATGGGGTTGAGCGCAACTCAGGTAGCACTCTAGACCAGACACCATGTCTATGCTAATATTACTTTCTAGACACATATGATAACTAGAGCATTTAATTTGGTCGAACAGAGATCCCATGCCAAAGCATGGACCACTGTACCAATCCAACTTATCTAAAGAACTAAGGCGTGACTAGGTAATCATAAGGATTGTTCAGTAATGTAGAGAAGACAAATATATTGAAGGTACTTGAGCCTTACAAAGGACCAATACAAGAAGTGTCGGACTTCTGAGGACTACTCCAGAACTTGAGCTTCCTCCCTCTCGCTCCCAACTAAGCTAGTGCTACTTTACATCTTGGACTTTGGAGTTCAGAATTCTTCCTTGTGGTGTGTGTAGAATGAGAAGGAGGCCTCCTTTTATAGGGGGAGAGAAGGGGATTATGCTTGGAATATTCTTGATTCCTCCATTATGGAACCAAACCAACCTCTGAATGTGTTTCACCTAGACATTCCCTAGCAGAACCACCTTAGTCTGGAGTAAATGCACTGCAATACCAAATTTGCGCCCACTTGGCAGTACGGCAGGCGTAAGCGCTCGTGCACGCTCCAAGGTCTCCGCCTCTAGCCACCGCCTTTGTCCTATGGGCCACTGGTTGGACCTCGATCACTGCTGTGGTGGGGATTTGCTTGGTTGAGGTAAGTGGATTGGGTTTCTTTCTCTTCTTCCTTGTTTTGTCTTGGGCCCAAATCAAAGATGTATATTTCCTTTATGTTTTCTCCTTTCTTTTGGATATTGGCACCTCTTACACCATTTAAGCTAGGTTGTCATCCCCAGCATGGTGGAGAGGTGTGGTATTAATAAATGCAAATGCTCCTCTAGAAAATAAATATGAAATCCGCAAGCGCACAGATAATACCGATATAGCATTTTAACCAGGAGTAAACCAGGTATCGTTATTTATATTTTTACCCATGGAAAAGAATAACTAAGGATATGAGCAATGACCATCACTACATTTGATAATGGAGAGTATAACCATGTCTTTGTCTATCTCTCATACAGGGTAAGTGTCACATGAAATAATAGATATGTATAATGAATAAATAGTAAATGATAAATAAAGCACATAGCCACATAATAAATGATAAGCATCTCAATAGAATACTCTTAAGTCTATAACACTAGCATGAAATTAGGACGAACTACAAGAATAAATCCTAAGTTATTCTAACTATAAAGTCATAGCATACGATGATTAGTACAATTACACTTGGAAATCATAGCAAGAAAAGGTTACACCTAAACATAGTGAATATTACAAAGGAAGATAAAGAACATAGCAATCACTTCCCTGTAATAGTTGCATTCTACCTGTCCTATACTCGGGAGGACTACAAAGGACTCAACAGGACTGTCACTCCCACGATCTACCTCATGGTCCGAAATATATGGTGCAATCGCAGGAAAATACGGTATAGGCACGACGCCTACACAATATTTACCACTCACCCAGCAAGCGCTATACGATCCTATGAATAAACATAATTCTAATCCAACTATGCCAAGCATATAATCAAAGTAGACTAATAACATTATAATTGAGAATATAAGCAAATAGAGCAAAGTCATATCCAATATAACAAAATAGAGTAAAGTAATATTCAATATAATAGAATAGAGCAAAGTCATATTCATAGAATGATGAACAATATGAAATAGACAAGAACGAATATAAAAGTAGGAGAGAATTACCAAGAACTCTCTTGACAGTTCCAGAAACCAAGCGAAGCTTGATTCCTTCTAGTTTCTAATCCTATATAACTATGCTATGACTATGGAGATCTAATTGAGTTGGTGGCTCTAAGGCTTCTCCCCTTGATGAATAAAGTAGCTAATGAATTTGGGAATGAACTCAAATGAATTAGGGTTTCTCCCAGGGCCAAGGGCCGTGCTTATATAGCCTTCTCAAATAAACCACAACCTTCGGATCAAACCGGCCTTGATGCACGGTGAAGATTGATCCTCAAAGGCGGTTGGGGCAGGATCCGCAAGGTTGGACCTAATTGGTCCACCTCATAGGGCGGGCGCCCTACTGGCCAGGGCGTGCGCCCTGCCCACGTGGCTAGCCGGCCTCCGGTCTGGTCTGGTGTCTTCTAGAGTATTCTTATGCATGGGTTGATTCTCTCTATGTAAATCTTACATGTGCGCCTTCTTTAGTTGTTTTCTGATAACCCCCTACAAAAATAGATATTCATCAAAACTCTTAGAATTCTGTTAGTATAACCCTTATAGCTAGATGATATTTATATTTAGGTCCTTTCTCATGCTATGTGGACGGTTAAAAAAGCACTTATTTATCGTCAACAACTCCCTCAGGCTTACCTTTTGCTCGTCCCTAAGCAAAGATAGACTCAGTGATGGATCAGGAGTTGCTATAATGCTTTCACACCTCAAAAAGTACACATGCATTCAAACAAGAACTCTCCTCCGGATTAGAATGAGCTATTCTAATTATAGACTTACTCATATTACCTTCCACCATGGGGCTTGTAGCCGTCACTTGGGTCTTGAGCAGTTGAAAGACAGAACGGTCAAGTCAAGCGCCATGTTTCAACCTCTTTGATCAACTATTATTTCAAAGTTTTTGCATGATTTTCAAATAAAACTCAGAGATTCCTATGTATGACCCTCTCACGTCTCTCACCAAGGCATTTAATGGCATATGCCTTCGCTCTTCTCTCAAGATATGTGGTATTTTTGGTATTTAGGCATAGTAGCATTATGCCTTCTCTCTCTCACCCTATCTCTTATAAGCTTATATGGAGTTCATAGGTGAGGAGACAAGGAAAACATACTTGCAAACATTTATTGCATAATCAAACCATGGATCCAGAGAAACTAGTCATACAATCAAATCAAGATATGCATGTGTATGGGATATATGGAATGCAGTGGATAAGTGGTAGATAGAATAGTAAGTGATAGTAAGGGGTAAAGGAATGATAGAAGTGAATACCTAATTCTACTAAAGCTCCTTTGAAGGAAAATCATACCTCTTATTTGAACTTGAAAAACTTTGAGAAAGACTTGGGCTGCTCTCTTATTTATTATTTTTTTTCAAATAGGGGTATAAATATTTTTCTTCCCCTCTTTCTTTCTTTTTTTAGAGAGCAAACAGCACCAACGCTTCTTTTTGAAACCGATAAATTGATAAGAGGTAGCAATAGAAACATATGGAGCTTTATGGGCTAGCAAGAAAATTGTAGGGATAAATATGATGAGATATCTTTTTGGGTAGCTTACTCCAAGGATAGGAGTAGAACTAATTTTTGGGTGGATCTGAGTGAAATGCATGAATGCGCACTTCTAGGATAGAAGTGGCATGAATGAGTGGATGTATATATGTGGATGCGTACTTCTAGGATAGAAGCAGCATAAAGGGATGAATAAATACATGTGCATACTTAGGATAGAAGCAGCACATATGTAGGTGGAGTAAAAGTGGATCTTGATTTTAACTGCATGACCAGCTCCTAAGGGTGTATACAGCTTGACCACACTCAATGCTCACAAGTAGAAACAAAAAGAGTGTAAGGGTTTCCTAATCTAGTAAGCATGTATATGGCTGTGGTAGGAATTTAAAACTCTCATCATACAGGAACTCATCATGTAGCAATTTAAATTTCCAAAAGATAAATTCTCCAGAACTCTAGTATCTGTTGGAACATGATAAACAATAGCTCAAAACCTTCCCATATCATATCCGTCAACCACCTAGACTTAGATCAAGCATTCGCTACCCACAAGTTCAGGTCTAGAACAAATCTTAAATCAAACCCATTGTATCCAAAACTCGGGAGAGTTCGAGGTTGAAAACTAGGTACTTGAAAGGAATTACGTCAGAGCAGCTATTCATCATCTCCATTAAGACTTTATTCTAGAGATTAATTTTAACAAGGTTAAACTCTCCTACATTTTATTTAGCAAACTTAAAGATCTCATAGAAAGCTTATATATATAGAAAGGGAAACATTTGTTTTGTTCTTGAGGTTATGCGTGTTTTTATTTGTTTCATATTTAGCAGAATAGAAAAGCATGAACATAAAACTATATAGGTAAGAAAATACTTAGTTGGATACATAGGGGATGCTCTCCCCCAAGCTGGATGTTGACATAGTCTTTGGTTGATGTAACAGACAGTGGAGTTGTACTTCCTCTCTTGGAGTGTTGATAATGATTGTTGTCGGGACAACACTCCGACAGGGGACAAATTATCCTCCTGTCTATTAGCTTCCTTTGATCCTTTAAATTCTGTGAAGCTCAAATAGACTACAAAGCTTGTGGAAATGATTAAGTGTTAGTCATAAATCTCTAAGCCTTGAGTCATATCAAACCTCATTTTAGATATCTCTTTATTTAGCAGGATCTTTCTGTTGGCATATATTTTTGTATTTTTATATTTATACCATGCAAGAAATTGTAAACATGATGAATGCATATTTATTTTATTTTTATGCCACCATAGCTAAAATACCTATGGGTGTTATGCCACAAATTTATTTGCATGGGGCTTAGCATTTTTATGAATGCAATGCAAGACATATTTATTTTTCTTTTCTATGACAACATGGATAAAGTAAACATGCAACTGACTATGCATCTTAAGGGAAAGTAAATATGCTTGATAGAAATGCAATGCTAAAAAGGAAATTGATAACTTACCAAGTTTTACCTCTTGGTGCGGTGTTCGGTGATTTAAGTCCTCCGAACAGGACCTCTTGTCCGGGCAGTCATTTTAGGGTGCCTTTGCTGGCACCACTGGCTAAACCTCTTCTACTGTTGAATCTAAAACTGATTTTACTTTCCATACCTGTTTTGTTGGTGAGGTTGTCCTCGAGGAAGGAGTTGGTTGCACTGTCTTCTCTTCTTTGTCTTCTGTAGTGATTGGTTCACTTCTTGTTGGTGGTACAGCTTCCTCCTCAAATTGATTCTGATCTTCGGGATATCGATCTTCATATCTTGATACTTCTACTTCATAGTCAGGCCATCCATCCTTGGTGATCTGATTCTTCTAGGTGCGGGTGCGACGTCTTCTTCTTGTTCTATTCTTCTTGGGATCTTCATTGGCCATATAGTTGTCATTAATGTAGCGACGCACCTTCTCAGATGGAAAGTGAAAGTGCACTTCCCCTGCCCCAATGGAGATGATTGCTTTGGTGGTGTTCAAGAACGGTCTTCCAAGGATGATAGGTGGATCATACTCATCTTCTCCCATGTCGATGACTAGGAAGTCTGTAGGGACGAAGTGGTCATCAATCTGGACGGGGACATCTTTTGCTAATTTGTCCATGAAGCGAAATGATTGGTCTGCCATCTGCAGCTGTGCATAGGTGGGATGCAGAGGCATAGTGCCGTATAAAAATCCATAAGTGACCTTGGCCATTATGTTGACGCCCGATCCGGTGTCACAGACAGCCTTCTGAAATGAGTTGCGATTGATTGAGCATTCAATGGTTGGGACACCTGGATCGTCCTTCTTGATCAGATGTGGGGACTTGAGCTGGTGGTCATGGTTTCTGTGAACTGCAGTGACCATCCTCACTGTCTCGTAATTGTAATACTCGGTTCTTTAATGAGAACATCTCTCTCTTCCCTTTGATGTTGAAGCAGATCTTAACAGCATTAGAGTAGATGATAGCTCCAACGGTGTTCAAGAATGGTCGTTGAAAGCTCTTGTTTGGTTTTGGGTAATTGATACACACCGTGTTGCTAATGATTTCACTAAGTGTATGTATAATATATTAGCAACACATGATGAGGGAGCTAGGTGGCATGGAGATGGCTACATGATCATGGTGATGAACATGGTGTCCAAGGTGTCATGATCAAGCTCCGAGGAATAGAGTGCGTGATCGGATTTAGGATAGATAAACATACTATAAAGAGGGGATATCTTTAATCGCAGTGGTTATCTAGTGCCACTAAGTGTGAGTCTCATTTTGCATACATAATTAGTGCTTAGTGACGTGGTGAGATTAACCTTGAAAAATTATTTGAGAAAAGCTAACTTAAGTGCCAAATTTATTTTGGAATATATTTATGGAGTCAGCATTTCAAAGTGGAGAAACAGAAAAAGGAAAGAAGTGATACTATTTTAAGTCAGCCATTTGCATGCTTATGGCCGGACCAAGTATCAAGACCAGGGACGCTCTCACTGCATGCAAAGGAACTGCCGGACCAAGTATCAAGACCAGGGGCGACGCTCCCTTGTTTGCTTTCGCATAATGAATGTGTGTCTGCCAGAAATAGACAGTCGTGTGTGAGCTCTAGGAAAATGTTGCTGTGTGCGTAGCTATTTTGGGCGTGTGCATGCGTGGGCCTTGGCGAGGAGGTGAGCTTCGCGGAAGCTTCCTGGCTTTGCATGTGCACCTGAACCTCTCGTCCATTTCCAGGATTTGAGACAGAGGAAGTAGCATGGGGCCCGCGAACAGGAGTGATGTCTTCCTTTCATTGGTGGCCTTCATAGTTCCTACCATTTGCATGCGACCATTCCAGCTACCGTGAGAGAGCATGAACCAAGTGCATGATTGTTGAGCTGGTACTATCTGCTGCTGTGTCGACCGCTCATTTGCTACTGGCGCGTGGGGGGCTCGTGCTGGCACGTGCGCTGCGTATGCCGTGGCCCGTTTGGTTCCTACCGTTGCCTTTTGTGCTTGGGCCCGCGCGTCAGTTACAGAGGCCTGGTGGCCGTTGCGTGGACTGGCTGGCAGGCTGGCTGGTTTTAGCCAGCGCCTCCCCTTCCTTCCCCTCTCTCTCACTCATTCTTCTCACTTGCTCTTTCAAGAACTCAATAGAAGAACAAGCTCCCTCTCTCCCTTCTCTCCTAAGCTTTGGTGCTAATTCTTACAGAGAATTTGAGAGCCCTAAGAGATCGATCTTGTGAGCTTGAAGAGCATCTCCTCCCTCTCCCCTCCCTCTCTTAGCTTAGAGCTCATTCAAGAGAGGATTTGGGGAATCCCTAGTGTGTGTGCATTTGAGATTGCATTTTGGTGGAACTAGGTGTTGATCAAAGTTGAGGAGTTCTTATTACTCTTAGTGATTCCCTTCACCTAGCCGGTTGGTGATTTGGTGATTGGTGAGTGGATTTGGTGATTGTGTCCACCCCCAATCGAGGATTGATTTGTGAGGGATTTTTGAGCCTTTCCCGCGGGAGATCGCAAATTGATTACTCTAGTGGATTGCTTGTGGCTTGGAGGATCCTCATCTTGTGTTGATAGTGCCGCACACGAGGCCGTGGGGTTGGCGAGGTGAAGCCATTTAGCGAGCACATCTCCAAGTGGGTGTATCGCCACAACAAGGAGTAGCTTGCCGGGAAGCAAGTGAACCTCAGTAAAAAATCATTGTGTCATCTTGATTACCGAGGATTCATTCTTGTGTTTGTGATTGTTATTGATTGGTTCATCACCTCTACATTGACGGTATAACAATCCAATTTCCTCTCTTGCACTTACATTCATTTATATTTATCTTGTGTAGTGCTAGTTGCTAGTTTAGCTCTCTAGTGCAATTAGTTGTAGTTATCTTGATCACTAGGAGTAAGTTAGCAACCTAGGCTTATTGGTGTGATTAGAGATCATAGTCTATTACTAGAATTGTGTAGGTGGCTTGCATAGCTTAGTTGAGCTAGTGCTAGAAAGAGCTTCGCCATCTTAAGTACTAATTTGTTGTTTTAGTGCTTTGCAAGAAAATTTTATAGGCTATTCACCCCCTAATAGCCATTACGACCTTATACGTGGTATTGGAGCTAGGCACCGTTTATTGATGTGAGGCACCACTTCATAAGCTTTCATTAGGACCTTATTGATGTGAGGCACCCCTTTATTTGAGGTTTAACAACCTACGATGAAGAAATGGCTACATTAAGCTTTCACATCAACAACACCAAGAGAGCACCACTGACTATGCAAAGTGGAAGCTAAAGATGAAAAGTCATCTTAAGTCAATCAATAGAGAGGTTTGGGTTGTGACCGAGACCAAGTTTGAGGTTGCAAAGGAAGATGCACCAACACTGGTTGAAGAAAAGAAACTTCAAGCCAATGATATTGCAGTGAGCTCATTCCGTGAAGCTCTTCATGACAAGGCTTTTGAGCTCATCAAGAACTTAGAGGTGGCTCATGACATTTGGGCAAAGCTTGAGGAGGCATATGAGGGCACCGAAAGTGTGAAGACGGCAAGAGCATACATGCTTCAAGAGAGGTTCACTAGCTTCTCTATGAAGGAAGATGAGAGTGTGCCAGAAATGTTCCATAGGCTACAAGTGATTGTCAATGAGCTCAAAGCACTTGCTGAGGAGATCAAGAATACTCAATTTTCAACCAAGTTCATGAGATGTCTTCCCAAGAGATTTGATATGTTGAAGACCGTCATGATGAAGATAACCATGAATGAGAAGCCAACTCCGAATCAAGTCCTTCAAGAGGTCATGGTCGATGATGAGTTTAGAGAAGACCATAAGAAGGAAGAGTTGTTGAAGAAGAAGAAGAAGGAAAATGAGAAGAAGGATGATGACAACAAGAAGAGCTTGGCATTCAAGGCTTCGTCCTCCAAGAGCAAGAGCAAGAAGAAGCAAGAATCAAGTGAAGAAGAAGCTAGCTCTAGCAATGAGAATGATGGAGATGGTAATGAGTTGAGCGCTCTATTTGTCAAGGTGGGCAAGCTCTTGAGAAAGAAGACTCACAAGAAAGGAAGCAAGATGTCTTCATCTTCATCCTCATCCAAGAAGAGTGAGCACACCATGAAGTGCTTTATATGCCATAGCACGGATCATCTTGTTGGCAAGGGTCCGTATGAGAGTGGTGATGAAGATGCCGTTGAGAAAGAGGCAAGGAAGCAAAAGAAGAAGAAAGAAGCTTCCACCAAGAAGAAGAATGAGTCCCATGTAGCTACATGGGAAAGTGATGCATCTTCAAGTGATGATGAGGATCACAAGAAGAGCAAGAAGAAGGGGCATGCTAGCCTTGCAATCCAAGAGAAGATTTCTCTATTTGACACCCCTTCGTCATGCTTCATGGCTAAGGCCACTAAGGTACAATCCGATGATGAAAGTGACCATGATGATGATGTTGCCAGTAATAGTGATGATGATGGTGGTCCAACTAAGAAAGAACTTTACAACATGCTTGAGGATTGTAAAAATGAATATAAAAAGACTAGGAAGGAATGCAAGGATGCTCTTAAGGATAAGCAAAACCTTAAGGACAAACATGTTGAGCTAGAGGCATCTCATGAGAGTCTAAAGAAAGACCATGAGAAGCTTCAAAAAGCCCATGCCAAGCTTGAAAAGGCTCATTCCTCTCTTAGTAACAATCTTGATAGCATGCCACATCAAGTTGAAAAGGCTAAAACTTGCAACATAGGCATATCATGTGATATCATTGATGAATCTTTCTATAAGCCTATTGTTGTTGCTCCAACTAACCCCTCTTGCAGCACTTCCACTCCTAGCTCTTCTAGTAGTGATGGTTCTACTTGTCATTCTCCACTAATGGTTGAGAATGAGATTCTCAAGAAGGAGGTAAAGAAGCTCAATCACACCTTGGCTAAGGCTTATGGTGGTGAGGACCGCTTGCTTATGTGCTTGGGTAGCTAAAGAGCCTCTCTCTACAAATAGGGATTGGGCTATACCCCCTAAGAAAGGCAAGGCCGCTTTTGCTCCTCACAAGACTAGTTTTGTGAAGAACAATGGTACCTATTGCAAAAGTTGCAAGCAAGTTGGCCATGTAGAGCAAAGGTGCATGAACAAGTATTACAATGTATCCTCAATTAAGCTCAATGCATCTTATGTTCTTATCAAGGGAGCTAATGGTGTTAAGGCTAGATTCATTAGTACACCATGGATGGGCTCAAAGAAGAAAGTCATTTGGGTTCCAAAGAGTTTGGTCACTAACCTTGTAGGACCCAAGCAAGTTTGGGTACCTAAAAGAGATCGATCTTGTCTTGTAGGTTAATTACAAAGAAGGAGGGAGGCATTGGATGCTTGATAGTGGGTGCACTCAACACATGACCGGGGATTCTTGTATGTTCAAGTCAATTGATACAAGTGACAATGGTGGATTTGATTCTATCACTTTCGGCAACAACAAGAAAGGCAAGGTCAAGGGACTTGGAAAGATTGCTATATCCAATGACAAGAGTATCTCCAATGTGTTGCTAGTTGAGAGCTTGGATTTTAATCTTATGTCGGTGTCACAATTGTGTGATCTTGGCTACAAGTGCATCTTTGGGAAGAATGATGTTGAAGTCATAAGTGAAGAGGACTCAAGTTTGATATTCAAGGGATTTTGACATGGTAGCTTGTAATTGGTTGATTTTGATGCTAATGAAACTCAACTCACATCTTGCTTGCTTAGCAAATCTAGCATGGGATGGTTATGGCATAGAAGGCTTGGTCATGTTGGAATGAAACAATTGAACAAGCTATTGAGGCATGACTTGGTTAGAGGCTTGAAGGATGTCACATTTGAGAAGGATAGACCATGTAGTGCATGTCAAGCGGGCAAACAAGTTGGAAGACGACATCCTAGTAAGAGTAAAATGAGCACATCAAAGCCATTTGAGCTATTGCACATGGACTTGTTTGGGCCAACAACATACACAAGCATTGGTGGCAGCAAGTATGATTTTGTGATTGTCGATGACTATACTAGATATACTTGGGTGTTCTTTCTCTATGACAAGAGTGAAGTCTATAATCTATTCAAATCATTTGTTAAGAGAGTCCAAAATGAGTTTGAGGTCACATCAAGAAGATTAAGAGTGACAATGGGAGTGAGTTCAAGAACACAAGAATTGAAGATTTATGTGATGAGCTTGGGATTGGACACCAATTCTCTCCAACCTACACTCCTCAATCCAATGGTGTAGTTGAAAGGAAGAATAGAACCTTGATTGACATGGCAAGAACAATGCTTTGTGAGTACAATGTTAGCTAAAGGTTTTAGAGTGATGCTATCAACATGGCTCTATTGCCATGGGAAGCATGAGAAGAAAATGGAAGAAAGCCCAACATTGCATACTTTAGAGTGTTTGGATGCAAATGCTACATTCTCAAGAAAGGCACAAGACTTGGCAAGTTTTACAAGAAGTGTGATGAAGGGTTCCTACTTGGGTATTCCACCAATAGCAAGGCATATAGAGTTTGGAACTTGGCAAAGGGCACCGTGGAAGAAGTTCATGATGTTGAGTTTGATGAAACCCAAGGATGTCAAAGTGAAGTTCAAAATCATGATGATGTGGGTAGAAATCAATTGAACAATGCAATGAGAAACATGGACATTGGTGCTATTAGGCCTAGGAAAGTTGATGATGATGAGATTCACATGACTAGTCAAGATGTTCACATTGATACAAATCAAGCAAGTACTAGTGGAACTCAACATGAAGCTCAAGATCAAGAACAAGCTAGCTCAAGCAATCAACTTCAAGTTCTTCAACCAACAAGTGTTGCAAGAGATCATCCTCTAGATCATATCATTGGTGACATTATAAGAGGAGTACAAACTAGATCAAGATTGGCAACAATTTGTGAGCACTACTCATTTGTATCATTTGAAGAGCCAACCAAGATACAAGATGCTTTCAAGGATGCCGATTGGGTAAATGCTTTGCACGAAGAGCTAAACAACTTCACAAGAAATAAGGTTTGGGAGCTTATTGAGAGACCAAAGAACCACAATGTGATTGGCACTAAATGGGTCTTTAAGAACAAGCAAGATCAAGATGGCTTAGTTGTGAGAAACAAAGAAAGAGTGGTTGCACAAGGATACACTCAAGTTGAGGGTCTTGACTTTGGAGAAACCTATGCACCGATGGCAAGAATGAAGGCAATTAGAATCTTATTAGCCTATGCTTGTGTCCATAACATCAAGCTATATCAAATGGATGTGAAGAGTGCATTTCTCAATGGGCACATCAATGAGTTAGTCTATGTTGAGAAACCTCCCGGTTTTGAAGATATCAAGAAGCCGAACCATGTTTACAAGCTCAAGAAGGCATTATATGGTTTGAAGAAAGCACCAAGAGCATGGTATGAGAGGTTGAGAGATTATCACCTTTCTAAAGGTTTCAAGATGGGAAAGGTTGACACTACTCTTTTCACCAAGAGGATTGGCAAGAACTAGTTCATATTGCAAATGTATGTGGATGATATCATGTTTGGTTCTACCAATGAAGACTTTTGCAAAGAGTTTGGTGAGATGATGGCTAGTGAGTTTGAGATGTCAATGCTTGGAGAGCTTAGTTACTTCCTTGGACTTCAAATCAAGCAAATGAAGAATGGCACATTTGTGAGTCAAGGCAAGTACATCAAGGACATGATCAAGAAGTTCAACTTGGAAGATGCTAAGTCAATTAGTACACCTATGGGCACCAATGGTGGTTTGGATCTTGATGATAGTAGCAACATGGTTGACCAAAAGCTCTATAGATCAATGATTGGAAGCTTGCTCTATGTCACCGCTTCTAGGCCGGATGTGATGTTTAGTGTGTGCATGTGTGCAAGATATCAAGCATCCCCTAGAGAGAGTCACTTAACGACGACCAAGAGAATATTGAGATATCTCAAGGGCACTCAAGATGTTGGCCTATGGTATCCCAAGGGGTCTAGACTTGGAATGATTGGATATTCGGACTCCGACTATGCCAGTTGCAAGATTGATAGAAAAAGCACAAGTGGCACATGTCAATTGTTGGATGGTCTCTAGTGTCATTGTCTTCAAAGAAGCAAAATAGTGTGTCACTTTCCACCGCCGAAGCCGAATACATTCGTGCGAGGAATTGTTGTGCACAACTACTTTGGATGAAAGCCACCTTGAATGACTTTGGGCTCAAGTTCAAGCAAGTACCTTTGTTTTGTGATAATGAAAGTGCTATCAAGATGACCAACAACCTGGTCCAACACTCAAGAACAAAGCACATTGATGTGAGGCACCACTTCATAAGAGATCATCAACAAAAGGTTGATATAAGCATTGAGAGCATTGGCACCGAAGATCAACTAGCCGATATATTCACCAAGCCACTTGATGAGAAGAGATTTTGCAAGTTGAGGAATGAGTTGAACTTACTTGATTTCTCTAACATGAGTTGATGCACCCCCCACATGTTTGACATGCCTCTCCTTCGACTAAAGCAAGGTAAAGTTGTTTGGCATGACATTCATACTTGTCTAGGACTTGTTTTAGATCATCTAGAGATAAGTGCATCTTTAGGATCATTCATGAAAATCAAATGAATTTGATGGATGTATGGTACCACTATTGCTTCTATGCTTGATATGATCTAGTGGTAGCATATGACATGTTTGTGAGCTTGCAATCCTAGTGTTGATTCTAGAAAATAAGCTCAAGATGTGTAATTCAACATGGTCAAGATAACCCTTATTTTCATGAGGTGTGAAGAAGCTTGCCCTTGGTTCAAACCGAATTACATATTCTAGGCAAGTGATCTAGATTTGACCATATGTTGATTCTCACCATGGCTTGATTGACTTAATTCTCTCTATTATTTACCCTTCTTGGTGATTGTTGACAAAGGGGGAGAAGTAAGTCACAAGAGCTATGTGGCAATGGTAAGGGATCAATTAAAATTTGAGCAAACAAATAGGGGGAGAAAGCTCATGGACTATTTGTTGCATTTGTATGTGCACTATCATGATGTAATGTTGCATTGCAATTAAATTCAATATTTATGCTTGAATGGTGTATGCTAGTATAGAACTTGAATGATGAAATGAAATACTAGTGTGCATAGGTGGTAACTAGACATGGTGTTTATCATGCTTTTCAAGATATTATGTTTGTAATGTTGATCTCACAAGGTATCTTGAGTTTTTTTTATCTATGTCTAGCTACAATGGTGCCAAGGATGGTTCATTATCGCACTCCGATTGGTATCAGTCTTCAAAGGTCCATTCTATAAACCTTAGCATCATTTTGGTAGAAATATCTCTCCCACAATTCTTATCCAATTTTTGCTTCATGAACAAAATGCAATGGGCAAGCAAATCAATTTCATCAATTGAATTTAATTTTCATATCTTTGTGAAGGTTGTCATCAATTACCAAAAAGGGGGAGGTTGAAAGCTCTTGTTTGGTTTTGAGTAATTGATGACACACCGTGTTGCTAATGATTTCACTAAGTGTATGTATAATATATTAGCAACACATGATGAGGGAGCTAGGTGGCATGGAGATGGCTACATGATCATGATGATGAACATGGTGTACAAGGTGTCATGATCAAGCTCCGAGGAATTGAGAAGAGCCCATGGAGATCAAGGTAAAGGTATATCTTGATAGGGCTTTTTGGTTTTGCCGGTCAAGACGCAATAGAGTGCGTGATCGGATTTAGGATAGATAACCGTACTATAAAGAGGGAAAATCTTTAATCACAATGGTTATCTAGTGCCACTAAGTGTGAGTCTCATGTTGCATATATAATTAGCGCTTAGTGACGTGGTGAGATTAACCTTGAAAAATTATTTGAGAAAAGCTAACTTAAGTGCCAAATTTATTTTGGAATATATTTATGGAGTTAGCACTTCAAAGTGGAGAAACAAAAAAAAAGGAAAGAAGTGATACTATTTTAAGTTAGCCATTTGCATGCTTATGGACGGACCAAGTATCAAGACCAGGGACGCTCTCACTACATGCAAAAGAACTGCCAGACCAAGTATCAAGACCAGGGGCGACGCTCCCTTGTTTGCTTTCACATTGAATGTGTGTCCGCCAGAAATAGACAGTCGTGTGTGAGCTCTGGGGAAATGCTGCTGTGTGCATGCAGCTATTTTGGGCGTGTGCTTGCGTGGGCCTTGGCGAGGAGGTGAGCTTCGTGGAAGCTTCCTGGCTTTGCATGTGCACCTGAACCTCTCGTCCGTTTCCAGGATTTGAGAGAAAGGAAGTAGCGTGGGGCCCATGAACAGGAGTGCTGTCATCCTTTCATTGGTGGCCTTCGCAGTTCCTACCATTTGGTGATTCCCGTCACTTAGACGGTTGGTGATTTGGTGATTGGTGAGGGGATTTGGTGATTGTGTCCGCCCCCAATCGAGGATTGATTTTTGAGGGGTTTTTAAGCCTTCCCTGCTGGAGATCGCAAATTGGTTACTCTAGTGGATTGCTCGTAGCTTGGAGGATTCCCATCTTGTGTTGATAGTGCCGCACCCGAGGTCGTGGGGTTGGCTAGGTGAAGCCATATAGCGGGCACATCTCCAAGTGGGTGTATCGCCACAACAAGGAATAGCTTGTCAGGAAGCAAGAGAACCTCGGTAAAAAATCATTATGTCATCTTGATTACCGAGGATTCATTCTTGTGTTTGTGATTGTTATTGATTGGTTCATCACCTCTACATTGACGATATAACAATCCAATTCCCTCTCTTGCACTTACATTCATTTATATTTATCTTGTGTAGTGCTAGTTGCTAGTTTAACTCTCTAGTGCTAATTAGTTGTAGTTATCTTGATCACTAGGAGTAAGTTAGCAACCTAGGCTTATTGGTGTGATTAGAGATCATAGTCTACTGTTACAATTGTGTAGGTGGCTTGCATAGCTTAGTTGAGCTAGTGCTAGAAAGAGCTTCGCCATCTTAAGTACTAACCGGTTGTTTTAGTGCTTTGCAAGAAAATTTTATAGGCTATTCACCCCCCTCTAGCCATTAGGACCTTACAGTCGCCCCAAAATAATGGGTGACTTTATGCATACATGATTTATAATTTAAATAAACTAACCATACTTCGCATTTTTTAGGTACAAACTATGACTTACTATTGCGGATGACAACACAAGCATAAATGCGATCACATTCTATTTTGGTGGCCCAAGTGGTAGTTGAGTACTCAGCAGCACAAGCTTCCCAAAACATGAAAATAGCAGCAGATGAACATGTCACTGCATTGAACAATGCAATTGGAAAGAAAAGCTTTTTCAATATTAGGATGAATATTGTTTACTCAACAAAGTTCAACAGCAATTATGTCCTTAAAAAGAGTTTCAAAATTGATAATGACAAATGCAATCTCATTGACATACCTATCAACTCCATTAGGTACGTTCCCTTTTCTCAAACCACTCAATCCTGACAAATTCAATCATTAGTGGTAACTAATATACTGTTTCAACTCAATTGATCAGCACTCATACAGAATCCTGAGAGGGCACATCCACAAGGTACTATGGATTTTCCCATTGATTTCCAAAATGTATACATTATCATATTGTAATGAAGTAACTAATTTATTCTCATCAAATGCAGCTCCATGACTGCAACAACTAATGAATAACTAAGCTAACAAAAAGAACAAACTAGCACACAACACACAGAGAGCATCAACTAATTGCAAACCAAGTGACCCATTCATTACTCAAGATTACCAGGCTACCTTAATAAATCTTAGAGTGTCCTCTTCACTCAACCCATGTGTAATTTCATGCACTGCAAACATCTTGCTCCAGATATTTGGTTATTGTATTCCATAATAATAATTACTAAAGAACATATCTGACATCTCCAATCACCCAATTCTTCCATAGAATTTGTGCATCAAATTCCCGAAGCAACGTGCAGGGAATTCAACTAGTTACACTTGGCAATCATGGCACACCTAAACATAGTGAATATTACAAAGGAAGATGAAGAATATAGCAATCACTTCCCTGTAATAGTTGCATTCTACCTATCCTATACTCGGGAGGAGGACTACAAAGGACTCAACAGGACTGTCACTCCCGCAAAGGACTCAACAAGACTATCACTCCTGCGATCTACCTCACGGTCCGGAATATAGGGTGTAATTGTAGGAAAATACGATATACGCACCACGCCTACACAATATTTACCACTCACCCATGATATCAATGAGCAAGCGCTATAAGATCCCATGAATAAACATAATTCTAAACCAACTATGCCGAGCATATAATCAAAGTAGACTAATAACATTATAATTAAGAATATAAGCAAATAGAGCAAAGCCATATCCAATATAATAAAATAGAGCAAAGTCATATTCAACATAATAGAATAGAGCAAAGTCATATTCATAAAATGATGAGCAATATGAAATAAACAAGAACAAATATAAAAGTAGGAGAGTTACCAAGAACTCTCTTGACAGATCCAGAAACCAAGCAAAGCTTGAATCCTTCTAGTTTCTAATCCTATATAGCTATGCTATGACTATGGATATCTAATTGAGATGGTGGCTCTAAGGTTTCTCCCCTTGATGAATGGAGTAGCTAATGAATTTGGGAATGAACTCGAATGAATTAGGGTTTCTCTCAGGGCCAGGGGCCTTGTTTATATAGCCGCCTCAAATGCACCACAGCCCTCGGATCAAACCGACCTTGATGCATGGTGAAGATTGATCCTCAAAGGCGGTTAGGGCAGGATCCGTGAGGTTGGACCTGATTGGTCCACCTCATAGGGCGGGTGCCCTGCTGGCCAGGGCGTGCGCCCTACCCACGCGGCCAGCCAGCCTCCAGTCTGGTCTGGTGTCTTCTGGTGTCTTCTAGAGTATTCTTGTGCGTGGGTAGATTCTCTCTATGTAAATCTTACATGTGGGCCTTCTTTAGTTGTTTTCCTATAACCCCGTGTAGAAATAAATATTCATCAAAACTCATAGAATTCTGTTAGTATAACCTGTATAGCTAGATGATATTTATATTTTGGTTCTTTCTCATGCTATGTTGATGGTTAAAAAGAGCACTTATCTACCATCAACATTGGCCCAACTTGGTATGTTTTTATACTTATCACTACAAAACAAGCGAAGCACCAAAATACGTGGAATTGATTAGTCATAAGCCCTATATCTAAATTTTGGTATTTATTTTATTAGAAAGTTGGTGGTAAAAAGTATACAATAAGGACCGCCAACGTGCACCAACGGGGGTCTTCCATGGGTGCAGCATCTTCATTAACAACCTGGATAGCTAGCTCATCTACATCAACTACGCCATGCCACGGTCATCAACAACAAACACGCCCACAACCTCTCAACCTAGTAGCGACAGGCGCTTCACGTTGCCAAGGTGTACGCAGTACCACCCTTCATGGCAAGCAGCCGAACAAAAAGCGCTTGTTGATATTTGTTGCGTACACAAAAGATAAGAGAAGTAATCCGCAAGCGCATGGATATCAGTGAGCACTTCACCCGGGAGATAATTTCAGAGTATCGTATTTGTTTATCCGCAAGGAGAAAACGTGCGATGACTAACCCAATCTGTGCTACTACCCCTGAGCTACAAACAAGGTTACGTGATATAAGCGATATAGAGAAGACTATTTACAGCACCTTGTTTCTAACCTGTGGCAAGCTATGCGACTACTGCTCTATTGGGGACGTATCAAAGGAAAAAGACACTATAGAGGATGCTTAACCTCAGGCTTTCAATCCTACCAGTCCTTCTAATGGGAGGAGGCTCCAAAGGTAACAATGGGACTGTCACTTCCCACACTACTACCACCAATTCGGCTAGACAGGGGATATCTACGAGTACCCAAGTCTAAGCACCACGCTTACACTATGGATGTTCTACTCTACCCTCTATGTGAAGAGAATAAAGTAAACTCATAAACCAAAGAACAATAATAACAAGAACTTACTAGTATTTAGAAGTTGAATTACCGAAGAATCTCAGAAACAAGCTCCGGGTTAGGGAGACTTGATCTCTCAGGTACAAGCTGGAGAGGAGACACCGACAGGGTGGTTTTCTGTTGACAGTATTTAACGTCAATTATTAAGAATCAACAGACTTATATAAATGCATCAAAATGATCATAGCCTATGGACTTAGGGGTTTGAACTAATGAATTCCACAATTTTTGTTGAACCTTTTTTTATAGGTGTTAAATAGGAAAAGGGCCTAAGGCATCAAATAAAAGTATCCCAAATGATGAAATAGAGTGAACCATTGCATAGAGCTCATCGAGACGATTGAAACGGACATATGGTTTGCAATGTTTGGAGTTTCGAATGAATAAATATGAATTTCTCATGAACACATACAAAAGAAGACTCCAAAAGGCTCGGGAAGACACGCTGCCAAGGCAGAGCTCTAGAACTTTCTGGAACAGAGTGGGCGCCCTAGGCATCAGGGCGAGCGCCCTTTGGGACCCACAAGTCAGCCTCTGCTTTGAGATATGGCCTCCCACCGCCTTTGAGATCTAGTGTAAGCTGTGCATTAAGGTCGGTTTGATCCGATGGTCGTGGGGCATCCTACGGGGCTATATAAGCAAGGCCCCTGGCCCTGGGTTGAAACCCTAATTCATTGTTCATTATTCATTTGATTGAGAGGTGTCTCTTGAAAGGATAACCTCTCTCTCTACCCTAGAGGATTAGGTCTAGACTCTTCAATGTGGTCAACTAGTTGCTAGGGAGAGAGGGATTGAGATGGGCTCTTGCTCGAGGTTCCGGATCTAGTCTTGGAGGGGTTTTTTAGAAATTGTAGTCTTGGAGGGTTGGTAAAGCCTTGTATCTTCACTTCAACATTCTATAAGACTTATACTTATTCTCTTATTTACATCGCTATGCCTAGTTTGAATATATCTTGCTAGTTGAGTTTATCATTGCTTTTGTGTGCTAGTTCATAGAGCACTTAGTCTTCTAGTTTGTCAACTAGGCTAACTAGCTGAGCCTCATGTAAGCGTGGTGCTTATACGATGTGGTGACAGCCTGTGAGTACACTCTGTTCCCTGTTGTATGATAGTTACAGGAGGTGACAGCCCCGTCAATATCACATCGAGCAGGCTCTTAAATTGTAGGATAGTAATCACGTCAGTAGAGGTATCTTTTATGGTACTCTCCTGTCTAGTGGCGTCCCAAAGTGCACAAGAGTATGGTAAGTCTTAGCATAGTTGGGTATACCTTTACCATGTGATAAGAATATCATAGGAATCTACGTCCCTATTGACCTCCCAAGTTAACTAGTTGCATATCTTTAGTGACCTATCCCCTATGTGCATAAATCCTATCATATATATCATTTACCCCTACTTTAGTCTAGTTGGTTTACTGAGTTAGTAGATACATGATGGTGAGTTCTCAGATTCTTTAACCCATGCTTCCCTGTGGTAAAATACAAATAATGATACCTGGATACTCCCGGTAAAATGCTACAATGGTATATTCTGTGCGCTTGTGAAATCATTCATATTTCAGTTGCACTTAATTAATACCAACAAGCATTTTTGGCGCTATTGTCGAGGAAGCATTTGGCGTAAAGATTTTGATAATGATCTTGATGTCTGCTAATTTAGTGTATCACTAGCTTTAGTAGGATTACCCCTTGTTCTGTTGAGTTATGGAATAAATAGGATAAAAGAATTCATTTTGACCTTCTGGCAAGTTTCCACAAGAAAAGAAATGAAATATTGAAGAACCTAGGGTGCCCCAACATTCAACATTCAACATTTATCGACGTTGGAACCCTACAATCTCACAGGTTTGTGTATACATATATATTATTCTAACCATGTGTAGCTTGGAAAAGGTCATCGTCATGATAATTGAACTCACATCTCAAGTGATGGACATTGAACCTGCACTACTCACAACAATCTTGTGAGTCATGGTAAGTATAATCAAGAAAGGTGAGATAGTCTTGCTCATGGATTTTAAATTTATGAGTAGTTATCTTTTAAATTCTTGCATCACATTGGATGTTTTGCTTTCAATAATCCATGTGCTCCATTTAGTTTAGGTTTTATCATCAGTCCACTGCATGTTTTCTTTAAATCATCCATGCATCCTCTCCACTTTGTTTAGTTTATGTTTCCTCAAATCCATAACATGTTTAGTTAGTTGCAATCATGTCGCCTACATCTCAAATTAAAAAAAAACTCACCATGGTCATGCTCTTTCATCTCTAATAAATGAGTGAATCTCTATAGTGCTTTTCATGCTACCTTGTTTGCGTATGCTTTGGTTTGGAAGTGCTACATATGAGTACTTCTAAAGGTTTTTAATGCAAGAGTGGTGCTTAGGTTGAGTAGTCTTCCTTAATTTAATTAGATATGGAGTCTAGTTTGGTTATTGAACTAAAAATTGCTAGTGTAGACAATGGTTATTTTGTTGGACTAACCCCTGCAGGAAAACTCTCAAATTCAACTTGGGTAAATCAAGAGTGATGAACTCACATCAGAGAGGAAGCAAACCATATGATGAACTTCAACAACTTTGCGCAAAAGACACAGCTCCCATCCATCATCCATGGAAGAACTGTAAGTATCAAAGATCACTCACTTCGTCTTTTGTTGCAAGTTACTTTTGCCTTGAAACATGTTAGAGAGCCACAAAATAAAAATGTTGCAAAACATGATAAACAGAATCCATGCTAAAATGTTCCTAAAAACCATCCATTTTTTAGCATAGATGAAACTCAAATAAGTTGTGGACAACAACCTGTTTTTCAAAATTGTTGCAATCCTTCAGGTATGTGTCCACTAACATTTTGTAGGAAAGAATCTACGCTATGCATATTCATGGTTTGGCATGAACTTGCTAAATGACCACTTCAGTAATGGAATACAGGAGATGAGTGCCCTATACAAGATTTACATCAATAGCACTCACCCAAAGGAAGTGGATGAACAATGTGACTGGCCATGAGAAAAGTGAAGACATCATAGCATTGAGTCTTCCCAAAACCAAGCTAGGATGCCAATGAGAAGCAGGGTGAACCTCACCTCATTTTTTGCCAATCAGAGACCTGCTTTCATTGTCCTTGAAGACACCATCTTGCAATGTCTATAGCAAGCACAAGGATGACAAGATGTCATTACAACATGACATGCATCCTTGTGGCAACAAATCATCAACCAACAGGTTGACTGCTCACCAAGACCTGAAAGACTACGAACAACCACGATCGCAAGATGATGTCCTTAGGCCATTGGAGATGAAGCTTTCATGCAAGCATCAATGAGGTTCCTTCCTTGATCATCAAGACGGCTGGCATATCATCAACAAAACAACTCTTTGCCATGTCACTAGAAGACAAAGACCACCAAGGAGGAACTCAAGTCTGCATCTCCAATGAACATCAATTCATCAACCAAGACCCAGCAAAAATGAAGAATAGTTGATGAAAGAAGAGAATAAAATTTTCTGCATTTTCATCTCCTGGATTGGATAGTCTCAAGAAAAGAAAAATGCAAGGGAGAGGTCCTGCTCAATGGACCTAAAAATTATGAGCCCCGCTGACAGGTAATTCGGTATTTATTTCATGTTCATTATACTATTCTTATCTTTAGATCATATAAATATATATATGGGCACATGAAGGTCCAACTATAAAGAAAAGAAAAAATATGAGCACATGAAGTGTCATGCCCGAAAATTTGCATTGTTTCTAAATAGTCAAATTGATTTATTTATGCAATTGGTGATGCAGAAATAATACTTTTTGGAAACTCATCATAGGGGTAGCAACATTGTTGTGCATTCATGCTGGTGCATTGTTTATTTTGTGATGTGTGGTTTTGACCAGATTTGAAAATGGATTCAAAAGAGTTTGAAAACCTATTTGAAAAGAGGTTTGAATAAAAGAAAAGCATTTCTTTTTACCTCCTCTCCCTTTCTCTCCTTTCGGCCCGAGCGGCCCAAGCCAGCCAACGGCCCGCTGCTCACCCTCCCGCCTTCCTTGGCCTGCAGGCCGGTTTCCCAGCACGGCGGCCCGCTCTCCTCTTCTCCTTGGTCCAGCCCAGCAAGCCAACAACAACGCCCCCACGCGCGCCATACTTTCCTCTTGGGCCAACAGGCTAGAAGCCCAGCAACGGCGGCCCGTGACAGCAGCGCTCACTCGCTTCGTCTCTCCCTCCGTTTGGCTGACAGATGGGACCCACCGGGTTGTCCCCTTCCTCGCGCGCGTGTCCGAGTGGGACTCCACCAACGAGTTCGGCCCAACCTCGAGTTCTTTCGCTTGGGCGTGCTTCCCAAGCAATCACCCAAGTATATATAGCGAGACTGAGCACCGCCTCGACCCCACCAAAAACCCTAGCGCCAGCTCCACCACGC
Source organism: Bothriochloa decipiens (assembly GCA_023333625.1). Taxonomy (NCBI): domain Eukaryota; kingdom Viridiplantae; phylum Streptophyta; class Magnoliopsida; order Poales; family Poaceae; genus Bothriochloa; species Bothriochloa decipiens. The sequence goes on along the minus strand of CM041632.1, from coordinate 37,685,240 downwards.
CTGAGCTCCAGCCGTTGCCGCAACCCTAGCCGTCTGCCGTCGCTCGCCATTAGCTCGCTTCCATCTGCCCTGAGCTTTATCTTCTATGCTAGTAAGGTTGCCTCGAGCCCTTCTTTCGATTGGTACCAATTTCGAGTAATGTAGTGGCTCGTAGCACTCGGACTGTGTACGCTGGCGAGCTCGTTGCTGCCGTCGTCGGTTGCTAGCCGACTCCAACCCGCTCGAGTTCCCATCTTCCCCTGCAGTGAGACTGCCTCGAGCTCCGCTGTCGTTTGGTCTAGGTTTGGTGTCGTTTGCTCTAGGTTTGGTTTCGTTTCGTGGTCTCTAGGACCAGTTTCCATGAACGCCGATGAGCTTACCTCGCCGCCGGCCATGTCTGCCGCCAGGACTGCCTTCTTCCCCGGCGAGCACTCCTCTCTCTCCCTCCTATCTCTAATCTGAGCCGTCAAACACAGATCGAACGGCCCACAGTGGCTGATACCCCTTCGTGTGGCAGCTTTGCAAAAAAACCCCCTGGCCTTTTATCTATTTAGTTAAGAGCCCTTTGCGCTTTCCACCGAGTACGTTTAGTTCTCTTGAAAACATAGTTTCCCTTTAATAGACTCAAAATACGTTTCATTCTCTGGAAAGCGTATTTTCCTTTTAACAGATCCTAGAATATGTTTCCTTCACTGGAAAACGTATTTTTCCTTTTCAGTTTTAAAATACGTTTTCCTTTATTTACAGTTTTGCTACTATTTTCAAACGCTCGTAACTTTCACGTTTTAACTCCGTTTTTAGCAAACTTATACTTTTTGGAATTGTCTCGACGAGTAGAACAGATCTATGCTATTGTTGCTACTATTATGATGTTAGTGTACTATTCTCCTAATAGCTCTTTGTTTGCTTTGCGTATGTGTGCTCAGTTGGTTTGCTTGGTGCTGCTTGTTAATGTTAATCGAGTTCAGAAGGTGAGGGATTCATGAGGATCAAGGACATTTTGAAGATCAGTAGGATCAGCAGGGATATTTTGAGAACCAAGGCAAGTATAGTTTGGGTTTTACTTTCTATAATCATGATCTAGTATGCTTGATTAATGAATATGTAATATAAACATAAAAGATGAATGTTATCTTTTGGCAAAATCTGGGATTTACAGTACAACTATGAGGGCTACGTGGCTCTGGTTTTAGCTCAGTATGAGGACTTTCCTAGTTAGTTAGAGGTTGCCGAGTTAGGTATAGGACAGCCTCTGTCCTTATGAGTATAGCCGGGAAGGAATGTGCCATATTGGAAGGGGGTTCCTACATCTGATGATCTGACAGTCCTAATTAGTTATACGAACCTTTGAAAAGCTTCATAGTGAACCCTGCCGGCTTTCCTTGGTAGTGAGCTAAGAGGTCGACGGTCCTTGGGTGAAAGGGTAAATCACGGCACACAGTGAAAGTGTACACCTCTGATCAGAGTTTAAATCAATATGTTGTCCGTGCCCACGGTTACGGGTGGCCTGGAAAACTGAGGGAATCTGTTATGTTTATTTTATGGTTTACGTACAATTCATTCATTCAGCTGTTATCTTGTGATCATGTGGTTATGGGGATGAAACTACCTTGTTGATGCTAATTGCCAAACTTGTTATATAACTAAAAGCTAAATACGGTTAACCATGTCAGCTATTTGTGTCTCATGAACTCTTGGTTATACTTTCTGAGTACGGTTGTGTACCTACGCTTGCTTTACTTTTAATTTTGGAAAATCCCGGATGGGTAACAGATCAAGGCTGGAATGAGGATTACCGTAATGAGTATTAGGCTTGATGTTCACCAGTCGACTTCGTCCCTGTGGTTGAAGCTTCCGCAAGTGTGCTAGTTATATTATATTTATCAGACTTTCATATATGAGACAGTGTAATGAATATCTATCCACTATGTAATAAACATTGAGATGGTACTATTTATCGATTGTTGACTTATGTGTGTGACTTCCGGGGGCGCACATAAGGCTTTTATATATCCCATTTTGTTCTTAAAATTGGGATGTGACAAGTTGATATCAGCTCCATGTTGACTGTAGGACGCAAGCCTAGTTAGTAATGGTCGATTTGCAAAGCTTATTTTGCTAATAAACTATTTTTCTAGCTCCTTGATCATTGATTTGCTATTTCTCATCATTGTCTTATTGTATCCTTCTTGATAGCCTCCTTTGAGCTAATACTTCTTTAATCTTCTTGATTTATGGTTTTTGTTAATTTACTAAAGATTTATGATCTCATCTTGTTTAAATTCACGTTGGCCTTCTCATCATCCATGATCCACTCCTTAGGATGTCCACCATTGTTATAAATGCGCTTGTAATGTCGTGTGGTGTGAACCTTGGTGTGTTAGTTGAGATTTTTTTATGCTTTTGAGTGATTTGGATCTTTGTAATGAGTGATGGGGCTTGTAGACATGTTCACAATGTTCCCTATTTAAACATATTAGAGTTTTGGGGTCATTAATAAGGAGTAGTTTGTTCAATCTCGAATCTGTCCTGTGCTGAAATTCTGGAGCAGCCTGCAATATTTCTGTTGTATCTCGAGTTTGGCTCCTGCAAATCTGGTAGAATTTTTATGGAAATAACTAGACTTCAGTACCTTTCCAACCCCACAAGAATCACCTATAGATCTGTTCCGAGTTGAGAGTTATAACCTTTCAAAGTCAGTGTTTCTGCACAGTATCAGTGTCTAAAACAGTTTCTGTTGTGTGTTGATTTCGACCACCTTAATTGCCGAATCTAGGAACTTGATCTGAAGGGGAGTTGTAGAGGATTTTATAAGATTCCCAACCGTGTATAGAACGTATCTTTTTGATACCTGGTTCTTGAAATATGACTGATTTTCTATACTGCTGAAATTGAAGTTTGTCCAGAAATTTTTAGATTTACAATCCTTATTTTTATATAAGTGATTTGTATCCTGATCTCTCTAAGCTTTGATTTTTGTGTTGGATTATAGATGGCTGCTCGTGGAGGCAGAGGCAGATGCAGAGGCCGTGAACCCATAACTCTAGAGGACTCGATGGACCAACAATTCCAGATGATGCGAGCTATGACATAGTTCGTGCAAACAATGCAAACTGGAGGTCTACCATATGCACAACCACCGAGGGACAAACGCAGGGAGTTCATGCATGGTCGCCCTCTGGTTTTTTCTCATGCTATTGATCCTATGGAGGCTGATGATTGGCTTTGTACGGTGGAGAAGCAACTGGAGCTTGCATAGTGCAACAACCAAGAGAAGGTGTTGTATGCTTCTGGGCAACTTCAGGGGGCTGCTCAGGTATGGTGGGAGATGTATCAAGCTGCTCGTCCTGTCAATGCTCTCGCTCTCACCTAGGAGAAGTTCAAAGAAGATTTCATAGCTCGCCACATCCCTGAAGGTTTAAAAGAGCAGAAGGCAGAAGAATTCAGGAATCTCAGGATGGGCAATATGTCCATGAGCGAGTACCACGCTCAATTTGAAAATCTGGCACAGATGCTGATAAACATCGTCACTTCCTTAATGGGATCTACTATGACCTCAGGCTGCAATTGAAGGGAAACAAATATGATTCCTTTGAAGAGTTGGTGAATAGTGCCATTGTACTGGACAATGAGCGTCTAGCACAGGACAAGAAAAGGAAGTGGAATAGTGGATAGTGCTCTGGAAGTAACTCTCATTTTTGTTCCAACTCTCAGCATGGTTTCCAGCAGAGGTACCAGGGGCCAGTCAGCCAGGGGAACCAAAGTCAGTACTCCTAGCGTTAGAATTGGAATCAACATCAGAGTGAAAGCCAGTATCAAAGTGGCAATCAGCGCTCGCCGCAACAATTAGGGAATCAAACTCCACGTCTCACCCCACCCAACAACATTCCTGTGAAGAGTGGGTCTCCTAGTACTCCTCAGTTGTGCTATCGTTGTGGTGAACCGGGGCATTATGCTAATCATTGTCCCAAAAGGAAAAATCAGCAGACCCCTCAGAGGCAGAGTAGCAACCACAAGCCAAGTGTAATCATGGGAGAGTTAACCATGTGTCTACTGAGACTATGCAGGAGGGTCCTGAAGTTATGCTGGGTACGTTTGAACTCAACTCCATCTCTGCTGTAGTTCTTTTTGATCTGGAGGCATTATCTGATTGGGCACAAGACTGATATCTTCACTGACCACAAGAGCTTGAAGTACATCTTTACCAAGTCTGACTTGAACCTGAGACAACGTCGTTGGTTGGAATTATTAAATGATTATGATTTTGATATGTATTACCATCCTAGGAAAGCAAACGTCGTGGCTGATGCACTTAGTAGAAAGAGGTATGCTAATGCACTTCAGATGACACCTGAATCCGATCAGTTGTGTGCAGAGTTTGCACACTTGAACCTTGCCATTGTTGCTAGTGCCATGGAGATAGAGGTGACACCTACCCTAGAGGAAGAAATTCGCAGGGGTCAGTTAGAAGATAAGGATCTAAGGTATATAGCAAAGAAGCTGTTGGAAGGAAAGGCACCCGGTTTCCGCATTGATAAAGAGGGTACTTTATGGTATGGCAATAGGATCTATGTGCTTGAGGTGAAAGTCATTCGTCAGGCAATTCTGCGAGAGGCGCATGAGTTAGCTTACTCTATTCATCCCAGGAGTTCAAAGATGTACCTGAATCTGAAGGAAAAGTATTGGTGCATTGGTATAAAGAAGGATGTGGCCATGTATGTGTCTATGTGTGATACATGTTAGCATGTGAAAGCCGAACACCAGAGACCAGCTGGATTGCTACAACCAATGAAGATACCTGAATGGAAGTGGGAAGAAGTTGGCATGGATTTTATAATGGGTCTACCTCGTACTCAGAAGGGTTATGATTCAATCTGGGTAATCATAGATCGGTTGACTAAGGTTGCTCACTTCTTACCAGTCAAGACCACTGATTCAGGGACCGGATTAGTAGAGCTATACATGGAGAGGATAGTATGTTTGCATGGGGTTCCTAAGAAGATTGTCTCTAACAGAGGTAGTCAATTCACATTAAAGTTTTGGCAGAATGTACATGATTCTTTGAGAACCAGGTTGAATTTTAGTACCGCTTACCACCCTCAGACAGATGGGCAGACTGAAAGGATCAACCAAATTTTGGAGGATATGTTGAGGGCCTGTGCATTGCAATATGGTACTAGTTGGGATAAGAGTTTGCCCTATGCAGAATTCTCTTACAATAACAGCTATCAACGGAGTATCAAGATGGCATCGTTTGAGGCTTTTGTATGGGCATAAGTGTAGAACACCCTTGTTCTGGAATCAAACTGGTGAGACTCAAGTGTTTGGGCCAGATGTGCTTAGAGATGCTGAGGAGCAAGTGAGAGTGATTAGGGAGAATCTTAGAGTGGCTCAATCTCGCCAGAAGAGCTATGCAGACACTCGGAGAAGGGAATTGGCCTTCAATGTAGGAGATTATGTCTATTTGAAAGTGTCCCCAATGAGAAGTGTGAAAAGATTCAATATGATGGGGAAGCTAGCACCGAGGTATGTGGGTCCTTTCAAAATCCTAGAGAGGTGTGGTGAAGTGGCTTATCAGTTGGAATTTCCTAAGAGTTTGTCTGGTGTGCACGATGTGTTCCACGTGTCTCAACTTAAGAAGTGTTTGCGTGTACCAAAGAAGGAGCATTTACCTCTAGATGAACTCACTGTGAAAGAGGATCTCACTTATGAAGAGTTTCTGGTAAGGATCTTGGATACATCAGAGAAGGTAACTAGAAGTAGGATTATCAAGATTTGTAAAGTGCAATGGAATCGGTGTTCAGAGGCTGAGGCAACTTGGGAAAGAGAGGATGCTTTGAGGGCAGCGTATCCACAGTTGTTTGAGTAAGCTCAGCTCAATGTCGAGGACAAGATTCTTTTAAGGGGGGTAGAGTTGTCATGCCCAAAAATTTGCATTGTTTCCAAATAGTTAAATTGATTTATTTATGCAAATGGTGATGCATTCAAATATAGGAAATAATACTTTTTGAAAACTCATCACAGGGGTAGCAACATTATTGTGCATTCATGCTGGTGCATTGTTTATTTTGTGATGTGTGGTTTTGACTAGTTTGAAAATGGATTCAAAAGAGTTTGAAAACCTATTTGAAAAGAGGTTTGAATAAAAGAAAAGCATTTCTTTTTACCTCCTCTCCCTTTCTCTCCTTTCGGCCCGAGCGGCCCAAGCCGGCCGACGGCCCGCTGCTCACCCTCCCGCCTTCCTTGGCCTGCAGGCCGGTTTCCTAGCGCGGCGGCCCGCTCTCCTCTTCTCCTTGGTCCGACCCAACAAGCCAAGAGCAACGCCTGCACGCGCACCTTACTTTCCTCTTGGGCCAACAGGCTAGAAGCCCAGCAATGGTGGCCCGCGACAGCAGTGCTCGCTCGCTTCTTATCTCCCTCCGTTTGGCTGACAGGTGGGACCCACCGGGTCGTCCCCTTCCTCGCGCGTGTGTCCGAGCGGGACTCCACTGACGAGTTCGGCCCAACCTCGAGTTCTCCCACTTGGGTGTGCTTCCCAAGCAATCACCCGGGTATGTATAGCGAGCCCGAGCACCGCCTCGACTCCACCAAAAACCCTAGCGCCAGCGCCGCCACACCTAAGCTCCAGCCGCCGCCGCAACCCTAGCCGTCCTCCGTCGCCCGCCATTAGCTCGCTCCCATCTGCCCCGAGCTTCATCTTCTACGCTAGTAAGGTTGCCTCGAGCCCTTTTTTCGATTGTACCAATTTCAGGTAGTGTAGTGGCTCGTAGCACTCGGTCTGTGTACGCCGGCGAGCTCATCGTCGCCGTCGTCGGTCGCTAGCGGACTCCAACCCGCTTGGGTTCCCACCTTCCCCATCAGTGAGACCGCCTCGAGCTCCGCTATCATTTGGTCTAGGTTCGGTGTCGTTTCGTGGTCTCTAGGACCGGCGTCCATGAACGTCGACGAGCTTACCTCGCCGCCGGCCATGTCTGCGGCCAGGACTGCCTTCTTCCCTGGCGAACACTCCTCTCTCTCCCTCCTATCTCTAATCTGAGCCGTCAAACACAGATCGAACGGCCCACAGTGGCTGATACCCCTTCGTGTGGCAACTTTGTAGAAAACCCCCTGGCCTTTTATCTATTTAATTAAGAGCCCTTTGCGCTTTCCACCGAGTATGTTTAGTTCTCTTGAAAATGTATTTTCCCTTTAACAGATTCAAAATACGTTTCATTTTCTGGAAAGTGTATTTTCCTTTTAACAGATCACAGAATATGTTTCCTTCACTAGAAAACGTATTTGTCACAGCCTGGTTTCCAAAGAAGACCAGAAGTCGTCATATGTGTGCCCAGGAAGTCCACATATACAACAGAAAATGGTAATATCAGGAAAACAATGTATTATATAGCGAAAACATATATATTTAACACTTACACAATCAGAGTAATGCGGAACGCTGGCTAAGACTTCTCTTCAGTCTTCATTCTTCTCAGGGACTGTTGACTGGGGGCTCCGTATGCCAAACACTTCCAATACCCAACTTCTTTATCCTTCCTTTGAGAAACACTTTACTACAAACTATAGCAAGAGTGAGTTCCATGTTGAAACTCAGCAAGTACAGACGAAAAGTAATGACATGCAAGGCTAGTACAAGGTAAAGCTGAAAGGTAGACTGCGGTAGCATTTTAATGTAACATTAAGATTTAACTTATTGCAACCTACTCTCTAATCAACTTGGTTGAAAAACCCAACCCTTTATTAAGGTTTGAGTAACAATTAATGTGTCATTTAGCATCATAGATATAAACGTATATCATTAACAACATTAAATATGAGATAGCCATCTCAAGGGAACACAGGGTAGCCACCCCGATAAAACCCGAGGTAGCAACCTCACAGCATCACCACGATTTCACAGCTTAAACCATTTGGCTAATCATGCGAGGATCTGGGCCACTCGTGACCGTGAGCATGGACGATATACCGATTTTAACTCTGCGCACAGGTGTACACTTTCACTCCAGATTGTGATTACTCTTTATGCCCGAGGCGACCAACCTCTTAGCCCATTACCACGATAGGCCAGCAAAGGTCACAATGAGGCTTTTCACAGGGTCATAGGAAGTAAAAACTCACCAGCCTTGAGTCCAAGCGTATGGGCGACTTCCCCGTGAGGCCGCCCCCATCACGGATCTCTAGCCCCTCCCATACTAAATACTTGTAAACAAGCCCCAGCGACCATAGCTATAGCCACCCGTCGGTAAGCTGTTCATCCTGCCCATGATGGTTCTGCTAATCGATCAAGCCAGAGCCCATTAGCCTAGAGATGTACTGAAGTCCTAGGTTGCCGCTCCACGAAAGGACCACAAGGGGGAGGAGATACGGATGCCCCCGTCGCTACGAGCCCACTGACATCCGTTCCTCCTTCTTTCACCGCCATCCAACGATGCGGACATGCATTGACTTCTTCAACGGCCAAAGCCAAGAGCCCACGGCTCCAACATATTTTAAGAAGCAAGTTTTATCTTCATTAAACGGTGAAAGGTGAGATAAAGCACTAGCAACCTAAAACCTAACAACTAATACCCCATAGGATATCTTTGGGTAAAGTGGCTAGTAAGTCCTATGGTTTGCCGATTTAAGACACATGCAGTGAATTTACTTAAACATGAATAGGCGCAATATGTTCAAAAGAATGCCTGCACTTGCCTTAAATCCAAAGTCTAGCTGCTCTTCTGGCCTCCAGCTTCAGCTACACTTATCGGTCCTCTACTTAGTCTTCAGCGTTAACAAACCGCTCTTCATCTAGTTGCAGCAACCAAACAATACAAACAAACACACAAAAAGACAAGACTAAGAACAATACACCAATCAAAAGGGGAACTAAAAACAGAACGGTCTAAATGGCCAAACTCGGTGCTACGATCGTAAGAGCGCAAGAACGACAAATGATGGATCTATCGTTAAAGAAAACACGGCTATCGAGCACAGATACAAACTTTAAGATTGATACGTTTACTAAAGCAAGATGCAGAACATATAAGAAAGACATAAAGTCAAATCAGTTGGATGATGTTAAAATGTAAAGCAGGGTTAAATATTAGTAATACTCTATTTATAAGCAATTATATTATCTAAGCCAATTAAACATTCATAATTTATAAAGCTTAGAACATGCGAGAGCATTAAAGAAAACATCATATGCTTAAAGATTAATTTAAGCAGGACATAAACGACAAGACATGTTGATATTAAACATAGAGCATTTATGATTCAAGGTTGAACTAAGCATGCCATTAACGAAAAGACATTATTGCTGATATAAAACATATTAGCATTAAAGACCGATGTGAAAGTAAACTAAGTCAAACACTAACATGATCCAACTTATAAGCATGTGAGAACTACTATAAGAAACATAACAAGTTTCAATGTAAAACTACAGAAAGCATAATTAATAAAGAAGCATGTAAATTGGTACTAGTCATATTGACAGGCATGTACGAACACTCAAGGTATAAACCTAAAATTACTTTTACACAAGAGAGCATAAATTAATTAAACAAGATTACTTACATAGACACATGATGTGACAAACATTATTCATAACAAGCAACATACGTCGACACGTTCGCAAAGCAACGAGAACGGAAAATATAACCCTAGGTTACTTTTAATTAGAAGACTATTAAATAGTTATCAATTGAAGACATTTAAATAAATAAATTTATAAATTAGAGACATGATACATTTTACTACTCCTGCGTAGATCGCGACGACACAAAACTAACACAACTGGAATCACTCAAATCGAAGTTAAAACGGTGAAACGACGGGATTAAACGATCGATGGCATAACTGTAAATAGCTGATGGGTGGCAAAATTGTAAATAGATCATCTTCTACCTTTGACTGTTGGAGATGGCAGCCATGGGGTTGCTGTGCCAGCACCGAAGCCAAGGAGGGCCTGGCCTGGCCAGCCACGGCTCACGGCGGCCGACCGGGTGAGGCCAGCGGCGGCCGGGGCGGCACCGCGGGGCGGGATAGGGCCAGCCGGCGGCGGCCACGCACGGCCGGCGGAGGCCGCGCAGGGCCGGCGGTTGGGGCTGGCTGGCGGGCAGCGGCCGAAGGCGGCCGGCACAGCACGCACGCAGCCTGGCGGCGGCGGGTCGGGACGGGCCGACCTGCGCACAGCATGGCTGTCGGCGGCCTGCTATGGCCTGCTGTGGCCTGCTGCGGCCGGCGGCGGCCGGCTGCCACATGCGGAGAGCGGCGGGCGTGGGCCGCACGAGGCCGAGGGTGGCCCTCAGGGTGGCGCGCGAGGCCGTTATGGACGGGAACGAAGAAAAAGGACCTCCAATGGAAGACCTCGCCGGAAAAGAGAAGGATGAGTTAGGGAAACCATCATATAGGCATGGAATCATAAAACAAAAGGCATGTCTGTATAGAGAAGATCGAAACAAACCTTTTGGTGGTGGTGGTTCTCGCGGAGGACGGAGGAGATGGTCGAAAAAGCTCGCCGAACGTTCGCCGGAACCCTAGCCAAGATGAACTTCGGCGATCGATTCCGGGACTCACGAGTGGCGGCTTGCGAAGGGGTTTTCTGATCTGGAACCAGCGCGTCAAGGGCTACGCCGGCATATATATATTCCTAGGGTTTGGAGCCGGGAGAAAATCAGATATTTTTAATAATTTCGGGAATTATAGAAAAGCATTTTTAGTGCGAAAATAATTCCAGAAAAACCTAAAATCATTTTAAAGCCCTAAAATTATTTTCTTAACTCCAAAAATTATGGAAAAATACCCAAAGTTAGATTGAGACATGATGAATCCAAATAAAATATTTGTAGCTCATGGGAAGGATATTTTAGAGCGTCCAAAAATTAGAAAAGCTCTTAGATAAATAGGAAAATACACCGAAAAAGTCTAGAAAATTCCCAGGAAGGATCGATCAACGTCAAAACACGTTTTCGATAACTTAGCACACTAAAAACACAAAGCACAAGCAACACGCGAGCGTCACATTAACAAAACCCATTCAATTATTTTCTAAAAAACTATAGAAAAACACATTATATTTAGCGCTTTCTAATAACAACCAAAAATACAAATTTTGGGGTGTTATATTATTTTTCCATTTTCAGTTTTAAATACGTTTTCCTTTATTTACAGTTTTACCACTATTTTAAGCTCATAACTTTCATGTTTTAACTCCGTTTTTAGCAAACTTATACTTTTTGGAATCGTATCGACGAGTAGAACAGATCTATGCTATTGTTGCTACTGTTATGATGTTTTGGTGTACTGTTTTCCTAATAGCTCTTTGTTTGCTTTGTGTATGTGTGCTCGGTTGGTTTGCTTGGTGCTGCTTGTTAATGTTAATTGAGTTCAGATGGTGAGGGATTCGTTGAGGATCAAGGACATTTTGAAGATTAGTAGGATCAGCAGGGATATTTTGAGAACCAAGGCAAGTATTGTTTTGGTTTTACTTTCTATAATCATGATGTAGTATGCTTGATTAATGAATATGTGATGTAAACATAAAAGATGAATGATACCTTTTGGCAAAAGCTGGGATTTACAGTACAACTATGAGGGCTACATCTGCTGGATGAGCAAAGAACTTGGGTGACACCATTTCAAAATCACCATCTCAATAGGTGTAGTTATCAAAGTCTCCACCTTCGGGATCAGACAACGCACCTGAGGAGCGGACATGATAAGAAGTCCTGTTTGGAGGACTTAAATCACCGAACCCTCGCTAAGTGGTAAGCTTGGTAAGTTATCAATAATTTCCTTTTCAGCATTGCATTAAAAATTCTATCCAACATATTTACTTTCCCTTAAAATGCATAGTTAGTTGCATGTTTACTTCATTGATGCTGTCATAGAAAAGAAAATACAAATGTCATGCATTGCATTCATAAGAAAAAATGCTAAGCCCCATGCAAATAAATTCATGGCATGACACCCATGAGTATATTTGCCGTGGTGGCATAAAAATAAAATAAATATGCATTCATCATGTTTACAGTCCTTGCATAGTATAAATATAAAATACCAAAAATTTATGTTAAAAGAAAGATCTGCTAAAAAAAGAAATATATATATGGAGGTTCGATATGTTCAAGGCTTAGAGATTTATGACTAACACTTAATCAGTTCCACAAGCTTTGTTGTCTATTTGAGCTTCACAGAATTTGAAGGATCAAAGGAAGCTAACAGACAGGAGGATGATCTGTCCTCTGTCATAGTGTTGTCTCAACAGTCATCATCATGAATACACCTCCACTGTCTGTATGCTGCATGAATAAAGACTACATCAACAGCTAGCTTGGGGGAAGGCACCCCCATGTATCCAACTAAGTATCCCTTTTCCCTTATGGCTAATAGATCTTCTTTGAGAGTTTCTAAATAAAAAGATCCATAACCATAAAAACTAAATAAAGATTTCTTTTTATAGCTATATATAGTCTTGTGTGATCTTTAAGTTTGAAATAAAATATAAAGTGAGAGTGTACAAAGCTTTGCCAAATAAAATAAACTCTGAAGATAGTCTCTTTGCATGGAAATGATGAATAGTTGCTCTGCTGTAATTCCTTTCAAGTACCTAGTTTTCAACCTCGAACTCTGAGTTTTGGATACAACAGTTTTAATTTAACATTTGCTCTAAACCTGAACTTGTGGGTAGCGAATGCTTGATCGAAGTCTAGATAGTTGACGGATATGATATGGGAAGGTTTTGAGCCGCTATTTATCTTGTTCCTAGAGATGCTAGAGTTCTAGAGAATTTATCTTTTAAAAAATTAAATTGCTGCATGATGAGTTCCTGTATGACGAGTATTTAAATTCCTACCATAGCCATATCATGCTTACTAGATTAGGAAACCCCTACACTCATTTTGTTACTGCTTGTGAGCATTGAGTGTGGTTGAGCTGTGTAGACCCTTAGGAGCTGGTCATATGGTTAAAATCAAAATCCATATACACTCCACCTACATATGTGCTCCTTCTATCCTGGAAGTATGCACCTGCATTTATCCATCCATTTATGCTGCTTCTACCATGGAAGTACGCATCCACATATATACCCACTTATTCATGCCACTTCTATCCTGGAAGTGTGCATTCCACTCAGATCCACCCAAAACTAGTTCTACTCATACCCTGGGAGTAAACTACCCAAAAAAGATATTCCATCATATTCATCCCTACCATTTTCTTGCTAGCCCATAAAACTCCAAATATTTCTATTGCTACCTCTTATCAATTTATCTGTTTCAAAAGAGGCTTGGTTGTTGTTTGCTCTATTAAAAAAAGAAATAGAAAAAGAGAAGAAAAAAGAAAAAAAAAGGGGAAAGAAAAATATTTATACCCCATTCAAAAAAATACTAAAATTTATATAAATAAAAGAGCAGCCCAAGTTCTCCTCCAAAGTTTTCAAAGTTCGAGAGAGGTATGAATTTCCTTCAAATGAGCTTTAGTTGAATTAGGTATCCACCATTATCATTTCTTCACCCCTTACCAACACTACTATTCTATCTACCCCTTATCCACTACATGCCATATATCCCATACACATGCATATCTTGATTTGACTGTATGACTTGTTTCTCTGGATCCATGGTTTGATTGTATAATAAATGTTTGCAAGTATGTTTTCCTAGTCTCCCCACCTATGAACTCTATATAAGCTTATTAGAAATAGGGTGAGAGAGAGAAGGCATAATGTCAATATGCCTAAATACCAAAAATACTACATATATTGAGAGAAGAGAGAAGGCATACAACATTAATACCTTGGTGAGAATCTAGAAATACCACAAAGGAGAGACTTAAGAGAGTCATACATAGGAATCTCTAAGTTTTATTTTAAAAATCTTGCAAACACTCCAGAATAATAGTTGATCAAAGAGCTTGAAACATCACGCTTGACTTGACCGTTTTGTCTTTCAACTTCTGAAGACCCAAGTAATGGCTACAAGCCCCATGGTGGAAGGTACTATGAGTAAGTCTACAATCAGAATAGTTCATTCTAATCTAGAGAAGAGTTCTTGTTTGAACACATGTGTACTTTTGAGGCATGAAAGCATTGAAGCAACTCTTGATCCGTTGTTGAGTTTAGCTTTGCTTAGGGACGAGCAAAGGTTAAGCTTGGGGAGTTTGTTAACGGTAGTTAACGTCAATTATTAAGCATCGACAGACTTATATAAAAGCATAAAAATGATCGTAGCCTATGTACTTAGGGGTTTGAACTAACGAATTCCACAACTTTTGGTGAACCTATGTTTTCCATAAGTTAAATAGGAAAAGGGCTTGAAGCATCAAATAAAAGTATCCCAAATGATGAAATAGAATGAATCATTGCATAGAGCTTGTCGAGATGATTGAAATGGACATATGGTTTGCAATATTTGGAGTTTCGAATGAAGAAATATGAATTTCGCATGAACACATACAAAAGAAGACTCTAGAAGGCTCGGGAAGACATGCCGCCAAGGCGGAGCTCCAGAACTTTCTAGAATAGAGCAGGCGCCCTAGGCATTACGGCGGGCGCCCTGTGGGACCCACAAGTCGGCCTCTGCTTTGAGATATGGCCTCCCGCCGCCTTTGAGATCTAGTGTAAGTCATGCATTAAGGTCGGTTTGATCCGACGACCGTGGTGCATCCTAGGGGGCTATATAAGCAAGGCCCCTGGCCCTAGGTTGAAACCCTAATTCATTGTTCATTATTCATTTGATTGAAAGGTGTCCTTTGAAAGGATAACCTCTCTCTCTACCCTAGAGGATTAGGTCTAGACTCTTCAATGTAGTCAACTAGTTGCTAGGGAGAGAGGGTCGAGATGGGCTCTTGCTCGAGGTTCCGGATCTAGTCTTGGAAGCTTGGTAAAGACTTGTATCTTCACTTCAACATTCTGCAAGACTTATACTTATTCTCTTATTTACATGGCTATGCTTAGTTTGAATATATCTTGCTAGTTGAGTTTATCATTGCTTTTGTATGCTAGTTCATAGAGCGCTTAGCCTTCTAGTATGTCGACTAGGCTAAGTAGCCAAGCCTCATGTAAGTGTGGTGCTTATACGATGTTCTGCCTGTGAGTACACCCTGTTCCCTATTGTATGCTAGTTACGAGAGGTGACAGCCCCGTCCATATCGCATCGAGCAGGCTCTCTCCTGTCTAGTGGTGTCCCGAAGTGCACAAGAGTATGGTAAGTCTTAGCATAGTTGGGTATACCTTTACGATGTGATAAGAATATCATAGGAATCTACCTCCCTATTGACCTCCCAAGTTAACTAGTTGCGTATCTTTAGTGACCTATCCCCTATGTGCATAAATCCTAGCATATATATCATTTACCACTGCTTTAGTCTAGTTGGTTTACTGAGTTAGTAGATACATGATGGTGCGTTATCAGATTCTTTAACCCATGTTTCCCTGTAGTAAAATATAAATAACGATACCTGGATACTCCCGGTAAAATGCTACAATGGTATATTTTGTGCGTTTGCGGAATCGTTCATGTTTCAGTTGCACTTAATCAATACCAACAGCTTCCTACAAACTCTTCCTCCACTCTATCTCTCTCAATCTTGAAGAATAGCACTAATCTCACATATAGACTAAAAAGCTAATCTCTCATAAATGTTAGGCTCTAAAGAGAAGAGATCCATTCAAGGGACCCTTCTTTAGCTAATTCTCTCTGGAAATAATGAATTAGGGTTTCTAAATTGCTCTGATCTAGGGCCAGGGGCCTTGCTTATATAGCCCCCTAGGATGCACCATAGCCCTCGGATCAAACCGACTTTCATGCACAGCTTAGATTTATCCTCAAAGGCGGTTAGGGGCAGAATCCATGAGCTCAGCCCTGATTGGCTGAGGACCAGGGCAGGTGCCCTGCTGGCCAGGGCGGGCGCCCTGTCATCCTGATAGGTGGGCCCCACCTTCCAGGGGGTGCCTTCTTGAGTGTTGATGGGAGTTATGCCATGTTTTTACCCCATCAAAACCATCAACAAGATATTCTTTCTAGAAGGAAACCACCAATCACATAGTGACTTAGGTATAAATAACTTGGTCCCACATGTACTTATCATTATTTGGTTCCAGGGTTTAGTGTATCATAGCTTCTGGAGACAAGGTGCAAGAGATGGGCACAATGGTGGGGTCAGTCGACCCCATCTTGGACACATTAGAGCCTTGCTGACATGCCATGATCCATAACACACTCCCAAGAGTCCATTGCCACCTTTGGATCACAAGTCTATTCTCTCAACGGCACCTAATCAGCTCACATGGATCCATAGACCTACATCTCCATCATCGAAGTGATCCAGAGGTCCCACCACTTCATACCCACTCTAAAGGAGGTGGAGAGGGCCCACAAGGAAGGTGGATGGCCCCACCCATCATAGGTGGGTCGGCCGACCCCTTTGTGGGGCATCCAGCCACAATGTTTTCACCAACCGACATCAGCATCTTCTAGAAGACTTGGCTGGGCCCACATGTCATGGGAGGGGGTCGGCCGCCCCCCACCTAGTGGGAAACTAGGTCGGTTGGCCCCCACTGACTCTCTGCATGCCTCCATGCATGGCGCTCGATCACTGCTGTCCATCTACGTCGGTTTCAAGGTCGGTTTGATCTAATGGTGGAGGATGGGAGGCACATGGTTCGCTGACGTGGCATTGAGTAGCCCCTACTCCACCTCCATTATAAATACCCCCCATAGGTCTTCACTTTAGGGCATGAAACATAGGAGAAAGCCACTGTCTAGTATTTTAGCTATGGTAGTAGAAGGAGAGTGAGGAGTCCCCAAGGAGTTGTCCTGGCCTGTCGGGAGTCTTCTTCAAGGTGCGCCTCAGCGGATGCGAGCTTCTTGTAAGTAATACATCCGAGTCTTTTCTAGTATTTGATATTCTAGTTCTAGTACTTTAAGTATATGGTCTTTTACTGGCATACTGCTTTATTTACTTAGTAAAGTGCTCGAGTCTCTTGTAAGGATTAGAGTAGTGAGATTAGTGTAGACATGGTGTCTAGGCTATATCTTGCCAGTATGAGCTGCTTGTCGTACTGCAAGACACCTAGCGCGAGAGTGACACACAGGAGAGTTCCTTGTACCTATTGTAGGCAAGTTAACACTGTGAGAGTGGGGCTGAATAGGGTAGTCGCCTCGGTGAGGGAGGAGGTGGAAAACCTCGTTAACTCGACTTGTCATTTTGTCTATCGCCCCCTAGTAAGGAAGGAGGTGGTAAACCTCGTTATACTTAGAATACCATGACTAGATACCTTTACTAGTTAGAACTCTCTATCCTATTATCCTCGACCCTTCATTTCATCACTGGACAACCTTGAGCCTAGTTAGTTCACTTCACGTTCCCTGTGAAAAATACAATGCCTGGAATACTCCCGGTGAAGGCTACATTGACTACCGTACGCTTGCGGTATATCCATTTGCCACTTCTGGTGTCAACAAGTTTTCTAACGCCGTTGCCGGAGAACGGTAGCTATTTTAACTTAGAACCAAGTCATCCGAGTTATCCTTCTTTTACCTTTCTTTTCTTTTTATCCTTTCCACACCATAAACCAAACACCCATCTCTCATCTTAGCGCTCCAAAGGGCCTAGTTTGGAGCCACCACCATCATTCCATCCTATTCTTTCACCTAGCTATGAGCTTTGCCCTAGTTTCATAGCTATGGTTCAGAAATAATCTCTTCCTAGGGAAGAAGATGAAAACCCCTATACTCACTTACGTGATTTTGAGTAATTGTGCTCATGTCTTCTTATTGAAGCATGACATGAAATACCTTGAAATGGAAGCTATTCCCATTTTCTTTGATGGTGATAGCTAAACATCGGTATGCTCGACATGTAGAGAGTGCGCATGGAGAATGGGAAATCCTTCAATCCAAATTCTGCTTAGCTTTCTTCCCTATTTCTTGTGTTGCTCATCTTCGAAGAGAGATCCTAAACTTCCAACAGAAGGAGGAGTCTCTCCATCCCCAAGCAAGAAGAAATCTCGATAGCCGAATCACCATCAATCCATCTAGAGATTCCGCCATCGATCCTGAACCACAAATACCACAAATATCGAAGGAGGAACAAATCCATCCTCTAAATCTCTCCTTCGACTTTGAGGCTAAATTCTTAATGATCTTTCTAGTTTTGGGAATGCCATCCAAAAGAGATCTCATCAAAAACTTCCTAAAACAGCACCATTTCATGCCTCGAGATCTCAACTAGCACATTGGGGGAAACAACTAGATCCTGGATGAACTTCGAAAAAGGAATGCCAATTGTGTACATAGAGGTGAAGCCTGGCGGAATTTAGAGTTCCAATCCCATGGAAGCCCTGGGTGACAAAAAGGGTATGACGGAGTCGACCATGAAGCGGTGCAACATCCTGCTGGCCGATGACAGCGCCGTCTCTCCTAGCCGCTAGCTGCCCACCATCCCGGCCCACCGCCCATCGTGGTTCCGTGTTCGTGCCATCATGGCCTCGCCAAGCAGCACGCCAGCACCCTCGCCTCCCCGCAGCCCTACGTGGGCGTGGCCACGGCGCTGGTCGCGCCAACAAGCTGGCCGGGACTGTCGCTGGCTGCCCAGTCCGCCATGTGC
This sequence comes from Bothriochloa decipiens, assembly GCA_023333625.1. Taxonomy (NCBI): domain Eukaryota; kingdom Viridiplantae; phylum Streptophyta; class Magnoliopsida; order Poales; family Poaceae; genus Bothriochloa; species Bothriochloa decipiens. The sequence goes on along the minus strand of CM041632.1, from coordinate 37,666,670 downwards.
TGCCTGCTCTACTCCGTTGTGAAGTGAGTGTGCCTTCCATCTCGATGACTAGCCACTCCTAGAGATTGCATGGGACCTATTCAACGTTTTGCCAAAGCAGCTGGCAACTTTGGCAACCGCCAGTTCTGGAGACAAAATTTGCCCCTTCCTTCAACAATGTATGCAAGAAGGTTCCTTCTCTTCCTCATCCCCGACCCTCACCCTGATGGATCTGCCTCAAGATTTGGCAAAAAAGTTGGACTTTTCTCATGGCAAAAAATTCAGAAAAGAGATCTTGCAACTTTTTGGTTCCTCAGTTCATCATACTCTGGCTGAGCCCACGGGTTCTTTCCTTTTGCTGGTCACATTTAACCATTACACCTTTCGTTTCACTGAAGAATCAGTGGCATTTGCTCTTTCTTCTTGTCTTGGTGGTGCATCTGTTGGTTTTCATGTTCAATATCAGAGTGAACGTCACTTTCGGTTCTCAGTGAAAAATAAATCAGTGGGTTTTCATGTTTTCTCACTCCGGCGTTTTATTGGTGATCATTTTGATGCCTACTTTCATCTCTAGAGAGATGGCTCGGCAAATTGGGAACGAGAAAAACGCCTTTGGGAGTTAGAGCAACGGAGAGTATGGAATGAAGTCATGACTAAGCGTTAGAAACGGAAGGCCAAATCCTCTAAGAAAGTGAATTTTGCTTCATCTCCAATTTTTATTCCAAGAAAAGCTGCAGCATGTGACCACTTGCCGGGCAAAGATAATCCAAATTTCATTTCTTTTGGTCAATTCACAGTCAGAGTACCTCAAACCTATGATAGTACAGCCATTCTGAGTTTTGGGTCTGTGACTCGTTCTTCTGCTGCATGTTCTTCGGGAGAGAATTCTAAATCGCCATGCAAATTTAGCGTCTGGCATGAATTATCATGAGCTAATTTTGGAAGGGATATGAATTCAAATTTGACATGTTCAAACTCTCTTGGCCTTGGGCACTTGGCTCAGGAATGCACCAGCCCAATTAAATGTAAAGAATGTTACAAATATGGACATCTGGCACGTTGGTGTTTGACTCGGACCAAACCCAAATTGATCTGGCAGCCCAAGACAATTGCAGAGAACCCAATAACAGAGCTAAATCCTCACCTCGAAAAGAGTGTCGTCCCTTCTCCTTCTCAGTTTGTTCAGGAAAGCCCCAACTCAAACCAATCTATAGTGCAACATACTCCCCCTCCAGCGGCTGATCGACAAAATACTATTATCGAGGCCATGGCGAATTTTGATGTAAACCCAGTATACATCCCAAAGGATGAACTGCACCAAGTTCAAGCTCAAGCAAATGAATTAGTTCTGCGATCGAAGACAATAATAATATGGACAAAGAGAGTGATTATCCTATGTTATAGTTAGCAAAAATCCTTTGCCTACATCAGGTGTTTGGCCCTTGGCCCTTAGCTCAGATGCTCATTAAACATGTTCTTCACAAAGTTTCCTTAAATCAGCATGATCTTTATATACAAAAGCCTCTAAATGTTGGGTTCTATCAGTTTCATCCTGGCTGTTCAGGCCCATCCAGGATCAGCATGCGGCTAACTTTCATTGAATTTGTGTTCAATATCAACAATGTGGATGCTGTGATGAATGTCGGCAACCACATAGCACCTCCCGTGGGAAATGAGCTAGTTGTTTGGCATCCTGCCAATGCTGTGATTGCTTTACAGGCATTTCTTTGTGTGCTAGCTACTAGGCGGAATTGGTTTCGAGAACAAGTCCCCTCCCTGACTCTGATCATTGACGCTGAAGTTGTCATCCATGGTGATGGTGCTGATCTAAACCTTTACAAATTTCAAACCACTACAGCAATTAGTCCTAGCCCATCACAGACTGTGGCCGACAGGGAACACAAAAGCGAACGAGCATGGTGTTACCAGAGATTGCATCGATCAGTGATTCACGTACGCCACTAGCACAGAGCAATGTCAGGCGTAGCACCAGATTATCAGTTGGCAAAGAAGGTTTTGCCCCAGTCAGAATCGAGAAGGAACCATCCAAGCGCACTAAGAATTGGGTGGTGCAGATAGATGAAGCCACCGGGGAGATTAGCCCGGTCTCAATTGACACTCTCCAAGGCTGGGGTTCAAATGCGGTGTTGATCCTAGAGATCTCACCGAGGACGCGCTGATGTAGGCGCCCCCTGTGCATGTTCCCGATGTCAATGAAGAAGAAGAGTGATTCATCAGGTACAACTATGGAGCGTTGGTGCCATATATTATCTTCTATCACGCACAATTCTTGTATGTATGCTGCATGTGCGTTTGCTACATGCCCACTGGTGCTCGCTCCAACTAATGCTTCTAGTAACACACAATCATTCATGAGTTTATGAACAACACGTAGTTGGTAGATTTTATGTTGGAACATTCGTGGCATCAATACTTCTGAAAAGTGGGATGCGGTCAGGGAAAAAAATGAGGAAAGCTCTAGCTCTGTCATTTGTTTGCAAGAAACAAAATGCGAGCACTTCGACATGTCATATGTCAGAAAATTCTCTCTAAGAAGATTTGATAAGTTTGTCTATATACCATCCATAGGTGCCTCGGGAGGCATGCTGGTTCTCCGAAACAGTGCTATTTTCATAGGAACAGTCCTTGATAAGCAGCAGTTTGGCATCACTATCAAGTTCGGTTCAGTACATGATAATGAAACCTAGAAAACTGACCAATGTTTATGGGCCGTGTGATGAACCAGCTCGCTCAGAATTTATCACCTGGTTCAAAAATCATGACATAGTTGATGATGAAAATTGGATCTTCTTGGGTGACTTCATCTTCTATCGCTCCCTAAGTAACAGAAATAAGCCAGGTGGGTGTCTCTGACACATTTATTTTCAACGATGCTATTGGCCATCTGGGCCTAGTCGAATTGCCACTTAAAGGTAGATCATATACATTGAGTAACATGCAGATGGAACCCCTCCTTGAGCAGCTAGATTAGTTCTTCACATCAATTAATTGGACAATGGAATATCCAAATACAGAGGTGTTGCCACTAGCTAAAATTACCTCAACCATGTTCCATGTCAGGTTACAATTGGTACCAAGATCCCTAGAGCAAATGCGTTCCATTTTGAAAATTTTTGGGCAGAAAGAAATGACTTCATTGATACAGTACATCAGTCTTGGAGTGCTACCATCACAAAATCAGATGCAGCCAAAAATATGACTTGCAAATTCAAAGCTCTGAGATCCAGATTGAAGAGTTGGAGCAAACATCTATCAAACCTCAAAGTACTAATTGATAACTGCAACTCAGTGATTAACTTTCTAGATACTTTGGAAGACCAAAGGGGCCTATACAATCTAGAGAAAAATCTTAGATTCCTTATGAGAAGACAACACAAAACATGGCTGCATTACAAAAATATTTATTGGAAGAATAGATACATAGTTAACAGAATCAAGATTGGGGATGAGTGCACAAAGTTCTTCCATGGAATGGCAACCATATCGTATAGGAGAAATGCTATCTTGCAACTCAAAAATGAACAGGGTGTATGGATTAGTGATCATGAAGGAAAGGCAGGGCTTCTCCGGTCAGCTTTCAGAAATAGGATGGGTACGACTTCTTCTCCCAATATGTTATTTGACTTACCTAGCATGATCTAGCCAGTGGAAGACCTAGAGCTCCTTGCTGCTCCATTTCAGTTAGATGAAATTGACTCAGTGGTCAAACAATTGCCATCTGACAAGGCCCCGGGACTGGATGGCTTCAATGGTCTTTTTCTAAAGAAATGTTGGCAGATTGTTAAATACGACTTCTATAATCTTTGTTCAGCTTTCTATCAAGGACAAGTAAACTTGGAGAGCATCAACACATCATATATCACATAGATCCCCAAAAAAGATAGCCCGGAGACCATTAGTGATTTTAGGCCAATATCCTTAATGAATATCTCTCTCAAGATATTTACTAAGTTACTTGCAAATAGGCTGCAATCAGTCATCTTGAAGCTAGTGCATCAGAACCAATATGGTTTTATCAGATCAAGAACTATACAAGATTCTCTTGCATGGAGCTATGAATATATTCACCAGTGTCACCAGTCAAAGAGAGAGGTTATTATTTTGAAGTTAGATTTTGAAAAAGCTTTTCACACTGTGGAACACTCAACAATAATACAGATAATGAAGCACCTTGGGTTGCCCGACACATGGATCACATGGGTTTAGTCAATTCTTTCCTCTGCTTCCTCTGCAGTACTACTCAACGGTGTGTTAGGAAAATATTTCAAATGCAAGAGGGGGGTTAGACAGGGTGATCCATTGTCACCATTGCTATTTGTGCTTGCAACAGAGCTATTGCAAATTTTGATAAACAAAGCAGCTTACATGGACTTGTTAAAAAGGCCACTACCCATTTTAGAAGAAGATTTTCCCATAGTTCAGTATGCAGATGACACCCTACTCCTACTCCAAGCTGACGCTAGGCAACTAGTGTTTCTCAAAGCAATGTTGCAATCATTCGCTGAATCAACTGCATTACATGTCAATTACAAAAAGTCATAGATGTATCCCATCAACATTGCACCTGACAAAATGATGAGAATGGCTAATACCTTTGGTTGTGAGGTAGGTTCTATGCCCTTTACTTATCTTGGTTTACCCATGGGGACAACCAAGCCCGGAATTGAGGACCTCACACCAATGATGGATAGAGTGGAAAAAAGATTGTCAGTTTGCTCAACTTGGCTGTCTAACAGTGGTAGATTGGAAATGATAAACTCAGCAATCACACCTATCACAACACATGCAATGTGCACCATCAAGTTGCCAAAAGGTGTCATTGAGAACATTGACAAAGCAAGGAAGCAGTGCTTATGGAGAGGAAATACACAAAAAAGGAAAGGAGGGAACCTTGTAGCCTGGCCTACAGTCTTGCTACCCAAAGAGAAAGGAGGGCTGGGAATCATAAATCTAAGTCTCCAGAATGATGCATTACTAATGAAGCACTTAAGTAAATTTTATGATAAAGCTGACATCCCATGGGTCAGGTTAATTTGGAACAAATACTACAATGACAGAGTCCCACATGCAACTAGAGAACTAGGATCCTTTTGGTGGAAGGATGTGCTAATACTCAACATTCTTTTTAGAGGTGTAGCCAAATGTGAAATCGAAAATGGAAGTTCAGTATGTTTTTCGGATGATTTATGGCTGGATGGTATTTTATCACACAAATACCCAAGACTAGCTTCCTTTGCAAGAATAGATGGCATTTCAGTGTTTGAAGTCATGCAAGCTGAAGATCTAGACAGTCTCTTCACACTGCCACTTTCTACAGAAGCTTTAGTTAACCTTGAATCCTTGCAAGAGCACCTGCAAGGAATGGAATATGATGAAGATATCGATGACAAATGGTTGCCAATCTGGGGAAATAAGTACACATCTAGAAAGTTTTACAAGCATGCTTTTAAGAGTATAGAAGCACATCCAGTATAAAAAATGATATGGAAGTCAAGGTGCACCGCATGAATAAAATTTTTTGCCTGGCTAGTCATTGTGGACAGATTAAATACAAAGACTATGCTCTAAAGACGACACCTGAATGTGCAAGGGGGACAAACCTGTATCATGTGCAATAGAGGTAGCCTAGAAACAATAGACCATCTTTTCTTTCATTGTCCATTTGCCAAGGAGTGCTGGCAAAGAATTGGATTCACCTGGGATGAATCACTAGAACTTCAGGAAAGATTGACTCAATCCTGTGTTGTTCATGCTGGTCCTTGCTTCATAGAAGCTGCCCTCATTGCCGCGTGGGAACTGTGGAAGCTCCAAAATGATAAAATTTTTCAAAAACGTGATCCAAGCCCTGCTACCAGGTTCTCAAATTTTAGAAGCCAATGTTTACTTCAATCTGTAAGATTTAAAGATGATTTGCGGTCATCATTTTGCTTTTGGTTAGATGCATTCAGTTAAGACATGTATGTATGATTCTCTTTGCTTTAATTAATGAAAAGTTTTAACACTGTGGGGAACTGCCCCATAGTCTTTCTCGCTAAAAAAAACTATGCACATAGAAGGAGAATCAAAGTTCCTTAAAGTAAATTCTATCCTCTCTCCTTCTGTGCCCACATCTTTCATATCCTTTCAACCCATCTCTAACATCATCCTTGGTCCTGATGATCCCAATGGTGCTCTTCCTCATTCCTCATTTCCATGTTCATCAAAGAATCACCTACTCCAATCCCAAAAATGTCTTAGGCTCCCGTCAAGTCTTCGATTGTTTAGGAGTTCTTTAAGGCATACCTGTGGTGATTGATGATATAAATACCTCCCTAGATTTCCACATCTTTGACCTTCCTAGACTCTCCTTTCATCTCACTTTTATCGGAAGGCCAATTGAGCGGATCTTGGGGAATGCTTTGGGAAATGAGAAGCTTGGTCATAGAATAGGCAAAGAATATCTACCTGTTTGGACTTTTCCAACCTCTTAGCACAAGCGTAGAATCCAGACCTGTTCTTCATTCAAGGGTTGAGTTTAAGATGATTTCACAAGAAACCATGACATATCCAAGTATTTAGGAGGATTTGGAATTCCATGAGAGGGAAAGCGCCCACCCACTCTTTATGGAAGATCCTATCAATAAGCAGGGAAGTTATCCTATGATCCTCT
>CM041632.1:37634947-37645798 GCA_023333625.1 Bothriochloa decipiens | reverse complement strand
TTACAATCATGAGGGAGACCTGTCGAGAAACCAGAGGTCACCATGGAGGCCATTGTGTTCAAGAAAGAGCCCTACCATGCCTTTGATGCCCACCTTTTGAACCACAAGGGTAGTTGACGGTAGGCTAGGATAAGGGAAGTCGTTTTGTTCCCTTGTTCACCTCGGAGGAGAAGTAGTTGTAGAACTCCACCAGCTCACCCAAAGACCATCCAATGGAAGGTTAGTCCACCATAATCAGTGAGTCATTAAGGTATTTTGAGGATGAATGTTGGAGAAGAGGGTCATGAAGAAGGTCCTTAGTGTGGTTTGCACAATTTGAGACCACAATGGGGCACTAGGATCTCTTCCCTTGACCTCTTTCCTTAGATAACTCAAACCTCGTTCACAAATATGCTAGGCACATAGCTAAGTTCATTCGATCTTTATCATTGTAACATGTGCCTATGACCCTTTAAAAAAATGAACAATTTCATTCTGCTGGTGTATTGCCACCAGCAGGACACCTGCACTTGATGTATCCCATGTCTTTGCAATTCAGGATGCTCAAGAACCCAAGTGTGGGGGATCGGTCAACCCCCCAACTACGTCTTTGAACTTTTCTGAACATACCACGGCGTACCACATAGCCTGACACATTGGCACGACAAAATTTGACCCAAGTAGGGGGTTGGCCGACCTCCACTTTGGTGGCCAACGGGAACACAAGTCTGCAGAAGTATGTTTTCAATAGAGGAGATTCAAATGGAAGCAACGGGCAAGCCCAAGTGGGGTCGGTCAACCCAACCCTGGAGCCCTGGACCCACCAGTCAGCATCCACTCATCGTCTACATGCTTCCTGACTGGTTTGCCACTCCTACTCCCCCTCTTTTATTTCATTTTTACTTTTATCTTTTACTTGCTTTCCTTAGATGAAATAAAATAAAAATAAAAACAAGAAGACTTGTATCCAAAAATAAAAAGTGATAAGATTTATGACATTTAAAGGGTAAAAGCGTCACAAAGTCTAATTCTTGCATATTCTTATACTTGTTGGTCACATATCTTGATAGGAATATCATATTGACTTGGTTGTTGACAAATGTGATAGTTCTTAGCTCATGATTCATACCCTTTCTATTCAAAGTGCTTAGCGATTTATTTTGAAAATGTCATAAAACCATAGTGTCACTTACTCCTCAATAGTAAGAAAATTTCTACCAAAGCCATATATCTTCATACCTTGTTCAAAACCCCTTCTTTATATGCTACTTGTACTTGTGTTGAGTTTGGTCAAACCTTGTTGACCTTAGTTGAGAATTATGTCATAGTCCCAAGATCAAGATCACATACACGCCACATATACACATGCTGCTTCTACACTGGAAGTACGCAAAAACATGCACCCATCCATCCACCAAACATATGCCAACTCTTATCTTGAGAGTTGCGCACCCTTTCTATGAAATAAAAATGCCGACTCTTATCCTGAGAGCCGCACATTCCCTATGCAAAATTTGCTCCCTGCATTCGCCATCATGACATCTCTCCTTTCAAAAGTTCTTCATATGCCAATATAGGATATGGGCTATGCTATAAAAACATGCCAAGGGGCATGAGAGATGCAATAAACAAATAGGAAAGAAGTTCCACCCGTTCAAAAAATGGATATATGATCTTATAGCCCATATCCCTCCAAAAGTTTCATTCCATCCAATAAAAGAGAGTCATGATGCATGGAGTGCCAAAAAATATTTAGAATTAGGATTCCATTCCATCATTTTCCACACACTTCCACATCTTGATATAAGATTATGACATTCTTCTCCTTGGATCCTTGTTTTAACTTTACAATAGATGCAATGCAAGTATGCTATCTTGTTTATCCCTACCTGAACCCCACATAAGCCTGATAGATGTAGGATGAAACAAAAGAAGGCAATCTTATGCTATGCCTTGGTGAGGAATCATTTACTTACTAAGTGACTTGAGAGTACTATTTGAGGATTAAGAATGAACTATGTGCTTTCTTTCAAAACCATTATCAAAAACTCTATGTACTAGGGATATGAAAATGGGAAGATGACTTTGCTTTGAGAACTGTTCCATTTTTCAACATCTGAAGGATATATGCTAGACAGTACCACATAACCCGCTTCTATGAGATATGTCTTGAGTAAAGCTTTGTGTTTGCTAATATCTTAAAGATGTCATAATCGTATGTTATCTTTCTCTCTAACCTTTGCTCGAGGATGAGCAAAGACTTAAGTGTGGGGGATCTTGTTGACGGGAGTTATACCATGTTTTTACCCCATCAAAACCGTCAACAAGACATTCTAGAAGGAAACCACCAAACACATAGTGACTTAGGTACAAATAACTTGGTTCCACATGTACTTGTCATTATTTAGTTGCAGGCATTCAGAACAGGTATTTTTCAGTGTATCATAGCTTCTGGAGACAATGTGCAAGAGATAGGCACCATGGTGGGGTCGGTCGACCCCATCTTGGTCACTAGAGCCTTGCTGACATGCCATGATCCATAACACACTCCCAAGAGTCCATTGCCACCTTTGGATCACAAGTCTGTTCTCTCAACGGCACCTAATCAGCTCACATGGATCCATAGACCTACATCTCCATCATCCGAAATGATCTAGAGGTCCCACCACTTCATACCCACTCTAAAGGAGGTGGAGAGGGCCCACAAGGAAGGTGGATGGCCCCACCCATCATAGGGGGGTCGGTTGACCCCCTTGTGGGGCATCCAGCCACAATGTTTTCACCAACCGACATCAGCATCTTCTAGAAGACTTGGCTGGTCCCACATGTCATGGGAGGGGGTCGGCCGCCCCCCACCTAGTGGGCAACTAGGTCGGTTGCCCCCATCGACTCCCTACATGCCTGTCGATGAAACCTCATCGGCAGTCTACCACGGGATACCCCGAGGTAGTAGATTGCGGTGAGGCGCTAAGACCTACGATCCGAATGTGAGACACAAGAAGAACACTGGGGTTTATCCAGGTTTAGGCCGCACGGAAGCATAATACCCTACATCCTGCGTCTCTTCTGCGATATTGATGAGTACCGGAGTACAATGAGATGAATTGTCGTCTGCTATGTTCTAGGGGGGTCCTTGCCCGCCTTATATAGTGGGGAGGCAAGGTTACGTATCTAGGGTTTCCCTATGTGGTCGGTTACATTGAGCCGTATCCTTGGAGCACATGACTAAATCTAACCGACTAAGACTCCTTGCATGCCAAGTAGCCTTTAGGGCCCGCGCGGCCCACCGACCTGGTCGGTAGCGGACCACAGGTTCCGTCTTGTCGTCCGGCCCACCGATCACGATGATGATGGACCAGCCTTCGTCTTCTGGTCTAAGCTGTCTGGATCGAGCAGCCCAAAGTCTGGCTGCGAGGGTGTACGGGGTCTATACCCCCACAGCTAGTCCCCGAGCACCATGTATCTTGAGGGAGTCGCCATCTTGACCTGTACCGAGCAGTGAAGATGCAAACCACGTAGTGCCGAGCAGTGAAGATGCCAAGCACGTAGAGCCGAGCAGTGAAGACACTGACCACGTAGTGCCGAGCAGTGTTATCGCCGACCATGTGGTACCAACCAGCCCTGACGCTGATCAGTCAGTACCATCAGGCCCGACCACAGCTCCCATCAAGGAAGGTGATCAGTCGAAAGATGCATGGTGTTCCAAGAAAAAGAAAAATATTTCCACATCCTGAGATGTGGGCCCATGTTAACACATGACATGAAGTATCATTGGAATGCTAACATGAACTGTCCACGGAGGTAGGGGTACCGAACCAGGAACAAAAGATAAGCCCAAGTCACCACGAGGTGACGTGGACCCACGTAGTCCCCAAGCTTGATAGAAGATAGGATATGTTGTATTGAGCTTTTAAGAAAAACTCAACACAGCACTAACTAGTCAAAGTCAATGCCGAATGACGAGTTTATGCAAAGTCCCAGGTATGAACCTACGACCGTCTGCTTAGGAAAGAGAGCTCAGGTTCGATCGGGTCGAGGGACACCGAGAACCACTGGTCCATAGACACTGCTGAGTGACAAGTCGAATGCACAGTCCCCAGACAAATCCTAGACAAAAGAAGGCTCGATCAGGTCAAGACGAGTTCCTGAGCAGCATGAAGTAGAAAATGAGGTTGTACGATGCGTAACACCTAGCCGAGTAGTGGTGGCGAGTCCCCGAGCAGCATGAAGCCGGAGACGAGGCTGGGCAGCGCGTGGCACCGAGCTGTGTAACGATAACAGCGAGTCTCCGAGCAGCGCGAGGTTGGAGATGAGGCTGTGCGATGCGTGGCACCGAGCCGAGGCGATGATGATAAGTCCCTGAGCAGCACGTAATCGAAGACGAGGCTATGCAGTGCTCAGCACCAAGCGATGGCAATGAGCAGTTGGACCAACTGGTTGGAGTTTAAGTCCGAGTGCCAGTGGCATGACCACCTGGACAATGATCCTTGATCTAGTCCCCGAGCGTACGGAGTGTGTCGGCAACCGAACCTTTTCCCTGAGAAATAAACATGAAAATCGGCAGTACATGATGTACAAATAATTGATCTGGGTGATAACGTGTATGTTATTTTAGATGTTTAATATGTAGAAAACATGAGTGATGTCGACAATCAAGTTTTGCCTCCCACCCTCGAAGCAAACTAACTCTGTCAGGTGACTAGGGATGCGCTAGTGAACCGTGTAGGACCGCTGGGAACACTAGGTACCTAGTGCCATTAGAGAGCGACCGCTGAATCTCCTAGTGCCATGTAGCGCGGAGCTGTAACACATCGTAAGAGGATCGAAGCAGTGCATTGTCGAGCCGTTCTTGGCAGGCAAGAAACAAAGTTTAATTATGACTTATGCAGGGCGCATGTATGATGAGTAGTGAAAAAGATACAAAGCTGTGTAGAAAAGAAATGGATAACGAAAAAATACTGAAGAAAAAACTTAGCTTGTTTTTTGAAGACGTGTTGTTGTAGCCGTCGATGATGCTGAGAACGTGTAGTCCGTAAGCACCATCTGATGGTAAACTGCCACGCAGTCCCTAAGTGTTGAAAGTAACAAATTTGATCTGTAAAATCAGTCCCCAAATTTTAAGGAAATAATCTGGAACCAATTTTGGAACAAAATATTTGATTGAAAACAAATCTGGGATTAGATCCCAAGATTTCTAAGCATGTGCTTAATGACTGAATTTGGACACGCAATCACACATATGGGGGAATATAATATCCCAGCCCACTCGCAGAATGGGGACCAGGACAGCCCACCAAGCTGAGTCCACATAAGTCAAGTAGGCTCAACCCTAGAAGTCAAAAGGGCGTCACCCAAATAGTATAAATAGCGGGCGCCGCCGGGGGAAACGGTTCTGCACAGCATTCATCTCTATTGCCAGTCGCTCCATCTTCTCAAGCCCATCATCTGCCTGAGCAACCGTCACCATTCACCAATCCGCCACAGCAAATCCAGCCGCCGCCGCGAGGCAAACCAGCCAATCTGCGTAGTAGCACCGCTGCCACCCTCTACTCACCCACTCAACCCACCAATCTTGGAGGAAATGGCGAAAAAGGGGAGCAAGAAGGCGGGGAAGGCAACCAGATCCAAGGCGTCGGGGGCGCAATGGCGTCAATCGACTTCCACCCGGGAGTCGCTCAGGTGCTGGCCAACGAGGGTCTGCTGCCGCCATACGAGATGGAGGCGTGGCGGGAGGTGCGAGGTGAGGACTTCCCTACTCTCTGAGATGGGGAAATCGTTGTTTTTGAGGACATGGTGCCTCGAGGTCTCAGAGCGCCTGTGAATGGGTTTGTCCGGGACCTCTGTATTTATTAGGGGATTTCTATTTGCAATCTTGACCCTAATTCCATCCTAGCCCTTTCCATTTTCATCGCCTTTTGTGAGCTGTATCTGGGCATCGCCCCTTATTTCAATCTCTTCTGCTATTTCTTCCTGTTGAGGAAGAAGGGGGCCGAATCTAGGGGTCCCAAGTAGCAGGCGGGTGTTATGTGCGGCTTAGGGACGAGCTAAGGGTGCACTGGCTAGGATCCAAGCCCCAATCTGCCACCAAAGGATGGAATACCCGTTGGTTCTACATGAGCCAAAATGTAGAAGGGAGGCCAGTGCCCTGTGATGTCAAGCATGTGCCTGAATGCAACCCGAAGTGGTCGGAGCTGCCCACCTCGGATGAAATGTTCCAGGTGAACGAGTTGCTGTCGTTGATCGACAGCAAGTCGGTTAATGGCTTGCTTGTCATCGGGATCTGGTCGGTCCGCCGGATTCAGCCGTGCAAGGAATGGGTGAACCGCCTGTTCGAGTACACTGGACGGACCGACCCCTCCCGGGAAAGCCAGGAGAAGCTGACGCGGGAGGTGTTGAACCCGCGGATGGCTTCTCTGTTCGAGAGGTTTGACCTGAGCAGCAGCTTTCCAGAGCAGCATGCTCGGCCATACGACATCAACCGACCACCACCAGAGGTAAGCCGACCAGCTCTGCACTTCAATTTGAATGCACTGGTATGCAATGATATTTGTATAACTTTTATCATCTGACTATCAGACATTGCTTGGTCAGGACCGGAGGGTGTTCTTCTCTGATGTGCCAGTAGGAGCATGGCCTCAGGTTCAGGCGCAGGCCTACCAGCGCAGTGCAGAGGAGATGCCCTGGGACGAGACCGAAGTTGAGCAGGGGACAACCAACGTCTCCAGCTCAGATGATGACCTCCCTGTTGCTCGGACACGGAACCGAGTAGCAGGAAAGCGATCCATGGCGGAGGCCACCAAGAAGAAGAAGCCCTCTTCTCTGCTGTCCAGGGGTAAGTTAAACCTAGATGGCAGAGGAGGGGAAAGCAAGAAGAGGGGTGCCCCGGCCACCCCTGAGTCGTCGAACGATGACCTACTGACGCTAAATCAGCGCCAGAGGAAGTGTCAGGCCATGACGTCTCAGATGGGGAGGGACCCGAGGCCTGCACCCATAAAACACCCAGGAGGCCCGTGCGGGCCGCACCACCGCCCACTCCTCCACCTCAGCGGGCAGCCGTTGCATCACCCATTCGGCCGGAGCCGGCCATGGGAAAAGCACCATCACCGCTGCCTGCACCACACAGGGTGGCCGCGTCGCCGACCGGAGCAGCTTCGTCCGCCGGGCACCGAGAGGAGGCTAGGAAGCCAACTTCTCCGGTGCACCCTGCTGGACCGAGCCGGTCGGGTGGGACGTCGAACCCAGTGCCGGGGCGCGGCGGGGCGACAAGAGGGACCCCAGGCACTCCGAGCAGGAGAGCAGCACCAAAATTCAGAGGCTTCCGACGGCCAGCCAGGTGAGTGTCAATGAGTTCGCATATCTTGCCTGTTCGTGATGTTGATTCTTTGCTTGTTGTGGCCAAAACGTGAATTACAGCAGAGCACCGCCGTCGGCAACACCAACTCCCCCCAGTCAGAGCTCAGTGCCGTCCACCGAGCAGGCGTCGGGGAGCAGTGCAGCACGGCCTGCGGAGCAAGGGGAGGCGACGAGCAGCGCCACAGCATCCGCCCAGCCAACCCCAACACCAACTCCCCCACCAGAGAGGCAGCTTGTGCCATTTAGGCCAACCGTCGCCCACACGGATCAGCCGCCAAAGCACACGCCAGACCAGGCGAAGAGCATGCCAGTGCCGGCTAAGGAGGTCAAGGAGGTGCCTAGGGTGCCTAGGGTGCCAAAGATGCATGTCTTCATATCACGCAAGCTGGGGGAGGGCAATGTCATGTCGCATGAAGAAATATCAGACGACGACATGGACACTGGCGTCCAGGACACGGTAGACGTGCTGCTCGACCAGATCAAGGTAACACCTGACCAAGATTAGCTTGTTTGTTGTGAGCTCGGTGTTTGACCATAAACTTATTGACCAACCCGTGGTGTATGCAGTCGCTGCAGAAGACCAACAACCAGCGCGGCAGGACCATCAATCGGTTTGAGCGACCTGGGAGGAGTGCCAAACCCTCCGGGCATCCAAGGCTGAGCTGGAGGCGCAGGCCGAGGTCTTTTGCGAGCATGAGGTCCAGAGGGAGGAGGAGGTTGCCGCCCTGCGCCGCAAGGTGGAGGCTCTAGAGCAGGCCAGGGAGGAGGAGGCTCTGCGCCACAAGGTGGAGACCCTGGAGTAGGCCAACGCCAGTGAGTAAACCTCTCGTACCCCTTTCATGTTGATCTTTGCTGCATGTTTATGAGTGCTTCTTGTAGGACTGAGTGGCCAAAATGAGGCCATGGCGCAGGAGCTAGCTGGTCTACTGAGCCAAAAGGAAGCTACTGAGGAGCAAGCCAAAGCAGACCAGGCGCAGATCACCGTGCTGACTGGTAAGTCAATCGATGTAGAATTGTTATGTGAAGTCTACAGCATACTGGATGGACCAAGGTATGCTAACCACCATGACTTTGTTGTTGCAGACCTGAGGGAACGCCACCTGGCCCAATTTTGGGTGCTCGAGGACTCCATCGCGAGCCTCCGAGGAAAGATGCAGGCCATGACCGACCACATCAAGCCTGTGTTGAGGGCCATCTTTTCTGAAGAGGAGCACCCTGCCGACCCTTTGGGCGAGGAGACTGCTGTCGCTGACGAGTGCTGGAGGCTGTGGCCGACGCTGCAGGATTTCGTCGCGGGAGCTGGGCGTTTTTTGGCCTCCACTATGCTCACTGTGGTCGTGCCAACTATTGAAATGTAGATCTGGTGACCATCGAGCATGGGATCCCTCCAGTGGTCGCGGATGAAGAAGCCAAAGAGCTCCGGGCATCGCCTGGCCCAACTGTCGCTGCCATCATTGAAGAGATGACACTGATCTTCGATGGTGGTAGTGGTCAGTAGGCTTTTATTAATGTAATTATGTAAAAAACATTGTTTGTAAGTTGTGCTGAGCACTGGGTGCTCGTGAACTTTTAAGCCTATTGACGCTGACAAGTAGGCATGTTTAAGCGGGTTATAAATATTTTGCCGTTTTTCCTTTTTAGATGCAGATTTATGCATAGGTTGTTTTCTGAAAAATGTTGCCAGTTAAGTTTTGCCCCATCCTTGAAGCAAGCTAACTCTGTCGGGTGACTAGGGATGCGCTAGTGAAACGCGTAGGACCGCTGAGCTCACTAGGTACCTAGTACCGTTAGAGAGCAACTTCTGAATCTCCTAGTGCCATGTAGCGCGGAGCTGTAACACATCGTAAGAGGCTTCGAGACAGTGCCTTGTCAAGCCATTCTCGACGGGCAGAAAACAAAGTTTAACTGAGACTTATGCAGGGCGCATGTATAACAGATGTGTGCACAAAAACAGAATCAAGATAGGAAAAGGGGATAGCAAAAGAAAACTTTATTAGATAATTGAGATAATCAAAGAGCTGAGTACATATCTTTTTTTTTATGGATAGAAGCGTATGAGGTGGTCAATGTGCCAGGAATTAGATTCCTCGACACCTTCCATCGTCTCCAACCGATAGGATGTCGGGCGTGTCACAGCCTTGATCCTGAATGGCCCTTCCCATTGGGATGACAGCTTGTGCAGACCATCTGTCTTTTGTATTTGTCGTAACACCATGTCGCCGACCACGAACAGCCTGCCTTTGACGTTGCGGTTATAGTGACGACGCACTGATGTTAGGTACTTAGCTATCCGAACACAAGACTCGAGCGCTATCTCTTCTTTGGCAATGATGTCGATTTCCCTAGCTTCATCTGAGGCTTCTTTGTTGTAAAGCTGGACATGTGGTGAGAGGAGTGCAACCTTGGCTGGTAGGACAGCCTCGGATCCAAACACCATGAAGTACGGGGAAACTCCAGTGTTACGACTGGGCTGGGTACGAAGTCCCCAGACCATGGCAGGTAATTCCTTGAGCCACCAACCAGGTTTGAGATCTTTGTCGTCCTGGTATTCCCACTTGCGGAGAGCGTTGAGAATCATACCATTAGCTCATTCCACCTGTCCATTTGCTCAAGGATGAGCGATGGACATATATTTGACTTTGATGCCATTATCATCGCAAAAGTTAAAGAATTCGTTGCTGGTGAACTGAGAGCCTAAATCGGTGATGATGGTGTTGGGTATACCAAACCGGTGGATAACATCATCAAGGAACTATACTGCCTTCTCGGATGAGGCTTTCTTGACGGCTGTGTACTCGATCCATTTGGAAAACTTATCGATGAGCACAAAAACACATGTGTGTCCGCCAGGAGCCTTCTTGAAAGGACCGATCATGTCAAGTCCCCAGCATGAGAATGGCCAAGAAACCGGGATGGTCTGGAGTTCATGTGCAGGGACATGAATCTGCTTGGCGAACATCTGGTAATTTTTGCACCGGCGCACGTAATCTTCAGCGTCAGAGATGGCTGTCAGCCAATAGAACCCTTCTATGTTGGCTTTGCCAACCAGCGTCCGGGATGCTGCATGGTTCCCACGAGTGCCCTAATGAGGACATTCCTAGCATTCCCTCATCTTCGAATGAAACTACACTTGATATTACTGGTCCAATTACAAGGAGTAGAGCTAAACAATTGGAGAAGGAAATTCATTCTCAGGTGAATGCTAACCTTATGTTTAATGATCAGATTACGTTAAATGAACCTATGCTTTTGAGTTCTTGTTTCAATGTCCTTAGGAATGAGGGAGTGAATGAGCAAGCATGGGATGATGAAGGATTCAAGCCCCCGGACATCTGAACCAAGAAACCTAGGCGTGCAAGAATCAATGGTGCTTCATTACCTTTGCATGGGAATGCAACCAGAAGCTAGATGGCTGACACATGGTACGAATTCCAAGCATCACCGTGGACAGAATACAAGGAGTTAGATGGTGCTATATTTGGTTGGAAGCATCTTCAAGTCTACTTTCCAACCCATCAA
>CM041632.1:37590621-37632433 GCA_023333625.1 Bothriochloa decipiens | reverse complement strand
AAAAAAATATAGTAGATTCGTTTCCTGCAATCCAAGAACCTTTGAGCCGTGGCTAGCACTATTTGGTTAGGGCTTGTTGAGTGTTCGGTTGCATCGGATTGGTCGAGTTGCTGGTTCTAGTTTTATTCCCTTAGAGTTTCGGGTTCTTGTCACAGTTTTATCACAGCACGCACTGCCATATCCGAATCTGAGTTGAAGTTCTAATCCTATAAGGAATTGGTTATCCCTCTCTGTTGTCCGAGTCTGAGTAGAATTAGAAGTTCAGTCGGACGAGGAGTCAGTTAACATTGTGCTACAAATATCATACAAGTCATGCAGCAAAGTATTTTATATCAATACGTGTGGCTTACTCTAGAGAGAGAGAGTGTGTGTGGTGAATTGCTCTTTCACAGTCTTCTTGCTCATATAATCAGTCTTGAGTGTCCCCTGAAAAAAAGAGAGATTTAAAAAAAAAAGAAGGAAAAAAACAGAGAAAGAATCAAAGGAAAAGGGGCTGGCCTTTTTGTTTTTTTTAGTTCAGCGGATGTGTTGTGCTTTCCTTTGTGTCCAGGCTCGCGTCTCTAGCACAGTCTAGGGCTAGAACCAGCACCATACCACCAGTTGAACGATCATTCAACTTGTTTTTTTTAACTAACGTGGTGCTAGTTCGTTCCTTGTGTCAGCCCACCTATAGCTCCACATATTCTACAGCTTGACAGGTCTTGTGCTGCGGCACCGATACACTTCATCCATTGCTGCAGACTTGTTGGTAGACGACCCCTCCTGTCGAGCAAGGTAAGAATTGGTAAGAACGTGTGTAACAAGTGGAGAGCGAGCGACTTCCTGTAGCTACATCCTAGTAGTTGTAGGACTTTTATTTCTTCACTTGGTTTCTTGTTGTCTTTGTCTTTGAACCATGTCAGGATCTGACGAAGAAAACCAAATGGCACATTCACCTCGCACAAAGGGCATCATACAACATTTTGAAAGACAGGTGAAGCTACACACGGAGGAACTGGATAACGACTTGCAGGTGACAAATGAGAAGCTTGGGCAGTTAGAGGGTACGCAGGTTACCACAAACAACAAGCTTACAAGTTTAGAGATGTCTGTTGCTAGTATGGACAAAAGCATTGCTGCTCTTTTAAGGCGTTTTGATGACCTCCACAATGATGACAAAGACAAGCATAAGGAAGAGAAGGAGGAGGAAGAATGAGAGGATGGTAGTTATTATGAAGAATACACAGCTGATACTGAACATGATGACCGAGACACTCGTGATCGACGTCGCCTACGTCACAACCGTAGAGGTATGGTGGCCGCCGACGACACGAGGTACACAATAATGATGATGCTTTCAGTAAGATTAAATTTAAAGTACCTCCTTTTGATGGAAAATATGACCCTGATGCATATATTACTTGGGAGATTGCCGTTGAACAAAAGTTTGCATGCCATGACTTTCCTGAGAGTACACGTGTTAGGGCTGCTACTAGCGAGTTTACGGATTTTGCTTCTGTTTGGTGGATAGAATATGGCAAGAAAAATCCTAATAACATACCTAAAACTTGGGGTGCGCTAAAACGAGCCATGAGAGCTAGATTTGTTCCATCTTATTATGCCCGTGATAAGCTAAAAAAGTTGCAGCAATTAAGCCAAGGTGCTAAAAGTGTAGAAGAATACTATCAAGAATTGCAAATGGGAATGCTGCGTTGTAACTTACAGGAGGAAGAGGAATCTGCTATGGCTAGATTTTTGGGCGGGATAAATCGTGAAATCTAGGACATCCTTGAATATAAAGATTATACTAACATGACCCGTTTGTTTCATCTTGCTTGTAAAGCTGAAAGGGAAGTGCAGGGACGACGTGCTAGCGCAAGGAATAATATTTCTGCAGGGAAAACTAACTCATGGCAGCAACGCACGTCTACAACTCCGTCCACACGTACTCCTACACCATCATCCAGTGAGAAGACTCATGCTGCCCCCACCAATTCAATTGCGAAGACAACCCAAAAGCCTGCTGCGAGTACATCATCCGTGGCATCAACAGGTAGAACAAGCAACATCCAATGTCACAGGTGCAAGGGATATGGGCATGTGATGCGTGACTGTCCAAACAAGTGTGTTATGATTGTTAAAGAAGATGGTGAGTGTTCGTCTGCTAGTGATTATGATGAAGATACACTTGCGTTGCTTGCGGCTGACCGTGCAGGTAGTGAGGAACACATAGAAGAACATATTACTGCAGGTGACGCGGACCACTATGAGAGCTTGATTGTACAGCGAGTGCTTAGTGCACAAATGGAGAAGGCCGAGCAAAATCAGCGACACACTTTATTTCAAACCAAATGTGTCATCAAGGAGCATTCGTGTAGCATGATCATTGATGGAGGTAGCTGCAACAACTTGGCAAGCAGCGATATGGTGCAGAAGCTTGCCCTCACCACCAAACCCCACCCGCATCCCTACTACATTCAGTGGCTGAACAACAGTGGTAAGGCAAAGGTAACTAGACTTGTGCGAATTAATTTTTCCGTCGGATCATACAAAGATATTGTTGAATGTGATGTTGTGCCTATGCAAGCTTGCAATATTCTGTTAGGTAGACCTTGGCAATTTGATAGAGATTCTATGCATCATGGCAGATCAAATCAATATTCTTTTCTATACCATAATCGAAAAATTGTGTTGCACCCTATGTCTCTTGAAGCTATTATGCAAACCAATGTTGCTAGGGCTGCAAGGGCACAGATCGAGAGCAATAAAAATGAAAAATCTATTGTTGATAAGAAGGATGAGATAAAACTAAAAGGACGATGTATGCTTGCTACGAAATCTGATATTAATGAGTTCAATGCATCCACCTCTGTTGCTTATGCTTTGCTATGCAAGGATGTTTTGCTTTCCATTGAGGATATGCAACGTTCTTTGCCTCCTGCTATTGCTAACGTTTTGCAGGAGTACTCAGATGTGTTTCCAAGTGAGATACTAGCGGGGCTACCACCAATACGCGGGATTAAGCACCAAATTGATCTTATTCCTGGTGCGTCTTTGCCAAACCGTGCGCCATACAGGACAAATCCGGAAGAAACGAAGGAAATTCAGCGACAAGTGCAAGAGCTACTGGACAAAGGTTATGTGCGTAAGTCTCTTAGTCCTTGTGCTGTCCCAGTCATTTTAGTGCCTAAGAAAGATGGAACATGGCGTATGTGTGTTGATTGTAGGGCTATTAATAATATCACCATTCGATATCGACACCCTATTCCACGATTAGATGATATGCTTGATGAATTGAGTGGTGCCGTTGTGTTTTCGAAAGTTGATTTGCGTAGTGGGTACCACCAGATTCGTATGAAATTGGGAGATGAATGGAAAACTGCTTTCAAAACTAAGTTTGGTTTATATGAGTGGTTAGTCATGCCTTTTGGGTTAACTAATGCACCTAGTACTTTCATGAGATTAATGAACGAGGTTTTGCGTGCTTTCATTGGGCAATTTGTTGTAGTCTATTTTGATGATATACTAATTTACAGCAAATCCTTGGATGAACATCTTGATCACTTACGTGCTGTTTTTAATGCTCTACGTGATGCACGTTTATTTGGTAACCTTGAGAAGTGCACTTTCTGCACCGATCGAGTATCATTTCTTGGCTATGTTGTTACTCCACAGGGAATTGAGGTTGATAAAGCCAAAGTGGAAGCTATACAGGGATGGCCTGTACCCACGACGGTCACACAAGTGCGAAGTTTCCTAGGACTTGCTGGTTTCTATCGCCGTTTTGTGCAGGACTTCAGCACCATTGCTGCACCTTTGAATGAGCTAACAAAGAAGGGGGTGCCCTTTTCATGGGGCAAAGCACAAGAGCATTCTTTCCACATGCTAAAAGATAAGTTAACACATGCATCTCTGCTCCAACTCCCAGATTTTAATAAGACTTTCGAACTTGAATGTGATGCTAGTGGAATTGGATTGGGTGGTGTTTTGTTACAAGAAGGCAAACCTGTTGCATACTTTAGTGAGAAATTGAGCGGACCTCTGCTGAATTATTCTACATATGACAAGGAATTATATGCTCTTGTTCGGACGCTAGAAACATGGCAGCATTATTTGTGGCCCAAAGAATTTGTTATACATTCTGATCATGAATCATTGAAACATATTCGTAGTCAAGGAAAATTGAATCGTAGTCATGCAAAGTGGGTTGAATTCATTGAGTCTTTTCCTTACGTTATTAAACACAAGAAGGGAAGGATAATATCATTGCAGATGCATTGTCTAGGAGATATACTTTGCTAAATCAACTTGATTACAAGATCTTTGGGTTAGATACAATTAAAGACCAATATGCTCATGATGCTGATTTTGAAGATGTGTTGCTGCATTGTAAAGATGGGAAATCATGGAACAAATTCATCATCAATGATGGGTTTGTGTTTAGAGCTAACAAGCTATGCATTCCAGCTAGCTCCGTTCACTTGTTGTTGCTGCAAGAAGCGCATGGAGGTGGTTTGATGGGACATTTTGGAGTGAAGAAGACGGAGGACATTCTTGCTGCTCATTTCTTTTGGCCAAAGATGCGACGAGACGTGGAGAGATTTGTTGCTCGCTGCACAACATGTCAAAAGGCTAAGTCACGGTTGAATCCACACGGTTTGTATATGCCTCTTCCTATTCCTAGTGCTCCTTGGGAAGATATTTCTATGGATTTTGTGTTGGGATTGCCACGGACTAGGAAAGGGCGAGATAGTGTTTTTGTGGTTGTGGATAGATTCTCTAAAATGGCGCATTTCATATCATGTCATAAAACTGATGATGCTACACACATTGCTGATTTGTTCTTTCGAGAAGTTGTTCACATTGCTTATTTGTTCTTTCGAGAAGTTGTTCGCTTGCATGGTGTGCCAAATACAATTGTTTCTGATCGTGATGCTAAATTTCTTAGCCATTTTTGGAGAACTTTATGGGGTAAATTGGGGACTAAGCTTTTATTTTCCACCACTTGTCATCCTCAAACTGATGGTCAAACTGAAGTTGTGAATAGAACTTTATCTACTATGTTAAGGGCTATTTTAAAAAAGAATATTAAGTTGTGGGAAGATTGTTTGCCTCATATTGAGTTTGCTTATAATCGTTCGCTGCATTCTACCACAAAGATGTGTCCCTTTGAGATTGTTTATGGTTTTTTACCACGTGCTCCTATTGATTTAATGCCTTTGCCCACTTCTGAAAGGTTAAATTTTGATGCTAAGCAACGTACTCAATTGATGCTAAAACTGCATGAAACCACTAAAGAAAACATAGAGCGTATGAATCCTAAGTACAAGTTTGTGGGAGATAAAGGTCGAAGGGAATTGATTCTTGAACCGGGAGATTTGGTTTGGTTGCATTTGCGAAAGGATAGGTTTCCTGAATTGAGAAAATCAAAATTGATGCCTAGAGCTGATGGTCCTTTTAAAGTGCTAGAACGTGTTAATGAGAATGCATATAAGCTTGATCTTCCTGCAGATTTTGGGGTTAGTCCCACATTTAACATTGCAGATTTGAAGCCTTATTTGGGTGAGGAAGATGAGTTTGAGTCAAGGACGACTCAAATTCAAGAAAGGGAGGATGATGAGGACATCAACACTGATCATACATCCAAGTCAGCCACGCCAATACTTGCTGGTCCTATTACTTGTGCGCGTGCTCGCAAACTTAATCATCAAGTGAGTTCCTTCTTGAGTTCTTGTCCATCTTGTTTAGATCTTGGAGACACGTGCACTTTTGTTTTAATTAGGAATCAAGGAGAAGACCAAGAGGGAAAAGGACTTGCGTAGGCTGGATTTGGACTGCAGCACACCTCCAATTCGTTACGGTCGCCATGGTTACATACGGAGTCGGTTTGGGATGAATCAGGACTTGTTGGAAAGCTTGTCAAGTCTATTTTCATATGGATCTGGTCTCCTACTCATATCTGTCCAGAGGCGGCGTCAATAGGCCAACAACTACCAAGAGGTCTTTCTGTCAAGGGTGCTGCGCCACGTTAAATTAGCCCAATGGGCTTGTATCATTTGGAGTCCAATAGGGACGTGTCCTAGGTTTGGAGAATGACCCAAACTCTCTTGTGGTCGTCCTCCCCATGTTTTATTCCCCATAGCCGCCACCAGGAACCCTTGGGTTTTGTTTAGGTCAAGTTTAGCCATCGCTATTTGCTTGAAGGCGCGCATGCTGATCCAGCTGCCCGTCTCCTTGTTTTCAAAACCCCACTCATAATAAGATTCAGTTTGAAACTTTCAATTACATCTTGCAATTTCAGTGCTTGTTTCCTCGTTCTTGCTAGTTCTTCGGTTGCTTGCAGGACGGGAGCCCTAGTGGCTGGTTGTCGCATCTCCACAAGATCGTGACGGCCTTTGGAAGTGGTGTATCGGTCGCTAAGGCGCGGTCTTGGAAGGCTGTAGTCGGGCCGTGAACGTCATCTCCATCCAACAATCGAGTTATCTCACGCCTCTCATCGAAAGGTCGACCACAAACCCTAGCAGGATCATATCACTACCCCAATGACTTTCTTGCAGTCACGAGCAAACCAACGCATCTTCTGCTTGATTGGTTTAGCAGTCTTCGAGACGTGAAGGTAGTGCTCGGCCTTTTCCCTCGGGACACCCGGCATGTCGGCGGGTTTCCACGCGAACACACTGATGTGCTCTCGAAGGAATTAGACGAGCGCGTCTTCCTACTTGGGGAAGGGTAGCCCCGATCTTGGTGGTCTTCGAGGGATCGTTTGGATCGAGCTGGATCAGATTGTGCTACTTGGCCTTGTTGGAAGGCTGCCGCGCAGATTCGATTGGAACCTTGAGCTCCGCAGGGGGCGCCTCCTTGGTGCCTAGGTCGGTGTGCTCCATGGCGTGTTTCAACTCTTCAACTTCCGCGGCCGCGTAGGCGTCAGACTCGTATGCACGTGCCGTGAAGACGTTGTCGCGCAGGGATAGGACACCCTGCTTAGTCAGGATCTTTAGCACAAGGTACCCATAGTGAGGAACTGCCATGAATTTGGCAATCCCGGGTCGGCCAAGGATAGCATGGTATATGCCCTCGAAGTCGGCCACGATGATGGTAATGTGGTCAATGCGGAAGTGCTGCTTGGTCCTGAACTGGACGAGCAGTGTGACTTGCTCGAGGGGGTACGAAGGTTTCCCTGGCATCATGCCCCAGAATGGACAATTGTATGGCTTGAGGTCTTTGAAATCCAACCCTATCTCCTTGAAGGCTGGGAGGAATAGGATGTTCAGGGAGCTGCCGCCGTCGACGAGCACCTTCTCAAATCGGACACCGTCTATCACCGAGTCAAGGACCAGCGGGAAACAACCAGCATCGGGATTTTGTCCCACATATTGTTGCGGCTGGACATTATGGGCTGCTCGGACCAGGCGGGCACCTTTACATCTGCGATAGAACCGTCAGCCTCCTGGATAGCCATGATGGCTCGTGTCAGCAGCTTCCTCTTGCGGGCATTCTCCAGCCTGACTTTGCCACCAAAGATGACGGCAGTGACGTTCTTCACAGGATCCCTATAGGCGAGCCATGGGTTGGCGTCTTGAGTTTTTGCTTCATCGACATCTTCTTGCTAGGCAGGACTTTTGCCCTTGGCTTTGGGGGTCGAACATGGCTTTGGCCGTCCTATCCATCACCTTCTTTAGGACTCTACACTCACCCAGCGTGTGGCCCTTGCCAAGATGATGGGGGCAATCCTGACCAAGGACCTTGTCGAGTTCGTCATCGTTCGTCCTCTTCTGGCCCTTTACCCCGTTGACAAAGGGGTCATTGTGGTTATGCAGACCACCGTTGTAGCCGTCCTAACCACATCGCTTGGACAGGCGATCGTCACCGCGGTGGTCGGGCTCGCGGTTGTCCCGACGGTTGCGGTGATCGTTCCGCCGATCTTGCTGGCGGTCGTGGTCGTCGTCGCGGTAGTTGCGGCTTGGGGGAATGGGGTCCCCCTCGTTCAACCCATCGTCGAGATGAGCGAACTTGTGGGCAGTGGAGAGGAGATCTTCCATGGTTCTCGGTTGCTCGAGGAGCAACTCCTTCTTGAGGTCCAGGCCGTGTGGTTGAACCAAGCCGGCGATGAAAAGGTCGATCCCTTCCACCGGAGTGACGTCGATCACATGGTTCCACGCGTTGGAGAATTGCCGGATGTACTATCGCAGCAATTCCCTTGGACTATGTTGGACTTGCGCCAAAGTGTACTTGGTGTTTGGCTATACACAGGTGGGCTTGAAGTTGTCGATGAACATCTGCCTGAGCTGGGGCCAGCTGTGGATGATGCTGGCGCGCTGACGGAGCAGCCAGGAGGTAGCGACGTTGCTTAGGACTACCGGGAGGTAGTTTTCCATGACGTACTGGTCACCTCCTGCTGCTCGGACCGCTACTTCATACAGCATGATCCAGTGCTTAGGATTGTCTTGCCCATCGTACATCTTGACGTCTCCAATCCGTAAGTTCTTTGGCCAAAGGACGGCCTTAAGTTCCTCCGAGAACGGGGCTGGTCCGTTCAGGTGTCGCCGAGCATGGTACCGTTTGTTAAGGTGAACACGGAGGTCATGATCTTGGGGCTACTCGACTTCCTGGTTGTGCTTGACACGTCGGTTGGCCTGCTGCCTATTGGCGCGTTGGTGATTGCCACGTTGGCGCTCGTCGTTGTGCGGCACCTCTCATGGAGCGTTGTCAGTGTTGGCTCACCGGGGCTACTCGAGCAAAAGGCCTCCGTGATTGGACTCGTTGTCGGCACCGCTTTCTACGGGTTGGCAGCGACGGATGCGCCGAGACCGTCGCGACTGATGTGATGTGGTCAGCGATCCGGCAGAGCGGAGCTGAACCACCTGCGCTTCGGCGACGATCAGAAAGTCTCGAATTGCTTCGACCCGGGTGTGTTCAGGGGAAGGTTGTTGAGCCGATCCATGGCCACAGTGATGTTGGCCGTGGGAGTCTCATGGACAATCTGGTTTTCGATGATTTGAACTCGCCATTGAGGTTGCGTGGTGGGGGTCTGCCCCGTTGCCCCCATTGCCTTTGTTATTGATGGTGTTCGCATCTTGTGCCTCTTGGAGGCGTCGACGCTCTCGATCGTTGTTGCGGTCTTCCCTTGCTTGCTTCTCCTGGTTTGCTTCATTTGGGACGGGAGGTTCGTCTACGCTGATGGCGAATATCGCACCGTTGAAACCATGCGGCGTCCTCGGGGTGCCTGGCGCCGTGTCGACAGAACGGGCTGGGTCATCCAATGTGGCCAGATCCGTCTCCTTGACGTTTTCCTGACTCCGGACCTCAGGACACTCTTCGTTAGAGAGGAGGTACTCGGTAAGATCGAAGGAAACGGAGGGCGTCCCGTTGAGCCAAGAGGGGGAGTCGGACAAGGCGTTGTCTTCGAGGACTGTCATGCCCGATCCGAAAGGATTCTGTTGTAAAGACACCATGCCGATCATGAGCCTCGGATCTTTCGGGACCAGAACTAGGCTGGGATCTAGGTCCAGCAGTAATCGTCACATCACCGGGGAGCATCCTGCAGGTTCCTCGCATAGGACGCTTGCTCAACCCGCGTGGGAAGACGGGTGCACGACTCTAGTCAGGGGCGATGCGATCTGGCTGCCCTGGGGCGGGTTGCGCCTGCTGCGCTCGATGCTGCTACCTTTGCTCTGCTCGGGCTTGTCGAGCGACGTGGGTAAGCACTTGCCAGTGCTGATGCACGTCAATGAACTCATCCAGCCTAACTGGAGGCGGAGCCCGGGCAGCGGCCAGAGTCGGATCTGGTCGGCGTGGGTGATGAGACTGTTTGCGCGCAGGGTGCTGCTGGCTGCGCCCCTGCTCGGGCACGGGTTGTTGTTGACGGTGCTCCATCGCAGTAGGGGGCCTGCCGCGGCAAGCAACCGGTGGCCCTCCTCTGTGGTCGGCGGGTGGTGCTCGGGCCGGAGACAGATTTGGATCTGGTCAGCGTGGGCCACTAGCTTGGCTCGTACGTCCTTGCGACGTGGCTAGTCGGCACGGTTGCACCGGTGTGGTCGGATAGGGGTGAAGTCCAAGTACTCTTGAAGGAGCCACGCAGGAGCGGACTCCACGTACTCGAGGAGCTCAGCTAGACCTGCCCCGTGCCGGTCGATTGAGTCGATCAGATCAGAGTTGTCGATGTGCCTCCTCATCCGCCGCTGGCGTGGCCATCATCTTCGCTCTCATCATGGGCGGCTTGAACAACCCGGGGGCGACCCTGAGATTTGGGTTGTCGGAGAAGTGGTCGGTGCGGCCGATGCTGGGGCCGACTGCATCGCAGCCGGTGCTGGGACTGGCTGCGCTGCTCCCGTGACGTGAAGGACGCTGTCCCGCCGGTGGTCCACGTGAATGAACCAATGGTGAGGGAGACTCCCGCCTCGAAGTCCATGGAAGCCGGGAACGAAACCATCTGGATCGCCTGAAGATCAGATCGCACAACCCCTACCTGGCGCGCCACTGTCAATGAAACCTTGTCGGCAGTCTACCACGGGATACCCTGAGGTAGTAGATTGCGGTGAAGGGCGCGCTAAGACCTACGATCCGGATGTGAGACACAAGACGAACACCGGGGTTTATCCAGGTTCAGGCCGCTCAAAAGCGTAATACCTTACATCCTGCGTCTCTACTGCTGTATTGATGAGTACTAGAGTACAATGATATGAATTGTCATCTGCCGTGTTCTAGGGGGTCCTTGCCCGCCTTATATAGTGGGAGGGCAAGGTTACATATCTAGGGTTTCCCTATGTGGTCGGTTACATTGAGCCGTATCCTTGGAGCACACGACTAGACCTAACTGACTAAGACTCCTTGCATGCCAAGTAGCCTTCAGGGCCGCGCGGCCCACCGACCTGGTGGTCCAGGTTCCGTCTTGTCGTCCGGCTCACCGATCACGATGATGATGGACCAGCCTTCGTCTTCTGGTCTGAGCTGTCTAGACCGAGCAGCCCAAAGTCTGGCTGCAAGGGTATACGGGGTCTATACCCCTACAATGTCTCCATGCATGGTGCTCAATCACTGCCGTCCATCTACGTTGGTTTCAAGGTCGGTTTGATCCAATGGTGGAGGATGGGAGGCACATGGATCGCTGACATGGCATTGGAGTAGCCCCTACTCCACCTCCACTATAAATACCCCCCATAGGTCTTCACTTTAGGGCATGAAACATAGGATAAAGCCACTCTCTAGTATTTGAGCTATGGTAGTAGAAGGAGAGTGTGGAGTCTCCAAGGAGGAGTCCCGGCCTGTCGAGAGTCTTCTCCAAGGTGCGCCTCAGCGGATGCGAGCTTCTTATAAGTAATACATCTGAGTCTTTTCTAGCATTTGATATTCTAGTTCTAGTACTTTAAGTATATGGTCTTTTGCTGGCATACTGCTTTATTTACTTAGTAAAGTGGTTGAGTCTCTTGCAAGGATTAGAGTAGTGAGATTAGTGTAGACATGGTGTTTAGGCTATATCCTGCCAGTATGAGCTGCCTGTCGTATTGCAAGACACCTAGCGTGAGAGTGACACATAGGAGAGTTCCTTGTACGTGTTGTAGGCAAGTTAACACTGTGAGAGTGAGGCTGAATAGGGTAGTCACCTCGGTGAGGGAGGAGGTGGAAAACCTCGTTAACTCGACTTGTTGTTTCGTCTATCACCCCCAGTAAGGGAGGAGGTGGTAAACTTCGTTATACTTAGAATACCATGACCAGATATCTTTGCAAGTTAGACCTCCCTATCCTATTTTCCTAGACCCTTCGTTTCATCACTAGACGACCTTGAGCCTAGTTAGTTCACTTCACGTTCCCTGTGGAAAGTACGATACCTAGAATACTCCCGGTGAAGGCTACATTGACTACCGTACGCTTGCGGTATATTCGTTTTCCACTTCTGGTATCAACACCAAGTCTTTTAGATTCTTCATTTTCGTGCGTGGGTCTTTCTCTCTATGTAATCATGACATGTGGGCCTAAATTGCATATTTCCTGATAACTCCCTGCAGAAATAGATATTCACCAAAACTGATGGAATTCTGTTAGTAAAACCCCTAGTCTATGATGATACTTCTTTCTACAGCATTTTATTATTTATGTTGACAGTTAAAAATGATAGTTAACTACCATCAACAAACTCCCCCACACTTAGGCTTTTACTCGTCCTCGAGAAAATGATGGATTACCTTACGCATAATCTCTGGACAAGACATCAACAGTAGATTGTTCCTTAGTCATGCCTGTACTACAGGATTCAAAGTGTCTACCAAACAACTTTGGGCAGTTGAGGAATGGAACAGCTTGAAACAGAGCTCCTTTTCTCTTAGACCTGTCACTTGGAGTTTTTGTATACCTTTTTTAAATAAAACTTAGCTTACCTTCTCCTTCATGTGGTACACTCAAGTCACTCAATATCTGTGGTATTTGTGGATTCTCACTAAGGCATGTATGATGAATGCCTTTCACCCAACTCTACAAAAGCTTATATGGAGTTGAAGATATTTCAAGGATATAGCATACTCACTTTACATATGTTGCCTGGTCAAACCGAGATCCTCAGAGGGGAGTGTCATACCCTTAGATCAAGATTGTGCATGTGTGTGGAAAATGTTTGGTGGCTAATCCTAATTCAGAGCACCACGCATCTTTCGACAAACCACCTTCCCTGACAGAAGTCATGGTCGGGAACAGACTTACGAACTCCTCGGGATGAAGCTGGTCGACACTACATGGTCAGCATCTTCGCTGGTCAGGACTACGTCGACTACATCTTCGCTGATCGGCACTACGTGGTCAGCATCTTCACTGGTCGGCACCACATGGTCTGCATCTTCACTACTCAACACAGGACAAGACGGCGACTCCATCAAGATACATGGTGCTCCGGGACTAGCTGTGGGGATATGACCCCCATATACCCTCATGGCTATATTTGGGCCGTACCTTTGAAGACGGTCCAGCCCAAGATGAATACGTGCGGCACACGACGTGCACCGCACAGATTAGTAATAGTACCAAATAGGCTATTCTACTTGTAACTCTGTCCCTTCGGCATATATAAGGAGGGGCAGAGGTCCTTAGATAGGTGAGGTCATCCGATCTACCAGATCACCACGATCTCATACCCAATCAATGCAATATACAGAGCACAAGATGTAGGGTTTTACGCCACGCTGGCGGCCTAAACCTGTATAAATCTTGTGTCTTGTGTCTCTGTAACCATCTGATTTCCAATCACGTTCGCCCCTTTCGATCAATCTACCATCTTAGGTCTACCCCTAGATGGACCGCCGATGATATCTCATCGACAATTGGCATGCCAGGTAGGGGGTGCGCGCTGATCATCAGGTGAACCAGATGGAAATTTTCTTCATCAACGTCATCCATGACAACTCTCTTCTTGCGGCAAACATTCTTCATCAACATCGTCCATGGTGAATCAGTGATGAGCCGGCTTCCTGCGGTGGACATCCTTCACCGTCGGCGCGTTCACCGACCACCGGCGTAGCGACGACCACCAGAACCGTGAAAGCGGTGCAGTCTGCTTCTGCGCCAACGTCATCGACCACCTCGCCGACAAGTCTGCTCTGACAACTCGTCGGCAGCTTCCTTGGCGGATCGACCCAGATCGATCTGCTGAGGATGGCTTCACCACCATTCATCGCCGTGGGCACGGACATACAAGCCGTATTGACCGCTCGGGCTACCCAGATCCAATCTGGCCATGGCCCGACCACCACCCGAGCACTGGGTCCATCCCCAATTACCACCGGTTCAATCTACCGTGGTGCAGAGGGTCCAGCGGTTGATCACGGTGGCGCTGTTCAATGACCTGTGACAGTCGACGTTGACGCAACATCGCTCCCCGGCCCGCGGTGCAACACGCCATCGACATTGGAGTTCACCAAGCAATCAACACTCCACGTGCTGGGTCAGACTTGTATGAAGACCTGGATCCTCACGTCATTGGGTGCGTTCAAGGAAGGCACTTAGCAAAGGGAGGCATATCAAGCTACAATTCCATGCAAGAGAGCACGACAACTGCTCGGAACGACGTGATCTTGCAACCGATCCAAAAAGCTAAGTCAATGCTCTATATTTATTTTCTATTCTAATATCTTATACCGTATATGTTCCGAATATCTACATATATAGTATTCGATTGTTTTGCTAGGAGTCCAAGGACACTCGTCGTCGTTCTGTGTCATGCCGGCATTGCGGATTGCATCAGCAAGCCTTCAGGCTCGTTCATAAGAGCATCGAGTTCGATGTGGTCCTAGACTGCCTTGTGTGAACAGCTCCGACCACACAGGGTGGACCGGGACTCCACGTATACCAGCCCAACTCGTCCAAGCAAGCCATATCAAGCTACGTCGAGTGGCACCATACAAGATGTGCTCCGTCCAGGACTTACATGGGGACTGCGCATTCGACTTGCCACCCAGAGGTGTCTACGAAACAGCGATTCTCGGTGTCCCTCGACCCGATCGAGCCTGAGCTCTGTTTCCTAAGCAGAAGGTCATAGGTTCATACCTGGGATTTTGCATCACTTGTCATTTGGCACTGACTACGAACCAGTTAGTGTTGTGTTGAGCTTTTTCTTAAAAGCTCAATGCAACATGTTCCATCTTCCATCAAGCTTGGGGACTACGTGGGCCCATGTCACCTCGCGGTGACTGGGCCTATCCTTTCCTGTATTGTTCGTGTTAACATTTTAGTGATCTCTGTATCACGTGTTAACATGGGCCCACGTCCCAGAGACGTGAAAAGCTTTTTTTCTTTTTCTTAGAGCACCACGCATCTTTCGACAGACCACCTTCCTTGACAGAAGCCGTGGTCAGGAGCAGACTTACGAACTCCTCGGGATGAAGCTGGTCGGCACTACGTGGTCAGCATCATTGCTGGTCGGGACTACGTCGACTACATCTTCGCTGGTCAGCACTACGTGGTCAGCATCTTCACTGGTCGGCACCACATGGTCTGCATCTTCACTACTCAACACAGGACAAGACGGCAACTCCCTCAAGATACATGGTGCTCGGGGACTAGCTGTGGGGATATGACCCCCATATACCCTCATGGCTATACTTGTGCCGCACCTTTGAAGATGGTCCAACCTAAGATGAAGATGTGCGGCACACGACGTGCACCACATAGATTAGTAATATTACCAAATAGGCTAGTCTACTTGTCACTCTGTCCCTTTGGCATATATAAGGAGGGGCAGAGGTCCTTATACAGGTGAGGTCATCTGATCTACCAGATCACCACGATCTCATACCCAATCAATGCAATATACAGAGCACAGGACGTAGGGTTTCACGCTACGCTGGCGGCCTGAACCTGTATAAATCTTGTGTCTTATGTCTACCATCCGGTTCCCGATCACGTGCGCCCCTTCCGGTCAATCTACCATCTTAGGTCTACCCCTAGATGGACCGCCGATGATATCTCATCGACAGTATTTTATTTTTACCACAGAGGAGAAACATAGCTAATAATTTTAAAAATTTTATAAAAGAAATTCTTCAAATGACAAAGCATCAGAAATCAGATTCTCATTATTCTACCATCTCACACTCCACAACCACTTAAGTTAGAAATGGGGTCCCTATAAAATTATGTTCCCAACAGCAACAGGATTCATAGGAAAAATCATGGTGTGAGTCTATCTTGAGATTATGATTAAAATAATTACCTTCTCATTTTAATTATTAAGAATTTTTAATTGAAGCATTTAATTGCGAATGAGATAGAAAATTGCATATATGAAAACCGTGATGTGCAAGAAGCAAACCTGACCGTGGTTGAAGGATGGAGCCAGAGGCCTACACCCAGGGCGGGCGCCCTAAGTAGTAGGGCGGGCGCTCTACTTGAGTAGCCTTTCGGGCTCTGCTTCGGCGTGCAGTGTACTCGTGTCATATCTTTGTAACATTTTCGATTGTTGCGGTTAAATCTGTCCGTTACATCGTCGAGGGTCTCCCCCACACTTGTTTCTTGTTATCCTTCATACACAGCATGGTGGACACAAAAGAGACAAAATATATCCAATATAATAATGACCAACTCTTTATTTCAGTATCATGTAGGGCACATATTACACATTGATGAAGGGAAAAGAATCAAACTAATCAAGCAAACTAATCTTTATCTAAGCAAACTCGTGACTAACTAAACAGTGCCCTATCAACTGCTTGACGAACTTATAAGCCTATTTCTTCTCTAGCGCATCAACTCTATCTGCTATCTTCTTATTGTCGCAATCAATGCGCTCTGTTTTCTCATAAGTATTGAGGATGCACCTCCCGTGAACGCGCTGGGTGGCTTCTATAGAAGAGGTGATAGCACGTTGCTCTTTTTCTAGGTCAGCTAGAGTTTTACGGCGCTTGCGAGGCATCTCAGAAGCAGCAAGGGCATGCTTGGGAACCTCCTTGTGAGGAATGAACTTGACTTTAGATGGATTAACGCGGACTCCCTCGATGTAGGTGCGCTCGCCCGTGCTATACTTAGCACAGACGATTTCTCCTCTCTTGTTGGTCTTGACACCCATCAATGTCTCGTTGTGCTTCGGCGGCAGGAGCTTGGTTCCAGCAGGCAGTTTGACGACGGGACCCTTCGGTGGCGCTCCTTCGAGTTGAAGAGGTTGAGGCGGCGCCGTGAGAACTGGTTGTGCGAATTAGGAAGCACCATAGGAGCGAGGCTTAGGTGGTGGAATGGTAGCAAGAGGGCGAGCATCGCTAACCAAGACTAAGGCTTTGAGATCTGGGTCTTCTGCTGAGAGCTTGTTGAGGTCGATCCCGCAGGGGACCATCCTCCTATCGGTGTTCTGGTAGTCCTTGGCCATTGGAGCGAGGGGAGAGCTAGCAAGCTTCTATGCAGAAGGAGATGAAGGCTTAGATCGAATAAGAATGGCTAACGTCATGGGTTGTTTATATAGGGGGTTCGGAGGACCAAAATGGCACCCCAAAGGCATCTCCGGTACGAACAATGATCGGATCGACTTGGAATAAACTTTTTTGGATAGAAGAGTGTAGAAGAATCACGAAGCAAAAAGGCGGCGATGAGGCAGTGCAGGGACAGGGCAGGCGCCCTAGCTAGGAGGAGCGCCCTGGCCTCGAGCCCTCTCGGGCCAAACTTTTTCGAAATAGTTTTTATTTATTTTTGTTATTTGGAAAATATATGCTGGACCCGAAAACGAAAAGTAAAAAGGTCGGGCCTAAAGAACTTTTAATTTAGAAAGAAATTAACTACTTATTCTTCTACCTCTTTTTTGGGCTCCAAAAAATAATTTAAGGCGTTTACCATTTACCTTGAACAATGTACCTTCATCGTTTTGAAGTGTGACTGCCCCATGTGATGATGAGCTATCTCTTTGAACAGTCCTTCCCATTTACTCTGTAATTTTCCGTGTCCAAAGAGCTTCACCCTGGAATTAAAGAGTAATACCTTATCTCCTGGGGTGAACTCTTTCTTCTTGATTCTCTTGTCATGCCATCTCTTTACTCTCTCTTTATAGATCTTTGAATTATGATATGTTTTTTCTCTCCACTCATCAAGTTCAGAGAGTTGCATCTTCCTCTTTTCTCCTGCAGCTTCAAAGTCCATATTCCATCTCTTGATAGCCCAGTAAGCTTTGAATTCTAGCTCAACTGGTAAATGACAAGTCTTTCTATACACTAACTAATATGGAGACATCCCAATTGGTGTCTTGTATGCTGTCCTGTAAGCCCAGAGTGCATCGGGTAGCTTGTCCTTCCATGCAATATGCATTTCATTTACTGTCTTTTGCATAATATTCTTGATTTGCTTATTTGATGTTTCTGCCTGGCCACTTGTCTGAGGGTGATAAGGAGTAGCGACGTTGTGATGTATTCCATGTCTTGACAAGTAGTGCTCAAAGCGTTTGTCAATGAAGTGAGATCCTCCATCACTTATCACAATCCTCGGGACTCCAAATCTTGGAAATATTATCTCTTCAAACATCCTTTTTGAATTTATGTGTCGGCATTCCTCCATGGCAGTGCTTCTACCCACTTAGAGACATAGTCCACTGCCACCAAGATATACTCGCACTTCTTTGATGGTGGGAATGGTCCCATATAATCAATTCTCCATATATTGAAGAGTTCGATCTGAAGGTTGTTGGTGAGTGGCATGGCATCTCTGGAGTTGATATTGCCATGCTTTTGACATGGTCCACATCTTCAAACAAATTCTCTTGTGTCTTCATACATTGATGACCAAAAGAATCCACATTGCCAAATCTTTGCATGCGTGCGGAACGCCCATAATGTCCTCCATATGGTGATGAGTGGCATCTTTCAATGAGTTTTATTTCTTCTTAGCAGGTACACATCTTCTGAGTAGGCCGTCAGAGCATACTCGAAAAAGGTATGGCTCATCCCATATCTGAGCACGACTCTCTTGTACGAGTTTCCTTATGTTCCCTCTTGGTGGTACATATCCTGAAACCATAAAATTAACAATATCTGCATACCAGGGGTCAGATCTGTTGATTCCATAGAGCATGTCATCCAAGAGTGAATCATCAATGGGTAGTTCCTGCGGATTCTCAAACTGCATTCTAGACAAGTGATCAGCAACAGAATTTTCTACTCCCTTTTTATCTTTTATTTCTAAGTCAAATTCTTCGAGCAGCAATTCCATATTATCAAACGAGGTTTAGCATCTTTCTTAGTGAGCAAGTATTTTAAAGCAGCATGATCAGAATAAACAATTACTTTAGCTCCCACTAAATAAGATCTAAATTTATCGATAGCAAAAACAACAGCCAGGAGCTCGTTTTTAGTAGTTGCATAATTAAGCTGAGGTCCTGCCAAAGTTTTACCAGCATAAGCTATTGCATGATGCTTCTTATCTTTAGATTGTCCCAAAACTGCCCCCACAGCATAATCACTGGATCATACATAATTTCAAAAGGTAAAAACCAATCAGGAGGTTGAATGATAGGTGCAGAAATGAGAGCTTTCTTCAAAGTTTCAAAAGATCTTAAACATGCATCATCAAATTCAAAAGGAACATCCTTGGCTAGCAAACTTATAAGAGGTCTAGCAATGTAAGAAAAATCTTTAATAAATCTACGATAAAGACCAGCATGGCCAAGAAAACTTCTAATTCCTTTCACATTCACCGGTGGAGGTAACTGTTCAATCACTTCAATTTTAGCTCTGTCTACCTCAATGCCTCTTTCAAACACTAAGTGACCAAGCACTATTCTTTCTCTAACCACAAAATGACATTTTTCACAAATAAGAACTAAGTGCTTTTCTTCACATCTTTGCAAAACTCTATCTAAGTTTTCAAGACAATCATCAAAGGGTTTTCCATAAATAGAAAAGTCATCCATGAAAGCTTCCATAATCTCTTTAATCATATCAAAAAATATAGACATCATGCATCTTTGAAAAGAATACATAGCCAAAAAGACATTCTACGATAGGCATAAGTTCCATAGGGACATGTAAAAGTAGTTTTGCTTTGATCATCAGCATGGATAGGGATTTGGTGATACCCCGAATATCCATCAAAAAAATAGAAGAAAGAATGATTGCCTAACTGTTCTAGCATCTCGTCTATAAAAGGCAACGAAAAATGATCTTTCCTTGTTGCTTTAGTAAGCTTTCCATAATCTATGCACATTCGTCATCCTATGACGGTGCGTTGAGGGATTAACTCTTTCTTCTCATTCTTAACAACAGTCATGCCTCCCTTTTTAGGCATAACTTGCACAGGGCTTACCCACTCACTGTGTGGCATAGGATATATAATCCTTGCATGCAACAACTTTAAAACTTCCTTCTTAACTACTTCCCTCATCACACTGTTGAGTCTACGTTGGGGTTCTCTAGAGGGTGGAATATTTGGATATGTGGGAATGTGATGGGTGCAAAGAACAGGACTGATTCCTTTGAGATCTTGGAGTGAGTAGCCAAAGGCTGAGTGATGATTTTCTAAAACAGCCATTGAGCGAAGAGTTTGCTCTAGAGTGAGTTTATCACTTATAATCACATGAGACTCTGGATCATTATCGAGAAAAGCGTATCTAAGACCGGGTGGTAAAGGTTTGAGCTCTATAGGAGGTGTAGGTGTATAACATCCTAAATGTTAATGACAACTAAAACTTGATCAAGTGCATTATCAAGTATAATCATTGAGCATCATGGCATAAATGCATTCATGTTTTAATAATATCTTTTATGTGGTGCTTTGTTTTATACATGAAATGATGAGTTGATTGCTACTTCAAAAACTATTTTCAAAACCTTGTTTTATCTCTTTTTCTATATTTTAAAATCTATAAGGAATTTTGAGATCCTCTCAAAATATGGTTTGCAGATCCTGATGAGAGCTACAATAATGGTATTTAAAGTTTTTCAAGTTTCCAAAAAGAATTTCAAATGAATTTTAAAATATAGTTTTCCAGCATTTATCCCCTTTTGATTTTAAAAGTTGTCGGTGTTCTAACCCTCGAGGGGTTAACACTAACGAGTAATATTGTATCCGCGTGCTCCCTAATCCGGTGGGTGATGCAAGAATGACACAGTGATTTATCCTGGTTCGGGCAAAGAAGGCCCTACGTCCAGCGGGGGGAGGATGATTCGTGTTATCTTGCACCAAGTGCTAGTACAGGGGAAAATACAAGCTGGTGTGAGGAGTGAAAGGTGGAGTTGGGGGCGTTCGGACGCCTTGCTCTCGACCTTGCACAGACTCACGGTGACGCTCTGTGATCTAGGGCCTTAATGTTTCTATGCTCTAGATCCTCTCGATTTGAGTTCGGTCCCTTTTCTCTAACGCCCTGGCGCCTCCTTTTATAGACGAAGGAGGGGCACAGGTGTACATGTATTTTGAGTTCGCATGACGCTGATGACGTACGACGTTGAGGCCGATCATGTCGGTGCCGCTGTAGTGATGTACGTCGGTATGGGAGGCCCTGCAGCCGTCGCATCGGGAGTTGTTGAAGTTCAGCTGGAGGGTTCGCTCGGTGAAGTCGAGGGGCGACGGTCGAGGGTCCTGGCCGGAGCCGAGGGGGTCATGCCGAGGAGGTCGAGCTTCGCTGGATAAGATCGAATCCCGAAAAACACGGAAAACATGTTAGTTTATACGTCTCGAGGCGATGCGGGTCGTGGCACAGCGCTCGGTATGGCGCAACAGCGTAATATGACTTGCGGGATTCCGGGGCATGGGCGGTAAAAGTAGATTTGACCGCCACGCCTGTAACTGTTACCGTAACTGTGGCCATGCGGTTAGGCGGGGGTAGATAGATCGCATTAAATGCGCTCGGATCCGTACGGGCGAGTTGGTGGCCGAGGGGTGTACTGTCCTCGAGGGCCGCCCATTCGCCCAGGCGAAGTTCCGTCCTCGAGGGAAGGCTCGTTCGCTGGGCGAAGTTACGTCCTCGAGGGCAGGCTTGTTCGGAGGATGAAGTTCCGTCCTCGAGGGGTCGCTCGAATCGTACCCTCGCGTATACAGTACTTGTCCGTTCGGTATCCTCTCGGGTGAACAGTACTGGTCCGTTCGGTAACCTCTCGAGCTGGCTTTGGTTTTGGGCCGTCGTTGTTCGTTCGCGGGCCAGTCCGATACGTCTCAGCTTATGGGCCTTAATACGTTAGCGCGGGAGTTTATCGGAGGGGTCAAGATGCTGATTTTGCGGGGCTTTAGTTTGTTAAGCAAGGGGTCTGGGATACCTGTTTCCAGGGTATCGACAAAAGTATAATTTAAAAATTTTGCATAATTTGGGAAATATTTATATATGAAAAATGTTTGGTTTGAAAAGTTGAACATTTCATAGTTTTCAATATTTTCAAGTTTTATTGAAAAATCAAAAGTAATTTTAAATATTTGTTTCTAGGGATTTGCTTCCCTTTTTAATTTGAATTCATATTTCAAAAACTATGCAGAATTTGAAAATATTTGTTAAATGAAAAATGTAGCTCTTGAAAAGTTATTCAAATGATATTTTGGGATATTTTTATGTTCTTATATTTTTTTGAGAGTAATTTGCAAAACCGTACCAATGGCATTTCTGTAATTTATCAAAATCGAGTTGGATGGTTGCCTTTTGGCTGCTTCGCTGTCGGCGACCTTCGCCGAGCTTCCAGGCGCGTTCGCAAGGACACCTCTTGCTTTGACGTGGCCTCAGCCGCTCGCGTGTACTCTTCCTACTCCTCGCGCCGCGCTATAAAGCCCAGAGGGCCGACTGCCGTGCTCCGTTCCACCACTGCCTCCGTCCTTGCTCCGCCGCCGCCATCAGTTTTCCCGTGGCTAGACCAGTTCCGCCTATCATTCTTCTTCCTAATCGCGTGCATGTGGTTCTCCATGCGTCTGCGTAGCTGTAGGGCGCCTCGCCTCGCTTCGCCGTGGCCGAAAAAGTCGGCAGCGCCGCAGTCGTACGTACGGTTACGTATGTATAGCGCCGCCGTGCCATTTTCTTCCGCCACCATGTGTAGATGTTGAAACATATTTCGGAAACCTATCCCGATGGATGCGTCTCGACGAGACGAGCCCATTGATGTCGGCCCCGTCGCCGAAAACCTCACCGTCTGCGAGTTTCGCCATGGTCAACATCTCCCTGCGCGGTCAACAGCCCAAGGTAGAAGATGACACTGTTTAAAATGGTTTATTTAATTCAGAAAATGCTTTCAAATGTATTTTCTTTTGAAAATTCATAATAATTTATGTATTGCTCCAAAAATTATAAAAAATTTATGTATGTATTATTTGATGAGCTTGATTTATTAAAAATATTAGATGTTAATTTTGAGCAAGTTTTGTTAGTTAATTAATTAGCCCAATTAATTAATAAATGGATCTTCTATGATTTTTAATAAATTATAGAATTATCCAAAAATTCTAAAATTTGTTTTGCAGCTTATTTAGACCATGATTAACCTAAGATAAAATTT
Source organism: Bothriochloa decipiens (assembly GCA_023333625.1). Taxonomy (NCBI): domain Eukaryota; kingdom Viridiplantae; phylum Streptophyta; class Magnoliopsida; order Poales; family Poaceae; genus Bothriochloa; species Bothriochloa decipiens. The sequence goes on along the minus strand of CM041632.1, from coordinate 37,609,538 downwards.
TGAGATCAAATTGACCAACTTTATTTTATGCCTTATTTTATGCTTTTTAAATAATTATTTAACCCTTTTAATCCTGCTTAATCATTATAGGGTTGTTTGACTTTGGGATTGATTGATGACCTTGGGTCATTAACCTTAATGACCCTTGGCACTTTAATGAATTTTTTGTGCTTACCTGAATCATGTTATTAGGGTTTAATCAACGTTATTTTATATGCTTAATGAACTTCATTAATAAAGTAGTTAACCCTAATGAACTTAATAAGTTTTGTTGGCTTCCAACTTTATAGTAAAGTAGAGATGTTCTTAAGTTAATTAAGTTGTTATACTTCCGTCCATGTATCATCATGCATCATGTCATACATTTCATCATGCTAAAGCATGCATCTTTTATATACGTGTAGTGTATACGAGAGTGAGAAGGTTCGTGTTGAACAAGTATTGGAAATGGTCACCCATCCATGGTGCCAATATCATCGATCCATGGTGTCAATGCCAAGTCTAACAATTGAAAACTAACTTCTCTGCAACACAGGCAAGCCCCGGATGCATTCCAACCCTACCTTTGTTTTATAAAAGTTTTATCGCTTCAGTTATGAAATACTGCATTAGGTAATAGGAGTTGAGTGAAAACCTACCAGTTGCATTACCTGTCTTATTTTCCCTATTACCTGTTACCTGTTAACTGGAAGATACATAGTAATGCTTAGCCCTGCTTAATTAGTTAGGTTTTCAAAAGGTAAAAGAATGAAAAAAAATGAGGTTGGCTTACTTGTTGGAATCATGATAATAGTTAATAAATCGAGTCCGGATGGGTAACTTGCATTGGGAAAGGAGTCCACTGTAGTGTTTCCGTCTGTTGATGCCCTAGGTCCTGTGTCGATGGTGAACTGGTGATATCGAGAAATTAGAAAATCTACATGCATGAAGTGATATACAGTGGGCCAAAGTCCCCACGTATGTCATGGAGTGATATATAGTGGGCCAGAGTCCCCACATATGTCACAGTGTAGTATACTGTGGGTTTTCCCATGTATATCGGTACACTGGGACATAGTGCCCATGTGTATCATGTGGTGATATATGGCTGCGGTTGTTATCCCGGTATATCTGTGATCTGGTATGCATCGGAGTTAAAGTCTCCGGTATCCCAGTGATCTAGGTCCCAGCTGGGTATGAAAATGGATTCGAATCGCCGTTGCTTCTCGGAGAAGAAGACTCGATCGGTGTTCATCATCGTAGTAACAACTTGAATGATGCTTAAGGTTTAAGAATGTAGTTGGTTGGTAAACTTGATCCAGAGTAAGACAACTTTACTTTCTGTCAAGCTTTTCTGCAAAAATTCCTACAAGCCTTACCTTATCCCACCAGCCTGCATTCCTGAGTCTTCACCCCTCTTTTTCATCGGGTCAGTCTTGTTGAGTACTTTTGTACTCAGGGTTTGTTGAACCCCTGTTGCAGGTGCTCATTGGTGTTCAAATCAAGTTCATGTCGGTGGGCTCGACGTGATCTAGTTGTCCTCTCCCGACTTAGGCGCTCTACCTAAGTTGTCTTCTGTAGTCCTTCTCTGCTTCCGTAATTGAAGTTAAGTTTGTAAAAGTTAACTTATTCATATTTTGTAAATTCTATTTTATCACTCTTTCGCACTCTGATATATATTTTATAATAAATGTTGTAATGTTGCAGCTACTCCTTTGTTGATCCTGGTATGAGTTCTCAAATGTGGTTTAATTGGGGTCCTTTAAGGGCACCCGACAGGGCTTTCTAAGTTATCTAGAACACATGCATGTCTGACGAAAGTCTTTGGGACAATGACAGGTGCGTGTGGGCCATATAATTTAGGAGGTTCTGCCACAAGGTGGCTCTGCAAACTCATCTAATGGTTCAGGTTCAGAAAAGTCAGCTTCTTCTTCAATGAATAATTTAGCGTCATCTTCTAGACCTGGTTCGGCTAGGAACTCTAGAGAAGCAGCTTTAAACTCTTCCAAAGGATCAAGTTGAGGATAAGATTTGGTCATAGAATTGAGAGAGCGAGAAATGGACATCAGGATTTGGAATTGCTTCCCAAAACAAATGTTTAACTTCCCGATTTGTCCTTCATAAAGAAGTCGTCTAAAAGGTTGTCCTATCAAAAAGTCAAAGTCCCATGTATCAATAGATATAAAAGTTCAAATGAACCATGGTTCCTTCTACCTAGATGGTAGGACATGTAAAATTCCCAAACTATGGACAATGTACCCTGAAAGACTCTTGATTAATTTTGTTGTTGGGGTTATGCCATGTCCTTCAACAAATGCTGTGCAAGTGAAAAAGACATGATATTAACACCTACAACTGGATTGTAGAGAGCGTCAAAGTGGTTTGAATCAATTTGGCAACGTATTGGAAGAGAAGGTGAATCCAAACGAATCACATCAGAGGAAAGCTCTGATTCTTCTAACCATTCATTGCTTATGATTGACACTAACTCTCCTGAAGTGTTTTTATACGAAATATCCTCAGAAAGAATTGAAAGTTTTCTAGATTGTGGTAAATGATTTTGTATAGAATAGTAATTCAAAACATTTCCAAAATTGGTAAAAAGATCAAGTTCAAAGTCAAGCATAAAATCAGGAAACGAAATCTCTTCTTTTTCTTCTTGTGGCTCAGAACTTGGAATGGCTGAAGTGGATGGAGCAATTGGTAAAGTGGTAGCTTCAGCCACTTGAGGTCCTACTTCTAGGAGGTTATCGTATTCAGAGGATAAGATTTTGTCTAGGGTCAACCTTGCTTTCTTAGAAGAGACATGCAAGAATGATCCTCCTGAAGTTGTATCGAGCAACTTTCTACTTTCTCTAATCCGACCTTTATAAAAATGTTGAAGAAGGACAGGGTCTGATAAACTAAGGTCCGGGCCAGAATCTAAGAGGTTGGTAAAATGATTCTAGGATAAGGCCAAAGATTCATTGTCTTCTTGTTTGAAGGTCAGAACCTTGACTCTAAGGTCGACGATTTGGGAGATAGGATAGAAATCTAAGCAAAAGTTGGAACATAAGGATCCCCAATCTCCTTGTTGCTTACCTACCGCTTTACTATACCATTGTCTAGCTTTTCCCTTTAAAGAGAAAGGAAAGAGCTTCCAACTTAAAGTTTGATCAGATATGCCCTCTATGTGAAGACAATCACATGTTTGCTCAAAGTCTCTAACGTGAAGGTAAGGATTTTCATCGTCCTCTCCTAAAAAGGATAGGCTTTGGACCATTGCAATCAACCACAGACTCAGCCTATAGTCAGGGGTTTGGATAGGTTGTGATGATTCCCAAGGCACAAGGCTGGTCTACGAAGGTGTAGAAATTTTAAAGATAAGAATGGAATTTATGTCATCCATAAGGATGGAAAAAGGTAAGATAGAAGAAAAGATGAGATAAAGGAATAAAAAGGGTAAAAGGTAAAATATAGGTACAAGATAGAGCAAGACTTAAGGTTAACTCAGCAGACCGTCTTTCTCCTCGGCAACGGTGCCAGAAATGCTTGTTAATATTTGTTACATACATGAAAGATAAGAGAAGCAATCTGCAAGCGCACGGATATCAGTGAGCACTTCACCCGAGAGATAATTCTAGAGTATTGTATTTGTTTATCCACAAGAAGAAAACGTGCGATGACTAACCCAATCTATTCTTCTACCCCTGAGCTGCAAGCAAGGTAACATGATATAAGCATTATAGAGAAGACTACTTACAGCACCCTGGTTCTAAGCTGTGGCAAGCTATGCAACTACTGCTCTATTGGGGACGTATCAAAGGAAAAGAGACAGCACATAGGATGCTTAACCTCAGGCTTTTAATCCTACCAATCCTTCTAACAGGAGGAGGCTCCAAAGGAAACAATGGGACTGTCACTTCCCACGCACTACCACCGATCCGGCTAGACAGGGGATATCTACGAGTACCCAAGTCTAAGCACCACACTTACACTATGGATGTTCTACTCTACCCTATACACGAAGAGAATAAAGTAAACTCATAAACCAAAGAACAATAATAACAAGAACTTACTAGTATTTAGAAGTTGAATTACCGAAGAATCTTAGAAACAAGCTCCGGGTTAGGGAGACTTGATCCCACAGGTACAAGCTGGAGAGGAGACACTGATAGGTCGGGCTTTCTCCAAACTCTTCCTCTAATTTATCTCTCTCAATCTAGAAGAATAGCTCTAATCTCACATAGAGACTAAAAAGTTAATCTCTCTTGAATGCTAGGCTCTAAATAGAAGAGATCTATTCAAGAGACCCCTCTCTAGCTAATTCTCTCTGGAAATAATGAATTAGGGTTTTTGAATTGCTCTGATCCAAGGCCACAGGCCTTGCTTATATAGCCCCTAGGATGCACCACAACCCTCGGATCAAACCAACTTTCATGCACGGCTTAGATTTATCCTCAAAGGCGGTTAGGGGCAAGATCCACGAGCTCAGCCCTGATTGGCTGAGGGCCAGGGCGGGCGCCCTGTCATCTTGACAGGTGGGCCCCACCTTCCAGGGGTGCCTTCCCGAGTCTTCTAGATTCTTCATTTTTGTATGTGGGTCTTTCTCTCTATGTAATCATGACATGTGGGCCTAAATTGCTTATTTCCTGATAACTCCCTGTAGAAATAGATATTCACCAAAACTCATGGATTCTGTCAGTAAAAACTCCTAGTCTATGATGATACTTCTTTCTACGGCATTTTATTAGTTAAGCTGACGGTTAAAAATGATAGTTAACTACCATCAACAGCGCCGCCATCGACTGCGATCGAATGACTACTACATTGACGCAACACCAGCAAACTCCTCTATGGCATGATATTGGCACCAATTCGCATGATGAAGGACACCATCATCGCCGTCCTTGTCAAAAACCGCCTTGAAGCCACAACACTTTGAGCCAACGTCGTCACCACCAAGCACCAAGGATGCAGTGCAAGAACACGCTGCGTGGTAAAGGGGGAGTGATGTGATACGTCAATGGGCCATGGGCCCATGCAGCTTGCCCAAGGGCCACGTAGCCACGCCACAACCATCGTCATTGCTTCTGTGTCAAGCTAGGGTTACATCACTTAGGGGCTAAGTCTTCTCGAGACTATAAATACAAGGAGCCTTGTAACCGTTGAATCTTCAAGAAAGGAATTAGGTTCAAACCCTTTTACCCTTGATCTCCACCGCTCCGGCTCTCTCCCTCACACGCGCCAAATCCATGCAATTGACCTAGCCGCACGCCACTGCCCACAGCCGCGTGCCACCCCCATAGGCGCACGCCCAGTAGCACCGCCACTCCCTACATCACCAATCACTGCCTTTCCCGTCGAAAATACTGCCCATTAGGGCATCCTGTGAAATGCCTATTACATTTGATATACGGAGCTATCTATGATCCATGGCTATAACATCCCGCCTCCTCGAGGCTGGCTCGCTTACACCCGCCCGCTTTTCTAGGACATAGACTGCCCTCACAGACCAACACTAGTCTTTTCTACGCACTTTGTCCTCACTCATGCGCACCCGGAAAGAACTTCCCGGTCGGTCACCCATCGCTCCAAGCCAAGCACGCTTAACTTTGGAGTTTTTTTAGATAGGCTTTCAGAAAAGAAGTTGCAACTCGTTGGTATGAGTATCCTATTAATACTATTAAGCCCTGCCGAGGTGTTACGGTGGCTGCCACCACCATGAACATCATCATCAGGAAGGAAGAGTTCGCGATCTACACCACCAGCATCGACAACAGCTTGGAGGAGATCTGTGCCATAATCGTAGGTGGAGTATAGGAACTCAAAATTTTTTCCTGCAGCAATAGAACACATTCCAACTAGGACCGGATCTAGATGCTACCAGCAATGCCCACCAACTATTCAATGACGAGCTCGCCGAACTGGATCGGCGCATCACGACCAAAGAGGCCGAATGGACACGCCCCAACATCAATAATGATGACATTATCATTGCCACGAGCACCGAGCACGTCCACCCCAACCCTCATGGCGCCACCATAACCAAGGTCTAACGCTGATTAGAACTAGAGACACCGTCAACAATAATGACCATCACGACACGCCAGAAGCAGCGATGCCACCCACAGCCACGCTAACGAGTGCTCTCGCCCTCATCAATGGCGGCGCCCCAACGTCACACCAGCACCACCATGTACTGATGATGATGCCATCGACAACCTTGTTGTCAAGGAATATCAGATCAATGACAACGACTATCCTCAGGTCAACATCTCCACGTAGGCCTCCGACAACATCAACAACAACATGCTGTCACATGACATCGCCAACCACTACGACTCCAACACCCCGCTCTTCAACAACTATGAGGCTGGCAACATCAACACCTCCATTGCTGCGTGAACTTGGCTGGCGTTTTAGCATGAGGGTGTGCTAATTGGAAAAGGGGGGAGTGGTGCCATGCGACCAATGAGGGTGGTGAGCCCGATTGGCCTTAGGCATAGCACCCTAGATACCGCCCTAGCAGGTTACATGGCAACAACAACCTGGTTCATGGACAAAGGGCTGATCTTCACCAATGACCGCCTCTACACACCGGTAATTCCATCAGCCCTAGCTAACATGTTGTAGTACTGCTATACATTAGACCATGGCATGTGGGACAACTGGCACTTAGCCCATGCCGACCTACACCTACGGCATATGACAAGGGTGCACCAACAAGGATCTTCCATGGGTGCAGCACGATGTGTGCCACCACCACACGATGTGTGCCACCACCATGATCTTCATCAACAACCTAGACAGCCAGCTCATCTGCATCGACTATGCCCATGCCATGGTCGTCAGCAACAACCGTGCCCACAACCTCTCCACTTGGCCACGACACGCACTTCACATTGCCAAGGGGTACATAATACCAACCTTCATGAAAAGCAGCCAAACAATAAAGTTGCCCATCGTCTAGGGGTCGAATGACTACTACATCAATGACTACGTCAGCAAACTCATCTACGACATGAGGTCGGCACCAACTCGCATGAGGAAGGACACCATCATCGCCAACCTTGTAAGAACTGCCCTGATGCCACAGCACTTTGAGCTGATGTTATCACCACCAAGGAGCCACCAAGGATGCAGCGCGAGGATGCGTTGCGTGGTAAAGGGGGGTGATGTGATATGTCAATGGTCCACAGGCCCATGCAGCTTGCCCCAGGGGCCACACGGCCACGCCACCACCGCAATCGCGCAACCGCTGCCACTGCTTCCATGTCAAGCTAGGGTTAGATCTCTTAGGGGCTAAGCCTCCGAGACTATAAATACAAGGGGCCTTGTAACTATTGAATCTTCAAGAAAAGAATTAGGGTCTAACCTGTAACGTCCTGCCTCTTGAAGGCTAGGCCCGCTTATATCTGACAGCTTTTCTAGGACATAGACGGCCCATACAAACCAACAACAGTGTTTTTTTGTGCACTTTTTCCTCACTCATGCACATCATGGAACTTCCAGTTGGTCACCTGTCCCCAAATTGCTCTAGGGCAAGCACGCTTACGTTTAGAGTTTTTGAAGATGGACTTTCGGAAAGAAGTTGCAACTTATTGGTACGAGTATCCTATTAATCCTATTAAGCTCTGGGCCAAGGTGTTACCTAACAAAATCACCCAATTTATATAAACCCAAGTACAAACTAACCCGCTAAGACAGTTTAATTAGCACTTTAAGCTCATACAAACCCAGTAGTTTGTCAAAATCACGAAGGATTTGAAACTTTCAACAACACAACCTGAATCGCATACAAGTTGCACACACACCATCCACAAGTTACATAAAGTTCGCACATAGTTCAAAACATCGCAGTTCAACATAAAGTTATTACAATACCAAGTCATGGAATTTGTAGGGAAAGCAAATTAAGTTTGAAAAGGCCACACCCAGTCACACTTAGTTTAATACAGTACCAGTACTAAAGTCAAATCCAACAAAAGCAGTAGGTGAGACAATATTATAGAATGACCATGTCCTTGGTCTACTCATCTCCCAAAACAGGGTAGAGTAGATAGTTGGCGCAATATCCATGGTATACATGTCCATTTGCAACAACAATGGGAACATAGCCCTAAGTATGAGAATGTACTCAGCTAGACTTACATGTCTTAATCTTAAAATAAATAGACACCAAAAAGAATGCAAAGCTTTATAAGGTGGGCTAGTTTGACTCTTTTTGCAGAAACGCATCATTATTTAAGCATTAGCTTAATAATTAAATCCTGTTTAACTAAATGAGCACCTATGTTAAGCATTTATTTATTTATTATTAACCATCAATAGTTACCATTATTCAACTTAGCATTTCCAAACCATCCATATAACCATCACAATATTCTAAAACTCTTAAACTCAACTAAAACATAAACTTATTAAGTTACATTGTGTTAGGGGTCTGCCAAATGGGTATCCCCAAACCCAAGGTTAGATTCGCTAAGAACATTGGAATATATTAAGGCCAAAAGCCTGATCAAGGCCCTGGCCGATAGTGAATCAAATAGCCTTGGATGGCCCATCTCAACCAGCTTGAGCACCAGCTGTACAGAGGTGGCCCACTAGGTCCCACCGATAGGACCTCAGGATTCAGGGCCACTCGAGCGGGTCGCTCGGTCTCACCTGAGCGGCGTGACGTCATCCCAGTGTCGTTGCACCCGAGCAAGCTGCACCTGAGCGATCTGTAGGCTCCGTTCGCTTACTTGGAGGGCCTGTGACGCCCACCTGTCACTCTCACCTTCTCTCATCCCAACAACAATGGGATGGGGCGTGCCGCCCATACCGAGGGCATGGCCCCCAGTACACTCAAGCGTGGCCAATTGTCTTTCACTTCTACTTTGCTGCCTAAGCCATGATAAGAACGGTACAGCTTATAGTGCCCACCATGCCGGTGCCCACGCCACAGGTACTGATGACGCAGGTCAAAGCATGGTGCATCACGTCGCTGCGGAAGGAGAGGTCATCTTTCAAGTCATCACGCCACCAGCCCACCGTCCAGCCAAGGAAGACGGAGGAAGCACGATGGAGGACCTGATTTTTTACCTTTCTCTTAGTTTACTCTTTTGCCCCTCATTCTTCTTCTTGCTAGCCGGTTCCTTCTAGCCTAAGATTAACCTAGCTCTCCCCTTGGTCTATAAAAGGGGAGGTAGGGCGTTCTCCGTCTCTAGGATTCAAGCCTTGCCTCATTGCTGCTGAAGCTTGGACCGCGCGAGCTCTTTCTCTCTCATCCTCCCTCTCTCGACCACTTGTATTCCCCTACTACAAGTTTGATGCATAGCAACACGAGCTCACACTCAGACTGGACATAGGGATTCTTCCCGAACCAGTATTACTAGTCACTCTGTCTAACCCTCCCGGTTACGAGACACTGACACATTGGGCAAAGTGTCCACATCATTATCCACAACACATCCAACTAACTAAATGCTATTATGTTTCATTCAAGCTATTCACATTAGCAAACCATATCATTTACTAACATATATTTAGTTGTCCACATCAACATGCAAAAAATCATCCACTAACAAGTAGTATAACTATATATTTATTCAATCGTATTAGTAAATACTGTTCTAAAAAAATCATATTAGTAAATACAAGTAGTATAATTTCACCAGCGATTCCCATAGCAATGTGCGAGGTTTTCTCCTAGTATTAGTAAATACGTAAAACAGAGTTATGTATTTTGACTACCCTAAAAATTCTAAGAAAACTACGGTAGCTTAATCATGTCAAACATAGCCTACCATAAAACTTTTAGCACCAAGTGACAATCCAACTATCCTACACAAAAATAACAAGTCACTCGACAGAAATAGGCATCAAATACTTTGTATACTAAAAGTGCCAAACAACAGATCTTCTATTTTTCTTAGCTACTTCATAGCAAAAGAACAGCCCATAAAATTTATCGAACATATATCATGCATAGGCTATTTATCATAAATCACTCAAGAATAGGCATTTATCTCACTTAAATCATAACCTCATAATTCTACACAGAAAGCATGCATGATATATTTATCCTAGAATGTACATGACATAATAAGACCAACAAAACTGGAATCACATTTTTTTGGCATTCCTATAATTACTAGATTATTAACATATAAACAATTAAATAAACCAGCATATAAAAGTATATCAAAACTGACATGCAATAATTTTAACAGACGCTATTCATCACCATGAACCGAACAAAACTGGAATCACTCCATTTGGACCAATATTCATGGAGATATGGATTTTAGAACATTAAACAACATTTCTAGAAAATAATTTTCTTAAAACGTCGAACCCTAAAATGTTGCGTGCACCCAAACCTGTGCACCACAGGCACTGGAAGGTGGACCCGGCGGTCAACTCGACCCCACACGTCAACGAGATGGGAGCAGGTGACGGCACTAACTAGTGTTTTCTCGCCGGCGGTGAGGTTCTCGGCGGCGAGCCTAACACCTATCAGCTCTACTCGGAGAGGCGGATTCAGCGTTGTAGAAAATGAGGCTAGTGGCCCACCAGCGCATGCTCATCAGCGGCTATGGCGGTGCAGCGGCGCTGCCATTACCGGCCATGGTGAGGCCGGCCACGCACAAGCGATGCGAGCGCGGAGCGAAACCCTAACCAAAGTTGGTGACCCGAAAAGACGCGGTGGCGCTTGACAACGGCGTGCATGGAGACGCAAAACAGAGCACCTACGGCAGTGCTAAGCGGTCCAGAACTCCGTTCGTGGCGCTCGTGCGTGGAAGAAGACAATAGCCCCAAGGATCTTACCCTAGCTCCAGCGAAGGCGAGGACAATGCGCGAGGGCAAAGAGGACCCGCACGACGTGAATGGCATAGTGGAGGAGGCAGTGGCAATGGCGGCCTCATGGCCGTGCAAAGGAGAAGATGGGCGAGCAAGAGAAGTAGAGAGGTGGCTAGTAACACCCCAAATATTTGACCCGTTTAAAAAAATCATTAAAAATTTGAACCTTTTTAAAATTATATGCGTAGGTTTATTTTATGTTGCGAGTAGATTTTACAAAACAAAATAATCTTGCTTGAGTGAGATTTATTGTTGTTTCCCTTTGTTTGTTGAACTTATGGTGGTACTCTCCCTTGATATTTTTTTTGAATCCTTTTGAACCATCATCAAATGACCCTAGTATAAATTCTGGGAAATAGAAAAGAGCATCACGGATTCAATCTCCTTCACTCTCTCACGTGGGCCAAAGCCACGTCCACGGCCCAAGCAAGGCACAGCAGTGGCAGCCATTTTCTCTCTCTCTCTTTTCTCATGGATGAGCAGGACCAGGCAGCATCATCTTCTTCCCCGCGATTCTCGCGACCGAGCTCGCAGCACCGACCCTGCAGTGGCCCGTTGAAATCTAGTGTTTGATTTTGATAATTGATGACACCCAATGTTGCTAATGCTTTGCTCTAAGTGTGACTAGACACTTAGCGACATGGTGAAGATGCCTCGGACTCGGTGATAGACTTGGACATGGTGATGATCAAGCATCGAGGCTCAAGGCTGAGGTATCAAGACATAGGTGTTTTCTCTTTCGGTGATCGAGACACTATAGAGAGTGTGATCACGTTTAGGATTGATAACCGACTATCAAGAGGGGAATTCACGGTTGAATTCGCGGTCCAAGTGCCTCTAGGTTCGACTTTACATGATGCATATGAGAGACTAACTAGAGAGCTAACACTTGCCATATTTCATGTGATGAAATGCTAACTCATGTGATCGAGAGTGTTTTGCATGTTGGAGTTGGCAACCTAAGGCAAGTGGTTTGACTTGGATCGGCGACGGTGCGACAACGATGACAAAACGACGAAGTTAGCTTCTTCTGCAACTAGCCAGACGCGCCGGTTGAGTGGCGCCGGACGCGGGCTGCTGTGCCAGACGCGACACAGAATAGGCAGCAAATTGGGTCGGTCGCCGGACGCCGGGCCGGACGCGCAGCCAGGAGCGCCAGACTTGATAGAGGACTGCGCGCGCCTGATCGCTGGACTCGACCGCCGAACGCCCAACGTCAGCGCGGGAGCATCCGACACTTTGATGTGATGTTAACGGAGGCTTCAGCCTTGAAGTGAAGGCCGAACGCAGACTGCGCGTCCGACGCCCACCGAACGCTACCCAGAGCTGCACCTCAGCGGGCCGAGTCGCCGGACGCGGCGCCGGATGCTGACGTGGCGACCGAGTTTGAACGCAAAGACGACAACGGTCGACTACCAGAGAGCGCCAGACGCGTCCGGCGCTGGGTAACAGATGCGTCCGGCGCGTGTATGGTGAGCCCCCGAAGTGCATAACGGTTGGAACTTTGGTGGGGGCTATAAATAGAAGTGTGGCCTGTTGGGGAGTAAACTCTTGCCCATTCTAACATCTTTGAGCATCCTTTGAGCTAGAGAGAACCTCCCCCACTCATCTCTTGACTTGATTGTTCATCTAGAGTGAGATTGAGTGAGAATCAAGTGCTAAGCATTGAGAGTTGCATCTAGAGGCACTTGTTCTTCGAGTTCACTGCGGAGTTCTTGTTACTCTTGGGTGATTCCTGTCACCCTAGACGATTTAGAGGCAGCGGGGTGTTGAGCTCGAGGTGGAGAGTGTTCGAGGCCGCAACCGGTGATCTTGTGAGGGGTTTCTTGGTCCTTCCCTGTGGGAGTTCGCGAAAGGATACTCTAGTGGATTGCGCGTGGCTTGGAGGATCCTTGTCTTGTGTTGAGAGTGCGGCTCCCGGAAGCGGTATTTGTCATTGAGAGCCAATTAAACGAGCACCTCTCCAAGCAAGTGTATCGCCACAATGAGGACTAGCTTGCCGGGAAGCAAGTGAACCTTGGTAAAATCATTGTGTCAATATTGTGATTGCTGAGGATTCTCTTGTGTGGTTATCTTGATTGGGTGATTGACCGTCCACACTTCGTGATTGTATAACAATCCAATCCCCCTCTCTTGTATCTAGCTTTATATCTTTGTTCATACATTGCTTGTCTCGCTAGATATTAAGTAGAACTTGCTAGCTTGTGTAGCTTTTACTTGTCATATTTTTGCTCTAGCTAGTTTAGTGAAGTGCCTAGAGTTATCGTGTTTAGATTTGCTAGACTTGTTAGAAAGGCTTGCATAGAAGTAATTGAAGCTCTAGCATTGCAATTACGCTATCTCTTAGTCTAACAAGTGGTCTAGTGTATTTGCAAGAAATTTTATTTGGCTATTCACCCCCCTAGCCATTTGGACCTTACACGTGGTATCGGAGCTAGGCACCGTTTATTTGAGGCTTAACAACATACGGTGAAGAAATGGCTACATTAAGTTTTCACATCGACAACACCAAGAGATCACCACCCTTTGATGGTAATGATTATGCAAAGTGGAAGCTTAAGATGAAGAGTCATCTCAAGTCAATAAATAGAGAGGCGTGGAATGTGACCGAGACCAAGTTTGAGGTTGCAAGACCGGAAGCACCCACACCAATTGAAGAAAAGAAGCTTCAAGCAAATGACATTGCCGTGAGCTCATTCCATGAGGCTCTTGATGACAAGGCATTTGAGCTCATCAAGAACTTAGAGGTGGCACATGACATTTGGGCAAAGCTTGAGGAGGCATATGAGGGCACTGAGAGTGTGAAGACCGCAAGAGCATACATGCTCCAAGAGAGGTTCTCTAACTTCAAGATGAAGGATGATGAGAGTGTGCCGGAGATGTTTCATAGGCTACAAGTGATTGTCAATGAGCTCAAGGCACTTGGTAAAGAAGTTAAGGATAGTCAATTCTCAACAAAATTCTTGAGATGCTTACCCAAGAGATTTGACACATTGATCACCGTCATGAACAAGACCACAATGAAGGACAAACCAACTCCTAATCAAGTTCTTCAAGAGATAATGGCCGATGATGAGTTTAGAGAGGATCATGAGAAGGAAGAGTTGGTAAACAAGACGAAGAAGGAAAATGAGAAGAAGGATGATGACAAGAAGAAGAGTTTGGATTTCAAGGCTTCATCCTCCAAGATCAAGAGCAAGAAGAAGCAAGAATCATCAAATGAAGATGAAGCTAGCTCTAGCAATGAAGGTGACGAAGATGTTGATGAGTTGAGTGCTCTGTTTGTCAAGGTAGGCAAACTCTTGAGGAAGAAGACACACCGAAGGGGAAGAAAGAAGTCCTCATCCTCATCCTCATCTAAGAAGAGTGAGCACACCATGAAGTGCTTTATATGTCATAGCAAGGAACATCTTGTTGGCAAGTGTCCCTATGATAGTGGTGATGAAGATGACGTGGAGAAGGTGGCCAAGAAGCAAAAGAAGAAGAAAGAGGCTTCTCAAAAGAAGAAGAATGAATCTCATGTTGCTACTTGGGAGAGTGATGCATCCTCAAGTGAAGATGAGAGTGACAAGAGAAGCAAGAAGAAGGAGCATGCTAGTCTTGCAATCCAAGAGAAGATTTCACTCTTTGACACTCCATCGACATGCTTCATGGCTAAGGCCTCTAAGGTACAATCCGATAATGAGAGTGATCATGATAGTGATAGTGATGATGATAGTGGTCCAACTAAGGATGAATTGTTCATCATGCTTGAGGATTGTAAAAATGAATATAAAAACACTAGAAAGGAATGCAAGAACTTGACCAAGGCTAATCAAACCCTTGAGCAAGAACTTGAGAAGCTTAGAGCATCTTATGAGAGTCTAAAGGAAGACAATAAGAAGCTTCAAAAGGCTCACACCAAGCTTGAAAAGGCTCATTCCTCTCTTAGTGAACAACTTGATAGCATGCCACCACAAGTTAAAAAGGCTAAAACTTGTAACATAGGCATATCATGTGATATCATTGATGAATCTTTCTATAAGCCTATTATTGTTGCTCAAACTAACCCTTCTTGTAGAACTTCCACTTCTAGCTCATCTAGTAGTGATGGTTTCACTTGTGATCCCACACTAGTGGTTGAGAATGAAACAATCAAGGAGGAGGTAAGAAAGCTTAATCACATCTTAGCTAAGGCTTATGGTGGTGAGGACCGCTTGCTTATGTGCTTGGGTAGCCAAAGAGCTTCTCTCTACAAAGAGGGATTGGGCTATACCCCCAAGAAAGGCAAGGCCGCTTTTGCTTCTCACAAGACTAGTTTTGTGAAGAACAATGATAGCTATTGCAAGAGTTGCAAGCAAGTTGGTCATAATGAGCAAAGATGCATGAACAAAAAACCTAATGTTTCCTCTATTAAGCTTGATTCATGCTATGTTCTTATCAAGAAGGCTAATGGTGTGAAGGCTAGATTCATTGGTACACCATGGATGGGCTCAAAGAAGAAAGCTATTTGGGTGCCAAAGAGTTTGGTCACTAACCTTGTAGGACCCAAGCAAGTTTGGGTACCTAAAAGAGATTGATCTTGTTTTGTAGGTCAATTACAAAGCCGGAGGGAGGCATTGGGTGCTTGATAGTGGGTGCACTCAACACATGACTGGGGATTCTTGTATGTTCAAATCAATTGATACAAGTAAGGGGCTTGGTAAAATTGCTATATCCAATGACAAGAGTATCTCCAATGTGTTGCTAGTTGAGAGCATGGATTTCAATCTTATGTCGGTGTCGCAATTGTGTGATCTTGGCTAGAAATGCATCTTTGACAAGAATGATGTTGAAGTCATAAGTGAAGAGGACTCTAGTTTGATCTTCAAGGGATTTCGGTATGGAAGCCTATATTTGGTGGATTTCAAAGCTAGTGAATCTCAACTCACATCTTGTTTGATTAGCAAGTCTAGCAAGGGTTGGTTATGGCATAGAAGGCTTGGTCATGTTGGAATAAAGCAATTGAACAAGCTTGTGAGGCATGACTTGGTTAGAGGCTTGAAGGATGTCACATTTGAAAAGGATAGACCATGTAGTGCATGTCAAGCCGGCAAGCAACATGGAAGGCCACACCCTAGTAAGAGTGAAATGAGCACATCAAAGGCATTTGAGCTATTGCACATGGACTTATTTGGGCCAACTACATACACAAGCATTGGTGGCAACAAGTATGGTTTTGTGATTGTTGATGACTACACTAGATACACTTGGGTGTTCTTTCTCTATGACAAGAGTGAAGTCTTTGATCTATTCAAATCATTTGTCAAGAGAGTTCAAAATGAGTTTGAGACCACCATCAAGAACATTAGAAGTGACAATGGGAGTGAGTTCAAGAACACAAGAATTGAAGAGTTGTGTGATGAGCTTGGAATTAGACATCAATTCTCACTAACCTACACTCCCCAATCCAATGGTGTAGTTGAAAGGAAGAATAGAACTTTGATTGACATGGCAAGAACAATGCTTTATGAGTACAATGTTAGCCAAAGGTTTTAGAGTGATGCTACAACACGGCTTGCTACTCTAGCAACCGACTCTATTGCCATGGTAAGCATGAGAAGACTCCATATGAGCTATTGAATGGAAGAAAGCCCAACATTGCATACTTTAGAGTGTTTGGATGCAAGTGTTACATTCTCAAGAAAGGCACAAGACTTGGCAAGTTTGACAAGAAGTGTGATGAAGGATTCCTACTTGGGTACTCTACCAATAGAAAGGCATATAGAGTTTAGAACTTGGCAAAGAGCACCGTGGAAGAAGTTCATGATGTTGAATTTGATGAAACCCAAGGATCTCAAAGTGTAGATCAAAATCATGATAATGTGGGTGGAGATCAATTGAACAATGCAATGAGAAACATGGACATTGGTGATATTCGGCCAAGGCAAGTTGATGATGAAGATGAGATTCAAATGACTAGTCAAGATGTTCACATTGATACAAATCAAGCTAGTACTAGTGGCACACAAGGTGAAGCTCAAGATCAAAGTCAAGCTAGCCCAAGCAATCAACTCGAAGTGCTTCAACCAACAAGTGTTGCAAGAGATCATCCTCTAGATCAAATCATTGGTGACATTAGAAGAGGAGTACAAACTAGAACAAGATTGGCAACTATTTGTGAGCATTACTCATTTGTATCATTTGAAGAGCCAATCAAGATACAAGATGCTTTGAAGGATGCCGATTGGGTAAATGCCATGCATGAAGAGCTAAACAACTTCACAAGAAACAAGGTTTGGGAGCTTGTTGAGAGGCCAAAGAGGCACAATGTGATTGGAACTAAGTGGGTGTTCAAGAATAAGCAATATCAAGATGGGTTGGTTGTGAGGAACAAAGCAAGATTGGTTGCCCAAGGATATACACAAGTACAGGGTCTTGACTTTGGAGAAACATATGCACCGGTAGCAAGATTAGAGGCGATTAGAATCCTATTAGCCTATTCTTGTGCTCACAACATCAAGCTATATCAATTGGATGTGAAGAGTGCATTTCTAAATGGACTTGTCAATGAAGAAGTCTATGTTGAGCGACCACCCGGATTTGAAGATGAGAAGAATCCCAACCATGTCTACAAGCTCAGGAAGGCTCTTTATGGTTTGAAGCAAGCACCAAGAGCATGGTATGAGAGGTTGAGAGATTATCTCCTCTCTAAAGGGTTCAAGATGGGAAAAGTGGACACCAATCTCTTCACCAAAAGAATTAGAGATGACTTGTTTGTGTTGCAAATCTATGTGGATGACATTATATTTAGTTCAACCAATCAAGACTTTTGTGAAGAATTTTCTAAGATGATGGCTAGTGAGTTTGAAATGTCTATGCTTGGAAAGCTAAGCTACTTCCTTGGACTTCAAATCAAGCAAATGAAGAATGGCACCTTTGTGAGTCAAGGCAAGTACATCAAGGACATGATCAAGAAGTTTGGTTTGATAGATGCTAAAGCTATAGTACACCAATGGCTACAAATGGAGGCTTGGACCTTGATGATAGTGGCAATATGGTTGAGCAAAAGCTATATCGGTCTATGATTGGAAGTTTGCTATATGTGACCGCTTCTAGGCCGGATGTCATGTTTACTGTGTGCATGTGTGCTAGATATCAAGGCTCACCAAAAGAAAGTCACTTGACGGCAACTAAAAGAATATTGAGGTACTTAAAGGGCACACAAGATGTTGGCTTATGGTATCCAAAGGGGTCAAGCTTTGAGTTGTTTGGATATTCGGACTCCGACTATACCAGTTGCAAGATTGATAGAAAGAGTACAAGTGAAACATGCCAAGTGCTTGGAAGATCACTAGTTTCATGGTCCTCAAAGAAACAAAATAGTGTTTCTCTTTCCACCACCGAAGCCGAATACATTAGTATGGGGAATTGTTGTGCACAATTGCTATGGATGAAAGCCACCTTGAAGGACTTTGGAGTAAAATTCAAATATGTGCCTTTGTTTTGTGACAATGAAAGTGCTATCAAGATGACCAACAATCCGGTTCAACATTCAAGAACAAAGCACATTGATGTGAGGCACCACTTCATAAGGGATCATCAACAAAAGGGAGACATTAGCATTGAAAGTATTGGCATCGAAGATCAACTAGCCGATATATTCACCAAGCCACTTGAT
The DNA here is from genome assembly GCA_023333625.1 of Bothriochloa decipiens. Taxonomy (NCBI): domain Eukaryota; kingdom Viridiplantae; phylum Streptophyta; class Magnoliopsida; order Poales; family Poaceae; genus Bothriochloa; species Bothriochloa decipiens. The sequence goes on along the minus strand of CM041632.1, from coordinate 37,591,093 downwards.
GAAAAGAGATATCACAAGTTGAGAAATGAATTGAACATACTAAGCTTCTCCAACATGAGTTGATGCACCCCATATATATGACATGCCTCTCCTCCAACATAGCAAGGTAAAGTTGGTTGTTGCATTCCATGCATCCTTTAGAACATGTAGACATATGGCATCTTATGGGGATCATTTATGAAAATCAAATGAATTTGTTGTATGTATGGCACCACTATTGCTTCTATGCTTGTTTTTGATCTAGTGGTGGCATATGACATGTTTGTGAGCTTGTAAGCCTAGTGTTAAATCTATAGCATGAGCTCATGGTGTGTATTTCAACATGGTCAAGATAACCCTTATTCTTGAGGTGTGAAGAAGCTTGTCCTTAGTTCAAACCGAAATACATACTCTAGGCAAGTGATATAGATTTGGCCATAATTTGAGTGACTTATTTCTCCCCCTTTGTCAACAATCACCAACAAGGGTGCAT
>CM041632.1:37557093-37580226 GCA_023333625.1 Bothriochloa decipiens | reverse complement strand
TAATTGATGACACCCAATGTTGCTAATGCTTTGCTCTAAGTGTGACTAGACACTTAGCGACATGGTGAAGATGCCTCGGACTCGGTGATAGACTTGGACATGGTGATGATCAAGCATCGAGGCTCAAGGCTGAGGTATCAAGAGATAGGTGTTTTCCCTTTCGGTGATCGAGACACTATAGAGAGTGTGATCACGTTTAGGATTGATAACCGACTATCAAGAGGGGAATTCACGGTTGAATTCACGGTCCAAGAGCCTGTAGGTTCGACTTTTCATGATGCATATGAGAGACTAACTAGAGAGCTAACACTTGCCATATTTCATGTGATGAAATGCTAACTCATGTGATCGAGAGTGTTTTACATGTTGGAGTTGGCACCCTAAGGCAAGTGGTTTGACTTGGATCGGCGACGATGCGACGACGATGAAAAAACGACAAAGTCAACTTCTTCTGCAACTGGCTGAACGCACTGGTTGGGTGGCGCCGGACGCGGGCTGCTGCGCCGGACGCGACACAGAACAGGCTGCACATTGGGTCGGTCGTCGGACGCCGGGCCGGACGTGCGGCCAGGAGCGCCGGACGCCTGCGCGCGCCTGATCGCCGGACTCGACCGCCGAACGCCCAACGTTAGTGCGGGAGCGTCCGGCTCTTTGATGTGACGTCAATGGAGGCTTCAGCCTTGAAGTGAAGGCCGGACACGGACTGGGCGTCCGGCGCCCACCGGACGCTACCCAGAGCTGCACCTCAACAGGCCGAGTCGCCGGACGCGCTGTGTTGGAGACGTCGGACGCGGCACCGGACGCTGACATGGCGACTGAGTTTGAACGCAAAGACGCCAACGGTCGACTGCCAGAGAGCACCGGACGCCTCCGGCGCTGGGTAACAGACGCGTCCGGCGCGTGTATGGTGAGCCCCCAAAGTGCATAACGGTTGGAACTTTGGTGGGGGCTATAAATAGAAGTGTGGCCGGTTGAGGAGTAAACTCTTGCCCATTCTAACATATTTGAGCATCCTTTGAGCTAGAGAGAACCTCCCCCACTCATCTCTTGACTTGATTATTCATCTAGAGTGAGATTGAGTGAGAATCAAGTGCTAAGCATTGAGAGTTGCATCTAGAGGCACTTGTTCTTCGAGTTCGCTGCGGAGTTCTTGTTACTCTTGGGTGATTCCCGTCACCCTAGACAGTTTAGAGGCAGTGGGGTGTTGAGCTCGAGGTGGAGTGTTCGAGGCTACAACCGGTGATCTTGTGAGGGGTTTCTTGGTCCTTCCCCGCGGGAGTTCGTGAAAGGATACTCTAGTGGATTGTGTTGAGAGTGTGGCTCCCGACAGCGGTATTTGGCATTGAGAGCCAATTAAACGAGCACCTCTCCAAGGAAGTGTATCGCCACAACGAGGACTAGCTTGCTGGGAAGCAAGTGAACCTCGATAAAAAATCATTGTGTCAATATTGTGATTGCCAAGGATTCTCTTGTGTGGTTACTTGATTGGGTGATTGGCCGTCTACACTTCGCGTCGCGTCGGTATAACAATCCAATCCCCCTCTCTTGTATCTAGCTTTATATCTTTGTTCATACATTGCTTGTCTCGCTAGATATTGAGTAGAACTTGCTAGCTTGTGTAGCTTTTACTTGTTCATATTTTTGCTCTAGCTAGTTTAGTGAAGTGCCTAGAGTTATCGTGTTTAGATTTGCTAGACTTGTTAGAAAGGCTTGCATAGAAGTAATTGAAGCTCTAACATTGCAATTACGCTATCTCTTAGTCTAACAAGTGGTCTAGTGTATTTGCAAGAAATTTTATTTGGCTCTTCACCCCCCTAGCCATTTGGACCTTACACCCGTTCCAGCGCCGAAGAGGACGAGCACATGAGCACCAGTTGTCCACTGTCCCGAGCAGTCCCATCACCTCCTCTTCTCCTTTTTCCCATGCTTCCCCGAGCAGTCGCGTCCACAGGGACGACCGGCACAAGAATCCCGCCTGCCCTTTGGACGAGACCACACGGAGCACCGACTTCACCGGAGAAGCGGACGAGCAGGCGACCAGCTCAGTTCTTGGATATTTCTTGAACTCGGCCACGTGCGTGAGGGCTCGGGGAAATATCAGGCCGGTGGGTGGAAATATCGCCAGCGCCGTCGCACCGCCATTGCAGCTCCGTTGGAGCCTGGAACACCACATCTCCCCATTCATTTCCATCCTCCACCTCCAAACCGAGCTCAACCCCATCTATTCCCAAGTCCGCCACAGTTGCCGTCATTGGAGCGAGCTCCTGCCTAACTCTACCGAGAGCTCCTCCGGCCGAATTAGAGAGTTGAGGTGAGTCCCAAATCGCTGCTATTACTACTCCAGTCGTCTCTAGCTTTTCTCCTTTACTTGTTGTACCCTACCACTGTGTATGGCTCTGCCATACCAGACGGCAAGACCTGGCCAAGCAGGCACACTCGTATACACCACCCGTATATATATCACGCACACATACATATACCACACACTCCCGTATATGTATACCACACACGTATACACCACATTAGGCACACACCATGCACACACTCCAATGCTTCATGCAAGGGCAAGCACGTCACAGACCCGCCGCGATGGAAGCCGCCGCTGGAGCTATGGTCGGCACCGCCGCCGCCCAGCCACTCAAGGTCGCTACGCTGGAGCCATGGCCGACACCGCCGCCGCCCAGCCACCGGTGCCTTGTGTCACTGCACCAAGCACCGTCGAGCGCCTGAGTCGAAGTTGCTTCCATCGCATTCACCACAGCGAGCTCTCGCCGCTACCGCAGATTCACATTGCCAGCGAAGTCAGCCCTGATGAACTCACGGACTGCTCCGCCGCCGTGCCGGACATGCCCGTTTGCACACACATAATGTTGTCCATGCATATATTGGTCAGAGTCATGCAGGTAGTATACACAAAGTGATGGAAAGCTATTTTACTTAAAGAGAATAATTCCTAGAAAATCCCAAAAAAATACTAGAGTCACCCCAGAGTTTACGCACATCCTTTCACGACCTTTTCCTCGCTGAAACACTCCCAGAAATTCTGCTCACATCCCACCACTATATATTTAATTTCTAAAAATCATATCTCTTCCATTTTAATTCCGTTCTCCACAAAACCACCACCTAAGTTCCTCAAAAATCTTGCTCTACTTATTCGATCTATTACCACCATATATTTCCTTGTTTGTTTTTGTGTTTCCTCTTAAGCGATAGTCTCATTCGTTCGCAACGATTGACAGAGGGCGACGACTACCAGGAGGGCGAGGACCCGGACTACGTGGGATCGGAAGGTGCGTTCGACGAAGGCAAGTCCTAACTCCCCCTCTTTCCACCATAATCATGTATACCATGCTTATTATCAACTTGAAATTATGATATTAAAGAATTATTGTGATGTATGAGTAATTATGCATAACGAGCTGACTTGTGTGAATATATGAGATGTTAATGAAACCAAACTTGTTTTGACGGAAGCGAGTAGGGTAATTTATGTGGTATAAATTACTCTGGTAGGTTCGCCTGTGTGGGTTCCTACGGGAGATACTCGTTTGGGTCATATAAGGATCGGTTCATAGGCCATCTCACCTAATATGATATACGTACAACCACATGTCTGTATGGGTAGACCTGATCTCACACCCCGTTAGGTAGAAGTATGATATCCACTAGGAGGCCGGCGTGGCAACGGACTAACAGGAGAGGACACGGTTGCTGAGTGATCTTCTGTGGTCTAGTCGGCATGGCTGCTGAGTGATCGTCCATGTAAAACTTATTGTAGTACCGTGTGCGAGCACCTTTTTATTGAAAACGGGATGCCGAGTGATCATCCCAATGGGCTGTGTGATCATCCAACCACTAAGGGTTTTGGGATGCTGTGTGATCATCCCTAAAGCTGTGTGGGTTCCGACCCCTGAGTAGGCCGTAGTGGAGTTGTATGGAAGCCTAAGGTCGCTCCATCTGTGTACGAGATCTTGTTAGGCCTGTCGTAACACTAGCTATGGTTTCGGCTACGTCTATCATGTGGGGAAATTTGTACCCCTCTTCAGAGTATATTAATCCTATTCGAATAGCCACGTCCTTGGTAACGGGCAACCGCTAGGATGAGGTCCCCTTTGATTAGATCTTTTATTATTAAATATGCTAATGATTTTAATTGGTTTAATGCTAAACCTAGGAACTGGCGAGAATGGTGATACTCTCTCAGGGCCCAAACCCCTTTTATTAAAATCATGTTACCATCTCTACCATCCATCCCTCGTTGGGACTTGCTGAGTACTTTATGTACTCACCCCTTGTTGACTCATAGATAACGATCCCGAGGAAGACTACGACTTCAACGAGGAGGCGAATGACGAGGACTAGGAGGCACGCAAGGACTTATCGGAGACGCTAGAAGGAAGTACTAGGACTTAGGGTTTCGACCGCACTCAAGCATGCCTATGGAATAATGTGTATCGCTTCGCTATAGTTTCCGATGTAGTAGCTACCAACCCATGTAATAAAACCGCCGAGTATCGTTAGTTATGTAAGGCCTGTGACTATGTCATCTGAACATTGACTATTATAAAACCTTATTTTTAATATCAATAAAGCTCGGATTTTATTTTATATAAATATATCTGTGTACCATTGCTGTTTGTGTGCGTATTTATGCATGATCCTAGTGCAAATACGAATACTTTTCGACTCCTAAAATTAGGGTCCGACATAGCGATGGAAATGAAGGAAGGGCATTTGGGTAGCTTGCCCACGCAACCTCAATGGCCAGAGGCACACAGGACATGAGCACCACGTGGGCAGTGCGGCACATGTTGCCACGGTTGGCCATGGCTGATTTCGAAATCTAGGATTTCCTTTGCGGCCAAAGCTATAGCCGTCACGTAAATGCTATTCTCCTTTTCCAAAGCATTTTCTTTCATGCCCTATATCTCCCAAGTCAAGCCGATTAGACAAAACTTATATTGAATGAAATGTAGCTTTTGAAGAGTAGAACATTTCATCCAAAACAACCAAACTCTAATTTGGCCTAGATTTAAAAAATGTAGAGCTCCAAAGAAGGTAGCTTTGAAAATGACTTAAACAATTTTGAGAATTCAAAATCAGCCTTCACTTCTGTCTTCTCCACTCTTTTTAAGAATTTTCCAAATGTTTTCATGAAAGTGATAATTACAACTTTTATTGCTTATAAAAGTATCTACACTTTTTTATTAAGGCTGCACTGACATTGAAAGAATCTTTATCCATGCATAGTCAAACAAAACCACTTGAGTTCAATTTGGTCAAACCAACATGCAAGCTTAATTAGCCCAAGTCATTAACATAAACATCTCTTCATTTTACATCCTAAACATGTCTAGGTTGTTTTAGTGATCATACATCAAGCACTTGAGCTACTTTATCGAGTTCACAAGTATTCTAGGGCCCTGTTTGGTTTCAAAAGGACTAGGGACTATAGACTAATTTTTAGTCCCTTCTAGTCCCTAGATTGCCAGACACGGGGACTAAAAAAAGACTAATAGTCTCTGATCCACTAGTCTCTTTTAAGAGACTAACTGGGACTAATGGTGCATGACTAGTCCCTAGTCTCTAATCCCTATAACCAAACAGGCCCCAAGCACAATTCAAACTACTTAAGCATCACATATATAATCACACTTCATATTTTAGTTAATGTTAATGCTAATGATGCTATGCAAATGCAATGTATGCATTAAAGAAATCTTAACACCAAGGGTATTACAAAACCCTTTTATGCCAACTCTCTAATGCTCCAGCTCTCTCTCCTTCGCACACGCGCCGTCCAATCCACTGATCTAGCCGCACGCCGCCGCCCATAGTCAAGCGCACGCCCAACAGCGCTGCCGTTCCCTACGCTGCCAATCATCGCCTTTCCCACCAAAAATATCGCCTGCTAGGGCACCCTGCGAAATACCTATTACAATTGTATATCTCTCTTGTAAGGATATTACTTAATCTTTAATAAAGTTTTTCTTTCAAAAAAAAGGAAAATTGAGAAAATTACGTCGTTTGGGGCTCTAGGCTATTATACAAGCGCTTTAACCCTTTACAACCTTATATTGTGTTGCAAGTTGTGTACATAAAATTAGTAAGGAGTTGAAACCTTGAGTTCTGCTTGGAAGTCATTAGTCGCTATTATTAAGAATAAATGACTCGGTGCTTGAAATTAAGAATATATGATTACTTTATTCAGTAATCTACTAGTTCGGTGCATGGCTATTTATTCTATAGAAAGCCGAGTTTACAAGATTCAACTTTTGGTGTGAGTATCAAGGTCTATTTTTTCCTAACACATAGGTGATGACTAGTCTACGAATTGATAGTGCATAGTGCTCATTGCTCCTTTTTCAAGACACCAAGACTTGTAGAATCTTGATATTGCTTTTCGAAATTAATAAATTTTCGTTTTACCAAAAAAATATACCACCCGAAGCGTACAATGAAATTATGCAGGCAATATAACTGCCAGGAATGCCAAATTGGGCATGCAATTGTAGCTTACATGATCAGCGCGGAACCAACTGTGAACTGAATTTGTTTGATGCATATTTTTCCCTTGGTCATCATAACGTTGGTTCTGCAGTGCGCAGGTGACAAGTCAGGCTAAATCTAACAATACAACAGCAAACCTCAACTGCAAAACAGGGCTGGTATCCAAAAAACATTTATTCACTCAGCCCCGACAAAATCTTTGGGAAAATATTCATAAAAACGGGCTTTCGCCATTAGCCTGAAAAGCAAAACAAGAAGTCGCATCCAACTTTAGTCACCCTGGTTTAGTTTTCACATAACCAATCAAAATTCAAGACAAGAAATATTTTGACAAAAGCTACCACTAATCTTGCTCATGCTAATTTCACTGCAGCAAACTAGATATTGTCATATATAGATACAGAAATTTACGAAAAGGTCAGAGTTTGTAATAAAGTGCCATGTCACAACACATATAATGTAGCACATTCGAAAAAAAGGTGTGAAAGGGTCTAGCCTAGTGGTTAGAGCACCTGGGTTCGACTCCTAGTGAAGCGAATTTAAACAAGTGTGCATTATTAAAAAAATTAAAAAAATAGGCCTGGGTTTTCCTTGTCGGTCAAAAAAAGACATTCGAAAAATAAGGTAATGAAAAATACTAAGTAGTACTGGTCCTTAGCCTTAAGAGTCCTCAATTACACCTATTTAACACGTTTCAGTGTATGCATTGCGTGAATTGTGAAATATGAGCTTTACTTCAAGGAGATCAATGGAGTAACAGAATGTAATTAGATAGACCTTATTAGTAATAAAATCACATATTGACATCTTCCATGTTAAGTTTTAAACCCGCAAAACTGCAAGATTGGTAACAGATAAATGAACCTGCTAGGTGTATTTTGCTGCTATCTCACGCATCAGGCTTTCAGGAGCTGCAGGAAAAAAAAAGATAAATCAGAAATACTAACTTACAGTACGAATAACCAAAGATATGTATGAAAAAATTTGGCACGTAAAGGATTAACAATATCTTGGAAGAACATGGCACCTTCTACACCACCGGTGAAACGCTCAAATTGACCCATGGCTTGTCTAATAAACATTTCCACACCACTAACAACTTTAACTCCACATTCTTCTGCTTCTCGAAGAAGCCTTGTAACTTTTGGGGCATATACGGCATCAAATACCACATCATAGAAATTCAGAGCTTTCTGCAAATACAGGAAAAGTGATCAAACACACTTTGGCATCAAGGGTACCAATGTTCATGTCAACTTTGGAGTAAGAGAAGAAGAATAAACAAGGTCATAACTTATGTGAAAAATAATATAATCATAGGCTGCATATTACACAAACTCAGACCTTCAGTTAAAACAATCTGTTGTTCAGATCTGTTACTAGGTTACTGCATCTGCTTCATTAGATGCATTTGCAGTATTTTCCTCATGGGTTCTCTCTCTGAAAAATTCCTCAAGCTAAATTTAAATGATCTTGAGCTCTTGATAAGATTAGTGTGCAGTTACCATTCACAGCTTCTGCATTCAGAGCATATCAAGTTTCTTTGCTTGGCCTAACCATGCTAATAGAGGAAAGCAAATTTGACTTGCAAAACTGTTATTCATGCAATTGCAGTTACAACTCCAAAAAGAAATTGTGACTACAATGGAAGGCTATTACTATTTATTCTTGTAAGACAAACACAGACAAGAAAAACGTCAGATCTCAAAGATTAATCATTTTGAGATTCAAAAGCAGCAGTCTCCAATTATTTATGTGTGAGAGAGAGAAATGAAAAGCTGTGTGAACACCTTCGGAATAGGAGTACCATCAACATTTGGGTACATCCCCAATGATGTTGCATTAGCAAGAATCATCCCTTCTTCAGGTCTGAAAGTTTCCAGGTCTTCTAATCTCAGGGCCTGACCACCAATTGCGTTGGCAAGGCTTACAGCCTTCTCTGGTAATATGAAATATTTTTTGCGTTAATTAAGGACCTAATGTATAACCATTATTAATATAAACACACATGCAAATGCAGCATGAATCAGCAACAGGAAGAAAAAAACTACTGCAGTATAGTAGCAGTGTAGGTTGCAACTGCAGAAATCCTTTTGGGAAATGAAAAACTTCACATAGAAAAAAAAAATGTCATAACACTAGGCCACCAAAGGCAGGCAAATTGGTTACTTAAGAGCACATGGTTGGAGTCACAAGCATAGTCATAGTATCATGAACACATATGTGCAACAGAAATGCAAACCAACATGAGATTCCAATAGTAATATGCATTAATGCATAATCAGAATGGTGAATCTGAAGTGAGTTCATTAATATCAACTTAACTTAGGGCCTGCTTGGCAGCAGGGTCCCAGGTTCTTTACGAAACATTTCAGATTTGGTTTCTCATCATAATAGTTTCTCTGATGAAACAGAATCACTCTGTTAGGATCTGATTCTTCAGAGAAGATAGTAGTTGTAACTAATGTAACCCTGTGTGTGCACATAATCCTAAGTATGCCTGATAAGTCATATTTTCCTAGACACTTTTTTGTCATCGAAAAAAAAAATCTACTGTAATATGCTTCAGGGTAGCCTCAAGGTGTGCACCTTTAGACTTTAGTAGTTGATGATGGAAGCACCATACCAGTCCCACCTGTAAGTTATACAACGTTTCTTCTCCCTTCCACACACACAGAGGAAAAAAAGATAAAAGCAGAGATAGCATTGCTACTCTGGTGGAGCTTGCCTCTGCTGAGGGGAGCAGCGCTAGCCCATGGGAAACAGCAAAATGGGTTGGACCAATAGAGGCAGCAAGATCCAGTGTCAGATCTGGTCTAGCGCCACAACACAGACAACAAGCAGAGGTAATAGGCACCAGAGAGGCAGCAAAAACAGACACTGGCTGGCCTCAGCCCCAATGGCAGAAGCAGGTAATTACCACCTCCGATCAACAAAACATGATGTTTCAGACCAGTAAACAGTTTTTTTCTATTGCTGCACCTTATCTGAACATCAAATTTTCTTGACCGGAGGCAGCAGTTGCAAAGAAAAGGGGAGGTAAGACTGTAAGAGGCTGGAGATGATTCTCGTGCGAAACCATGTCTCACCCTTTTATCTTTCACTGTGTAAAAACAAGAAACAATTCTATTGTTTTCTTTTCAAATGCCACTGCACCCAAGTGTCACAGATTCTCTCATTTCTTGCTAACAGGAGCCAAATGCCACCTAAGACATTTAAGAAATAATTGATGACAAAACAATATTACTCGGCTAGAACAAAACTAACTGTTCTGTAAAACATGAGAGGAAACAAGATCTAGACATAAAAACAGAAAACGTACGGACTGTCACACTGATATTCGTTTTTTTTATTACCTTTAGAATTGATAACCTCATAGTAGATAACCAAATTAACATGGAAAACAATATGTTCCTATAGTAGATGCATATTTTTGTAGGTTAGGACAATGCATTTAGTTATGTTTCACCAATACAACTCACATCCTTCCGATTTTAGGAATGAGGATGGATCCACAGGATAGTAAATTTGTACTAACTATATAATCTTAAACGTCATGTGTTGTAAAAATAGAGATCTTACCATAGGTGCGATTTGCTATAACTACCCTTGCACCCTTTCCCTTTGCCCCATAAGCAATCGCCTTACCAGCGCCCCCAGCACCTACAACAACAATAAGCCTACCAGCCAATGGTGAGCTGGCAGCATCCTTTGATCCTGGACCTGTGAAACATAAAGCGTCTGATATCTTTTCCATTGCACAGAAGTGTCGAAAGAAAATAGGTAATGTTAAACAAACCTCCAATGCCATCCTCAATAGCAGATATTGCTCCAATGTAGTCTGTATTGTATCCCACTAATTTGCCATCTGATCTTCTAATTATAGTGTTTATCGCTCCTATTGACTGCATATTCAGTGAATAGCACTTCAAACAAATCAAGAATGATATGTAGCTAATAACATAAGCATTTGAACATTGTGTGCTGCACCCAATTACCTTAGCAACTGGATCATGCTCATCACAACACTGTACAGCATCTACTTTGAAAGGAAGTGAGCAACTGTGACATAAGATCATATAGAGTGAACTAAGGAAAATCTTTCAAAAAAAATATCATTAAAACATGCATACGAAAATGACTTGTTAAAGATTGACATGGAAAAGTCAGTTTTGCTCGTCCAGGGACTATCCATGTTAACTCAGGCCCTAAACTAATGTCTACTTCAGCCAAATTATATATTTTTTCCATCCATCAAATATGCTTCATGATCTATAAGAAGTTGCTAATAAAGATCATTCATATGGTCCTCAACTCCACTTAAATCTAGTCCATCCAAATTACTGTTTCCACTCCCCAAGTGATCTCCCAACTTGTAAACAAATGTAATATATATGTCTTACAATTTTGCAGGACAAGATTTAGTACCTAAATCCTGCAAAGTCAGGAGATGAATATGTCTCAAGAAAACTAGCAAGATTATCTCCAAGAAGTGGAAGATAAACAGCATTATATCCAATGGATTGAAGACATTTATTGTGCAAAATTGGGCTCTTGCTCTGCTTTACTGGGTTGGCTATAAGACCAAGAACCTTTGTATCAGGCCCAATACACTTTATGTTGTAAATGTCCAGTAAGTCCTCAACTGTTGGTTGTCCAGAAGCTGATGTCTTTGTAGCATTCAGTATCCCAAATGTAAGATACCCACCAAACTTGGGCGCTAATACTCTTGACATTAAACCTTTTTCACTCATTACGAGTCCAATCATAGGCACCTGTCATTTTTACTGGTCAGTCAAATGGAAGTTTTAATCCAATATGGCATGAGAAAAAATAACTCTCTAGAGCACAGAAGTACAATTAAGATGAAATGTTATATGGTAGAGATCCAATAGGATCCAGCTAATAGGGTAGGACAGGATTTGTTAGGATTGATTGGTCGTAATCTCCTTATTAGTTTCAAACACTATCTCTAGGATTTCTTGAGACCAAAGCCACCATGTACTGTATATAGACAGTTCACGAGGCTCAGTACAAGTACAATCATATCAATGCTAAACTGTTACCAAACAAATTTGGGAAGGCAAAAGAGCTTATTTTTTTAACAAAAAGAACAGTTTAATAAGAAAGTGGTTCTCTTGAAAAAATGTTTCTGCACAAGTTCAGTTACAATCAGAATTATAACAATCCTACCAACTCATGGCTGCAGATTCATACCACAACATTGAAACTTTGACTTTGAGCAAGTGCATATAATAAAATAATTGAAAATAAACACCTCATACACATCTTTAAAATACAATTAAGACCTACTCCTTCCATTCCTAATTATAGTTCACTTTGGCTTTGGCTTGGCTTTGTCTTAAGTCAAACTTCTCTAACTTTGACCCAGTTTATAGAAAATGCATCAACATTTACGACGTCAAATTAGTTTAATTATATTCTCCATACATATGTTTTGATAGTGCATTTATTGATCTCGTAGATGTTAATATATTTCTCTATAAACTTGTTGACTTAGAACAAAGCTTGTGAATTATAATTGCATCGGTCCAACAAATCGACTTGCAATTTGCAAAGGTGAAAGGTCAATACTTAGCTGTGGAAAACAACGGCAGCAGCATTTCAACTCAATCCAAGCAACATTAGCATCATTGTTGAACTGAATCTGAGTTCTTAATGGCAAGAAGACATGCCGAAACAGATTATGGAGTACAATAATTGAGTATTAGTTTGGCTATTTGCTTTCTATTGCACCAAAACATGCAATTTTGATTTATTTCATATATCCAGGTCTGGCAGGACATTTCAAAGCAAAAAACAACAGAGATGGAGTTCAAGGTCTACAATAAACATCAACATGTATGAGCCGGCCAAGCTTTGGTAATTACAGATTGGGCCCAACCACACTAAATATTGAATTCAGCAAATGAAGAGACAGGTTAAGGTTTTTATTCAATTTATCAGTTTCCAGTTTAAAGTAGGAAACAAGGAAGAAAAGCCTCTTAGGAAAACAAATCTGTGCTGCGGTTTATGTAAACAGTAAGTACTAAGTAAACTGCTCTAATATTCTGACCACTCTGGTGCATGCAAGCATATACTGTAATAGTAGTTGAGAAATCAAAGTGCTAGAGCTGTCTCCACAAAAATATGTTTGTAGATTCAAGTTACAGGTGATAGAAGTCTAATAGATTGCTTGTCGTAAAAAATCAATTTGATGTATGTTACTCATTTCACTACCATCAGTTTGCAAGACTTTGAGCAATGGCTAATCGACTGTTCAAGCTTGCTACCTCTTCCACAGGCCACCTACATTGGTTCTAGAGAAACATGACAGAATAAGATTGTACTCGAGTAATATTAAGTTGATCAACCTCGATGGTGGTAGTCATATAATGATGTGAAGAAGCATAAGTAACCCTACAAATGCATTTCGCTCAGGAAAACACTTACTTGGCAGTGTACCATCACTTGGAACATCCGCGATACGTCGACAATGTCCTTAGCAGTTGTTGCAACTTTCACTATGTCAGCTCCAACTGCTTGTATTCTAGCAACAAGATTTGTAATTTCCTCACAAGATGGAGTATATTCATAATTATGTGAAGAAACAATAATTTTACATTTCTCTGGCTTATGGCCAGAAATAAAGCTCATAAATTTGTCTGCAACCTGCAAACAAACAAGTTTGTGAAAATTGTCAAAAAAAAGTCAGGCACGGCATTCACAAATCAAGGCATCTAATGGAGGCCGAATGTTTTAGTGAAAATTGCACCTATAGTCTTGAACTTAAATGCATGTGCCATTCAATATGCTCTAGTTTTATTATCTAATCCTGACCGATATAGAAATAAATTGTCCATAGAACCCCGAGGTAGTGTAGATTTGGGTTTAGACACGTGGTTAAAAATAAACAGAAGAAAATACTACTAGCAATACCCTGGTATCGCCATTACAAGCATAAACAGTTGAAAACCTTTAATTTATATTTTCAACTGTTGACATTTTTTACCATCCTAATGGTACTTATTTTTGGTACGCCTACTTATTAATTAGTTGCACCCTCTATTTTGCTCTAGCTTTGCCACCGGTTATGCTTGTTTGCAGCATGCCCCACACCCATGCCCAAGTGGTTTGGAAACTTAAATTCTAACCCTATGTCGCCACACCTGAGACAAAGAGCTGCTTATTGCACAGTATAGTATTTTTTTCTCGAAAACGCAGGAGAGCTACGCTTCATTATATTAAGAGAGTAAAGGGCAAGAGCCCAAACAACACAACACACACCACATTGTACCCAAATGAGCATTGTTAGCATGAGCATTGTTCACACCAATTTCCCTTGTTTTTCTCCAGTTTCAGTCACTAGATATAGTATCTAAATTTACATTTTAATGATTGTTAATCTTACCAAGACCAAATGACTACTAGACAACGAAAGCATATCAAAATAATTGAAAGTAGACTTAAAGAAAATGAAATAATTTTTCAGCTAGGGAAATTTACTGACGGGTACATATTTGGCGCTCCTATTGGGACATTCAACTTTTGACTTGTGGTAGTACATATTGTACTTGTACCCAAATGCCAAGAACAGTCTGGGACGTTGTACTTGTACCCAAATGCCAAGAACAGTCATGGGACGTTATACATGTAATTTTGTACCCCACTTGCATAGTTTCAAGTTCCATTTGTCCAGGCAGTTGAAAAGGCAAAACAGATTTGATTGTTCAAACAAACGAACCTTCAATTCAATATCAACATAGTCTACACCTAATTCCATTGCTAAACGAAGTGTCTCAAATCTTGTGGTGTCATCACCTTCATATTGGCCTCCTTCCCAGACAGGTCTGCGAACAAACAAACAGATGCCCACATCATTTATGCAAGGTAAACTGGCATTTCTTGCTATAAAAATTATACTAAATACATACTACAAAGAACTGAAATGTTTTGTCAGACTTTAACAAAGAGATATGTGCTTTGATAAACAGCGCAACAAATATTTTGGGAACATAAATTCAAAATATGAATATAATAAATGAAGAAACATAGATTTCAAAAATTTTCCTGTTAGGACCACTTCTATCTTTACTCTATGATGACTTGATAATCAGATCCATTGGTCTAATTGTAGAAACATAAATGAGCTACCTTTTTCTCGAAAAACGCAGGAAAGCTGCGCATCATTCTATTAAGAAGTGAAAAAATAGGGAAGAACCCATACAACACACCCCAGGCCAGCCGAAAGGCCAGCACACACACACCCACTCACACTAACTCACGCCAACGCCAACTCACACGACTCCTCAACAACTCTCAGTTCCTTAGGATATAAACGCACCCGTGTATAAATTTCAAGAGGTGACCAACAGATTCTCTAGGGTCCTAACTTTCTGAATGGGAGGCAGTCAGGAGGGAAATTCCCCGAGCCCCAGCCAAATTTTCGCTCTTCTCTAGCAATGATCAGAATTCTTCCAATATAAGGGGCTGCTCCATCAAAAACACACCTGTTGCGTTGAGTCCATACAGTCCAAGCTCCAAGAATTATGAGAGAATTGATTCCATGTGAAATTATGTCACTGGTAGCACTGGTCACTCTATCCCACCAATCTAAAAAGGATAGTTCAGTGGGCTGAGGGGAGAGGGATTGCAGGCCAACTTTGTGACAAGAAACGGAACCAGAACTCTCTTGTGAAGACACAACCAATGAGGAGATGATCAATGTTTTCGGCTGCTTGGTCACACAAAAGACAGCGCTCAGGATGAGGAAGACCTCGACGAGCTAAACGATCTGTTGTCCAACATCTATTATGAGCAACCAACCACAAAAAGAAACGGCATTTAGGCGGCACCCAAGTCTTCCAAATTTTTTTCCATGCCTGAAAGGGATAGAACCCATGAATAGGCCCTTGTAAGCTGACTTAGCGGAATATTGACCATTTGAAGCAAGTTACCATACAAGTAAGGGTCTTATTTGCAGCGGCAGTCTATTCTGAGGTTGGAGACGGAGCAACAACCCTTTTCTGGACAGATAAATGGCCTCATGGACAATGCATTGCAGATGTAGCACCTCACCTCTTCGCTGTTGTTGCTGTAAGGAGACGCAAGAAGAGAACGGTACAAGAAGCCCTCACTAACCATGCATGGATTTCAGACATACAGGGGGCTCGCACGGTCCACCTATGGGACCTCTTATCAGACTTTGATAAATGAGCTACCTTGCTCTCATGGGTGTAATGTTATGGCGGATGATACTCGAACAGTGCAGTGTCAAACAATGCAGTGTCAGGACAGCAATAATCAGGAATATAAGAAGGCTTCACGCTGCACCAACTATCTCTCTCCAGAAATAATTGATTAATTTTCATGGACAGTTGTCTTTTGTCATTATTGTTACTGATTTTAGAATAAGTATGGCCCACCTAGAAACTTAATGTAAATTGACAAGCAAGCCAGAAATGTTCTCCATGTTCCTTGTTTACACTTATATTAAAAAATCAAGCAAATTAAACGAAATTAACTCTTGAATAATTATAGAAAACCACTTAGTGATTTCTTAATATGGAAAACAAAGAAGAAAAGTAAATTCAAAAAAACTTGAAGTGGGCAAAGTGCCATAGTTAAAAGAAATGATTGAGCCTTAGCTCTATCTGAAAGTCCTAACATGTGTGTATTAGTAGTGTGAAGTCTTAAACACTATCATGTGGATGTTGCTACTACAAATAACGTGGAAAACAGGGCAACTTATGGTGAGATACAGAAGCTTAGCAAGGATTTGTAGCTTTATATCTATAACAGCAGCTAATGTGTGCAGAAAACAAGATTCAACATGCAGATAATGCATATACTCCAGGCACAGCAGCCCTCCTTCTAAGTGATCGAATTTAAAAGCTCATGTCTAGCCAGAAAGGCAGCACAAACTGAAACAAGGCCAAATGTGCAAATTAGATGCTAAAGGGGGCTAACGGCCAACTATGTTCAACATCCTCAAGGATACGTTGTCAAGGATACACATACCAGAAATAAGTATGGACTTCAGGGTCTTATATTCAAAAAACATCCTCAAGGATACACATACCAGAAATTAGTATGGACTTCAGGGACTTATATTCAAAATGTCGACTCACAAATGGGCAGGTAGCGACAAACGATGACTCGATACTGCGGAACGATACACACTAAAAGTGACAGATCTTGTGCCGTGCCGAGCTGAAATGTTTGGGGATTGACTTCAACCGTCATGGGGCAGTCCGGCATGCACTTGTCCATCATTTTCTCCGTGGTGAGTCCGTCCTGGAGGCTTGCTCTGCTAGTGACTTAACCCAACGATATGATGCGGATGGTTTCATTCCATGATCCAAACCAAAAGGCTCGATCAGCTTCGGTTCTTGGATTGGATGATCCTCGATAGGATTATTCTGCAAAGCAAACAGGTAAATCTCGCGAACCCGGGCACCCCTAAGATGGATCCCACACGGCAGCAGCCGCCCACGCGCTCCGGATATCCTAAAGCGGCGGCGGAATCCATGGGACGAACGGAACCCAACCGCTGAAGCCATAGTGGGATGAACAGAGGGGGAGTGAGCGGGCGAGAGGTGGCGAACGAACCGGTAGGTGACGAGGGCCGGAAGCGGGCAGCCGCGGAGCAGGGGCGGTAGGTGCTCGCGCGGGCGGAACCCCTGGATGAAGTCAAGCCGGATCTCGACCATGTCGCCGCCTGTGGCGGCGGCGGCCGCCGCGTCGGCAATCATCTCCTCCACCGTCCGCCCCACCAGCGGCACACACAACAGCGTCATCTCCGCCGCCGGACACTGCTACTCCTCCCTTTCAAATGTCTCGCCCGCGCAGTTGACGCGGATGAAGATGCGGACGCGTATGTGGGCAGCCGGCAATGACCACAGCCGGGGACAGTCTGCTGGCGAGAGAAGGGCAAGTGGAGGACGGGGGTTGTTGGCAAGGTGAATGCTGGAAATGGCGGCTTTGGAGGTTGGTGGCGTACTGGTGTGTTGGCGTGGCGGACGCAAGTGGGAGGATGGACAGAGGGGTTTGGTGGAGAGTTGAATTTTGCGCCGGCCATAGCGCTCGAGGCAGAAAGCAGGAGCGTTCCGCTTCATCGACGTATGCTGCGCCCCGGCGGCCTGTACACGCCGCTGCACGAGAGCTGCACTAAATAGACCCCTATTCTAATTTTTAGAAGATTAAGTAAAAAACAATTTTAGTAGGCCTTATATTTAACTCTTAATTTAGAAGAACTTTCAAAATTTAGTTTCGGCCCTTCGAATACGAGGAGTTGGGCTGAAGTTGAAGTCAATTTTAGGCCCCTATTGTATGCAGGTCAGCATACAAATGAAAAAAAGACTCCATTTGAATGCTGGGCTGGAATTGCTCTAATAGAGTAACCCTTACAACAAGACCCTTATTTTTTATTTGGTGCTTTCCCCTATTTTTGGGTGTCCAAAAATTTGCTTCCACTCCAACAGCACCACTTAAATGAAGGCCCCCAAAATCCACATCTGAAGTCAATGACATTGTCGATGGGGGACATCGGAGTTTCCCGAGAAGACGGAATATGGACAGAGGATCGAAGAACCTGTTGACGGTAGTTAACGTCAATTTTGAACCATCAACATAGCATGAGAAAAGACCTAAATATAAATATTATCTAGAGATAGGGGTTACACTGACAGAATTTCATAAGTTTTGGTGAATATCTATTTCTGTAGAGGGTTATCAGTAACAACAACAACATAGACTTTTGTCCCAAGCAAGTTGGGGTAGGCTAGAGATGAAACCCAAAAGAGGCATGAAAACAAATAACACATAAATGGTACAAGAAAAAGATTACAATTCAGACACGTTAATTGCTAGACTCTAAGCGCTCCTATCCAAAGCTAAATCCTTAGGGATATTCCACTCCTTAAGGTCTCTCTTAACCGGCTCGTCCCAAATCAGTTTAGGTCGACCTCTACCTCTCTTTACATTATCGACCCGCTTTAGAACCCCACTACGCACCGGTGTCTCAGGAGGCCTCCGTTGGACATGGCCAAACATCTCAACCGGTGTTGAATCAATTTTTCTCAATTGGTGCCACCCCAACCCTATCCCGAATATCGTCGTTCCGGACTCTATCCCTCCTTGTGTGCCCACAACACCATCGTAACATACGCATCTCTGCTACACTCAATTGCTGGATATGTCACCTTTTTATAGGCCAACATTCAGCACCGTATAACATCGCCGGACGAATCGCTGTCCTATAAAACTTACCTTTTAACTTCTGAGGCACCCTTCTGTCACAGAGGACACCTGCAGCTTGATGCCATTTCAACCAACCGACTGAAATTCTATGCCTAACATTTTCATCAATGTCACCATCCTTTTGTAGCATCGATCCTAAATACCGAAAAGTATCCTTCTTGGCCACCACTTGCCCATCGAGGCTAACGTCTCCCTCCTCATTCCTAGTCGCGCTGAAATCACACCTCATGTACTCGGTCTTGGTCCTACTAAGTCTAAACCCTTTCGACTCTAACGTGTGCCTCCATAGTTGTAACTTCCTATTAACCCCTGCCCTAGTCTCATCCACTAGCACCACATCATCAGCAAAGAGCATACACCAAGGGATATCACCTTGTATGTCCCTTGTGACCTCATCCATCACCAAAGCAAATAAATAAGGGCTCAATGCCGACCCTTGATGTAGTCCTATTTTAATTGGAAAGTTACTGGTGTCGCCATCACATGTTCGGACACATGTCACCACATCCCTGTACATATCCTTGATGAGGGTGATGTACTTAGTTGGGACTTTGTGCTTTTCCAAGGCCCACCACATGACATTTCTCGGTACTTTGTCATATGCCTTCTCGAGATCAATAAAGACCATGTGCAAGTCCTTCTTCTGCTCCATTTACCTCTCCATCAACTGTCGTAATAAGAAAATTGCCTCCATGGTCGACCTACCAGGTATAAACCCAAATTGGTTTTGGGTCACACTTGTCACTCTTCTTAGGCGATGCTCGATAACCCTCTCCCAGAGCTTCATCGTATGGCTCATCAACTTAATCCGACGGTAATTAGTACAACTTTGAACATCTCCCTTGTTCGTGAAGATCGGTACTAATATACTTCTCCTCCATTCTTCAGGCATCTTGTTTGACCGGAAAATGAGGTTAAAAAGCTTAGTTAACCATACTATCGCTCTGTCACCTAGGCATCTCCACATCTCAATGGGGATACCGTCAGGGCCCATCACTTTACCTCCCTTCATCCTCTTCAAAGCCTCCCCGATCTCTGCCTCCTGAAATCTCCTCACAAAACGTCTGTTGGTATCGTCAAATGAGTCATCCAACTCCAAGGTAGGACCCTCATTCTCCCCATTAAACAACTTGTCAAAGTACTCTCTCCACCTGTCCTTGATCTCCTCATCCCTCACCAAAAGTTGATCCGTCTCATCCTTGATGCATTTGATTTGGTTGATGTCCCTCGTCTTCCTCTCGCGGATCCTAGCCATCCTATAAATGTCCTTTCCCCCTTCCTTCGTGCCTAGTCGCTGATAAAGGTCATCATACGCCTGACCTTTTGCTACACTCACCGCTCGTTTTGCAGCCCTCTTCGTTATTTTATAGCCCTTAATGTTGGCTGCATTCTTGTCATGATGGAGGCGCTTGAACCACTCCTTCTTCTCCCTAATAGCCCTTTGCACCTCGTCATTCCACCACCAGGTGTCTTTCGCTTCCCGTTTGCCTCCCCTACTCACTCCAAACACATCCGAAGCCACCTTCCGAACACATGTTGCCATCTTTAGCCACATGTCATCTGCATCTTCTCCTTCTTTCCACGGCCCCTCATCTAGCATCCTCTCCTTAAATGATCAAAAAAGACCCACATGTAAGGTTTACATAGAGAGAAAGACCCACGCATACACTAGAAGACTCTAGAAGATATGGGGAGAGGGGCCACCAGAGGTGGGACCCACCTGTCACAGAGACAGGGGGCGCCTAAGCCTCTAGGACAGCCACCCTATCCCCTGCACCAATCAGGTACAGGCACACGGATCGTGCCCCCACCGTCATTGAGGATCAATAATAATCATTCATCAATGTCGGTTTGATCTGATGGTGGAGAATAAATGTGACATGGGTCGATGATGTGGCAGTTCCTTAGAGGCTACTCCACCCAGGGCTATATAAGGAGGGCGCCCCTCTAGCCTAGGGGCCATATCTCTTCTACAGAACAAAAGCTAGGCTTTTAATTCTTCATCCAAGTAGAAGAGGGTCCCTCTAGTTCATCTAGTTCCAGCCTTAGTTCATCTAGTTCTAGTTCTAGTTCATCTAGTTGTATCTAGAAAATTAGGGAGAGAGAAGAGGAGAGCGGAGGAGGAGCCGGGCTTGTCGGATCTTCCTTAACATTATATTCTTACAGCAACTGGTTCGTACTTCAGCGTTCTCCAGGTTCTTCACTTCATAATTTCTGAGTTCTTTATTTACTTTCAGTATTTACATTCAAGTTATTTATTAGATTCCCGCTTGCATCAAGTGCTCTATTCTTTGCAACGCTAGAATAGTAATTAATAGATTAGGCGTGGTGCTTACTCTTGCAATTACCTGGAATTGCACTCGATCCTACGGATTGTTGTGGTAGCCTCAAGGTAGTGACAGCCCTGAAGGTCGACGTATTCCACCTTGTTCGGATTGGTGTTTGCAGGACCGTAGTCAGAACTTTCTAGCCCCCTTCTCATCTCTTTCTATGGCTAGTGCTCTGATGTCCCGAAGTAAGTAATCTTGAAGTAACCTTGATTCTTAGATCAACTAAAGAACTCTTAGGAAACATCCTCTCTTCCCACCAAAAACATATAGTTACCCTTGGGTGATTTTGAACCTCAATTAGTACACTTTGCGTTCCCCGTGGAAAATCGATACCTTAGAATACTCCCGGGTGAAAGCTACATCGGTATCCGTGAGCTTGCGAATTTATCTGTGTGCGTTTAAAATACCCAACAAGCTTTCTGGCGTCGTTGCCAGGGAACGGTAGCTGTGTTAGTTTCGAGCCAAGTTCGTCCATTTATCATTTTTCTTTTTACCAGATTTATACCACCACCATACCATATGGATTCCACTCATATTCATAAATACTTTGCTCCAAAGGGCGACTTGTTGGAGCCTCCACCATCATCACACCCTATTTTTGCAAATGGCTATGAGCTTCGTCCTGCTTTCATAGCCATGGTTCGGGAGCAATCCTTCTTTGGGCTAGAAAATGAAGATCCTTACATCCACCTTAGGGAATTTAAGCTATTGTGTTCTTGCCTAACAATTGATGGCATGACACAAGAGACCCTTGAATGGAAATTGTTTCCATTCTCCCTTTTGGGTAGAGCGAAATAGTGGTATGCTCATTCTGTAAAAGGGGTAAATGGAAATTGGGAAGAACTTCGAGACAAATTTTGTCTTGCTTTCTTCCCTCTTTCTAAAATCGTAGCCCTTAGAATAGAAATTATTACATTCAAACAAAAAGAGAAGGAGACGCTAGGAGCAACCTTGGCCAGATTCATAAGCCTTATCAACTCAGGTCCAAAACTTTCCTTGCCTGAGCATATCCAACTTGAATACTTCTATTTGGGACTTAACAAGGAAGCTGCTCTACATCTTGGCATCGCTTCAGGAGGTTCATTCTCAAATGAGACCATAAGTGAGGGTAAAGCCATTCTTGAGAAAATCCTTGAAAACACCCCTTACACTGGCATCTTTGATGAGTTTTCCAAAGAAAAAAAAGAAGTCGAGCTTAGCCCTGAACCAAAGGAGGAGGGACTCACGACCAAATTGGAAATTCCAATAGACTCTTCCAATAATTCGGTTGTTGAAAAACATCCCAGTAGGGGAATACAAAATCAACTAGAGGATGATGAATCATCTCCTTTAGAGCTTCCCTTTGAATTCGAGGAAGATCTCTTTGAAGATTATGGAAATACCTCGAATTTTCCTGTCCAAGTGAGACCTCGAGCAAAGACCACTCCATCTAATCCACATGAAGAATCGGTGGCCATAGAACACATTCAAAGCCTTTCGGTAATCATGAGTTATGAATGGCTAACAGAAGCATAGTTATCTCCTGAGGTAGCTCAAATCACCCATCCTTCAACCATTCTTCTGTGCCAAATCGAAATGGTTGCTAGAAAGGTCCAGTACGATCCTTTTGTTGGGATAAATGTTATTTCTAAGGAGTTAGCTAACACCCTTTATCCCGACACATCCTTAACCCCATCATAGAAACTTTTACAAGGCCCATCAAGATTTATTCTTGAAAGCCATGGGGTATGTGACAGAACCTCCTAAATCATATGGCCCACACGCATGATTATTGTCTAAACAGACTCCAAATAACCATGATTGTGTTCCATACGACTTAAAAAGTCTGTCGGGTAAATCCCGAATCATCCACGATTCTCCGAGCAGGATCAATCATTGTAGAGAGACATTGCAGTATTACAACAATTTCATATAAATAAAATACCACGGAGTAAAACAGCGGAAGACTTACAATAACATAAGTTTACAAACTTCTGAGTTTCAAATATTTACAACTACAAGTTTGAATTATACAAACCATAATAGTAGT
>CM041632.1:37502081-37557083 GCA_023333625.1 Bothriochloa decipiens | reverse complement strand
TGATGACATGGCATGTTTTAGTTAATATAACACCAGAGGTGTTACAGGGTATTCAGTACTGTTCTTGTTAGAATCAAGAATTCTGGGATATGTCTAGATTTCCACATTTTTGACATCCCAGAGATTCCTTTCTTGATTGGCAGACCAATCATGAGACTTCTACAGGAACAACCACAACGAGGTCGTTTAGACTTCAAGGTTGGGAATTTCACCATTGTTGTTCCTCTTGCCCGATCAATTAACACAATAGTGGAACCCAATCCTGAACCAGACCCTATTGAGGTCTTAATGGTGTCTCAAGAAGAAATGGCACAACCATTCTTCGATGAAGAACGCTTCATTCAAGAAGAGGAAGAGTTGTTAGAGCCCATTGAGCTAGAAAAAATGAACAACCTTCACCTCCTTTGATAGAGTTAAAACCTCTTCCTCCTGGCCTTAAATATGTCTTTCTTCACAACAACCCAGAAACTCCTATCATCATCAGTGACAAACTTTCCATAGATGAAACTTAACAACTTGTCACTGTTCTTGAAAGACATAGATTAATAATTGGTTACTCACTCAAAGACCTCAAAGGCATTAGTCCCGTTCGGTGCATGCATTGTATCCCTACTAATCCCTATTGTGCACCCTCAAGGGAACCACAACAGAGACTTAACCACGCTATGCGAGAGGTTGTTATGAAAGAATTCTTAAAGCTTTGCCATGCAGGGATTAATTATCACGTGCCACATAGCGAGTGGGTTAGCCCTATCCAAGTTGTGCCAAAGAAAGAAGAAATGACAGTCGTTAGGAATGAGAAGAATGAACTCATCCCTCAATGAATTGTCATGGGGTGGCGTATGTGCATTGACTATTGAAAACTTAACAAGGCTGCAAAGAAAGATCACTTTCTGTTACCCTTCATTGATAAAATGTTGGAGCGACTTGCAAATCACTCTTTCTTTTGTTTCCTTGATGGTTATTCCAGATATCACCAAATCCCAATCCACCCTGATGACCAAAGTAAGACTACTTTCACATGTCCGTATGGAACTTATGCATACCGACGAATGTCGTTCGGGTTGTGCAATGCTCCAGCTCCTTTCTAACGGTGCATGATGTCTATTTTCTCTGACATGATCGAGAAAATTATGGAGGTGTTCATGGATGATTTTACCGTCTATGGCAAAACTTTTGATGAGTGTTTGGAGAATTTAGACAGAGTCTTACAGCGGTGTGAAGAAGAGCACTTAGTACCGAACTGGGAGAAATGTCATTTTATGGTTCGGGAAGGAATAGTGCTAGGACACAAGGTGTGTGAACGTGGGATAGAGGTGGATAAAGCAAAGATTTATGTTATTGAACAACTTCCACCTCCCATGAATGTGAAAGAAATCCGTAGCTTCTTGGGACATGTAGGGTTCTATAGGCGTTGTAAGGTCCTAATGGCTAGAGGGGGTGAATAGCCTATAAAAGTTTCTTAAAAAGCATTAAAACAACCCATTAGTACTTAACATGGCGAAGCTCTTCTAGCACTAGCACAACTAAACTATGCAAGCCACCTACATAATTCTAGCAAGAAGACTATAATCTCTATACACACCAATAAAGCTAGGTTGCTAATTTACACTAGAGAGCTAAGCTAAGCTACACAAGAGATATATCTATGAATGTAATGCAAGAGAGGGGTTTGGATTGTTATACCGCCGGTGTAGAGGCTGTGAACCAATCAAACACAATAACAATCACAAGATAGAATCCTCAGCAATCAAGATGACACAATGATTTTTACCGAGGTTCACTTGCTTCCCGGCAAGCTACGTCCTCGTTGTGGCGATACACCCACTTGGAGATGTGCCCGCTAAATGGCGTCGTCTAGCCAATCCCGCAGCTAGGTGCGGCACTATCAACACAAGATGGGGATCCTTCAAGCAATGAGCAATTCACTAGAGTAGCCAATTACGATCACCCGCGGGGAAGACTCAAGAACACCTCACAATATCAATCCTCGATTGGGGGCGGACACAATCACCAAATCCCCTCACCAATCACCAAATCACCAACCGTCTAGGTGACGGGAATCACTAAGAGTAACAAGAAACCTGCAATCACAAGAATCACCTATTGACATCAAGAATGCAATCACAAATGCACAAACAGTAGGGTTTCTCAAATCCTCTCTTGAATAAGCTGTAAGCTTTGAGATGGAGGGAAGAGGGAGGAGATACTCTTCAAGCTCACAAGATCGATCTCTTAAGGCTCTCGGGCTGATGCGTGTGCCCAAGCAGAAAGGCCAATGGCAGGAACCAAACGGCAAGGCCACACGTTGAACGCATGCGCACACGTGCTCCCCACGCTTCTGCCTAGACGCGAGGGCCAGCTGGGACAAGCAAAAGCGCCGGTGCTCTTACTCTAGATAAAATGGACCAACGGCGGTCGACACTGCACGCATGGTCAGGCTCTCTCACGACATGCAAATGAGTCTGCGGCTCCACCACTGTCTCCAAAACGGCAGCAAGGAGCGAGCGGCCAGTAGAAAAACGACAGCGCCCCCAGTGCATGCAAACGGTACAGGCAGCAACGGCTCCAACCCAATCATGCACGATTCAACTGCCTAAAATAGCAGCCGGGCCCCACGTTGCTATCACAAAAGGTCAGAGGGAAACGGCACCCAGGCCTCCTTTATTTCTGGCAGACACACATGCAACGCGAAAGCAAAGAAGCTGCGCCCCTGGTTCCGATTCTTGGTCCGACAGCTCCAACAAGTAGGAGCCCTGGGTCTGCTACTTGGTCCAGGCAATTCCACCACTCGATCAAACCATCATGGAAGCAGCTAGCTTAAAATAGTAGCACTTCTTTCCTTTTTTTCATATCTCCTCTTTTAAGTGCTAACTCCACAAATATATTCCAAAATAAATTGGACACTTAAGTTAGCTTTTCTCAAATAATTTTTCAAGGTTAATCTCACCACGTCACTAAGTGCTAATTATATATGCAAATGAGACTCACACTTAGTGTCACTAGATAACCGTTGCAATTAAAGATTTCCCTCTTTGTAGTACGGTTATCTATTCTAAATCCGATCACGCACTCTATTGCGCATTGACCGGCAAAATAAATATCCTATTTTATACCTTTGCCTTGAGCCCGTAGGAGTTCATTTTTCTCTTTCTTCTTTTCCAATTTGGAGCTTTGTGGCCATCATTATTCTAGTCACCGTGCTCCATCCAAGGTGTTGCTTATCTTGTTTACATACACTTAGCAAACTCATTAGCATCTTGGTGTGTCATCAATTAGCCAAAACCAAACATGAGCTTTCAGACGTTTCATCAAGAACTTCTCTCAAAACGCTAGACCCCTGACTAGTCTCCTAGCTAAGGATGTACCTTTCATCTTTGGTGATGAGTGTCATGAATCTTTTCAAATCCTCAAGAAAGCACTCATCTCAGCTCCAATTATTCAACCACCCGATTGGAATCTTCCCTTTGAGATCATGTGTGATGCTAGCGACTTTACGGTTGGTGCCGTTTTAGGCCAAACCAAGGATAAGAAGCATTATGCCATATCCTATGCTAGCAAAACCTTGAGTGGACCACAGCTCAATTATGCTACTACTGAAAAAGATCTATTGGCTGTTGTCTTTGCTATAGACAAGTTTAGATCTTACTTAGTGGGGGGCAAAGGTAATTTTCTACACAGACCATGCTGCTCTTAAGTACCTTCTCACTAAGAAAGATGCTAAGCCTTGGCTAATTCGATGGATTCTTCTACTCCAAGAGTTTGACTTATAAATTCGAGATAGAAAAGGAGTAGAGAATTCTGTAGCCGACCACTTGTCTAGGTTTCAATATAAGGAAACCCATGAGCTTCCCATCAATGAATACCTAAGGGATGACACCTTGCTCAAGATATCACACTCCGATCCATGGTACACAGACATCGTGAACTTTATAGTGAAAGGCTATGTCCCACCTGGTGCAAACAAAACAAAATTGTTACACTATAGCCGTTTGCACCTATGGGATGAGCCATATCTTTTTCGAGTCTGCACCGATGGATTGTTGAGGAGATGTGTCCCTATGGCTGAGGCTACTCAAATTATAAAAAGATGTCATTCCTCGTGATATGGAGGACACTACGGAGTGTTCCCGACACATGCTAAGATTTGGCAAAGTGGTTTTTTCTGGCCAACGATGTATGAAGATACAAAGGAGTTTGTCAGGAGATGCCACCGGTGTCGGAAACATGGGAATATCAACCCACGAAATGAAATGCCTCTCACAAGTTGAACTCTTCGATGTTTGGGGCATTGATTTCATGGGGCCATTCCCTAAGTCCGGGAATTGCGAGCACATCCTTGTGGCTATGGACTATGTGTCCAAATGGGTAGAAGCACTGCCTTGTAGAACCGCTGATTCAAAACATGCCAAGAGAATGTTTCATGAAGTGATCTTTCCTCGCTTTGATACACCCCGGATAGTCATAAGAGATGGAGGTTCTCACTTCATCGATAAAGTCTTCCGGAAGTACCTAGCGGATCACGGGATTCGTCATAATATTGCAACAGCATACCATCCTCAGACTAGTGGTCAAGCAGAAACATCTAACAAATAAATCAAGAATATTCTGCAAAAGACCGTAGATGAAATGGGTAAGGGATGGAAGGACAAACTCCCTGGTGCACTTTGGGCTTAACGAACTGCATACAAGACACCCATAGGCATGTCACCTTATCAACTCATACATGGAAAAACATGCCATTTGCCTGTGGAATTAGATTTCAAAGCCCATTAGGCAATCAAGAAATGGAACATGGATCTCCACCTAACTGGCAAGAATCGTCAGATGCAACTATCTAAGCTAGAAGAGTGGAGAGAAAAGGCCTATCACGATTCCAAGATCTATAAAGAGAGAACAAAAAGATGGCATGATAAGAGAATCAAGCACAAGGAGTTTAAGCCTGGGATAAGGTTCTACTATTCATTTCAAGGGTTAAGCTCTTTGGACATGGTAAGTTGCGAAGTAAGTGGGATGGACCATTCAAGGTCATTGACACTTCAACCCATGGGGCCATCACTATCCAAGATGATACGGTAACACTTTTAAGGTAAATGGCCAACGCTTGAAAATATATCTTGAGCCACAAAACAACACGGTTGAGGAACTCGATGTAATTGAGTTCATAGATTTCATACATTAAAAGTCTCATAATCAAACTAAGCTCTAGACAACTAATGCTCGAACACCTAACTCTTAACATGCTCCACAAGTTTTGTTGTCTAGTTGAGTTTCACAGGATTTCAAAGATCAAGGAGAGTAGATTAAAATACTATGTCAACTCTAGCTTCGGGGAGAGGCGCCCCTGTGTGTATCTAGGTAAGTATCTCTTCTCCTTTTGTTTTGTTATCAGCTATATAATTATTAAAAAGATGCATAACCATAAAACCAAATAAAGATTTATTTTCTAGTTCCTTATATCTTAGTCCTGTGTGATCTTTAAGTGTCACGCCCGAAAATTTGCATTATTTCTAAATAGTCAAATTGATTTATTTATGCAATTGTTGATGCATTCATGTTGCTGCATAAGTTTTGGTTGACTTGTTTGAGCTTGTTGTCTAACCTTTGCTTTGCTTT
Organism: Bothriochloa decipiens; assembly: GCA_023333625.1. NCBI lineage: Eukaryota > Viridiplantae > Streptophyta > Magnoliopsida > Poales > Poaceae > Bothriochloa > Bothriochloa decipiens. The sequence continues at coordinate 37,551,467 of CM041632.1, read as the reverse complement.
CTAGTTACTAACATGCTCTAACTTGTCCCCTTTAACTCCTGGACTAACCTAACCTGGTTTAACTAGCCTAGGCCAGTCCCTAGTGGACCCTGGCCAACCCCAGCCCCTACTGGCTAAGTATGGCCAGCCCTAACCGGCCATGGCCAACACTGGCCAGCCATGGCCAAGGCGGCAGCAGCAGTAGCCGGCCACAGTGGCCAACACTGGCCACCAGCGGCCACAGGCCAGCTAGGCCAAGATGAGCAGCCAACCCAGCCGCAGCGGGCCACAAGCGACCCAGCCAGCAAGCGTCAGCAACCGCGGCCCAGGTCCCTCTCGCCTGCGTCAGTGCTGCGTCGCGCCCGCATCAGCCCCGCTGACGTCAGCCGCACCTCAGCGACGAGTCGCCAGCGTCGCTGACTGGTGAGGCCCACCCGAGTAGGGGCCCATGCGCACAGTGTCGTCTCCCCTACGGAGATGGACACCGGGTGGACCCGAGCTCACGCCGCGCTCACGCGCGAGCACGCGGCCCAAGGATCGCCACCGTGCGCTATAAAGCGCATCGCGCCGCCTCCCGAGCCGCCCTCCGCAACCCTTGCCGCCGTCCGGTTTTGTTGGGAATATGCCCTAGAGGTAATCATGTAGATGATGATATTCCGATTGTATCCATGATTAATAAAATATTCATTGAATATCCATTATAGACAACTTGTATTGATTGACGATTATGTGAGTTGTTTGTGGAACTCAATTACTTGAATGGTTATTCTAAAGTTGTCCCTATTCGGTGTTCTTGTGAGAACACACTTGAATATTAGACCAGCACATGTATTAGTTGATGGCTATGTTTCACAAGTCATGGACATGGAGATGTCAAACTAATAATGTGGGCACATGTGAGACATGCAGGCTGGACTGACCCGACATAAAAAAGTCTCTATTCATGTCATATACGTTATGTCCTTAGACCTAAGATTGTGCTATGTACTCAAGATGTGAAACGGCCTACTTAGGGACTATCAAACGCTGCTCCGTAACTGGGTAGTTATAAAGGTGGTCTTCGGGTGGTCGGGAAGCATGCTATGAGACATAGACAATCAAGATGGAATTTGCCCCTCTCTACGCGAGAGAGATATTATTGGATCACTCAAGTGATTGGATCAACAAATGCAGGGCCATGCTTGGGTTAAGTGTTAACCCACGAGTTGAACCATATATCGAGTGGCAAAGGGAATAACTTGTATGTGGTCATAGTGGTTTGTCTGATATGATCTTTGTGTGCACATAGGAGTTGTCACGCCTTGCTAGAGGCCGCTGTCAACTATTGGGCGAGTAGGAGTACTCAGCCCATGTCAATGTGTGCGTGAACCCATAGGGTCGTACGCTTAAGGGGCTGGAAGCCTAATTCGGGTTGGACCCAAATTAGACAAGGCTTAGGGTTTGTAATGGGCCTCCAACTCATGAGCTCATTGGGGATGCCTATATAAGCAAGGGGTAGGGGCGTGGTCAGGGGAATACACGCCTTTGGCAGCCGCCGTCGCCCTCCCTACGCTCGCGCCTTCTGCTCCTCGCGGACCTATCAGTCCGGAGGCGCATCGCTTCTTCTCCGCACGTGTGGGATTCCTCGGAGGTGCTGCATCTGGAGCACTGGGACGAACTGCGCGAGGGGATTGAGGTGACGAACGACCATGCAACTGCACTGCCTGCTGCGATGCGTATGACTACATCGAGTCATCTTCCGCTGCACCTGTGCCTCTGGTGGTAATCCCGTAACCTGTAACTAGCAGTAGATCCTAGTTTATGAGGTAAAAGTTTTGTTTTCTGGCTAGCATAGCACCCTCATAACCCTTCAGTGGTATCAAAGCTGTTACTGCCTCGTTATAGGTTCGGTTTTTTTCATATGGTGATATGCGTGGTTGTAGATAAGTCTCTAACCTTGGTTCGTCATCCTGCCATGTTGGTCTTGAAACGATCTACTCGTACCGATCGGAATTCCACCATCCAAGTTGAGTGATTAATGTAAATCCAGTCATGGCAAGTTAGAGATCAATCAGATTGATTGAATTGAACCCTAGGTCAAGTGCCAAGCGCATATGATGCGCGGCGATGGTAGATGGAATTTACTGCCGGGCGCCGATTTGCCGAGAAAAGTGCTGTTCGGTAAAACAACCGTAACTTTTGAATCGTAGCTCGGATTGAGACAAACTCTAAACGAAAATCATAGAGAACAAAATTAGATTTGCGAAATAAGGCTTGGAAAATAGAGTTTTCTGCGTTGCAAGATTAGACGTCGGATTCGGATAACTCTGTTTTGCAGGTATTGATGACTGGTATAGCCCTTATGTGTATGTGATGCATGTATGTATTTAATTCATGGCTTGCATGTCATGAGGACAATATGGGTAGGAGCCACATACATATTGTCAAAATTAATGTAATGGCCTGTGTGCCAATCTGTGATGATCTATCCGTGACTATGTAATTTCATTTTACTTGTGCTAGTAGTAGCTAGTCTTGTCGGAATCATCACTAAAGGATGGCATACTCGAATCATAGAGATGGAGATCACCGTGATGCACAGATTGATGGAGATGGAGATCCCCAAAGGAATAATGGGCTATACCAAGTCATGTCTGTGTTATGCTGTTCTTACTATGTTCTACTTTCACATGCTATTATGTTTTTGTCTACATGAGTGCGGTAGTGTAGTAGAACGATCCTTCAGCAATGTTTAAGTTAAATGCTTCCCCAAACCTTGCACTGTCATAAGTCTTTTACAATTGATGGTGGGTCTTGAAATTAGGGTGCCACTGGTTTTCCTCGACTAGGCAGGTTCGTATCGGATACTTACTACAAGAAGGTTTGGTTACTTAAACAAGGTCATCTAATGGTTAGGGACCTTGGAGCATGGGTAGGTTGAGCGTAGCATAGAGATGCTGCCCAACAACAAGAGTCATATGTGATATGATTAGCAAAGTGTTGCTTACCGATCTACCATGTCTTCTAGCGGTGATGCTAAAGCTCACTAGTTGACTTGTTAGTTGTGGGTCTTGAATCACTAAGTATCAATTGAGGGATATTGATTTTAGTGGGAGTAGATTTTATTTTGATATAATTTACTTTTTTATGGATACATTGTCTTAGTATTTTGCGTTACTTTTGTTGTAGATGGCCACTCGCAATCAACCATTTTCTTTGCTCAAAATTCTTAAGAAAGATAAGTTGAATGGAACAAATTACGCGGATTGGATCCACAACCTGAGAATTGTTCTCAGGGCTGAGAAAAAGGAAGAAATTCTAGACACCCCATTACTAGATGAGCCTGATGGAAATGCAACTGCTACTGAGAAAAACGCTTACAAGAAAGCATGTGATGTGGATCTCGAAGTAAGTTGCCTCATGCTTGGTTGTATGGAACCTGATCTGCAGATGCAGTTCGACAACAATCATTCAGCGAACGTTATGATCGTGGCGCTTGAAGATATGTTCCAAACTCAAGCGTGGACTAAAAGGTTTAATGTCTCTAAGGCGCTTGCAGAAACCAAGCTAGCAGAGGGCGCAGCTATTGGTCCACATGTAATCAAGATGGTTGGTTACACTCAGAGGTTGGAGAAGCTAGGCTTCTCAATTGGCCAAGAGTTGGCTACTGATTTCATTCTTGCATCACTTTCGGCCAGCTATGGAAACTTCATCTCGAACTACCATATGCATGGAGCGGAGAGGGGCTTGAATGAATTGTGTGGCATGCTAAAAATAGCAGAGGCCGACATCAAGAAAGGTGTCGGTAGTAGCCAAGTGTTGGCGATCCAGAACCGACCTCGTTTTAAGAGGAAGGGCAATTCTTGGAGGAAGAAGAAGGGCAAGGCTAAAGATGAGATCTCTAAGCCAAACCCATCTGCTGCCAAGGCTGGACCATCTGCAAATTCAGATTGCTTTTATTGTGAGAAAAAAGGTCACTAGAAAAGAAATTGCAAGGAGTACTTGGCGTCCTTAGAGAAGGATGGCGGCGGTAAAGGTACTGCTACTACTTGTACTCTTGTTGTTCATGTTACAGATATTTTCCTTGCTAACTCTTATATCAATTCTTGGGTATTTGATATTGGATCGGTTGCTCATATTTGCAATACGATGCAGGGAATGATAATAAGTAGAAGTGTGGAGAAAGGAGAAGTTGATTTTCGTGTGGGCAATAATGCAAGAGTTGCTGCATTGAACGTCGGGACGATGCAACTTCCCTTGCCATCAGGATTTATTTTGGAATTGAATAATTGTTATTTTGTTCCTAGTTTAAGTCGAAACATTGTGTCACCTTCATGCTTGATGAAGGATGGTTATTCATTTATGAGTAAAGACAATGGTTGTGTGATCTCAAAGAATGATGTGTTTGTGGCTTTTGCATCAATTGTGAATGGGTTATTTATTTTAAATCTTGATGATGCACCTGTCTGTAATGTTAGTGCTAAACGGCCTCGGCTTAATGAGTTAAGTCCTACCTATATGTGGCATTGTCATTGGGTCATATAAGTGAGAATCGCATGAAGAGGCTCCATGATGATGGTCTTCTAACTTCATTTGATTTTGAATCATACGAGACATGTGAGGCTTGCTTGCTAGGCAAGATGACCAAGGCGCCATTCAAAGGATTTCCTGAGAGGGCATCTGACTTGTTGAAACTTGTACATACTGATGTATGTGGACCAATGAGCATGACAGCTAGAGGCGAATTTTATTACTTTATAACTTTTACTGATGACTTTAGTAGATATAGATATGTCTACCTAATGAAGCATAAGTCTAAAACATTTGAAAAGTTTAAAGAATTTCAGAATGAAGTAGAGAATCAACGTGGCAAGAAGATCAAGGCCTTGCGATCTGATCGTGGAGGCGAATATCTAAGTCACGAGTTTAGCAATCATCTTAAGAGTTGTGGAATTGTTCCACAGCTTACGCCACCCGAAATGCCTCAGAGAAACGACGTGTCTGAGCGACGTAATCGGACCTTGTTGGACATGGTTCGGTCTATGATGAGCCAGTCGGACCTACCTTTATCGTTTTGGGGATATGCTCTAGAAACAGCCGCTTTCACATTGAATAGGGTACCATATAGGTCCATAGTTAAGACACCATATGAGATGTGGACTGGTAAAAGTCCCAGTTTGTCTTTTCTGAAAATTTGGGGTTGTGAAGTTTATGTTAAACGACTTATATCATATAAACTAACACCCAAATCGGACAAGTGCTTTTTCGTGGGATATCCGAAGGAAACTTTAGAGTATTATGTCTATAACCGGTCAGAGGGAAAAGTGTTTGTTACTCGAAACAGTGTTTTCTTAGAGAAAGAGTTTTGTCAAAAGAGAAAAGAATGGACAAAAGGTGTATCTTGAAGAAGTTCAAGGTGAGCCAGTAGGGACTGACTCTATGAGTGATGCTAATGTAGCAGAGCAAGTTGAGACACCTGTGGCAGTGGAGACACCGTCACAACCATGAAGATCAGCAAGATTTCGCGCATTGCGTGGGGATTTGTTATTGTTAGACGATGAACCAGCAAATTATGCGGAAGCTATGATGGATCTAGATTCTAAGAAATGGCAAGGTGCCATGAGATCCGAGATAGATTCCATGGGAGATAATCAAGTTTGGAACTTGGTTGACCCGCCTGATGGGGTTAGACCCATAGAGACCAAATGGATCTTTAAGAATAAGAAGGATATGGACGAAAATGTTCATGTCTATAAAGCTCGACTTGTCACAAAAGGTTTTTGGCAAGTTCAAGGAATTGACTACGATGAGACATTCTCGCCGGTAGCGATGCTTAAATCTATTCGGATCATTCTAGCAATTGCTGCATATTTCGATTATGAGATATGGCAGATGGATGTTAAAACAGCCTTTCTAAATGGGTATTTAGAAGAGGACGTGTATATGATACAGCCCGAAGGTTTTGTTGATCCTAATAATGCTGGAAAGATATGCAAGCTTAAGAAATCTATTTACGAGTTAAAGCAAGCATCTCGGAGTTGGAATATTCGTTTTGATGAGGTAGTCAAAGGGTTTGGCTTCCATTAGAATGAAGAAAAACCTTGTGTTTACCAGAAGGTAAGTGGGAGCGCTATTGTGTTTTTGATCTTGTATGTGGATGACATACTATTGATTGAGAATGATATTCCTATGTTGCAATCTGTAAAGACTTCACTGAATAATAGTTTTTCTATGAAGGATTTAGGAGAACCAGCATACATCTTGGGAATTAAGATCTATAGAGATAGGTCGAGAAGGTTAATAGGATTAATCCAAGACACGTACATTGACAAGGTGTTGAAACGGTTCAACATGGAACAGTCCAAGAAAGGGTTCTTGCCTATGTCACATGGTATGCGCTTTAGTGACAAGCAGTGTCCTTCATCAGATGAAGAGCGCAACCGCATGAGTAAGGTTCCATATACTTCGGCCGTTGGTTCCATCATGTATGCCATGATATGTACTCACCCAGATGTCTCATATGCTCTAAGTGTTGTAAGCAGGTACCAAGCTAACCCGGGTGAACCTCACTGGACGCTTGTTAAGAACATCCTAAAGTACTTATGAAGGACTAAGGATGTGTTCCTAATCTATGGAGGTGAGGAGCTCGTTGTAAACGGTTACACCGATGCTAGCTTCCAAACCGACGGGGATGACTCACTATCTCAATCAAGTTTTGTGTTCACAATAAATGGTGGTGCAGTTAGCTGGAAAAGTTCCAAGTAGGAGACGGTGTTCAATTCTACGGCAGAAGCCGAGTACATTGCAGCTTCTGGCGCTGCAAAGGAAGGTGTTTGGTTGAGGAGGTTCCTCATTGATCTTGGTGTGTTTCCGAATGCATCGGACCCATTGAATTTACATAGTGATAACAATGGGGCGATTGGACAGGCTAAGCAGCCTAGGGATCACCAGAAGAACAAACTTGTACTCCGAAAGTTTCATCTCATTCGAGAGTTTGTGAAACGAGAAGAGATCAAATTGTGCAAAATACATACGGATTTAAATGTAGCAGATCCTTTGACAAAGGCTCTTCCACAGCCTAAGCATGAGGCGCACATGAGGTCTATGGGGATTAGACATCTAAGAGATTAACTCTAGTGCAAGTGGGAGACTGTTGGGAATATGCCCTAGAGCTAATCATGTAGATGATGATATTCCAATTGTATCCATGATTAATAAAGTGTTCATTGAATATTCATTATAGACAACTTGTATTGATTGGCGATTATGTGAATTGTTTGTGGAATTCAATTACTTGAATGGTTATTCTAAAGTTGTACCTGGTCAGTGTTCTTGTGAGAACACACTTGGATATTAGACCAGCATATGTATTAGTTGATGGCTATGTTTCACAAGTCATGGACATGGAGATGTCAAACTAATAATGTGGGCACAAGTGAGACATGTAGGCTGGACTGACCCGACATGAGAAAGTCTCTATTCAAGTCATGTACGTTATGTCCTTAGACCTAAGATTGTGTTATGTACTCAAGATGTGAAACGGCCTACTTAGAGACTATCAAACGCTGCTCCGTAACTAGGTAGTTATAAAGGTGGTCTTCGGGTGGTCGGGAAGCTTGCTATGAGACATAGACAATCAAGATGGAATTTGCCCCTCTCTATGCGAGAGAGATATTATTGGATCACTCAAGTGATTGGATCAACAAATTCATGGCCGTGCTTGGGTTAAGTGTTAACCCACGAGTTGAACCATATATCGAGTGGCAAAGAGAATAACTTGTATGTGGTCATAGTGGTTCGTCTGATATGATCTTTGCGTGCACATAGGAGTTGTCACGCCTTGCTAGAGGCCGCTGTCAACTATTGGGCGAGTAGGAGTACTCGACCCATGTTAATGTGTGCGTGAACCCATAGGGTCGCACGCTTAAGGGGCTGGAAGCCTAATTCGGGTTGGACCCGAATTAGACAAGGCTTAGGGTTTCTAATGGGCCTCCAACTCATGAGCTCATTGGGGACGCCTATATAAGCAAGGGGTAGGGGCGTGGTCAGGGGAATACACGCCTTTGGCAGCCATCGTCACCCTCCCCACGCTCGCGCCTTCTGCTCCTCGCGGACTTAGCAGTCCGGAGGCGCATCGCTTCTTCTCCGCACGTGTGGGATTCCTCGGAGGTGCTGCATCTGGAGCACTGGGATGAACCGCGCGAGGGGATTGAGGTGACAGACGACCACGCAACTGCACTGCCTGCTGCGACGCGTACGACTACATCGAGTCGTCTTTCGCTGCACCTGCGCGCCTAGTGGTAATCCCGTAACCTGTAACTAGCAGTAGATCCTGGTTTATGAGGTCAAAAAGTTTTATTTTCTGGCTAGTGTAGCACCCTCATAACCCTTTAGGTTTCGCTGAATCGCGAAACCCTAGCCACCCTTTTGCCAAGCTCACGTGACCGCCGTCGTATTCTCCTTCACCGCCGTACGCCGCCAAGGTGAGCTCGTGCACAAGTTCCGTGTAACCGCGAGGGTCACGGGATGCCCTCCGTGGCCGCCTTTGCCTGCTCTACGCGTCGCTGTGTGCCGCCGCCGCCGCTTGCCGTCGCACGTCGCCCCACCGCGGCCGTGCCGCTCTTCGTGCACGCAAGCACACGCACAATGCGCGCGTGGCTTTAGGTTGGCCCCATGTGCCCCGCAGCCCCGCCACCGCGAGGTCACCGCCGGCGACCATGGCCGAGGTCGCCGGGGTCTACACGCCCCATCGCCGGTCCACTGTGGACTTGGTCCACGGGGACGGTCCACGGACCCGACCGCTCCCGTGCCTCCGCGTGGCGTCAGTGTCATCCACACTCGGCCACCGCTGGCACTTTTGTAGAAAAGCCCCTGCCTTTTTCTTTAATTGTGATTTAGTCCTTCACAGTTCAAAAGTATTTAGATTTTAGTTCTATTTTCTGCAGATTAGTCCCTAGTCTTGTATAGGCCATAACTTTCACGTTTTAACTCCGTTTAGGTCCGTTCAAGTTCTGTTAGATTTATAATTTCGTAAGCTACGCAGTGGTGTCATTGTTAGTATAGTTTGTAGACTTTATATGTTGAGTTCATATTTAATGCATTTATTAGTCTATAGGAAACCTTTAGAAATTCATATCTTCGCCGTTATAATTCCATTTTTGATGAATTTGACATCTCTGTGATCGTAACAGCGAGTAGTATAGTTTTATAAACTTTTTATTCTATTTTGCTGAGCTTGGTGTACTGTTCTCCTAATAGATCTTTGTTTGCTTTGTGTATGTGTGCTCGGTTGGTTTGCTTGGTGCTGCTTGTTAATGTTAATTGAGTTCAGATGGTGAGGGATTCGTTGAGGATCAAGGACATTTTGAAGGTCAGCAGGATTAGCAGGGTTATTTTGAGAACCAAGGCAAGTATAGCTAAGGATCTTCCTTGTTGTCCTATTCATGATACAATATAATTCATTTGCATGTGTCCTTTGAATTCCTATTTAGGGAATTCCTAGCTATTGAATACTTTTACCTTGTTAACTTTGAGATATATGCATTTGGGTAGTATGTTGCTAGTGCAAATCTTTAACCATGATCATGTACGCTGGAGTAATGAATAAGTGATAACCATATAAGATGAATGTAATCTTTTGGCCAAAGCTAGGACTTTTTGTACAACTATGAGGGTTACATGGCTCTGGTTTTAGCTCAATTTGAGGACCTTTTCTAGTTAGCGAGTAGGGTATAGGACAGCCTCTGTCCTTATAAGTATAACCAGGAAGGAATGTGCCATATTGGAAGGGGGTTCCTACATCTGATGATCTGGCGGCCCTAATTAGTTAGACAAACCTTTGAAAGGCTTCATAGTGAACCCTGCCGGCTTTCCTTGGTAGTGAGATAAGAGGTCGACTGGCCTCGGGCAAAAAGGTAAATCATGGCTCACAGTGAAAGTGTACACCTCTGATTAGAGTTTAAATCAATATATTGTCCGTGCCCACGGTTACCAGTGGCCTGGAAAACCGAGGGAATCTGTTATGTTTATTTAATGGTTTATGTGCAGTTCATTTATTCAGTTATACCTTGTGATCATGTGGTTATGGGGATGAAACTACCTTATTGATGCTAATTGCCAAACTTGTTATATAACTAAAAGCTAAATGCAGTTAACCATGCCAGCTATTTGTGCCTCATGAACCCTTGGCTATACTTGCTACGGTTGTGTACTTATGCTTGCTTTACTTTCAATTTTGGAAAATCCCGGATGGGTAACAAATAAAGGCTGGAATGAGGATTACCTGTAACACTCTGGTGTTAAGCATGCATAATCACTTGCATTCTTAAGCATAAGCATCATTATGCATGGCATTGATGAAAAGATTAATTGTTATTTTATGTGAATGCTTGAATTAATCAAATTATGGTTGCATTTCACATGACTTGGGTAAGTGGTATGAGTGTTTGGTGTTTGATGACCTCTAAAGTAACCTAGACATGATTAGGACACCAAATGAACCTAGGTTTATGTTCATGGTTTTGGTTAATTAAGCTTTGATGTCATGGTTGACCAAGGTGGACCATGAAAGCGGTTTTGTTTGACTGATTTGAAAGTGGTAGCTAGACTGCTTGCATGTATGTGCACCCTAAATAAAGTTTGTAGATAATTTCATAAGGAACAAAAGTTGATATTACCACTTTTCATGAAAATGCTTGGAAGATGTTCAAAAATGTTAAAAAAGGCAGGTTTGGGGCTGTTTTTCCATTTTAGGGAATTTTAAAGGAATTTTCATTTGGATTTTTGTAATTCAAAATCTATGTAGAATCTGGCCATACTTTGTATAGATGAAATGTTCCACTCTTCTAGAGCTACATTTTCTTCAATATAAGTTTTGGCTAATTCGGCTTGGTTTGGGAGTTATAGAGCAGAAAATTTTGTATTAGAGATCATGGAAATAGTATTTCAGTGACGGTTGGTCAAAGTCGTCAGGGAAATGGCCGGCCACCGCCCATCGCGCCCAGCCCGCGCGCTCCGTGTGGCGCGCGTCCATCGGCGGTCTGGGGCGACAGCGACCTTCCCGACCACGTTAAAACGAGTGCGGATTGCTTCCTCCATCCTGTCTCCTGTTCTTTTCCCTCGCTCCCTGCCTCCTTCCCCCACTCCGCGAGCTCGCCGTCGCCGTCGCCAATAGCTCGTCAGTTGCCAAGCCTTGCCGCAGTGCATTTTCTTCCCCAAGCGCGCGCACGGAGTTGCCTCGACGCGTGCTCGCTCTTGCACCCATCGGCAGCCGTCCTCATCGAGGGTAAGAGCCCAATCGGGCGTTTCTTTCCCGTGGTCGGCAAACCGGCGACCGCCGCCACCGTGTCCCAGTCGATTTAGCCACCATTTTCCCTCCTTGTCTCCAGCATTAGGTGTGCCTCATCGAGTAGCAGCTGTAGCCCTAGCTAATCGAGCCGATGCGGGTCACCTCTCGCCGAATTTGGCCTCACCGTTGGCCGGGGAGCCGCCGCTCCGGTGTGCGCACGGCCGAAGCCGCCTCGGCCTTGCTCCGCCGTGATAGAACCCTCTAATCGACGCGCGTAGTCCCCCTCGTGCTTCCCCGCTGCTCAGCTTCGCCGGAGAACCTCAGCAACGGCCGGCGACGCCGCGCCAACGCCGTCTTTCTGCCCCTCTCCTAGGCAGGGACCTTGTCCTTGAATTCAACCAAAGTCAAGGGTCTTCGTGCATAACTGCCAGACACAGAGAACTTCTTTATAGGGCTTGGCGGATTTCTGGTTAACTCAGGGTCTCCGGTGGAAAAGTGTTTTTCCTTTTTCTTTTTCAGAACTGATTCCAGATTTTGATTAAACCTTTGAAAAATCATAACTTCCTCATTTTTATTCCAAATGAGATGGTTCAACTTGCAGTATTTTTCTTATGAGGAGATCTATGCATGAAAATATGAAATGTAAAATTTGTGATACTTTTCTATATAGATTTATTTATCTCTATTAATTGCTTTTATCTTAGAAAATGCATAAGTAATTCTCTGTTGCTCAGAAAAATGTGAGACCAAGTTTGTTAGTCTTCTTATGTCATGCTCTATCTGTGAAAAATATTGTGAGGCTATGTCCTGTGGAAAGTTTGCTCTGTCTAGTTATGGTGCCTACTTCCATTAGATGATAAATAATTCATAATAAATAATATATAAGGAATTTGTGCATGAAACTTTTTGGAGAGTGTTTTTAGGCTAATCTAGAGCTAATGATATTCTGAGATCTGTTGTTTGACATATTCCTATGTACAAAGTATTTTAGCCCCATTAAATTGTCCATATTAGGTATGTTTAAGCTCCTGTAATTTTTACAGAATTTTCTGAGTAGTCTAAGGTCATGTTGCAGTTCTACCCTGATTTCTTTTAATAAGTAATAATGCTTTAAATCTATCATTTTATGTGAGTAAAAATACTTTTTAGGATATTTGTGATGTGTATAATCTGTATGGGTTTTGGTTCAATAGAGGGTAGTGTGAAAAACAATAGTCGTTTATAATTCCTTTTAATGTGTAAGTAAATTGTAATGCGAGGCTTGTTTAAGATTTGTCGGTAAAAGAGAATGCAGATGACATGTGCTTATCTTACATATTTCAAAATCATATCATTTATCTTAGCTGAGCATTCATTCGCCCTCAGCATCAGCATTGTATTTCTATGTATACATGGTATTCATACGCGCTATGCATCATATAGGATCGTCAGAGCTCGAAACGGTAGTTTCCGGAGCACCAGAAGAGGAAGGCCAGCAGGAAGCTCTGGTGCGGGAGATAGCAGCAGAAGAGGATCCCGAAGCTGATCTTCCCGAGTGTCCCGACCATCAGCCAAGCTCTTTCCTGAAAGGCAAGCCCCGGAGCATTCTCCCTGTGGTTTGCAAAATATCTAACTTGAGTCCTTTACTTGTTTGATGCATTAAGTTATAGGCATTGTTTTATACCGTTGCTGCATTACTTATATTCCTTGCCCACTGTATATCCTCCAACCCTGATAGGTTCAGGTGCGATTATTGCTTAGCCCTGCTTAACTAGATCGGTAGAAGTCGGGTGATTTCCTGTCATCCGCGAGTTATAGGTGGTGACTTGGAATGGTTGAATACATTGTTATCTTGGATAACCATGTAGAGATAATAAATCGAGACCGAGCAGGATTGGTGTTAGGATTAAACTGGAGGTTCGGTGAGGTTATCCCGTCTGTGTCAAACTAGGACCCCGTCCGTTGTACGTCCTCAAGTCATATTGAATTTATGCCTCACATTTAGCTGGAAGGATAAGTCGTTCCGACCGCGAAGCCTGGGTTTGGTTTGGGCCGGGAGTCGACCTGCTGTACGCATTGTATTGGAGAAGATGGGAGACCACGGGTTATGCGGAGAGTAAGTCCGAGGTCAGGGTCGCCCTGAATAAGGCAGCCGGGCGGTTCCCGGATATGATGGTACCTGTTGATCTCGTGATTTTCTCGAATTGAACTTTTGGTGATCTGTAGCTCGCCGTGGCTGATGAGTGTGGTTTGTGTGAGGAATACCCGCCAGCTGGATAGTAATCGATTATAATCGCCATCGTTCATGGACAGTGAACACTTGACTTGAGCAGTGGCATCGTAGTAAGAACTTGAACAAGAGATGAGATGGTTGAGCTGTTGAGATTGAAAGATACTCAACCGGAATTGGTTACTATTCTTGTTGAATAATTATTACCATGCTTGTTTAGTACAGGTGCTAATGTAGCATGATAAGGTTAATCAGATTAAAATACATTGCTAAAAGGTTCTTATTAATTGTTTCTTTAATGCCAGCTTTTCCGCAATTAAATGAGTCAGCTATCCCTCTTATACCAGCCTTGCATACTCCTTGCACAAGACTGATATGTTCACTGACCAAAAGAGCTTGAAGTACATCTTTACCCAGTCTGACTTAAAACTGAGACAACATCATTGGTTGGAACTATTAAATGATTACGATTTTGATATGTATTACCATCCTAGGAAGGCAAACGTCGTGGCTGATGCACTTAGTAGAAAGAGGTATGCTAATGCACTTCAGATGACACCTGAGTCCGATAAGTTGTGTGCAGAGTTTGCACATTTAAACCTTGCCATTGTTGCTAGTGCCATGGAGATAGAAGTGACACCTACCCTAGGGGAAGAAATTCGCAAGGGCCAGTTAGAAGATAAGGATCTAAAGGATATAGCAAAGAAGCTGTTGGAAGGAAAGGCACCCGGTTTCCGCATTGATGTTCCGCATTGATGAGGAGGGTACTTTATGGTATGGCAAAAGTATCTGTGTGCCTGAGGTGAAAGCCATTCGTCAGGAAATTCTGCGAGAGACGCATGAGTTGGCTTACTCTATTCATCCCAGAAGTACAAAGATGTATCTGGATCTGAAGGAAAAAATATTGGTGGGTTGGTATAAAGAAAGTTGTGGCCAAGTATGTGTCTATGTGTGACACATGTCAGCGTGTGAAAGCTGAACATCAGAGACCAGCTGGATTGCTACAACCAATGAAGATACCTGAATGGAAGTGGGAAGAAGTTGGCATGGATTTTATAGTGGGTCTACCTCGTATTCAGAAAGGTTATGATTCAATTTGGGTGATCGTAGATCGGTTGACTAAGGTTGCCCACTTCTTGCCAGTCAAGACCACTGATTCAGGGGCCAGATTAGCAGAGCTGTACATAGAGAAGATAGTATGTTTGCATGGGGTTCCTAAGAAGATTGTCTCTGACAGAGGTAGTCAATTCACATCAAAGTTTTGGCAGAAGGTACATGATTGTTTGGGAACCAGGTTGAATTTTAGTACCGCTTACCACCCTCAGACCGATGGGCAGACTGAAAGGATCAACCAAATTTTGGAGGATATGTTGAGGGCCTATGCATTGCAATATGGTACTAGTTGGGATTAGAGTTTGCCCTATGCAGAATTCTCTTACAATAACAGCTATCAATAAAGTATCAAGATGGCACCATTTGAGGCTTTGTATGGGCGAAAGTGTAGAACACCCTTGTTCTGGAATCAAACTGGTGAGACTCAGGTGTTTGGGCCAGATGTGCTTAGAGATGCTGAGGAGCAAGTGAGAGTGATTAGGGAGAATCTTAGAGTGGCTCAATCTCGCCAGAAGAGCTATGTAGACACTCGGAGAAGGGAATTGGCCTTCAATGTAGGAGATTATGTCTATTTGAAAGTGTCCCCAATTAGAAGTGTGAAAAGATTCAATATGAAGGGGAAGCTAGCACCGAGGTATGTGGGTCCTTTCAAAATCCTAGAGGCGAGGTGAAGTGGCTTATCAATTGAAATTGTCTCAGAGTTTGTCTGGTGTGCATGATGTGTTCCATGTGTCTCAACTTAAGTGGTGTTTGCGAGTACCTAAGAAGGAACATTTACCTCTAGATGAACTCACTGTGAAAGGGGATCTCACTTATGAAGAGTTTTCGGTAAGGATCTTGGATACATCAGAGAAGGTAACTAGAAGTAGGGTTATCAAGATGTGCAAAGTGCAATGGAATCGGTGTTCAGAGGCTGAGGCAACTTGGGAAAGAGAAGAAGCTTTGAAGGCAGCGTATCCGTAGTTGTTTGAGTAAGCTCAGCTCAATCTCGAGGACGAGATTCTTTTAAGGGGGGTAGAGTGGTCATTTTCGAAAATTTGCATTGTTTCTAAATAGCCAAATTGATTTATTTATGCAATTATTGATGCATTCATGCTGCTGCATAAGTTTTGGTTGACTTGTTTGAGCTTGTTGTCTAACCTTTGCTTTGCTTTCTAGTTACTAACATGCTCTAACTTGTCCCCTTTAACTCCTAGACTAACCTAACCTGGTCTAACTAGCCTAGGCCAGTCCTTAGTGGACCCTAGCCAACCCTAGCCCCTACTGGCCAAGTATGGCCATCCCTAGCCGGCCATGGCCAACACTGGCCAGGCATGGCCAAGGCGGCAGCAGTAGCAGCCGGCCACAGTGGCCAACACTGGCCACCAGCGGCCACAGGCCAGCTAGGCCAAGCTGAGCAGCCAACCCAGCAGCAGCAGGCCGCAAGCGGCCCAGCTATCAAGCGCCAGCAACCGCGGCACAGCTCCCTCCCGCCTGCGTCAGCACTGTGCCACGCCCGCGTCAGCCCCGCTGACGTCAGCCGCACCTCAGCAATGAGTCGCCAGCGTCGCTGACTGGTGGGGCCCACTCGAGTGGGGGCCCACGCGCATAGTGTCGTCTCCCCCACGGAGACGGACATCAGGTGGACCCGAGCTCACGCGCGAGCACGCGGCCCAAGGATCGCCGTCGTGCACTATAAAACGCATTGCGCTGCCTCCCAAGCCACCCTCCCCAACCCTAGCCACCATCCGGTTTCGCTGAATCATGAAACCCTAGTTGCCCTTTCGCCGAGCTCGTGCCACCGCCGCCGTCTTCTCCTTCACCGCCGTCCGCCGACAAGGTGAGCTCGTGCACGAGTTCCGCGTAACCGCGAGGGTCACGGGATGCCCTCCACGGCCGCCTTTGCCTGCTCTGCGCCGCTGTGTGCCGCCGAAGAAGCGTTGCCGCCGTCGCTCCCCGTCGCACGTCGCCCCGCCGCTCCAGCCTCTCCCGTCGCGGCCGTGCCAGGATCAAACATCGGCAAAACAGCCGATGAACTTTACTCCACAGATTGGTGCCGTGAATATGCTGATTCCTCCAAGACAAGTGCCATAGGGGTATGTAGAAGAATATCAGCCAACGCCTTCAGTGGAAATTCAGCCAGTGCATCGGCAAGATCAGGATGCACTCTTGATCGATAAGATTGCAGAAGTGATGAAAGAGCAATTTGGAATTCAGCCCAAGATTAATACTTATTCTTATCGGACTCCGTATCCTTCAGCTTATGACTTGATTCCTTTCCCAAATCGATACAAGGTGCCAGATTTCACTAAGTTTTCTGGGCAAGATGATACATCAACGATGGAGCACATCAACCGATTCATCATCCAGTGCGGGGAAGCGGCGAACAGGGATGAGCTGAGGATCCGTTTATTCTCGTCCTCTTTGTCTGGATTGGCATTCGCGTGGTTCATCTCATTACCACCAAACTCCATTCTTACTTGGGCTAACCTGGAAAGACAATTCCATAAATACTTCTTTGCTGGTGTCCATGAGAAGAAGCTTACCGATTTGATGAAATTGAAACAGCGAAGTGACGAATCCGTAGAGAGTTTTGTGCAAAGGGTATGAGACATGAAGAACAAGTGCTACAGCCTAGTGCTTGATGATCGCCAGTTAGCTAGTTTGGCTTTCCAGGGTTTGTTGCTGCATCTTAGGGACAAATACGATTCTCAGGAGTTTGAAAGCTTAAGCCATATTGTGCAGAGGATCTCTGATCAAAGTGCTCAAGCTCCATAACATAGGACGAGCTGGAATAAAAAGGTGTCCTTTGTAGAAGAGGCCGAGGAATCAGATTCAGATGAAGAGCCAACTATCGGCTTGGCTGAGTGGGTGAAGGGTAAAAAGCATTTATCTTGTCCTTTTGGTCAGAAAGAGCCAGAAAAATTCACGTTTGACATCACGAAGGTCGATAAAATATTTGATTTGCTACTTCAAGAAGGCCAAATCAAGCTGTCACCCAATCATGTGATTCCATCGGCAGAAGAGCTGAAGAAGATAAGGTACTGCAAGTTTCATAATGCAACTTCGCACAGTACCAATGACTGCAAGGTTTTCAGACAGCAATTGCAATCGGCAATTGAATCTGGAAGGATCAAGTTCAATAACTCTAAAGCTCAGAGGCCGATGAAGATTGATCAACATCCTTTCCCTGCAAACATGGTGGATGCCGTAAATAAAACCAAAGTGTTAACATCGGCAAGCGCTAAAAAGAGAGCATCAATGGATCCTAGAAATCAAGCAACTGCCGATAACTTGAAAGGGAAAGAGAGAGTTGAAGAAAGCAGTAGTTCCAGAAGACCTCCTAGACTTGTTCCATACAGAATTTTAGGTAACCGCTATCGGCATCGACAAGAGGAGTTGTGTCGAGAAGCGTGGCATCGGCACGAAGATCATTGGAGATGCCCGTTCTTCATCTACTGCTAGGAAGAAGGCATTAAATTGCCTACTGTTGATAACTGCCCCGAGTGCAATGGTTATGATCGAGCCGATCGGGCAAAAAGAAGACCGCGCTATGGTAATCAGAGCAGATACGTCAATGAGCCGATCAGGAGAAGAACATCGGTACATGATCGGCTGGGGGGCAGAACCAGTGTGCATGAAAGGCTAGGTAGGCACGGCGACTGTTTGCCGATGAATCAAGAGGAGCTCGAGGAGATGGCCAATACAAGAGTCCCTGATGAGGCAATACTCTATAGAGATCCCAATACAAATTGCCTAAATTCAAGTACGAAACGTTATCAGCCTGTCTGGAAAATGAAGCTTCCTTAGTGGTGCCCTGAAGGACTGACAAAAACGCAGAAGAGGAAGTTGCAACGGGAGCGCAAAGAAGAAAACCCCCGTGGGGCAAAGTCTCAAGTGTGGCAGCCAAAGCGTGAAGACGGAAGTCCATCGGCAAATATCAATATGGTTTTCATGTTGCCGATGGAATTTTGGGCACTTGCCGATGAGGAGGAAGAATCGGTTCTTTCAGAACAAGTGGCTCAGCTAACCTTGGATCCGATGATGGCCGTCTTCGAGAAGCTTACCGATGATGAAAGACAGCATCTTAAGGCTTTATTCGTCAAGGGCAGAGTTGATGGGCAGCCAATGTCAAAGATACTCATAGATGGAGGGGCTGCGATTAACATCATGCCATATGCTGTGTTTCGGAGGCTTGGAAAAGGAGATCAAGATCTAGCTAAGATGGACATGAAGCTCAAGGACTTTGAAGGGAACATATCACCAGTCAAAGGAGCGCTATGCACTGAGGTAACAATCGGCAGCAAAACATTGTCGACTACTTTCTTTGTCATCAGCGGCAAAGGTGCTTACAATTTACTATTGGGAAGGGATTGGATTCATGCCAATTGCTGCGTTCCTTCTACAATGCACCAATGCCTCGTGCAGTGGGTTGAAGATAAAATTGAGGTGGTTCCTGGTGATTCATCTTATATAATTGCATCGGCAGAATCAGAAACTTACGAGCGGTCCAAGTGCATATCGGGAGAAGCATGGGATTCGGAGTTCCTCAGGATTGCCGATTATGAGCTGCCACCGATCCAAGCAGTCGGTTCTGAAGATGAGTTATAAATGGATAGATTTGCCGATGATGGAAAACTGGGCCATGGGTTTACATCGGCAGATGACTTAGTTGAAGTGGATACCGGAAACGGCGATAGATCAAGGCCGACTTTTGTTAGTGCTAAGTTAGATCTCCAGAGCAGAGAACAGTTGATTGCTTTATTGAAAGAATATAAGGATTGTTTTGCTTGAGATTACACAGAGATGCCCAGGTTAGATCGATCAATTGTTGAACATCGGTTACCTATCAAACAAGGATTTCGACCACATTAGCAGCCAGCACGCCGATGCAATCCTAAGGTGCTGCCTAATATTAAGGCCGAAATAACAAGGTTGATTGAAGCCAAATTCATCCGACAATGCCGATATGCTGAATGGATTTCTAATGTGGTTCCTGTCTACAAGAGGAATGGGAAACTTCGTGTCTATATTGATTTCAGGAATCTTAACAAAGCTACACCGATGGATGGTTATCCGATGCCCGTTGCTGATTTATTAATTGATGCCGCTGCTGGACATCGGATTATTAGCTTCATGGATGGGAACGCCGGATATAATCAAATCTTTATGGCCGAAGAAGATATCTCCAAGACTACCTTCAGATGTCCAGGTCATGTAGGGTTATTTGAATGGATAGTCATGACTTTTGGTTTAAAGAATGCTGGTGCTACTTATCAGAGAGCAATGAATTACATTTTTCATGAATACATCGGCACATTGGTTGAAATTTATATAGATGATGTGGTGGTTAAGTCTGGCACATTTCAAGAATCATCTGGCTGACTTGCGGAAAGTATTGGAGTGCACAAGGAAACATGGGTTAAAGATGAATCCTAACAAGTGTGCATTTGGTGTATCGGCAGGACAATTCTTAGGTTTCATGGTGCATCAAAGGGTATTGAAATTAGCAGGAAGTCCATTGATGCCATCAACAAAGTGATTGCTCCTACCGATAAGACTGAGCTACAATCTCTGATCGGCAAAATCAATTTTATTTGAAGATTCATATCTAATTTATCAGGAAAAATCAAAGCTTTCAGTCCATTATTGAAGCTGAAGGCCGATCAGAAATTCATATGGGGAGAAGAACAGCAGTTGGCTTTAGAAGAAATTAAGAAGTATTTGGTGAATCCACCAGTGCTAGTTCCACCCCAACACGGGAAACCCTTCAGGTTGTATCTGTCAGGTGATGATGAAGTCATTGGGTCAGCTCTAATCCAAGAGTTTGAAGGAAAAGAACGTGTAATCTATTACCTGAGCAGAAGATTGATAGATGCTGAGACCAGGTATTCGGCCATTGAAAAGTTATGTTTATGCTTATATTTTTCCTATGTTAAATTAAGGCATTATCTGTTAACGGCCGAATGTATGGTTATATGCAAAGATGATGTGGTCAAATATATGCTATCAATGCCAATTCTAAGTGGAAGAATCGGCAAATGGATTTTAGCATTATCAGAGTTTGATCTGCGGTATGAATCAGCTAAAGCAGTCAAAGGGCAAGTCATGGCTGATTTTGTTACTCAGCACTGCGGCGCGGTGAATTCTTTGGAGATTGCTCCGTGGACACTCTCTTCGATGGTTCTACGTGTGGCGAAGGAGCAGGTATCGGCATTGTGTTGATATCACCTCAGGGGAAGAAATATGAATTCTCATTGCCGATTGCTACCACATCGACAAACAATCAGGCTGAGTATCAGGCTGTGTTGAAAGGTTTGGAGTTACTGAGGGAAGTCTGTGCTGATACTGTTGAAATCTTCGGTGATTCGATGCTAATCGTTAATCAATTAACTGGGGTATATGAATGTCGAAATGAGGTTTTAATCTCGTATTACGAGAGATGTCGACAATTGTTAAAAGAGTTCAAAGATTTTCGCCTCGAACATATCTCCAGATTGCATAATGAAGAAGCTAATCGGTTAGCGCAACATGCTTTGGGGTATCAGCCAATCCACGAAGTGTTGACATCGGCAACTGATGCCGATGACTGGAAGAAGGAGATTGCCGATTATTTGAAAGATCCATCTAGGAAGGTCGAGAGACGTGTAAGATTTCAAGCTACTAAGTATGTGCTCCTTGATGATGAATTATATTATCGGGCAATGGATGGAGTATTGCTCAAGTGTCTTGGCGAAGAAGAATCAAAGATTTTAATGGGCGAAATCCATGAAGGAGTATGTGGGCACATCAATCGGCTTTCAAGATGAAGTGGATAATCAGGCGAAATGGATATTACTGGCCGACGATACTCGAAGATTGTTTCAAGTATTTTAGGGGATGTCAGGAGTGTCAGAAATTCGGCAACGTTCAAAGAGCGCCTGCATCGACAATGAATCCTATCATTAAACCGTGGCCATTTCGAGGATGGGCTATTGATCTCATCAGTCAGATATATCCACCATCAAGCAAGGGGCATAAATTCATACTTGTCGCTACCAATTACTTTACAAAGTGGGTCGAAGCAATTCCTCTGAAGAATGTGACATCGGCAAACATGGTTGATTTTGTAAAAGAGCATATTGTGTATCGGTTCGGTATTCCTAAAACGATTACGACCGATCAGGGAACCATGTTCACGTCAGGGGAGTTTGATAGATTTGCCAATGATATGGGGATCAAGGTCTTAAATTCCTCGCCTTATTATGCTCAAGCCAATGGCCAGGCCGAAGCCTCTAACAAAGGGATTATTAAACTCATTAAACGCAGGATCAAGGAAAATTCTAGAAAGTGGCACACAATTCTGAACGAAGCTTTATGGTCGTATCGGATGGCATGCCATGGTGCTACTAAAGTGTCGCCTTATCAGTTGGTATATGGACATGATGCAGCTTTGCCTTGGGAGATCAAGACTGGTTCGAGGCGGATATTTCATCAAGATCAGCTGTTAGCCGATGATTACAGTACACTCATGAAAGATGAGTTGGAAGATTTGGCAAGTCATCGGCTAAAGGCTTTAGTTAGCATCGAAGAAAACAAGAAAAGAGTTGCTAGGTGGTACGACAAGAAAGTGAAGGTGAAGGAATTTGCTGATGGTGATCTAGTCTGGAAATTGATGTTACCGATGGGGACTAAGAGTACCAAGTTCGGTAAATGGTCTCATAATTGGGAAGGTCCTTTTCGCGTCAGTCGGTCCGTTCCTGGTAATGCATATATCCTAGAAACTCTCGAAGGGGAAACATTTCCAAGAGCATTGAACGGTAAATATCTGAAAAAAATATTATCCTAGTATTTGGATAGACGCTTGAAGGAACAGGATTTCCACTACGGCGCGTGCAACCTTCGAAGAGAAGTTCAAGCAGCTTGGGTAATCATAACCTGGAGGAAATTTCGGTGCATAAAGTATTTTATACTCCGAAATTGGGGGGCATGTGTTGACACCGTTTTTCGGCACGTGTTAATAAGGATCGGAGATTGAACTAAATCGGCAAGAGGTTGGTTTTTCTTCAGCATTGCTTCTGAGCTGCCGATGGGTGGTTGCCGATAAAAGGGCGTGTTGATCCCGTACATTGCCGATGAAGCTGAAAAAGCTATTGCCGATAAGATAGGCAGGAAGACTAGAAGGTAGTTGCCGATGCCAGGGATGTGCCGATGAAGAGATGACTTCATCATGACGGATGCGGACAGAGGATCAGCGACACGGAGCTTATAATTTTTCATAGTATAGTTTAAGTCCAACTCCTATACGAGTTTTATTGCTTTTCCTTAAAGAAATAGAGTTCGTGTAAGGAATTAGTCTATTTCTTCTTTATTTGAGCTTTGCGTATTAAATTAGGACTCTTTGATTAGCAGAGTATAAATATATGCCGAAGGGCATTGTAATTGACATCTAGGCATCAATAAACAAATCTACTTTTTATTTACCTTTACCAGTATTTTACTTTTCGGTGACTTTGCCAAGTACTTTTTCTTTTTCAACGAGTTCTTTCAAGAATCGACGGGCTGCATCAACTTGATCTCTGGCGACCTTGCAGGTTCCGCGTCTACTGAGCACGATTCAGGCTTTGACTTCCGGGCATATCGCTGTCGTCTCGTCTGATCTGTTCAACAGTTATCGAATACCTTCTGAGCTTTGACGTCCGGGCGTATCGCTGTCGTCTCGTTCAGATTTTATTCAAATTTATCATCCTTGTCGATTAACAGGTCAAATCGACTGGCACGCTTCGGATATCGATTTCGGGTATTAGCCCGGTGTGTTTGCAGATATAATTTTGCATCAACACAACCTTAACCCCAATCACTAAAAATCTGAAGCTGAAGAAGAAAGAGTTGGCTGAATTTGTTCAGGTTGGCTGACAGATAATGCAGAATCTAAAAATTGTGTCTGCATCTATATCTAAAGATAAACAAGTGCTTGCCCAACTTGACTCTGACAGGATGAGTGCTCTTGAGACACTAAAAAATCTCTTGGAGTTGTAGTTTTATGATTTGTAATAGTCTGAAGCTTCGTGAATATTCTGAACTAAACAATGCACATCAACATATTCAGCAATGTTACTTTGTCTTCTGCATTTAGCCGATTTGAAGATTCTCGATTCCCAGACTAATAAATAGTTCCTTTTGTTTTAACTCTTAGCTGACTCACTGTCCTGACTCATCTTCCTGATTAGCCAAATAGTACAAAATAACCGGCCTTTTGAGAAAACACGTTCAGAATTGATTTGACTAGCCACTCGATTACCTGCATGCACAGTTCCACAATTAATGGTAGGTTGCTGATTCGCTTCCCAAGACGTGCCCCTCGGGCTATAAACTGGCATCTCCTGCTCCATTGTAATCCACATGCAACCTTGACTTTCTGCCTCCAAACCAGAAAAACCCTCTGCTTTCAAGAAAACCCTTGCTCCTTTCAAACAACATCCATGGCGGGTCGCGACCCCAGCAAGCGCCCTCTGGAGGAGGAAGAAGTGAACTCCTACCGTGTTGTTTGTCCTTGCGCCGGGGTAAATTGATTTTAATTGTCCTTTCTTACCCAACCAGCTTTGAATCTAATCTCTGTCTCATTGTTTCTTCAGGAGGGATGGTGAAGGGCCTTCGAACGCCACTGCAGTTCTTCCAGTGATTTCGGCAGCACATGCCACTCTTACGCTGGTCCAAGCACCAGCAATTGGTCCTGGCCTAATTGGGATAGCTCCAGTGGAGTCTGAGGATTCTGCTACTGGTTCAGCATTCTCCACAGGATCCGCCAAGGTATCGGTAGCGCTGTATGACCGCATCTACTAGGAGCGGATGGAGATGGAGGCATGCTACGACAAAACCATCAAGGGGTTGGCCTGGATGTAGAGCATTCTGGCTGACTTTCAAGCTGCCCTCCTGACAGCCAAACGAGAGGCTGAGACGGCCATCAACCGAAAAATTGCTGCCGATGCTCGCGTTGTTGGTAAGTGTTGTGTTCCCATTCTTTGATGTGTTCTGGTCACTAACACTCTTGCTTGGCTTTTCAGATCTCACAGCACAATTTGAGGAACTTCAACTCGTCAGGAACGTTGCTGCCACCGCCATGCACGCTCTTGGCGAAACCATTGCCCAGAGTGCACGAGGTAGCCCGTCAAGGCATCATTACGGGTGCTTCTTTTGCTTTGGCTGCTGTCTCATTGTTTCTATGGCATCGACAATCTGTGGCGAACTAGTCGGATGGAGTAGATAAGCTTTCCTTGTTACAATAGAAAAAAACCATCCCCAAATCGTGCTTGTTTTTTTCATTGCACACTACTTTCCCTATGTAGAAATAGCCAATTTCTATTCCGAAGAGGAAGTCCACTAATTTTTAGAATTTTTAATTAGTTAAAGTGATTCACCTACTATGGAACATTTCAGAATGGAAAATGTGCAAGTTTTATCTTGATATCGATCTTTTCTAGTTTATTCATTTTGTCTAATGATTAATTTAGAGTAAGAGGATTCACCAGGTCATTGATATGGATAATATACAAATACCAAATACGCTCACTTTGTGATCCATGGAAAGAAAAGTGAATCATTGCATCAAAGAAAAAACTTTCTCTTCTTCCGTAAAAAATTCTTCTAAAAATACTAAACCCAATCGTTGCATAAAAGTTCGTACCATACTTTTATGTTTATGAGCTAAAGTTCTAGCACATGAAAGTCGTGCGGACACGTGATTTTCCATATCATGGTGTAGCCTCTTTGTTGGTGTGATGAGCGATTGTCAACATATCCAACACTTGTGGTTGGTGGTTGGTTCGGTGGTTCTACTGATCCTCTGGCACAGGGTTATGTGTCAAAACGTGTCTCTTGGCTAGTGATGTGCAGGTGTGGAGTCTGGAGGCGGTGGCAATGGTCGGGAGAAGGTCAAGTAGGGCGTGCCGTGCTGACGGACCAGGTGCGGAGAAGGACGGACGCGAGGCTTGGACCGACGGACCAGACGGCCGGGTGGCCAGCCGCGGTGGCTGACACTTGGGACATCGACGAGCGCAAGTGTACATGGCGGGGGATGCGTACGGGCTATGCTACTCGCGAGGAGGTTTGGTGGTTTGTCCTCAAAACCGTCGGCGGGGGACGCGTATGGGCTACGCTACTCACGGACGGTTTGGTGGTTTGCCCTCAAAACCATCGGCGATAGGTTTCGCGGGTTTGGGCCTCAAAACCTAGGCAGAGGTCCCAATGCGGACGGACGACACGTGGCGGCATCGGGGAGATTGCGTCGAGGCAAGGCTACCGGTGAGAAGGCGCAGTGGCCGTCGGATCAGGAAAACTCGAGTTGAACCATAGTGCCCTTGGCTAGGTGGTTCGCTCTAAAAATATCTAGGGGCAGAAGTGGAATTATGTAATAGGCATATAAATAGGAGTGGACTGCCCCCCACTCAGATTGCCTCTATCATTTTCGTTTTTCCCTCTCTAGTAGCTTTCTCCCTCCCTATTCGCATTCTTGTTAGAGGTCGAAGAACAAGAATTTTAGCCATGTATTTGTGAGATATTTGGTGTGGGAATGGAGGCCCGAATCCTCCTTGTGCCCTTTGGGCTTGGTCACTTTTATCTGTGATTTTCGTTTGTCTCTATGCTGTGTTGACTTTTGGTGGTATTTTTCGACGAATTTTTATTCGTCGGATTCGGAGCAATTTGGCTCGTTCTTTTTGCATTGATTGATGCTTTGTCGAGTGATGAGCTAGATCACCAAGTGATTTGAACCAATTGCACTTGTGCAATAAGAAATTGCAAGATTTGTGTTATTTGGGAAAAACTGAGTTCTCGGCCTAGATCTGCTTTTTCTGGCCATTGAAGTTAAATTGAGTGACGATTTCTTGGGGATAGTTTTCCATCTCCCTTGTGATGGCCTATGCAAAATCTGGTGTCGATCTGTATTGATCTGATCCACTTTTTGTTGATTTTCCCTCTCGCGTCGCTGCTGTCCAGAGCAGGTGTTTTTACCTGAGTTTCGTTCGTTCTCCGCTTTCTAACTACATGAGGAATTCTTGTGTGGGGCCTAACAGCAGTGCTACCAGCATCGTGTGCTCAGGCACCGAGTGAGCTCGTTTGAGCAGCACTTGCCGACCACCGTGATCGACGTGGTCCCGACCAGTTCCCGAACTTGTTCCCGACCACTTGCCGACCACCGTGATCGACGGGGTCCCGACCAGCTCCCAAATAGTTTCTGACCACTTGCTAACCACCATGATCAACGTGGTCCCAACCAGTTTCCATCTTGTTGCCTACCACTTGATCACGTGGTCCCGACCAGTTCCCGACCAGTTCCCATCCAGTTGCCAACCAGGTCCCGACCAGTTGCGTTTGATCTCCGTTTTCTATCTTCGTCTCTTGCATTGGCTTTGTGGTGTTCCACTGTGTTTCTAGGGAACATCCACCCACTAGTTGGGTTGTGGACATCACAGTGTTTGGTTTGCGTGTTTGGCGGTGAAGTTGGGACAGTGGCCTAAATATTTCTGAGAAATTTTTACAGCTCCCATTCACCCCCCTCTGGTCGCCGTTTTCGGTCCTTCAAGTCGAAGTATATATTTTACTCGATACAAAGTCCGTTTTTTCGAAGATCCACGTTGATAATGAAAAAGATTTCTACATATCTGACCAAAACGATCAAGAATATCCCACGAATTTACTAATAGGATGCCCTGATCCAGTACAAAATTGAGCTTTGATAAGGATCCAATGAGGAGAGTTGCAGGGACTGTGGTATCGAATTTTGTCATTCTAGTATCATTAGAAAAGAATTCTCCAGCATTTGATTCCTTACTAACAATGTATTTATTGGTACACTTGAAAGGCACCCGAGAAAATCGAAGCAAGAGTTTGTTAATTGGTTTAGACGAATCCTTTGTGGTTGAGTCCAAAAAGAGAAAAAATATTGCAAGAAATTGACAAGGTAAGATTTCCATGTCTTCTTCAAAAGAAGAGTGCCTTTTGATGCAAGAATTTCCTTTCCTTGATATCAAACATAATGCATAAGTGGATCCATAAAGAACCATATGGTTGTCCAAGAAAACCCCAAGTACATTACACCAAAATGTTCCATCTTCCTAGAAAAGATGATTCGTACCAAAATAGAAGATTGTTTACGAAAAAACAACAAGAAAAATTCATATTCTGATACATAAGAGTTATATAGGAATCGAAATAGTCTTTTATTTTCTTTTTTCAAAAGAAAAATGGATTTCATTGAAGTAATAAGACTATTCCAATTCAAATAATAGTGGAGAAAGAATCGCAATAAATGCAAAGAGGGAACATCTTGAATTCGGTATTCAAGGAGTTGAACCAGGATTTCTAAATGGATAGGATAGGGTATTTCTATATGTGATTGATAATGTAAATGCAAAAATTTGTCTTCTAAAAAGGGAAATATTGAATGAATAGATTGTAAATTTTGAAACTTTGGTATTTCTTTTTCTTCTGGACAAGATAGTTGCCCTAGCGAGAGTGGGATTTCTACAACAATCGTAAACCCTGCAGATAGAATCTGAGAATAAAACTCAGAATGAAAAATAATTGCGGTGATCAAACAATCGATCTTGGTTAGGATAATTAACTGAATTAATCAAAAAGTTCTATTGATACATTCAAATAATTAAACATTTCACAAGTATTGAACTAAATTTCCTGTTATTACAACCAAAAATTTCCACGGGTTTGGAAGCATTTAATCCATAATCATGAGCAAATGGATAAATATATTCCTGAAAGAGAAGTGGGTAGACGAAGTAGTGTTGAAGAGATTTCTGTTTTTTGAATACCCTTTGAATTTTTCCATTTTTATTTCTACTTGAATAAGAGAAAAAAGCATTTCTTGGTTTGTCAAATGATGATTCATAGTGCAATACGGTCAGAACAAGGTGTTGCATAATACAAACCCAGGAAGGAAAGGGAGTCTGATCCATAGAACTTTTTCGCTCCTTTTCTATCAAATTAGTTTATGTTTGTTCTAATTACAAAACAAACAAGAACTAATCTTTTATTTTTTGCAGGCCAATCGCTCTTTTGACTTTGGAATACAGTCTCTTTATCAATATGTTGTTTCTTTTACACATTCAAGTCATAACATCCCTTTTCAATCCATAAACAAGAATAATTAGGATTTCTAAAAAAAAGTAAAGGGTCCACTCATAGGAAAACCTAACCTTTCCCAACATTAGGCACTAATCTATTTTTAACGTCTAATTAGATCAGGGAATCCTTCCAATTTACCAATTAAGAAATTAAGCTCGTTGCTTTTTTCTATTTTACTAGAATTAGAGCCAGGCTCTATCTATTTATTCAATAGACCCAGAATTTTTTTAAAAAAGAAATAGATTTTATTATGACATGCTATTTTTTCCATTCATTACCTTTGAGGATCAGTCGTGGTCTTCTAGACTCTACCAAGAGTCTGGACGAATTTGTTGCTTCATCCAAATGTGTAAAAGATCATAGCCACACTTAAAAGCTGAGTACTCTACCATTGAGTTAGCAAGCCAGATAAAATAGGATCTCTTAGATACGATCAAAATCTCAAAATCAATAAAATTACACCGGACGCTCGTGTCAAAATATTAAATTAGCAAGACATCAAAAGAAAGATTTTATAATCCATTAAAAACACTCAAATACCAAAATGAATAGATCGAAGGCTAAGGGTAAAAAAAAGAAGCCCCAATCACAATGGAAAAATTGTGATTTTTTGGCAATTTTTATTTAAAGAAGTAAAATAATCTTGTATAAGAGTACATCCAAGAGGAGCAACCCTATCATTTGAATGAATTGTAGATAGAAATACCTAATATAGAGTGACAATAAAGAGATCCATCTATCTACAAATTCTATTTGTTCAATAGACCTTTGTCAAAGGAAATGCAATGTAATTAGATAGAAAAGGGAAATAAAATAAGGACTTTTGTTGGATTGGCACGATATACATGTAGCAAAAAAATAGGACTAAAAAAGAGGCAAATTGTATCTAAATAATTAAGGGTACTAAGGTCCCTCTACTACCTTTTTATTTTTATTCATTTAGTTCTTCAATTAACTCAAAGTTCTTCTTTATCTTTAAAGAATTCTGCCTTCCTTAAAATATCATAAACTGTTCTTGTAGGTTGAGCACCCTTTTCAAGGAAATAGAGAATAGCTGGAACATTTAAACAAGTTTGATTCTTTATCGGTTCATAAAAGCCTACTTTTCCAAGATCTCTTCCTTCTCTTCGAGATCGAACATCAATTGCAACGATTTGATAGATAGCTTATTGGGATAGATGTAGATAAACAACCCCCTAGAAATGTATAGGAGGTTTTCTCCTCATACGGCTCGAGAAAATGATTTGAATTTCTGTCTATAATGCAAATAGATAGAAATTCTTTTATGCATTAATTTCCTTAAAGAAAGAAAAAACAAATTTTATTTATACTCATGACTCAAGTTGGCTAATTTTGATTGACAAATGATGATTTAGACGAGATTTGGCGTTTTTGAACCACGAAAGGCTTGGCTTCCATTTGGGTTGTAAATGTAACCAACCCCCTATTAAGGATAGCGTAGAAAGAAATAATAGAAAAAGAGCTCCAGTATAAAGATATTCATTGGTGTGCAATCCAATTGTATACCACCACTGATAAACCCTAGAATAAGCAATATTCACTGGACCGGCACCACCTCCTTGAGTAAAGGCTTCCACGGCGGGTTGCCCAAAATGAGGATCCCAAATGGCATGAGCAATAGGTCTTACGTGTAAAGAATCATGTATCCATGATTCAAAATTTCCTTGCCAAGCTACATGAAACAGATTTCCGGACGTCCATAGAAAGATTATTGCTAACTGCCCAAAGTGAGAAGTAAAAATGTTCTGATAAAGACGTTCCTCAGTAATATCATCATGACTTTCGAAATCATGTGCGGTAGCAATACCAAACCAAATACGACGAGTAGTGGGGTCCTGAGCTAAGCCTTGGCTAAACCTGGGAAATCTTAATTCCATAATGCCTTTCAAATCCTCCTAGCCACTATCCTACTGCAATACTTCTCACTAAGAAGAATGCCCATGTTGTGGCAATTCCACCCAGAAGGTAATGGGTTACTCCTACAACACATCCTTGTATAATGCTCAAGGCTCTAGGCTAAGTAGCAGGAGCAACTTTTAATTTCTTATGAGCCCAAATGATAGATTCAATGAGTTCTTGCCAATAACCATGGCCGCTGAATAAAAACATTAAACTGAAAGCCTAGACAAAATGAGCACCTAAGAAAAAAAGATCATATGCAGATAATGAAGAACCATAAGACTAAATTACTTGGGATGCCTGTGCCCATAAGAAATCTCGAAGCCAACCATTAATCGTAATGGAACTCTGCGCAAAGTTTCCCCCTGTGATATGAGTTACTATCCCTTGATCACTTATAGTACCCCAAACATCTGACTGCATTTTCCAACTAAAATGGAAAATGACTACCGAAATAGAATTTTACATCCAGAATAGACCTAAGAAAACATGATCCCAGGTGGATACTTGACATGTTCCCCCTCTCCCAGGTCCGTCGCAAGGGAAGCGAAAGCCAAGATTTGCTTTATCAGGTATCAGATGGGAACTGCGAGCAAATAAAATACCTTTTAAAAGTATTAATATAGTCACATGGATGGTAAATGCGTGAATGTGATGGACTAAAAAATCTACGGTTCCTAATCGAATAGGTAACAAAGCTACTTTGCCGCCTACAGCTACTAGACGCGTCCCCACGTTAAGATGGTACTTGTTACTGCACCAGGAGCTGTTACGCCAGGCGTGCCAGCATGGATATTTCGTATCCATTGAGCAAAGATGGGTTGTAATTGTATGGCGGTATCTGAAAACATATCTTGGGGGCGGCCTAAAGCACTCATGGTATCATTATGAATGTACAAGCCAAAACTATGAAACCCAGAAATATACATACCCAATTAAGGGATATGATTGCATCGCGGTGTCTAAGGACGCGATCTAATAGATCGTTGTATCGAGTAGTTGGATCATAGTCTCTTACCATAAAAATGGCTGCATGTGTAACAACACCAACTATTAGAAATCCGCCAATCCACATGTGGTGTGTCAACAAGGAATGTTGTGTACCATAGTCAGTAGCTAGTTATGGATAGGGGGGAATAGAGTACATATGATGAGCTACAACAATAGTTGTAGAGCCTAGCATGGCGAGGTTAAGAGATAATTGAGCATGCCATGACATTATTAGGATTTCATAGAGACCTTTATGACCTTGTCCTGTAAATGGGCCCTTATGAGCCTCCAAAATATCTTTAAGTCCATGACCAATACCCCAATTGGTCCTATACATATGACCAGCGACCAGGAAAAGAATAGCAATAGCTAAATGATGGTGTGCAATATCGCTCAACCAAAGACCACCGGTTATTGGATCTAGTCCACCGCAAAAACTAAGAAATTCCGCATATTTGGACCAATTCAAGGTGAAAAAGGGGGTTGCTCCTTCGACAAAACTAGGATAAAGTTGAGCCAAAAGGTCACGATTCAAGATAAATTCATGAGGAAGTGGTATCTCTTTAGGATCAACCCCAGCGTCGAGAAATTGTTTAATCGGTAAAGATACATGGATTTGGTGTCCCACCCAATTAAGAGACCCAAGTCCTAATAACCCAGCTAAGTGGTGATTCAACATGGATTCTACATCTTAGAACCAGGCCAATTTGGGAGCAGCTTTGTGATAATGGAACCAACCGGCAAAAAGCATTAACGATGCAAAAATCAATGCACCAATTGGGGTACAATAGAATTGTAATTCACTAGTTATTCTGGATGCTCGCCAAATATGAAAAAAAACATAGGTTATTTGGATTCCTCGGAAACCCTCGCCTACATCACCATTCAAAATTTCTTGTTCTACTATTGCCCAAACTACCTGAACACTGGGTCCAATGTGAGTAGGATCACTTAGCCATGCTTCATAATTGGAAAAACGGGCACGGTGGAAGTACATGCCACTCAACCAAAGAAAGATAATGGAGAGTTGGCTGAAATGAGCACTAAAGACTTTTCGGGAGATATCCTCCAAATCACCAGTATGACTATCGAAATCGTTAGCATCAACATGTAGGTTCCAGATCCAAGTGGTAGTATTAGCTATTGTTCTTGAGAAATGCCCGGGTCTGGCCCATTTCTCAAAAGATGTTTTTACAGGATCCCAATCCACAACAATTTTAACTTCTGGTTCCGATGGACGAATAATCATTAAGTCCTCCTCTTTCCGGACAAGACATACAAAGAGACCCGCCAACTGTCTTTTTATTGAATCTTTTAAAGATAGATATTATGATTAGTCCTTTTCTTTACTATCTACCGTCCTTCTATTTTTTTAGTTATTCACTGGAGCAATTATATATTGAAGTCAATCCGAGGCAAGTGATCGGATCTATTATGACATAAGGATTAGGTGCCTAACGGACATTGGTTATTCTGGAAAATTATTTCCCGACATAACAAAAAAATCTTTTTTACGTTTTCATTTAAGAAGCTAGTATATTTTTTTCTTAGGTTATAAGCCCCTATCTACATCTACTTTCCTTGAGTGAGCATAATATAGATTTTTTGATTCATTTCAAAATAGCAAGATAACTCATTAGAATTATTAATAAGACCGTCCTGATATATCTGATATATTAGGTAGGAATATTTAGATTGCCGACTTTTATGTACTTTATTACTTCTGTTCCAGAGCCTATCCCTATTGTTTATCCTTATGAAATATGATATAAAATCGAAGGTAGAAGAAAGGGATATAATGAAATTCTTGATTTGATCTTCAACCAAACCACCCTTTTTATGAAAATGGAGAGTGGTCTTATTCAAATTCAAAGCGCTTCGTAATCTTCAACCAGTTCTGTGCTTCAATATAATTTCCTGGAGTAAGCGCTATAGCTTGTTTCCAATACTCAGCAGCTTGATCAAACCAAGCTTCCGCAATTTCCGAATCGCCCTGTAGAATGGCCTGTTCTCCTCGGTTAGAATAGGCAGTTCCTTTCCCTAGAACCGTACTTGAGAGTTTCCTACCTCATACAGCTCAGAAATTGCTATCTTAATTTCCCCTATCTTAACTGAATTTGATTTATCAAAAATCAATCCAATTTATTCTTGGGTTAAGCAGAAGAAGTTAATTACCTAAGTTTCAAATCCTAATTTTGATCAATAATCAGTTTGATCTTTTTTCCCACCTTCAGAAGAATGAAGCATAGATAGACCTATATCCTTCACTCGAATTTTCTGAAAGGTAACTATCTCGGTTTCTGTTTCTTTCGTATATGAAATTTCTATTGAATCCTGCAAAAAGACCTTTTTTCCATAAGAAAGAAAAAAGAACTTACTATCTTTGGGATCTGATACTACACCGCTGCTTAATCCCTTAGTGGATCGGCTTTATTACATAAGCGGATTCCTAAATTTTGTCCCATATCGTGGTATAATGAAGCAGTGTGTTTTAGTTGTATCGACCCAGTCGCTCATTAATTGATCTTTATGGTGTTTTTTCTATCAATTTCAGCTTTATCCATAGAATAGTAGTATAGGCTCTACTTTCTTCCTATTTTGATTCTCGTGAAGTGTCCTTCCTTCCTACAGTTGATAGGGTAAAATCGTTGTTTTGACGATCCCTATGTAGAAAGCCCTCTTTTCTAGTATTCACTAGAAAATTTCCTCCTTTCTTTTTTCTTCTTCTTTCTATAGTGGAGATAGTCGCACGTAATGATAGATCACGGCCATATTATTAAAAGCTTGCGGTAAGAAGGGGTTTCGTTCTGGCGCCTGGAAATAATATTCCAAAGCCTTTATATGCTCTCCATTGCTTGTGTGTATAAGGCCTATGTTATATAGTATATAACTTCGATCATAGGGATCAATTTCTAGTCCGTAGCTTCATAATAATTCTCCAAAGCTTC
This sequence comes from Bothriochloa decipiens, assembly GCA_023333625.1. Lineage (NCBI taxonomy): Eukaryota > Viridiplantae > Streptophyta > Magnoliopsida > Poales > Poaceae > Bothriochloa > Bothriochloa decipiens. The sequence continues at coordinate 37,516,945 of CM041632.1, read as the reverse complement.
CGCATAATTTCCTTCAGATTGAGCCAACATCTGTTACGGTCGTTCATTCTATTCAAAAAATCTCCGTTCCAAAACCGTACATGAGGTTTTCATCTCATATGGCTTCTCCCTTCTATACTCTCATACGGCTTCTCTCTTCTATACTCTCTCTTCTATACATAGTACTAAGCGAAAAATCTATAGAATAAAAATAGAATTAATCCCATCTCATTATGGACCGAAGGGGGCTGGTATTTTTCCAAGAAATCTCTAGCCAACCTTTCCCCAAGAGGTTTTTCTTAACACCAATGAATTATATTAATGCTACAGGAAAATTGCCGATGCGTCCTCAACTCATATGTTATCGGTAGGCTTCCTGAGTAGATCGTAGCCGGATGCAATCTTTTGCAGGAAACTTTTTTTAAGAACTTATGAATATCACCTTTCCTGCTTGCGTTTCATCTTCTCAGATTGATCCATCGAGATCATTTATGCTGATAACAACACCTTGTATTTTGTTTTGTTTTTTGCTCTAAAGGCGATGTATGTCACATCGGCTATTACCAACATTTTGTTGGTTATTTTTACACTAAAGGCGATATTCAAAATATTGACTATTATGCTAACCATATCTAATAATCTGGCCTTTGTCTACTAAAATACTATGGTAACACTCTTGTAATAAGCCGATTTCCCTTAGACACTTAAAATCATTCTAGACCTTAATATTCTTGTGTCCTTGGCGGCATTGATGACTATATCGGTTTTTACCATGGTGCACTTCTAAAAGATACTTTCAGAGCCAACTGCTCAAGCTGGCTACTGATCTTCATCATTGATAGAGATGAAGTCTCCATGAAACTCCTTTCCAGAGAAGCATTCAAAACTTTCCAAGTCCCAATGGACATGATCAACGGAATTAACATTGATCGAGTCATCAGCAGGCATGATCTTAAATCATTATCTACCCATTGAATCACATGTTGATGCATGGTTGAAGGCACACAACAATTGGCTTGAATACAGTCCCTTCCAAGAAGCAAACTGTAGAATCCTTTTCCATCAGTGACAAAGAATGTAGTGATCAAAATCTTGCTGTCGATTGTTAGTTCAACACTTACGGCCCCTCGGGTATCAGACACATTGCCTCCAAAATCTCTTAACTACATATGTGTCTTGATCAAATCTTCAGAGGTTTTATGTAACTTTTTGAATGTCAAATAGGGCATAAGGTTGACTCCAACACCTCCATCCATGAGCATCTTACCCATAGGCTTCCCATCAATAAGTCCTTTAATATATAAAGCCTTCAAATGTCTATGATGTATGGGCCTGTCAAACACAGCCTATGAAGTGAGTGCCAAGTAAGCAGCTATCTCTTCATACTCTGATTCATCAAAGTCAGAGTAAACTTCTTAGTTCTTTGATGCTCTAAACTCAGCAGGCAAGATACATGCATCCCAATAGGAACCGATATGTCCGAATTAGCTATTTGCTTGACTTTCCAAACCTATGCCTTCTTATCCTTCTTGGCCTTCTCTAGCTTGATCTCAATCTCCCTCAAACGTTGAACCCTTCTCTTCTGACTCCTAGAGAGACCACCAGGACACCACTGGTTTTCTTGCCCAACATGCTGCACTTCTTCAGCATCTTCGTCATATGCATCGCAACGATCAGGAATTCTGCATTTATTAATGTGCCGATCCTCCATAGTCTGTCCAAGTCTTTCATGAACAGACCGATGGTTGGTTTGAATTTGCTGATACCCTCTGTATTGGTCACTGCATTCAGGGCATCCCTCCTGGTTGGCAACCTCAAACCTTCATTCCAACAATGCCTGAAGAAAGGACAATTCCAATGTGATTCAGCTTGCTCCCTTTCATATCTTTCTTCTTCAAGCATTCTCAAGCGTTCTTGCTCTTCAAACTGTCTCCTATGGTCCTTCTCCTTCTGCCTCTACCGCTTGTTAAGAAGGATGCGAGATGTTATGTGTGGCCTCCTCTTAGCCGTTGTAGATGACTCAGGTTGGTCAAATCGGCTATTTTCTTCTCTCGCCTCCTCTTGATTTCACGATACTCTTCAGCAGTCAGCTGCAACTTTGTATCTACTGACCTAGACTTTTTTGCTCTAGCAGAAGTCAGCACTTTAGCCTTGCCTTTGGGTAGGACATCAGCCATAGCAGTAGGGAAAGGCTGGTCATCAACTTCATCTTATTGGCTGTATCAAAAGCCAATTTTCCAGGCTCAATGGCTCTCTGGACTTGCTTTCTGAACACATTGCACTCATTGGTGGAGTGGGTGGTAGAATTATGGACCATACAATACTTCTTCCACTTCACCTCTTCGGGGCTAAGTAGGTTCTCATATAATACCTTGATCTGACCCTTGCTCAGCAAATAATCAAAAATTTTGTCGGCCTTTGAGGTGTCAAAATCATAGGTTTCTTGTGTTCTGCCCCAAGGATGGTTGATGACAATTTTCTTGTTGAGGTTCCACTCAATGGCATCAACTTCTTCTTCATCTTCTTCTGGGCCATGCTCAATTAAAGATTTGTAGTACTCAGCTACATTGGCAGCCTTCTAAAAATGATTTTGTTGTCGTGTAGGTTGCACATATTCAGATAATGCAGCCACCCTTTGTGCCAACGCCCCTAGATTCTCAAACTGCATGCCAACAAGCTTCTCCTTCAAATGTGGTTGCATGCCTTGAATAGCCAATTTTACCAACTGGCTGTCAGACAGGTCCAATGAGAAACACAAACTTCTTATTTGCCTGAATCTCTGAATAAAGTCTAGACCGGACTCATTGCTCTTCATCCTCATGCTAGTTAGATCATCAATGTCTTTCCCAATGGACCCATTAAAGAAATAAGCATGGAACTTATTCTCCAAATCACTCCAAGTTGAAATAGAATTACTTGGAAAAGATGAATACCAAGAAAAGGCTGGTCCTGACAGTGATAAAGCAAAGAACCTGATCCTATGAATCTCTTCAACTGCAGCATCACCTAATTTAGCTAGATACTTGCTTATGTGTTCCATTGTACTGGTACCATCTTGCCCCGTAAACTTGGAGAACTCTGGGATCCTATAGTGAGGTGGTAGCTCAAGGCGATTGTACCATTCAGGATATGGCATGCTGTAAGATTTGGAATGATTCCTCTTCATGCTGAACTGCTTCTCCAACATATCAGTAAGCTGGTTAATCAGCTGGTCATTAGGATTAGCAGAAGCTCCAATACTTGGACACGGAAGCATGCCCCAGTTCTTGTAGCATGAAACATTTGCAAAACTGGCAGGTGGCTCATTATTGCTTCCTTGAGTTTGACTGCCCCCCTGCGGTTGACTAGCTCCTCCTTTCATAGCTTGATTCATAGGATGATCCACGTTTCTTGTAATCCTTGAAACTGATGAAGCAATTTTATAAGCTGAATGTGGTACATTTGAAGTTGTACCAAAATTGGATGGAGGACCACCAGTCGGCTGTTGTGCTTAAGGAATAGCACTTCCATTTGTATCTCTATTAGAGCTTGACGCAACATTTGGTTTAGGAGAATTTGATACACCACCTCCTGTAGTGTGCTGATTGAAATAAGTTGGTCCAAACTGATCAACAGGAAAACCAGCCATGACTTCTTTCATGATATTGCCAAACGTAGTCATGAAGTACGTGTTGTGATTTGTCATGGCCCCATGATTCAACTTGTGAAATTGCTCCAGCATGGATTGCTTGTCAGCTTCATCTCCAGGGTCTGTCTCTCCTGGCATCAAGATTCTAAGCAATTGTGACTTCAACACCACCTTCTCGATTATCTCTCTATGCTCTTTAGAAAGTTCTTCCATGGTGACATCAAGGATGTTGTTGGCGTTGAGATCAGATGCATTTGTTGGAGGCATGGATGACGATTGTGGTCCCACCGAGCGTGCCAAAAAGAGTGTTGACCCAAAAATGTGACCCTTCATGTCAATAGCTCTCGCAAGCCAGGTAGACCGGAGTGAGAGTGCTTCTTCGATCCCTGCGACTTCACCAGCAGCTAACCGGTCGATCGAGTTTGAGGCGTGCCAGTCAATTTGACCCTGCAATTGACAAGGAGAAAAAATAGTCAAATTATGGAACCTGCCGGTGTGGTGCGAGACAGTTCCTCATGTATGGCTAAATAGCCAATCCGATCTAGGCATTGACTAGAGAGTCAACATCTGTCGGTGTTTGGACCCAGGGGGCCCTAAGCCAACGAGTAAATGTGTACTGCATGCTCCCTAAATTAGATGGTGATGCAAGAAGAACACAAGGGTTTATCCTGATTCAAGCAAAGAAGGCCCTACGCCCAGCGGGGGAGGAGATGTTGTATTATCTTGCACCAAAGTGCTTGTACAGGGGGGATACAAGCGAGTGTGTACAAGAAGAGATGGGAAACAAGGCATAAGTGTAGGAGTGCTAGCCCTATGCCTTGTTGTGTGCGTGGTGTGACTTAGCAAGTTCGAGTGAGCTCTCCCTTCTCTCGTTTTTTCCTACAGCTAGCCCAGCGCCCCCTTTTATAGGCCAAGGAGGGGCATGGGTGTACAAGAGACCCTAATGGTGCTGTGAGGGTTGTCGTAAGCGATGACGCCGATGTGGGATGCCGATCATGTCATGGGCGTTATAGAAGTGTGTCCTGGGCATGGGTCGCCCTACGTCAATGTGCTTGGAGTCGATGGCTGTCCTTCATGTGTGTCATAACGACACCCGTAGGTGGTCAGTGACAGTCCCGTGCCCATGCGGGGGCGTGCGAATCCCTGTAGACGTCACGTCGGGGATTGTTGGGGCGCTGACCGGAGGTGTCGAGGTCTAACTCGAGAGGTGGCTGAGGGGGTCGAGGCCCGAATGGATAAGGCCAAGCCCTGGAAGTGCGGTATGGATATTGGTAAATGTGCCTCGTGGAGGCGCCTGGCAGCATACAACGCTCGGTATGGCGTCATAGTGTAGTATGAACCACCGATTCCCCGTGTATAGGCGGTAAAAGGAGGATTTGACCGCTATACCCGGGCATTGTAACTACACTATAGCCGTGAGGTTAGGCAAGAGTTGGTAGGGGCATTAAATGCTTTGGATCCGGTAAAAGAAGTAGGTGAGCTGAAGGGGGAGTGGCAATTGACGGGGGGTCATCCGCCCGCAAGGAGATCCGTCACTCGACGGGGGGTCGGCCGCCCGTGATGCTCTCCGTCACTCTGACGGGGGGTCATTTGCCCGCGAGGAGATCCGTGACTCGACGGGGGGTCGGCTGCCCATGATGCGCTCCGTCACTCTGATGGGGGGTCATCCGCCCGGGTAGAAATCCATCACTTGACAGGGGGTCAGCCGCCAGTGATGCGCTTCGTCATTCTGACGGGGAGTCGTCTGCTCGGGCGGACGTCCGTCATTCGAGGCTCCCCGTCGAATAGGAGGCAGTCTTGACTTGGATGCTGCTCATGGGCCGGCCCAGCATGGCTCAATGCGCGCTGGCGGACCCTTATCTCTCAGGCCGGTTGTGGGCTTTTTTGGTGATTTGGGTATAATTGTTTGGGGACTAATTTTCCTGGATTGAGGTTTAGGGTACCCCTTATTTAGGTACCCGAAAGTAGCCCCTCAGTCTCTGCGCGAGTGTTGGCACTCACACAGAGGCTCATGAACTGGAGTAATAGCGTCTGTCGTCCTCTGAAGGGTGCGCGTGAGTGTACCCTTCAGGGGTAGCCCCCGAGGCCTCGGAGGAGTAGGATGCTCCTCTGAGGGCTTCATGCGTTTTCATCGAGGGGTGCTTGAGTGGTTAAGCCCCCGAGCATGCATGAGCTTTTTTCGTCAAGGCCCACTCCGTGCATTGTCGAGCCCCCAGGTGGTTGGTTCCTCCTTCGTCGAGGCCACCTGGTTGCAAGCGAGCCCCCGTTCATCGAGGTCGATCAGGAATAAGCCCGTCTTTTCATTCGACCCTCATGCTCCATTTCGACGGGAGGAGGGGTGAGGAGTGCCGTGCTACCCTCATTTAGGCGTGCTCTGATGTCCCCTGGTGAGTTGTTATCGGGGAATTCAAGTGAGAGCTTGTGCCCCATTCGATAGGGGTCGACAGGTGGCCACGGAGGCGCTCTCATTGAAGTTAACAAATGGACACATGGATTTCTATCCCATTCGATAGGGTTTGGTGGCTCGATGCCTCCCTCTGAAGGGATTCCACAGTTGTCCTTTCATTTCGCCTTGAATATATCCGAGGGGCTTCGAGAGTTCGTTCTCGAGAAAGGGACTCGTGTCGGCTCCCCCCGGACATCCCTGACTCAGATACTCGAGGGCGGCTGCCGAACCCTAGACGGGGGCCAGCCTTGCTCCCTTGAGATTTTTGTGGGGCCGGGGCCCGCGTTAATTACTGTGGAAGGAATCATTCGTAAATAACTCCTCCCTTGAGATAGCTTCGTGAAGTACCACCGGATGGGGCTCGGGTCACCTCCGAGCCGGTTCATGCGGGCGCTGGCCAACTACTATGAGGTCGAGCTCCAGCACTTCTCCCCCAATGCCATCTCCAACGCGGCGATTTACGTCGCAGTCTGCGAGGGATACCTGGGGATGGAGCCACACTGGGAGTTTTGGCTCCATCTCTTCAAGGGCAAGCACTTCACCAAGCCGGTATCGCAGGGGGTGAGGAGCATCGTCCGCGTCAGCTGCTGCAACCTGTCCTTGAAGCAGTCGGACCAGTTCATCCCGACGGGGTTGATTTCCAACCACGGCGGGTGGCACGCCAGATGGTTCTACCTCCGGAACGACTGTAACACTCTGGTGTTAAGCATGCATAATCACTTGCATTCTTAAGCATAAGCATCATTATGCATAGCATTGATAAAAAGAGCAATTATTATTTATGTGGATGTCTGAATTATTCAAATTATGCTTGCATTTCACATGAATTGGATAAGTGGTATGAGTGTTTGGTGTTTGATGACCTCTAAAGTAACCTAGACATGATTAGGGCACCAAATGAACCTAGGTTTATGTTCATGGTCTTGGTTAATTAAGCTTTGTTGTCATGGTTGACCAAGGTGGACCATGAAAGTAGTTTTGTTTGACTGATTTGAAAGTAGTAGCTAGATTGCTTGCATGTGTGTGCACCCTAAATAAAGTTTGTAGAGAATTTCATAAGGAACAAAAGTTGTTATCACCACTTTTCATGAAAATGCCTGGAAGATGTTAAAAAATGTTGAAAAAGGGCAGATTTGGGGGCTGTTTTTCCATTTTTAGGGATTTAAGGAGTATTTTTTTGGATTTTTGTATTTCAAAATCTATGTAGAATCTGGCCATACTTTGTATAGATGAAATGTTCTACTCTTCTAGAGCTACATTTTCTTCAATATAAGTTTTGGCTAATTCGGCTTGGTTTGGGAGTTATCGGGCAGAAAATTTTGTATTAGAGATCATAGAAATAGCATTTCAGTGACGGTTGGTCAAAGCCGTTAGGGAAATGGCCGGCCACCGCCCATCGCGCCCAGCCCGCGCGCTCTGCGTGGCGCGCGTCCACCGGCGGTCCAGGGCGGCAGCGACCGCTCCGACCGTGTTAAATCGAGCGCGGCAGCTCCCTCCTTCCTGTCCCCCTCCTTTTTGCCTGCTCTCCCTGCCTCTTTCTCTCGCTCTGCGAGCTCGTCGTCGCCACCGCCAGCTGCGCTGCCATCGCCGAGCCACCTCTGCCGCTCATTTTCTTCTCCGAGCACGCCACCAGACTCACCTCGTCTTACTCATGCTCGTGCGCCTGCCAGAAGCCAGCCTCGCCGAGGGTAAGGCCGCAATCGCATTCTTCCTTCCCGCGGCCGGCGAGCCGGTGACCGCCGTCGCGTTCCGATCGACCTGGCCACCCTTTTCTCTCTCTGACTCGAGCTCTAGCTGCGCTTTGACTTGTAGAAGCTATAACCGTAGTCAATGGAGCCAGTTAGGGTTTATCCCCGCCGGATTTTCGGCTGCGCTGCCGACGGGAAGCCGCCGTCCTCCTACGCACGTGGCCAAGCCGCCACGGCCTCGCTCTGGCCGCGCTTTGACCCTCAATCGACTCGCCCTGAACCGCTCTAGCTTTCCCTCGAGTCAATTTGGTCGGGGAGCCACGGCAACGGCCGGCGACGCCGCGCCGACGCCGTCGACCTAACCCTTTCTCTGTGCAGGGATCTCGTGCTTGAATACGACGAAGGACGGGGTGCTTAGGGCATATCTGCCAGACACAGGATATTTCTTTATCAGGCTTAGTGAATTTCTGGTTAACTCAGGGTCTCCGGTGCAAAAGTGTTTTTCTTTTTCTTTTTCAGAACTGATTCCAGATTTTGTTTAAACCTTTAAAAATTTATAACTTCCTCATTTTTAGTCCAAATGAGTTAGTTCAACTTGCAGTATTTTTCTTATGAGAAGATCTATGCATGAAAAATATGAAATATGGATTTTGTGATACTTTTCTATATAGATTTATTTATCTCTATTAATTGATTTTATCTTAGAAAATACATAAGTAATTCTTTGTTGCTCAGAAAAATATGAGACCAAGTTTGTTAGTCTTCTTATGTCATGCTCTATCTATAAAAAATGTTGTGAGGCTATGTCATGTGGAAAGTTTACTCTGTCTAGTTATGGTGCCTATTTCTATTAGATGATAAATAATTCATAATAAATAATATATAAGGAATTTGTGCATGAAACTTTTTGGAGGATGTTTTTATGTCAATCTAGAGCTAAGAATGTTCTGAGATCTATTATTTGACATTTTTCTATATGCAAAGTATTTTATGCCCGGTGAATTGTGCTGCCTTGTCATTTTTGTGTAGGATAAATTACTTACTGTTTTGACCTAAAATTTTTATGGTAGTCTAAATTAGACATGCCTAAGCTCTTGTAATTTTTACAGAATTTTCTGAATAGTCTAAAGTCATGTTGCAGTTCTATCCTAATTGCTTTTAATAAGTAATAATGCTTTAAAGCTATCATTTCTTGTGTGTAAAAATGCTTTTTAGGATATTTGTGATGTGTATAATCTGTATGGGTTTTGGTTTGGTAGAGGATAGTGTGAAAAACAATAGTCGTTTATAATTCCTTTTAATGTGTAAGTAAATTGTAATGCGAGGCTTGTTTAAGATTTGTCGGTAGAAGAGAATGTAGATGACATGTGCTTATCTTATATGTTTCAAAATCATATCCTTTATCTTAGTTGAGAATTCATTCACCATCAGCATCAACATTGTATTTCTACGTATACATGGTATTCATACGCACTATGCATCATACAGGATCGTCAGAGCTCGAAACGGTAGTTCCCGGAGTACAAGGAGAGGAAGGCCAGCAGGAAGCGTTGGTGCGGGAAGTAGCAGCAGAAGAGGATCCCGAAGTTGATCTTCTAGAGTGTCCTGACCACCAGCCAAGCTCTTTCCTGAAAGGCAAGCCCCGGAGCATTCTCCCTGTGGTTTGCAAAATATCTAACTTGAGTCCTTTACTTGTTTGATGCATTAAGTTATAGGCGTTGTTTTATACCGTTGCTGCATTACTTATATTCCTTGCCACCGTTTATACTTCAACCCTGTTAGGTTCAGGTACGAATATCTGCTTAGCCCTGCTTTAACTAGATCGGTAGAAGTCGGGTGATTTCCTGTCATCCCCGAGTTATAGGTGGTGACTCAGAATGGTTGAATACATTGTTATCTTGGATAACCATGTGGAGATAATAAATCAAGACCAGGCAGGATTGGTGTTGAGACTGAACTGGAGGTTCGGTGAGGTTATCCCATTTGTGTCGAACTAGGACCCCGTCCATTGTACGTCCTCAAGTCATATTGAATTTATGCCTCACATTTAGCTGGAAGCATAAGTCGTTCCGACCGCGAAGCCTAATTTTGATTTGGGCTGGGAGTCGACCTGCTGTACGCATCGTATTGGTGAAGATGGGGGACCACGGGTTACGCGGAGAGTAAATCCGAGGTCAGGGTCGCCCTGAATAAGGCAGTCGGGTGGTTCTGGATACGATGATGCCTGTTGATCCCGTGGTTTTCCCGAATTGAATGTCGGTGATCTGTAGCTCACCGTGGCTGGTGAGTGTGGTTTGTGTGAGGAATACCCGCAGCTGGTTAGTAATCGATTATAACCGCCATCGTTCCTAGATGGTGAACACTTGACTTGAGCAGCGGCATCGTAGTAAGAACTTGAACAAGAGATGAGATGGTTGAGCTGTTGAGATTGAAAGATACTCAACCGAAATTGGTTACTTTTCCTGTTGAATAATTATTACCATGCTTGTTTAGTACAGGTGCTAATTTAGCATGATAAGGTTAATCACATTAAAATACAATACTAGAAGGTTACGATCAAATCTTCCTTTAATGCAAGCCTTTCCGCAATTGATGAGCATCTATCCTACTTATACAACCTTACATACTCCTTGGAGTCAATTTTATTTTTAGTTTATGACGGCTGAGTACATTCTCATACTTATGGTTTTATTTCCCATGTTTTTGCAGATGGTGAGATGTTTTATGGCTATTGTCAGCACTGCTTCTATTCCGCCTTGGGAGATGACTAGACCTTGGGCATGGTCACTCTTCTCTACTTAATGCTTTTGTTGGATGTTGATCAAGAACCTGGCACTGTATTTGAACTAAGTGTGTGCGTGGATTTGAACTAAACCACTTTCGCTTTATTTTGAAATTTGAACTTGGTTTGTAATAACTTTATTCGTACTCCGATGGTGTAAAACTATGTGCGAACTATGTACGTTGTGAATGGTGACGCTAAACTCATCACGATCTTGGTCGTGCTGGAATGTTTGAAATCCTTCGAGATTTCGGTATGACTACCGGGTTTATTAGGTCTCAATCATGTAGTTTGCCATCCTAATGGCGAATTATGTGCTTGTGCTCTAATAAATTGGTCGGTTCTGTCACAGCTGGCATCGGAGCAGGTTTAGCGTGTTATTGTTCACAAGTATTTAAAATAAAAGAGTTTTTGGTTTGCGAAAAGTATTTACAAAAAGTATAGGTGTATATAGGCGTTCAAATATATGGTTTTGAAAACTAGAGTTTGCCAGTGGTCATATCCTTTATGCCCAATAGGATTCAGGTGGCTTAATTAAGTACTGACTTGGGGGAAATTGCATCATATTTTCTGTTTTGTCGTTGCCTATACAATGACAGAGTCGTATGGGTGCCATTCACTTGAGTGGTAATGTATGGATCAAATTGCCTCTACGCCCTGGTAAGTGTGAGTTGTGAGAGCATGATTGGATGCAATGCCAGTCTAGGGGAGTGCTTATTGATGCTGGATTATTCACATATTGCACACATGTTTATATGAAGGTATCCCATGTTGGGACCGTCTTCTGGCGGTGTCGTCTTCTGCGCGACTTGTTGGGTAGTAAGTAATCAGTGTTTTCACCTTGTTCGGAAGGTGCGTGAATTTTTAGTCGAATTGCATTCATATGGGATATGGGCTGAAATGAATTTTCTGCAGGTACACTAACCGTGTGAACGGTAGAACAAAGTAGTTACGTATAAATGAGAGAACGATGTATGCCACCGCATAGAGCGTTAGATTATTAGTTCGTGAGGACGTATGTAACGTGCATGCATCATGGTTAAAATTGCTCATTCATACATTCATGGTTCCTTCCCTTATAAATAAATTATCTCATTTCTTTAAAATTATAACTTATGGGATATACAACTTTTGGACAGATGCCGAGAACCAAGGAGACTGCTCGCAAGTCCACTAGAGGAGGAGTGCCCCGTGGTCCTTTGGCTGTCCGTGAGTCGGCACCAAGAGAGGTGGACACTTTTCTTGAGGAGCACGCTATGCCTAGCCTTCTTTGGAGGATTCTCTCCAACGCTGGGTACACGGTGGGCATGGAGCCTCAATACTACTAGGACAAGGATGACTTGGTGAACTATGGAGAGGCTCGGGTGGAGGTAGTTGTCCCACCTTTGGACGGTGACCCCCACTGGGTTGGGTGGCGCTGTTTTGGTGCGGGCAGGACTGCCAAGACGGGTGCCACGTTTGCAGCTTTTGACGTGGTGGAGCACCTGATGGAGGAGATACCTGACCAGCTTGCCCAGGCTTTTCCTGGAGTGTTCCCCTTTGCTCACCACCTTTCTAGGTGGTCACATGCTGAGGGAAACCCACTGGAGGCAGGTCCTGAGGAGGCGCAGGGTAGCAGCACGCCTATGTCAACATGGAGACTAAGGCACTTCATCTGAGTGAGGAGTTCAAGGAGGCTCGAGCTGATGCACGTAAGGAGAAGCATGAGTTGACACGTGAGCTTCAGCGCTCATGAGAGGAGGTAGCCTGTGTGTCTCAGCATCGAGACAAGGTTGTTCTGGAGAGCCAGAAGATGGCTCAGGCTAGGGATGAAGCCTGGTCCGAGTTTCGTTGTCTTAGCATTCGTCAGCAGCAGGTGCTAGAGGACGTGGAGGACGTTCGTGCTTACAATGCTAGTCTTCACGAGGAGGTGCACAGGAAGCAAGAGGAGATCCGTCAGCTGAGAGCAGCCTTAGCAGCAGCTAGGAGGTCTTTGGATGGTGCTTCTAGTGAGAGTAGCAACAATGGAGAGTAGCCTTGTTGATGATCGCTAGTCTCTAGTTGTTCTTTTGCGTTCCTGTCAAGTGGTCATGTAACCCTTTTTGCACGATATCGAGACTTTGATGTAATGTGGAACATGGTGTTTGATGTAGTGATTTCCGTACAACTATAAAAGTACAGTGTATGTATGCTAGCAAAATATGGATGATGTAAGGTGCTTTGCGATGGTTCGAAGTAATATTAGTAGTGATGTTGTGATGTGAAAATTGGAATTATTGTGCCTCTATTTATTGTGCGAATTTATTTCCCTCAATAAATTCAGTTTGGCATGATTTTTACATTCACCTCTCATTATGACAACATTCACCTAATAAATACTTGTTGCTGAAATATGCAGATGCCGGTTACCCGTAGTGGTTCGGGTGGTAATGGCAGTGGTGGTGATGAAGAGGGTGCCGATAACACTGCACGTGGTGTGCCACCCCCACCTCTGACCAATGCGGAGTAGCTGTTTGCTCAATTCTTGGGCAGCCAGCGCAATGTGGAGCAGCTTCTTCATGAGAGCTTGGCCCGTGATGTTCGTCAGGGTCCTCAGCAAAATCAGTATAGCAGCTTCAAGGAATTTCAGGACACTAAACTTCCTGTGTTTAAAGATGCTCCTGAGCCACTTGAAGCAGATGAATGGCTCAACACCATGGAAGATAAATTTCGTCTTCTAAGGTTAACAAAAGAACTGAAAGCGGAGTATGCAGCCCATCAACTTGAGGGACAAGCGGGGACGTGGTGGAAGCAACATCGCACCACCTTTCAGCAGGGTGTTCCTATTACTTGGGCCGCTTTGTACATGCCTTTCGGGGGAATTTCATTCCTCCCAGTTTGATGGCTATGAAGAAGACTGAGTTTCTGTCGCTCACTATGGGAACTCGTAATGTGAAGGAGTATCTGCACGCCTTCAATACCTTGAGTCGGTATGCTCCTGAGTTTGTTAACACTGATGAGAACAAGATAGCTCGTTTCAAGAGAGGCTTGAGTTCTAAGTTGATGAAGACTATGAGCACTTCTGCCCGTGTTACTTTCAATGACTTTCTAAATGACTGTATTATGCAAGAAAACAGTAACAACGTTCATGCTGCCGCCAAGAATCATAAGAGAGCCCATGATGGAGGTGGTTATTCTCAGGCAAGAGCCCCAACTTCTTTTTGTACGCCGTTTTGTCCACCAATGTCTGGTGCGAGATTCAGGCCCCCGCAGCAGAAAAGGCATAACAATTATCCAGCTCAGAATCCGCAGAAGCATCACAGAGCATTCAAAGTTCCTGCTCCACTGGGGAAGCCAGGACAGAGCAGCTTGACCGGTGCTAACAAGACACCTGTCAATGGACCTTGCTTCAACTGCAACCAGACAGGGCACTTTGCTCGTTATTGCCCTTTTCCCAAGAAGCAGCAGGCCCCGTACCAAGCTTGTGTGCTCCACACCTCGATTGAGAAGATTCTTGCTAGTGAACCAGTGACTGCGGGTATGTTTTCTGTGAATCAAATCCCTGCCGCTGTTTTGTTTGATTCTGGATCATCGCATTCTTTCATGAGTCAAGCATTTGCACAGAAGCATGATCAAAAGATACTTGAATTGAGCATTGAATTCAAGGTTAGTTCAGCTGGGGCTGATATAACTACTAAGCAGATAGTTCAGGGTGCAACCCTAGACCTAGATAAGTGGAGGTTTTGGTTGAACTTGATAGTTCAACCTGGCTTAGGAGTGGATGTCATAGTGGGGATGAGTTGGATGAAATTCTGGGGTGCTGTGATCGATACAGGTAATAGGATGCTATCTATCTGAAATCCTCTTGGGGAGGGTACCTTTCAAGTGCCGTTACCCTGAAAGTTTAAACTGGAGAGCGTATCCTATTCTACTCGTGTGACCCCTCTTCCCGAAATTCCTGTCGTGTGAGTTTCCGGATGTTTTTTCTAAAGAGCTTCCGGGTCTTCCACCGGATAGGGATGTTGAGTTTTGCATTGAGTTACTACCTGGCACCGCCCCAATTTCTAGGAGGCCATATCGGATGCCGCCAAATGAATTGGCAGAGCTTAAAAATCAGTTGAAGGAATTGTTGGACAAGGGTCTTATTCGCCCTAACGTGTCGGAATGGGGTTGTCCTGCTATCTTTGTGAAGAAGAAGGACAAATCTCTACGGATGTGCGTGGATTATCGTCCACTCAATGCTGTGACCGTCAAGAACAAGTATCCGTTACCCCGTATTGACATTCTTTTTAACCAGTTGTCCAAGGCGAAAGTGTTTTCCAAGATTGATCTTAGGTCTGGTTACCATCAGATCAAGATTAGACCAGAAGATGTGCCTAAGAC
>CM041632.1:37485788-37498154 GCA_023333625.1 Bothriochloa decipiens | reverse complement strand
GATGGGTTTGTGTTTAGAGCTAACAAGCTATGCATTCCAGCTAGCTCTGTTCGCTTGTTGTTGTTGCAGGAAGCGCATGGAGGTGGCTTGATGGGACATTTTGGAGCGAAGAAGATGGAGGACATTCTTGCTGGTCATTTCTTTTGGCCAAAGATGCGACGAGACGTGGAGAGGTTCGTTGCTCGCTACACAACATATCAAAAGGCTAAGTCATGATTAAATCCACATGGTTTGTATATGCCTCTTCCTGTTTCTAGTGCTCCTTGGGAGGATATTTCTATGGATTTGTTTAAGGTATTATGGTATTGACTTTGTTAAAGAAGCTGAAGAGCAGGTTCGAACAATTCAACAACACATAGCAGCTGCACAATCCCGTCAGAAAAGTTATGCTGACAAGAGGAGAAGACTTCTAACTTTTAATGTTGGTGATTATGTGTATCTGAAGGTCTCTCCTATGAAGAAAGTGCAACGTTTTGGTGTTAAAAGAAAACTAGCACCTCATTATGTCGGTCCATATCAGATAGTAGAAAGAAAAGGATTGTGGGCCTATAAGCTCAAATTGCCTGAAGAGATGAGTGTAGTGTTTCTTGTTTTCCATGTATCCCAACTCAAGAATTTCTACGTGTTCCAACCGAAGAAGCCGTTAAGGTTAAAGACATTAAGCTGAGTTCAGATTTAACTTATGAAGAGAAACCTATGAGACTCCTAGATGTCAAAGACAGAGTGACCAGAAATCGTGTGGTCAGGCAATACAAGGTTTCTTGGAGCAATCATAATGATAGCGATGCCACTTGGGAAACCGAGGACTATTTAAAAGAAGTATATCCTGATTTTCATAAAGAATGGTTAGTCTACTCAAATCTCGGGACGAGATTTCTTTAAGGGGGGAAGGGCTATAACACTCTGGTGTTAAGCATGCATAATCACTTGCATTCTTAAGCATAAGCATCATTATGCATAGCATTGATGAAAAGAGCAATTGTTATTTATGTGGATGTTTGAATTATTCAAATTATGCTTGCATTTCACATGAATTGGATAAGTGGTATGAGTGTTTGGTGTTTGATGACCTCTAAAGTAACCTAGACATGATTAGGGCACCAAATGAACCTAGGTTTATGTTCATGGTCTTGGTTAATTAAGCTTTGTTGTCATGGTTGACCAAGGTGGACCATGAAAGTAGTTTTGTTTGACTGATTTAAAAGTGGTAGCTAGAGTGCATGCATATGTCTGCACCCTAAATAAAGTTTGTAGATAATTTCATAAGGAACAAAAGTTGTTATTACCACTTTTCATGAAAATGCTTGGAAGATGTTAAAAAATGTTGAAAAAGGGCAGATTTGGGGGCTGTTTTTCCATTTTTAGGGATTTAAGGGGTATTTTTTTGGATTTTTGTATTTCAAAATCTATGCAGAATCTGGCCATACTTTGTATAGATTAAATGTTCTAATCTTCTAGAGATACATTTTCTTCAATATAAGTTTTGGCTAATTCGGCTTGGTTTGGGAGTTATAGGGCAGAAAAGTTTGTATTAGAGATCATGGAAATAGCATTTCAGTGACGGTTGGTCAAAGCCGTTAGGGAAATGGCCGGCCACCGCCCATCGCGCCCAGCCCACGCGCTCTGCGTGGTGCGCGTCCACCGGCGGTCCAGGGCGGCAGCGACCGCTCCGACCGTGTTAAATCGAGCGCGGCAGCTCCCTCCTTCCTGTCCCCCTCCTTTTTGCCTGCTCTCCCTGCCTCTTTCTCTCGCTCTGCGAGCTCGCCGTCGCCACCGCCAGCTGCGCTGCCATCGCCGAGCCACCTCTGCCGCTCATTTTCTTCTCCGAGCACGCCACCAGACTCGCCTCGTCTTGCTCGTGCTCGTGCGCCTACCAGAAGCCAGCCTCGCCGAGGGTAAGGCCGCAATCGCATTCTTCCTTCCCGCGGCCGGCGAGCCGGTGACCGTCGCCGCCGCGTTCCGGTCGACCTGGCCGCCCTTTTCTCTCTCTGTCTCGAGCTCTAGTTGTGCTTTGACTTGTAGAAGCTGTAACCGTAGTCAATGGAGCCAGTTAGGGTTTATCCCCGCCGGATTTTCAGCTACGCCGCCGACGGGAAGCCGCCATCCGCCTGCGCACGTGGCCAAGCCGCCACGGCCTCGCTCTGGCCACGCTTTGACCCTCAATCGACTCGCCCTGAACTGCTCTAGCTTTTCCTCGAGTCAATTTGGTCGGGGAGCCACGGCAACGGCCGGCGACGCCGCGCCGACGCCGTCGACCTAACCCTTTCTATGTGCAGGGATCTCGTGCTTGAATACGACGAAGGCCGAGGTGCTTAGTGCATATCTGCCAGACACAGGATATTTCTTTATCGGGCTTACTGAATTTCTGGTTAACTCAGGGTCTCCGGTGCAAAAGTGTTTTTCCCTTTTCTTTTTCAGAACTGATTCCAGATTTTGTTTAAACCTTTGAAAATTCATAACTTCCTCATTTTTAGTCCAAATGAGTTGGTTCAACTTGCAGTATTTTTCTTATGAGAAGATCTATGCATGAAAAATATGAAATGTGGATTTTATGATACTTTTCTATATAGATTTATTTATCTCTATTAATTGCTTTTATCTTAAAAAATGCATAAGTAATTCTCTGTTGCTCAGAAAAATGTGAGACCAAGTTTGTTAGTCTTCTTATGTCATGCTCTATCTGTGAAAAATGTTGTGAGGCTATGTCCTGTGGAAAGTTTGCTCTGTCTAGTTATGGTGCCTATTTCCATTAGATGATAAATAATTCATAATAAATAATATATAAGAAATTTGTGCATGAAACTTTTTGGAGGATGTTTTTATGTCAATCTAGAGTTAAGAATGTTCTGAGATCTATTGTTTGACATTTTTCTATATACAATGTATTTTATGCCCGGTGAATTATGCTGTCTTGTCATTTTTATGTAGAATAAATTACTTACTGTTTTGACCTGAAATTTTTATGGTAGTCTACATTAGACATGCCTAAGCTCCTGTAATTTTTATAGAATTTTCTGAGTAGTCCAATGTCATGTTGCAATTCTATCCTGATTGCTTTTAATAAGTAATAATGCTTTAAAGCTATCATTTCATGTGTGTAAAAATGCTTTTTAGGATATTTATGATGTGTATAATCTGTATGGGTTTTGGTTCAGTAGAGGGTAGTATGAAAAACAATAGTCGTTTATAATTCCTTTTAATGTGTAAGTAAATTGTAATGCGAGGCTTGTTTATGATTTGTCGGTAGAAGAGAATGCAGATGACATGTGCTTATCTTATATGTTTCAAAATCATATCCTTTATCTTAGTTGAGCATTCATTCACCATCAGCATCAGCATTGTATTTCTACGTATACATGGTATTGATACGCACTATGCATCATACAGGATCGTCAGAGCTCGAAACGGTAGTTTTCGGAGTACAAGGAGAGGAAGGCCAGCAGGAAGCGTTGGTGCGGGAAGTAGCAGCAGAAGAGGATCCCAAAGTTGATCTTCCGGAGTGTCCCGACCACCAGCCAAGCTCTTTCCTGAAAGGCAAGCCCCGGAGCATTCTCCCTGTGGTTTGCAAAATATCTAACTTGAGTCCTTTACTTGTTTGATGCATTAAGTTATAGGCGTTGTTTTATACCGTTGCTGCATTACTTATATTCCTTGCCACCGTTTATACTTCAACCCTATTAGGTTCAGGTACGAATATCTGCTTAGCCCTGCTTTAACTAGATCGGTAGAAGTCGGGTGATTTCCTGTCATCTGCGAGTTATAGGTGGTGACTCAGAATGGTTGAATACATTGTTATCTTGGATAACCAAGTGGAGATAATACATCGAGATCGGGCAGGATTGGTGTTGAGACTGAACTGGAGGTTCGGTGAGGTTATCCCTTCTGTGTCGAACTAGGACCCCATCCGTTGTACGTCCTCAAGTCATATTGAATTTATGCCTCACATTTAGCTGGAAGGATAAGTCGTTCTGACCGCGAAGCCTAATTTTGATTTGGGCCGGGAGTCGACCTGCTGTACGCATCATATTGGTGAAGATGGGGGACCACGGGTTACGCGGAGAGTAAGTCCGAGGTCAGGGTCGCCCTGAATAAGGCAGCCGGGTGGTTCCTGGATACGATGGTGCTGTTGATCCCGCGCTTTTCCCGAATTGAATGTCGGTATCTGTAGCTCACCGTTGCTGGTGAGTGTGGTTTGTGTGAGGAATACCCGCCAGCTGGTTAGTAATCGATTATAATCACCATCGTTGCTGGACAGTGAACACTTGACTTGAGCAGCGGCATCGTAGTAAGAACTTGAACAAGAGATGAGATGGTTGAGCTGTTGAGATTGAAAGATACTCAACCAGAATTGGTTACTTTTTCTGTTGAATAATTATTACCATGCTTGTTTAGTACAGGTGCTAATTTAGCATGACAAGGTTAATCAAATTAAAATACAATGCTAGAAGGTTACGATCAAATCTTCCTTTAATGCAAGCCTTTCCGCAATTGATGAGTCATCTATCCTACTTATACAGCCTTGCATACTCCTTGGAGTCAATTTTATTTTTAGTTTATGACGGGTAAGTCTAGCTGAGTACATTCTCGTACTCAGGGTTTTATTTCCCATGTTTTTGCAGATGGTGAGATGTTTTATGGCTATTGTCAGCACTGCTTCTATCCGCCTTGGGAGATGACTAGACCTTGGGCATGGTCACTCTTCTCTACTTAATGCTTTTGTTAGATGTTGATCAAGATACTGGCACTGTATTTGAACTAAGTGTGTGTGTGGATTTGAACTAAACCGCTTCCACTTTATTTTGAAATTTGAACTTGGTTTGTAATAACTTTATTCGTACTCCGATGGTGTAAAACTATGTGCGAACTATGTACATTGTGAATGGTGACGCTAAACTCATTACGATCTTGGTCGTGCTGGAATGTTTAAAATCCTTCGAGATTTCGGTATGACTACCGGGTTTATTAGGTCTCAATCATGTAGTTTCCCATCCTAATGGCGAATTATGTGCTTGTGCTCTAATAAATTGGTCGGTTCTGTCACAACGACGGTGGCCTATTTCCACACTACATCGGGCACGCCATCGCGAAGCGCCCAGAGCACTGGCCACACGGCATGGCGAAGGATCGACAGGCCCCTCCTCGACGCCCTGAGGACTCTGCGCAAGCGGGGGCTGAATGCCGGGATCATCATCTCGGCGTTCCATAGCCGGAGGGTCCTCCCGCTGATGCAGCGCCCGCTGCGCCTGGATCAGATGGTGCCCGGGGCGTCGCTCAAGGGGTGCCAGATGTTGGCCGAGGCGCTGTCCCCCGAGGACATCGCTAGGCGGGTGAGGGGAGCGGTCACCGGTGCCTTCGCACCGGAGGATGTGAACAGCATCCCGATGCTACCGACGACGGTCACGTCCATCTGGTGAGTAGGTCGTAATATCGTCCTCGAACTCCTTTCTTCCTTGAGTCATCCCCGCATTCTCCATCGTGGGTTTGTGTACAGGGGGCATAAATTTCAGGGCGTCAACGCCTTTGGTGAAGGAGGATGACCCCGACCGCCAGGTGAGACGTTTCACCGCCCAACAACAGAAGAAGAGTAAGGATCAGGAGAAGAAGGAGCAGAAGAAGAAGAGCCTCGAGCGCCTGGCGCGTGAGCAGCGCCGGGCGAAGCAGAGGCGCGAGGAAGTTCCTGAGGAGGAGGGGAAGAAAGGCGAGAGCAGCGGCGACGAAGGGGTGCAGGCGCGTCTCGACGCCTTGGTGCTCCGTATGGCCTGAGCTAATACCCACTTCACGTAGGAAACGATCGAGGCGGGTTCATCCTCCCAAGCCTTGCGGGCGGTGAAACATCCTCAATTTTTCGCGAAGGGAAAATACACAAAATGGCGAATAATATAATAGTTCAAAGCTCAAACCATCACATTATCCAGCAATAGTTCATACAGAAATCCATAGTTCGAACAAAAGAGTACAATTAGAAGGGATTACATAAATAGTCCATCACCACACTGGCGGAATCATCAAAGTAGCAGTGTCTGGAACAGCTGCGGTAGGCGGAAGCAACAACAATCTCCAAAAGAAGCCTGAGCGTAGGAATGAGACGTCTACTCATCATCATCGAAGTCGTAGTCGGGTTCACCTGCTAAATAATTTTCATTACGGTTTGTACTGGCCACTCGTCCCACCCAATGCTTTGATTTTGCTATGTAGTATTTGGTGGATGCCATTATTTGGCTATGGTTTCCTATGCAAGTAATAACCATCATTATATAATAGTGATACATCAAATTTTAACTCATTCTCATCCCATCATCACACACATCTCACCCTCTCGCACTTAGTCAACAGGTCCAACTCCCTCTTGGAGCCTACCTCAGCGGCTCACAGCCGGAAAGGGTAACACCAGGGGGAAGAAGAGAAGGACTCATCTCACTACTCTCGAGAAGCGTAGGTCGAGGGAAAGGTCAAACCAAGGCCGGTGGACTATATATAGATTTAAAACTCTGCAGAGCGTGTACTCCCGTAACCACAAGATCACCATCATCGGCGGTGCCCCGCCTAGTCTGATTCTGGCTGCTTTCTAACCGATGCGATGCCACCCTACCACTCAGTACTAGGACATCCTAGAATACCACCGGCACACTGAGAGTGTGAGACATAGTACTGGGCCCCCGAGGTCACTATGTCGTCTAAGGAGGGTGTGCGTCCCGATGCCTGTACCTCCCAACACTATCTGCAATCAACCTAGTAGTAGTGACACCGTCCTAGCTAGTCAGACATCCGTCTCCCGCCTATTCAGGAGTGAGCAGTGAGCACGTAGGTCCCAAGGTTCTGGTTCTTAAGAGATATCAGGTCCTAGGGGGGTCAGATAGGATTATCTTCTCATAGGGACTACAACAGTCCATGCTACAACAACACCTCCTACCCGGGGCCTCGCTCTACGAAGGCTCTCACCCCCGGGATCACCATATACCTCGCAATGTACCCGCCACAGGTACCTCTCATGGGGATGCCCAAAACACACCCCTCGGCAAGACTCGCCCAAGGCTTATCGTAGAATCCTGTCTGATCGACTCAAACCCTCACCACACACCCAAGACACATGCAGCACTCTCCCCAAGTAAAATGGCACCACGTGCCTTATCCATATATCCATACTCCACCACGCATCACATCACAGATATAAAGCGTAGTAGAAGTAAAGCATCATGAGTAAATAAGCATACGTCTAGCCTATTAATGGGTGTGCATGAGTAAGGTTGCGACAAGGTAAAGGCTTCAATAGGCAATTCTATCATGCAACCTATCACAGGTGATATTTATAAATAAAGCTCTAGCAAACTAGATATTATGCCATGCGTAATAGGATCTACAAGGTTGGGTGGGATGTGGCACCTGCGTAGTCATCATCGAGCTCCTCCTCGTACTCAGGGTCGACCTCCTCAAGCGGCTCCTCTAAAACGAAACGTAATAGTCATGTTAGCGACTCCTATAAAGTTAACACAAAGAATCAATAAAATCCAATAACTCCAAATGCAATCATACATAAGCCTATGATGTAGAGCTCTTTTTTATGAAAATTTGAACACTTGGTTCATATTTTTTGGAGTTCGTATGAATTAGTTATGAATTTCTGAAGTTTAATATGTTTTCTGAAAAAGAAAAAGGGCGGATTAACCAGAGGCTGACATGTGGCGTGATTTGGTTGATCCATGTGGCACTACGGATCCAGCAATGGTGGCGCAGGGCTGACGTCAGCTGGTGGGTGGACCGGTCAGCAGTCAATGATAGGTGGGCCCGGGGCCAACGGTCAACGCCGACTGGCCCCGACTGGGCCTGGGCAGGGCCGAATCTGGGCCGGGTTGGGCAGGCCCGGCTCGGACACATGTCAAGCGGACAGATGGGCGACGTGGCAGCCTAGGCTATTAACGGGCTCGGTCTATGGCCTAAGGCTGGCTAGACTCGGTCCATGGTGAGCCAAGGATAGGAAGGTCAGGTGACGGTCTGTGATTGGTGCACACTGGCCGTGGTGGACCTGATGCACCAGGGCAGGGGAATTCTTTCCCCTTCTCCTTTGCCCGCGCGTGGCTGAGCATGGCCGGACCTCGCTGGCAACGAGCGGTGCTGCGCCAGCTGCTGGCTAGGCTTGCTCGGGCTACGGCTACGGCATCGCAAGGGGCAGGCGGACGCGTTGGCGGCGATGCGATGGGTTCTCGGCGTCTCGGCTCACCGGCGCATGTGACGGCGGTGCCACGGCCACAGGGCACCGTGGTGCTTCGGAATAGGCTTGGGTGGCGGGCACGGCATCGCGGGGTCATGGCGAATGAGGAGGTGGCCTCAATTTGGGGAGAATGGTCTCCTAGCAGGTGGCCGACGGTGAGGTGTTCGGCGGCGGCAGGCGGCAGCGCTGGTGAAATTCTCCCGTGAGCCTTCGATCCGGTGCCATCTTCTCCTCTGTCTTCTTGATTGGATCAGCTAGGACTTGCTGTCACAGCTAACGAAGGTTGGCGGGGGCGTGCGTGGCCACGGTGGCCACGACGGATGCTCCAGCAGCCAGGACGCCATGGCGACCAAGGACGACAAAGCGGCGCGCCCTCAGTGGGTCGTTGCCAGGCCCCAAGAGGTTGCCAGAACGGCGTTCTAGGACATGGCGGAGCTGGGTGTGTACTTAATGAAGTGAAAAGCAGAGACCGAAGCAGGAACACGGCCGGTGAGCTAGGCGGCGGCCATGGACGCGAGCAGGGTGAGCTCACCTTCACGGCAGTGATCAGGGCTGAGGCAGCAGCTACTCTGGCTCAGCGAAGAGGAAGAAGAGCGCGTGGTTCGCTTGGTGCAGTCGAGCAGCAGTTCTGCGCCCTTCTCCGGCGGCTCGAGCGGCGACGGCAGCGGCGACAGGCTCTGGCTCCGGCGTCGGTCTTCTCCCCCACCTTCTTCTCCTCCCCATCTTCTCGGTGCAGCAGGCAGGGCAAGCGTGAGGGCGACCCGCAAGGGCGGCTGAGAGTGTGGCGCCCTACCCTTTTATAGCACCGGCGGCGGCGGCCATGGGAAAACGGGTGGCGCGCATGCTTGATGCCCATCGGGTGGTTGGAGTACGCCCGAGCTAGGGTTAGGGCACTGGGGCGCAGCGCTGGTGGCAAGGGACTACATCCGGGGTGGTCACGGGCGTGGAGCGGACGACAGAGCTCGGCCGTTCCATAAATGGTGCGACAGACGAGACAGCGGGCAGCCAGAAGTGGGAAAAGAAAGGGGCTGATAGGCGGGTCCCACGTGACAAAGGGGCTGACAGCCTGATAACTATTGTTGTATGAGAACTCTATAAAGCGCGAACTCTTCTTCCAATTAGTTCCATATTTCAGAACACAAGCTCGAAGCATATCTTCAAGGATTTGATTCACTCTCTCTGTCTGACCATCTGTCTGAGGGTGATAAGCGGTATTGTAATCTAGCTTGCTTCCTATGGCCTCATTCAAGGCCTTCCAGTACTTGGACGTATACTGTGGTCCACGATCAGATATTATGCTCCTCGGGGCTCCATGCAGCTTGACAATCTCCTTAATATACAGATCAGCTAGCTGTCCAACCCGGGCATCGTTCTTGATGGCTACGAATGAGCTACCTTGGTCAAGCGATCGACTATCACCCATATAGCATCATGGCCCACCGGTGTGCGGGGCAAACCCACGATGAAATATGGAAATGCTATCCCACTTCCATTCAGGTATCTCAAGTGGCTTTAGTAGTCCTGCAGGTCTCTTGTGCTTGGCTTTGACGCGTTTGCAAATGTCACATCTAGCAACGTGTCCTGCGATATCTGACTTCATGTTCTTCCACCAGAACTTTCTCTTCAAATCAGCATACATCTTAGTACTGCCCAGGTGAATACAATACTTGGAATCATGTCCTTCTGATAGGATCTCATTGCAGATAGCTGGGTCTGTAGGCACACAAATTCTGTCCTTGTACCAATAGGTACCTTGCTCATCTTCACTGAACTCTGGGCACTTGCCTTGCTTCAGGAGCTCGTGTATCTCCGAAATCTCTGGGCAATGGCGCTAGACTTCATAGATCCTGTCTATGAGGGTGTGGTGCACACGAAGCTCATTCAACAGGCCATGAGGTATCACCTCAAGCTGTAACTCATCAATGTCCTCTTGTAACTCTTTGGGCAAAGCTGTGGTGAACAAGGCATGACAATGGCTCTTGCGGCTAAGAGCATCAGCGACTACATTAGCCTTCCTGAGGTGGTAAAGGATCTCCACATCGTAGTCCTTAATCAGCTCTAGCCAACGACGCTGCCTCATGTTCAAATCTTCCTGGGTGAAAAAGTACTTCAGGCTCTTGTGATTGGTGTAGATCTCACACTTGTTCCCAATCAGATAGTGCCTCCAAATCTTCAATGCATGGATAACAGTTGCAAGCTCGAGATCATGGGTAGGGTAACGTTGTTCGTGCTCCTTAAGCTGACAGGAAGCATAGGCAATGACTTTCCCATTTTGCATCACAACACAACCAAGCCCGTGGCGAGATGCATTGCAATAGACCACAAAGTCCTGGTGGATATGGGGCAAGGCAAGCACAAGTGTCATGGTGAGCTTCTCTTTCAGGGTCTAGAAACTCTGTTCGCACTGGGGCGTCCATTCAAACTCATTGGTCTTCTTCAGGAGGTTGGTCATGGGGCGAGCTATCTTCGAGAAGTTCTCAATGAATTGGCGATAATAACCAGCCAATCCCAAGAAACTCCTCACATCGGTCACATTCTGTGGCTGCTTCCACTCCTTCACTATCTCAATCTTGGACGGATCCACAGCTACTCCGTCAGCATTGAGTACATGGCCTAGGAAAGTGACCTCTTCAAGCCAGAACTCACACTTGCTGAACTTAACGTAGAGCTGATGCTTTCTCAACCTCTCCAACACTATCCTCAGATGCTGCTCATGCACTTCGGCAGTGGCAGAATAGAAAAAAATGTCATCAATGAAGACCACCATGAACTTATCCAACTCCTGCACGAACACTTTATTCATCATGTTCATAAAATAAGCAGGTGCATTCGTAAGACCGAAGGACACAACTGTGTATTCAAACTGCCCATATCTAGTGACAAACGCTGTCTTATGAATGTCCTCCTCTCTGATCTTCATCTGATGGTAGCCTAATCTAAGGTCAATCTTGGAGAAGTACTTGGCATTACGCAACTGATCTAGCAGGTCATCTATCCTTGGCAGGGGTACTTGTTCTTGATGGTCACAACATTCAGGTTCCTGTAATCAATGTACATCCTTTGCGAACCATCTTTCTTCTTAACAAATAGAATAGGAGATCCCTAGGGTGAGGCACTGGGCCTAATGAACCCTTTCTCGGTAGCTCCTCAAGTTGTTTCTTAAGCTCCTCAAGCTCGTCAACTGCTATGTGGTAGGGTCACTTGGATATAGGACTCGTACCAGGCAACAAGTTGATCACGAACTCGACATCCCTGTCTGGTGGCATCCCTAGTAGCTCTTCAGGAAAGACATCGGGGTACTCATGAACTACAAGCACTTCCTCGAGTGACTTCTTTTCAAGGGCACACAACATGGAAACATCTGTCCCTTTGTTCGGCTCACATCTGATCTGGCGACCACTTGGATGGGTTATATCAACAAATCTAGGTGAGCAAGATATCACTCTCATGTTCTGTGTTAACCAATCCATTCGTGATACTCATTCCCTTACATCTCTTGGTACAACAGAAGTTGCCTAAAGGTGAACTGGTGTATAAGGATTCTTTTCGTGGAGTAACAGGTATATGGTGCTCTCATGCAAACTTAGAGGATATGTAAGAACATGTAGCACCTGAATCAAATAGCACAGAAGCCTTAACTCCATGCACTAAAAACATACCATACACCACGTCGGGGGCAGCCTGGTTGGCCTCTGCTGTCAAGTTGGTGAGGCGGCCACGGGGTGCTCCAGTCGGTACCTGCTTGTATGAGGTACCCTGGTTCTGCCTGGCAGGGGCTGGTGTAGCTGATGCAGCCTTGTTCAGGCACTCGACTGCCTTGTAACCTGGCTGGCCACAAGCAAAGAAAGTGTAGGTCGCGTCGCCTATGGGGGTTGGCGCGGTGGCCTTCCATGTGCCACCACCTGGTGCAGCACGAGTGTACGCCTGGCGGTCCTGAGCAGGGCAGGGGTAGTAGTTGGTGTGGATACCACCACCCCGACTCAAACCGTGTGCAGCCCCTGGGCGAAGCGAGAGCGGGGAGGTTAAGACGCCTCACCACGCGACCTCCGTGGGGCTTGTGCGCGGGAGGTGCCCTTAGGACGACGCTTCTTGGTCTTGCCAAGTGCCTCCTTCTCTGTGAAAACCTTATCGCGGTCCTTCTCAATCTCCATACACCTGTC
>CM041632.1:37428381-37468234 GCA_023333625.1 Bothriochloa decipiens | reverse complement strand
ACCTAGAATGCGGACAACCTTCGGCATGTTTACCCATAAGATAGCATTTGCCCGAAATGGGTTGTAATTTTCTTTTTCTTTTGTATTGGACAAAACATTAAACACATTTGGGGGTCTGCGCCATTGGGGAAGCCTTTTTGAAGGTGCGAGATTTTTTAATGAGGCAGCCCTTTGTACCCCTGTTTTAAGCTATATTTGGTTCCCCAAAGAATTTTGTACTATAGGCATGCAACACCAAAAAGGAGCATGACATAAGTTGTCTGCCCTAATATTCGGTAGCACAAAATCAGGTTGCAAGCAACTGAAAAAATGCACCAAAAATGGTCGCCAAAAGATTCCAGCCAAAAATGGCCAGCAAAAGACTTCAGCCAAAAAGCTGAAGTATCGTGCAAAGCGCACGAAAACAGGCACCAAAAATGGTCACCACAAAATGCCAGCCAAATATGGCCAGCGAATGAACTCAGCAAAAAAACTGAATAACTACATAGAAACGCGTAGTAGGGGATACCAAATATGGATCCTAAGGACGCCGAATATGGTGTCCATTGCGCTGCATTTGCCAATCAATTCATTTCATTCCTCAACGGAGGTGCATTTGCCAAACAACCATCATCATAATAACATTGCCTGGTGCAAAAGATATAGCAGTATCCACAAATTAATTGTGGCAGCAGGGCAATCAAGCTTGCGACCTACTACTTGTACACGAAAGATCGTAATCATCAAAGCATAGCCATTAAGATTGGATTAGTGCTCCTCAACCCATACCCAAATCATATTATAAAAGGAGCCTGTTGTGCCTCAAAGTAAAGTAGATAGGCAACATGTTAGTCTGGCTTTACTAGGATGTCTCAGCTTAATATATAAGATTCGGTTAGGAAATCGGTAGGCATGAGAGGATTCAGGAATAGTGGTGCTAGGTGAGTGAAAGAAAAGCGAACTTCGTAGCCTCGTCCAGAGAGCCAAGCTTTAGGGGTGCAGCAAAAGGGTTGACAGCAGCGAAATTGAATTTAGGTGTACTAGCAAGATATCTCTCAAGACCAGCAATAGCCGAAAAAAACTCCAGCATCCCAGGATTGGCTTGCGAAGTAACAAGGTCAATCCTAGCTACCACAGTACCATCTTCATGTTGAAGCAAACCAAGTCACTAGGCTCGATGAGGTCCTCGCAAGTAGCCGAAGGAGCAAACAAGGAAATCAGCCATTGGACTCCAGCATCGAGAGGTTCGTCGTGCAAAATGAGCATGCAACATCAGAAGCATCAGAGGCAACCCGTGATTTTCTGGACACCCTTGAGGTCTCGGATTGGACCCATCCTGGTGACTGCAGAGACCTTCTCGGGGTTGGCCTCGATACCGCACCGAGAGACTATGTACCCCAAGAGCATGCCTCGGGGGAAGCCGAAGACACATTTCTCGGGATTGAATTTGATGTTCTTCGCCCGGAGGCACTTGAATGCGATCTCGAGGTCATTGATGAGGTTATTGGCCTTCTTAGTTTCGACCATGATGTCATCGACATAGGCCTCGACCGTTGACCCGATGTGTTCACCAAAGACATGGTGCATGCATCGTTGGTATGTTGCCCCGGCGTTTCGAAGGCCAAAGGGCATAGTTACATAACAATACATGCCAAAAGGGGTTATAAAGCAAGTCGCGAGCTGGTCAGACTCCTTCATCTTGATTTGGTGGTAGCCGGAATAAGCATCGAGAAAGGAGAGAGTTTCACATCTCGCAGTCAAATCAACTATTTGATCAATACGTGGTAAAGGAAAGGGAACTTTAGGAGATGCTTTGTTCAAACTGGTATAGTCTACACACATCCTATATTTCCCATTCTTTTCTTATCTAGTATAGGATTAGCTAACCACTCGGGATGATGAACCTCCTTGATGAACCCGGCCGCCAAATGCTTGTTGACTTCCTCCCCGATGATCTTGCGCGTCTCCTCGTCGAAGCGGCGCAAGCGTTGCTTCACCGGCTTGGACCCGGCCCGGATCTCCAAGGCGTGCTCGGCGACTTCCCTCTGTATGCCCGGCATATCTGAAGGACTCCACACAAACATGTCGGTGCTCGCGCGGAGAAAGTCGACGAGCACTCTTCCTATTTGTGCCCTCTCGTCGAAGCTGCTTGGGTCGAGGAGGATCTTCTTTGTGTCTTCGGCGGGCTCGAAGTTGCCGGCATGGTGCTTGGGGTTGGGGACCTCGGTAGCGAGACCCTCAAGGGTTACTGCCAGCATTGCGGACTCCTCGATGGCCTCTGCATTCTCGACGCACTCGACGTCACAGTCGTATGCGTGCTCGAAGGAGGGGCCGACAGTGATGACGCATTTGGGTCCCGGCATCTTGAGCTTGAGGTAGGCATAGTTGGGGACCGCCATGAACTTGGTGTAGCCAGGTTGGCCGATGATGGTGTGGTACGTGCCATGGAACCCGACCACCTCGAAGGTGAGCGTCTCCTTCCTAAAGTTGACAGAAGTGTCAAAGCAGACGGTTAGGTCGATGCGGCCGATGGGAAGAGCTTCTTCCCCGGTATGACGCCGTGGAAGCCCCTGGCACTCGGGCTAAGCTTTTCTCTCAGGACCCCTAGGATGTTGAGGGTCTGCGTAGATGATGTTGAGGCTGCTGCCTCCATCCATGAGCACATTGGTGAGGTGGGTGCTGACGATGATAGGGTCGACGACGAGCGGGTACACCCCTAGCTTGGGGACGTGGTCCGGGCGGTCTTCACGGCTAAACGTGATGGCCGTATCGGACCAGTCGAGGTAGTGGGGGGTCGCAACCCGCACAGAGAAGACCTTGCGACGCTCCCTCTTACGCTAACATGGGGAGAACCAAGTCGAGGGCCCATCATAGATCATCTAGCTGTCATAAACTTCGGGAAATCCGTTCTCCTTGTCGTGCCCTTATCCTTGGGATCCTCCTTCTTGTCGTCTTTCCCAAGGCCCAAGCTCTTGAAGTACTTCCAGAGCATCCAGCGGTCTTCGGGGTTATGATTGGCAGGCCCCTTGTGATAGGGGCACGGCTTTTCAGCATCTCATCAAAGAGGCCCTTCTCGGGAGGACCTCGGGGCTTCTTGCGCTCGGCAACGGCCATGAGCTCTTTGGGGGTGGCCTCGCACTTGCCTCGCTGGTTCTTCTGCTTCTTCTTCTTCTTCTTGTTCCTCTTGGCACCCTGGTTCAAGCCCTCAGTGTTGCCTTGTTTGGCCTTACCCTTGGCCTGGTCGTCGTCAAAGAAGGCGCCGATAGCCTCCTCCCCAACGGTGTAACTGGCGATGACGTCCATTAGCTCGTCAGCGGTCTTGGGATGGTTGCGTCCCAGCTCTCAAACCAGCTCCTTGCAGGTAGTCCTAGCAACGAATGCCAGGATCATATCGTCGTCGGGACATGGGGGAGCTCGGTACGCTGCTTGGGGAAGCGTCAAGAAAAATCGCGGAGTGACTCTCCGGACTTTTGCTTGTAGCTTCGGAGGTCCCACTTGTTGCCGGGGCGCACGTAGGTTCCCTTGAAGTTCCCCTCGAACACCCTGACAAGATCGGCCGAGTCACGGATCTGATCAAGGGGAGTTCCTCGAGCCACCTTCGAGCGGTGTCTGATTGGAACAGGGGGAGCTGATGGATGATAGCGTGATCGTTGCGCACCCTGCCCAACTGGCACGCCAACCTGAAGTTGGCCAGCCATAGCTCGGGCTTGGTCTCTCCATTGTACTTGACGAGGCTCGTGGGGAATGGAAGGGATTTGGCAACGGTGTCCTCCGAATCATCTGGCCGAAGACTCGAGGGCCCGACGGCCATGGGGACCGATGCCGGTCCTCGTCGCTGTCGTAACGCCCGCCCCTATGTGCGCTGTAGCCTCGTGCCTCAGCATCATCGTTCTTGCGTCTACGGTTCTCGTTGATGTCGTGGCATGCGTCTCAAGGCTCGCAATTGTCGCGAATACGTTCACGGATGGGGATCTCCTTCTTTGGTCAGGGGGCATCCGCTTAATGGACTGAGCCCTCCCTCTCGTGTCAGGAGGGTTCAGGGGGTTGCTCTAAAACCACCCGTCGATGTCTCGAGGCTGAGCTTTCGGCCTGCTGTGCGGCAGTTACCTCGAGGAGGCCCTGAACCTCCTACTGGATGCGACGGGCCTCAGGGTTCGAGGGGGCCAACATGTTGCAGAGAAGCATGGTTGCAGCAACGACGTTCTGGCTGGAACGGTTGAAGATGGGGCACTTGATCACACCCTCCCCGATGATTTGCCGGTGGACTTATCAGGCTCTGGCTCGAGCCCTTTCGCCGGGCGGATGTCTGTGCTCCTGCTTGAGGGTTCACTCGAGCTGGCACAGACGCTCTCGGTCCTCGTCGAGCTTGGCTCATATCTCCCAGACTTGCGCGAGCTAGGCATCATGGGCGTCCTGGGGCAACCGCGCATTGTTTGGCACAGCTGGTGGCTGCTCTTCCCACTGCGGCCGCAGCTGCGGCCGTGGCTGTGGGGTCGACAGTGTCACTGCTCGACGCGACGCTTCCGTCAATGTGGAAGCACTCGCGCGTGGGGTTGTAGTTGTCGAAGTCGGAGTCGGGGCTGCCGGAGTAGAAGATGGGGAACTGCCCATGCCGCTCCTCCTTTAGCTGTCGTCGGAGCGTACCAAGGGTGTAGTGTCTCAAGCTGGGGTCCCTCGACAGCCTTGGATACTCTGGGATCGCCATGGGTGCCTCCAAATGCGGAGTGGTGCGCAGGAGGTGCCCGGGACGGTCCTCGTAAACACCAAGACTGGAGCGTACAACAACGGAGTACATCCTAGCGTTGTTGTCCAAGCCAAACGGGAATTGCCAGCGAGTCCCATATATCCCGTGCGGCAACAGATCGAGTGGCGCTGAGGCCGCGCCCGCTGGAGAGGAGGTACCAGCTCCCTCGACGAACGCATCATGAAGGCGGAGTCTGGGTCGTCCCTGAGGCCTCCAACTCCTCCTCCGATCCTAGGCGTAGGTCTGCCAGGTTCCCAACCAGGGACCCTGCGTCCTCAGCCGGGAACGAGGAAGCCGAGGTGGATGTCGTCTTGGAGCGGCGATGGTGGTTGTGCCGGCCATGCCTCCTCCTGGGCGAGGAAGCGTGGTAACGAGACTAGCGAGGGGCCCGTTGTAGGGGCCCGGGACTGCTTTGGCTCGGATCTCCGACCGAGAGCAGGACCATGTCTTGGCCATGGCCTAGCAACACGAACTCCAAGCTCCCAAACCAGATCACTGTAGCGAACGGATGTGATGGTACGGAGTCTGCCATTTGGAAAATGGCAGGAAGCGGCTGTGACACGCAGATCCCCTACCTGGCGTGCCAACTGTTAGTGTTCGGACCTAGGGGGCCCTTAGCCAACGAGTAAATGTGTACTGTGTGCTCCCTAGTCTTGATGGTGATGCAAGAAGAACACAAGGATTTATCCTGGTTCGGGCAAAGAAGGCCCTACGTCCAACGTGGGAGGAGATGTTGTATTATCTTGCACCAAAGTGCATGTACAGGGGGATACAAGCGAGTGTGTATGAGAAGAGATGGGGAACAAGGCCTAAGTCTAGGAGCGCTAGCCCTATGCCTTGCTGTGTGCATGGTGTGACTTAGCGAGTTCAAGTGAGCTCTCCCTTCTCTCGTTTTCTCCTACCGCTAGCCCAGCGCCCCCTTTATAGGCCAAGGAGGGGCATGGGTGTACAGGAGTCCCTAATGGTGCTGTGAGGGCTGTCATAAGCGATGATGCCGATGTGGGATGCCGATCATGTCGTCGGCGTTGTAGAAGTGTGTCCTGGGCATGGGTCGCCCTGCGTCGACGTGCTTGGAGTCGATGGCTGTCCTTCATGTGTGGCATAACGGTGCCCGTAGGTGGTCAGTGAAAGTCGCTGCCCATGCGGGGCGTGCGAATCCCTGTAGACGTCGCGTCGGGGGCTGTTGGGGCGCTGACCGGAGATGTCGAGGTCCGACTCGAGAGGTGGCCGAGGGGTGTCAAGGCCCGAATGTATAAGGACAAGCCCTAGAAGTGCGGTATGTATATTGGTAAATGTGCCTCGAGGGGGCGCCTGGCAGCGTATAGCGCTCGATATGGCATCGCAGTGTAGTACGAACCACCGATTCCCCGAGTATGGGCGGTAAAAGAAGGATTTGACCGTGTACCCGGCCATTGTAACTGCGCTGTGGCCGTGAGGTTAGGCAGGAGTTAGTGGGGGCATTAAATGCTTTGGATCCCATACAAGAAGTAGGTGAGCAATTGATGGGGGCTCATCTGCCCGCGAGGAGATCCGTCACTCGATGGGGGGTCGGCCGCCCGTGATGGCTCCGTCACTCTGACGGGGGGTCGTCTGCTCGGGTGGAGATCCGTCACTCGACGGGGGGTTGTCCGCCCGGGTGGACGTCCGTCATTCGAGGCTCCCGTCGAATAGGAGGCGGTCTTGACTTGGATGCTGCTCGTGGGCCGGCCCAGCATGGCTCGACGTGCGCTGGTGGACCCTTATCTCTCAGGCTGGTTGCAGGCTTTTTTGGTGATTTGGGTTTAATTGTTCGGGGAATAATTTTTCTGGATTGAGGTTTAGGATACCCCTTATTTAGGTACCCGACAACATCCAACATGCTTTTGAAATGAAACAGTGAATAAACATGCATGAATAAGGCAATTGATCATGATATGAAATAATTGAACAAGATGAAAACATATACAAGTCATTCATGGATAAGGCAATTGATCATCATATGAAATAATTGAACAAGATGAAGACATATACAAGTCATTCATGGAACATGCTGTAGTATTTGAAACAGTAAAGGAAAAGCTAGATCAGCTATCTTGATAACATTAAAGCATAGAACCATTAGTCCATCTAAGTTAACCGATATGATATGTAAAGATCCTACACACATTGCAATAATCCAGATTAAAACTAAAAGATCTACTAAACTTGTTGAATTTGAAATCTAAAGACCAAGTCGCGCCCAACAAACCCCAAAGGACTTGTCAAATTTGAAATCTTCAAACCAAGTTACGCCCAACAAGCTTAATGAACCAACTAGTGTTTAAACAGATACATGCACGTAGTGTTATGGGTGAAGCTCTGGCAAATCGGCTAAATAGCCGATCTCGACATGGGAACGAACTAGGTGCACAAACAGCTCTAAAAGCAAAGCCTACTAACCGATGGCGTCTAAATCCAGATGCCATCTTAGTGAGATCGGTAACTTAATCCGCTGCAACCACTAAAACCCCCAGAAGAGATTAACAAGCTTTACCATAAAACCATCTATACCCTAGAACGTGCCACATGTCACGAACAAGATTGATATGATCCAGCTAATGCAAGCACAGTGCCAATCATCAGGGCATAAGAACAAACATGACAAGCATTGATGACAATTGAATCTAAGAAGATATAAGCTGAATCTACCAATCTTGATTGGGCAATGATATTGATATAAATAAACAAATAATATAAAGCAATCAACATCGGTAACTTAATGAATCTACTAGGTTGCCAAGCCTAATAGAGCCGATAACTAGCCATGTCAATGAATCACAAGAGGTCGGATGGAGCCGATGCAGCCTTATCAAATGAAAACACAAGCCAAAACACAAGCCATGATGGTACTTACAGCGAACCAGAGGTCAGTCAATGCTGATGCAGCCTAGCTGTGAAGAACTCACTGAGATCTATGTTACTCCTACTCCTAAGGGTTTGGCCACAGCCGAAAGATTGTTGTATTGATTGTCAAGAGAGTTTTACAGGTGTCGGGGCTTACATATTTATACCCTAGGCTTTGACCAAGTCCTAACCTGACACAACTTGCAAAATAAGGAAATAGACTAGAAAACTACTAAGACTCGATAACTTGGGCCCTACTATTCCATCCTGTAGAGTCCTAGGCAATCAATGCGCCATCTTCTGTCAAGCCAGATCAGAGTCGACGTGGCTCGATTTCTCCAGATAGCCGATTCCAGTTAGCCGATCCACTCCAATTTAGCCTAACCTCCACCAAACAGCTGTTACCGGCATTTAGCCGATTCCCGGCAGAGTCTTCTTGAAAAAGCTTCAACTACGCGCCTGCCAGTCCAAATTTTGGTGCAAACAGAAAGTAATATGGGTAAGTTTGAAAGTCAGAATAGTTTACTTTAATCCAGAGGAGAATTCTTGTTTAAACGCATGTGTACTTTTGAGGCGTGAAAGCATTGTAGCAACTCCTGCTCTATTGCTGAGTTTAGCTTTGCTCAGGGACGAGCAAAGGTTAAGCTTGGCAGAGCTTGTTGATGGTAGTTAACGTCAATTTTTAACCGTCAACATAGCATGAGAAAGGACCTAAATATAAATATCATCTAGAGATAGGGGTTACACCGACAGAATTCTAGGAGTTTTGGTGAATATCTATTTCTGTAGGGGGTTATCAGTAAATGACCAAAAAAGGCCCACATGTAAGGTTTACATAGAGAGAAAGACCCACGCATACACCAAAAGACTCTAGAAGACACGGGGAGAGGGGCCACCAAAAGATCCGGTGCCATCTTCTCCTCTGTCTTCACGATTGGAGCTGCTAGGAGCTCCATGGACCTGCTGTCACGGCTAATGAAGGTTCGCGGCGGCATGCGCGGCCACGGTGGCCACGACGGACGCTCCGGCGGCCAGGACGCCATGGCGACCAAGGGTGGCAAAGCGACGAGCCCTCACTGTGGTCGTTGCTAGGCCCCAAGAGGTGGCCAGAACGGCACTCTAGGACATGGCGGAGCCGGGTGTGTACTTAATGAAGTGAAAAGCAGAGAGGGGAGCAGGAACGCGGCCGGTGAGCTAGGCGGCGGCCATGGACGCGAGCGGGGCGAGCTCACCTTCACGGTAGTGGTCAGGGGTGAGGCAGCGGCTACTCCAGCTTGGGGAAGAGGAAGAAGAGCACGTGCTTCGCTTGGTGCAGTCGAGCAGCAGTTCCGCGTCCTTCTTCGGCGGCTCGAGCGGTAACGGCAGGGGCGACAGGCTCTGGCTCTGGCGTCGGTCTTCTCCTCCACCTTCTTCTCCTCCCCTTCATCTTGGTGCAGCAGGCAGGGCAAGCGTGAGGGCGACCCGCAAGGGTGGCTGAGCGTGCGACGCCCTGCCCTTTTATAGCATCGGCGGCGGCGACCATGGGGAAATGGGCGGCGTGGATGCTTGATGCCCATCGGTGGTTGGAGTGTGCCCAAGCTACGGTTAGGGCACTGGGGCACAGCGCGGGTGGCAACGGACTACATCCGGGGCGGTCACGGGCGTGGAGCGGACGGCGGAGCTCGGTCGTTCCATAAATGGTGCGGTGGACAAGACGGCGGGCGGCCAGAAGTGGGAAAAGGAAGGGGTTGACTGGCGGGCCCCACACGGCAGCAAGAGCGGGGACGCGTGCGGGCGAGCGGACGGCCTGGCGCAGGCACGCGGTGCTCGCGGTCCTTCTTGCTAGGCCGGCTGGCCTTGCTAGGCCTCGACAGCGCGAGCGAGCGGGGCGGCGCGCGCACGGCAGGCAGGCCCGTGTTGGGCCAGCCGCGCAAGGAGGGAGGCGGGCGCGGGCAAACGGCTTTGGCCGACGCTGGGCCGCGGGCGCACGGGGCGAGCAGGCCACGCAGTCGACTTGGGCTGGGCTGGCAAACCGCTCCGGGCTACTTTGGCCTTTTCCATTTTCTTCCTTTTTCCTTTCCCTTTTCTATTTCTTCCCAAGCCTCTAATCCAACTATGCCATGATCATGTTAGTGAGAGGGTTAGTGACTATGGCACATATACTTGGTGGGTCCCCTAGGGTCTCATGGGGCATGTAGGGTCCATGCCAAGGTTAGTGACATTTATTTATATATATAAACACATGTGATATAAAGGGTTATTGATTTTATTGTCAACACATAAAATCAGTAAGAAGCAAATCATACTTTGTCATTAAAGTGCAAATGCTTCATCTAACCATAGGTGCTACTTGTGCAATGATAGGAGGTCTTCCTAGATGACACTCACCAACCATAGGTTGTTTTAGAAAAAGTTTTGTTGGTTGTGATTTTTGGTGTTGGGATTTTTTGGGATGTTACAGTCCTACCCCCTTATGAGAATCTGGTCCTCGAGATTTAAAAGTGTAACTTACTCTTCAAACAAGTGGGGTAGAGCTTCCTCATCTCTGACTCTTTCTCCTAAGTTGCTTCTCGTTCTGTGTGATTGCTCCACTGAATCTTCAATATGGGTGTGCTGGTGTTTCTGGTTTCTTTGGTGGCTCTGTCCAGAATATGAATGGGGTGCTCTCTATACTCGAGGGTGTCTTGAATATCAAGTGCCTTGTAGGGATTGGTTGCTCTGGCAGCTTCAAACACTTGCGCAACTGAGACACATGGAACACTGGGTGCACTCCCGCTGGTTGCTCAGGTAACTCAACTCTGTAGGCAAGCTTGCCAATTCTGGCACAGATTCTATACGGTCCCACGTATTTGGGTGCTAACTTTCCTTTCACATGGAATCTGACGGTGCCTCGAAGTGGGGAGACCTTGAGGTAGACATAGTCCCTGACTTCAAACTCAAGGTCTGTACGCCTCTTGTTAGCAAAGCTCTTCTGACAGCTCTGAGCAATCCTCAGATTCTCTCACACTTTGGCGACTCCTTCCTCGGCCCCTTTGATGGTGGCAGGGCCAAAGAATGATCTTTCTCCTGCTTTTGACCACATCAGGGGTGTTCTGCATGGTCTCCCATACATAGCCTCAAATGGTGACATCTTGAGCCTAGCCTGATAACTATTGTTGTATGAGAACTCTGCAAAGGGCAAACTCTTCTCCCACTTAGTTCCATATTTCAGAACACAAGCTCGAAGCATATCTTCAAGGATTTGATTCACTCTCTCTGTCTGACCATCTGTCTGAGGGTGATAAGCGGTACTGTAATCTAGCTTACTTCCTATGGCCTCATTCAAGGCCTTCCAGAACTTGGACGTATACTGCGGTCCACGATCAGATATTATACTCCTCAGGGCTCCATGCAGCTTGACAATCTCCTTAACATACAGATCAGCCAGCTGTCCAACCCGGGCGTCGTTCTTGATGGCTACGAAGTGAGCTACCTTGGTCAAGCGATTGACTATCACCCATATAGCATCATGGCCCACCGGTGTGCGGGGCAAACCCATGATGAAATCCATGGAAATGCTATCCCACTTCCATTCAGGTATCTCAAGTGGCTTTAGTAGTCCTGCAGGTCTCTTGTGCTCGGCTTTGATGCGTTTGCAAATGTCACATCTAGCAACGTGTCCTGCGATATCTGACTTCATATTCTTCCGCCAGAACTTTCTCTTCAAATCAGCATACATCTTGGTACTGCCCGGGTGAATACAATACTTGGAGTCATGTCCTTCTGATAGGATCTCATTGCGGATAGCTGGGTCTGTAGGCACACAAATTCTATCCATGTACCAATAGGTACCTTGCTCATCTTCACTGAACTCGGGCACTTGCCTTGCTTCAGGAGCTCGTGTATCTCCCAAATCTCTGGGCAATGGCGCTGGACTTCACGGATCCTTTCTATGAGGGTGTAGTGCACACAAAGCTCATTCAACAGGCCATGAGGTATCACCTCAAGCTGTAACTCATCAATGTCCTCTTGTAACTCTTTGGGCAAAGCTTTGGTGAACAAGGCATGACAATGGCTCTTGCGGCTAAGAGCATCAGCGACTACATTAGCCTTTTCGAGGTGGTAAAGGATCTCCACATCGTAGTCCTTAATCAGCTCTAGCCAATGACGCTGCCTCATGTTCAAATCTTCCTGGGTGAAAAAGTACTTCAGGCTCTTGTGATCGGTGTAGATCTCACACTTTTTCCCAATCAGGTAGTGCCTCCAAATCTTCAATGCATGGATAACAGCTGCAAGCTCAAGATCATGGGTAGGGTAACGTTGTTCGTGCTCCTTAAGCTAATGGGAAGCATAGGCAATGACTTTCCCATTTAGCATCAGAACACAACCAAGCCCGTGGTGAGATGCATTGTAATAGACCACAAAGTCCTGGTAGATATCGGGCAAGGCGAGCACAGGTGTTGTGGTGAGCTTCTCTTTCAGGGTCTGGAAACTCTGTTCGCACCGGGGCGTCCATTCAAACTCATTGGTCTTCTTTAGGAGGTTGGTCATAGGGCGAGCTATCTTAGAGAAGTTCTCAATGAATTAGCGATAATAACCAGCCAATCCCAAGAAACTCCTCACATCGGTCACATTCTGTGGCTGCTTCCACTCCTTCACTGTCTCAGTCTTGGACGGATCCACAGCTACTCCGTCAGCATTGAGTACATGGCCTAGGAAAGTGACCTCTTCAAGCTAGAACTCACACTTGCTGAACTTGGCATAGAGCTGATGCTTTCTCAACCTCTCCAACACTATCCTCAGATGCGGCTCATGTGCTTCGCGGTGGCAGGATAGACAAAAATGTCATCAATGAAGACCACCATGAACTTATCCAGCTCCTGCATGAACACTTTATTCATCATGTTCATAAAATAAGCAGGTGCGTTCATAAGACCAAAGGACACAACTGTATATTCAAACTGCCCATATCTAGTGACAAACACTGTCTTAGGAATGTCCTCCTCTCTGATCTTCATCTGATGGTAGCCTGATCTAAGGTCAATCTTGGAGAAGTACTTGGCATTGCGCAACTGATCTAGCAGGTCATCTATCCTTGGCAGGGGTACTTGTTCTTGATGGTCACAACATTCAGGTTCCTGTAATCAATGCACATCCTTTGCAAACCATGTTTCTTCTTAACAAACAGAATAGGAGATCCCCAGGGTGAGGCACTGGGCCTAATGAACCCTTCCTCGGATAGCTCCTCAAATTGTTTCTTAAGCTCCTCAAGCTCGTCAACTGCCATACGGTAGGGTCGCTTGGATATAGGACTCGTACTAGGCAACAAGTTGATCATGAACTCGACATCCTTGTCTGGTCGCATCCCTGGTAGCTCTTCAGGAAAGACTTGGGGTACTCACGAACTACAGGCACTTCCTTGAGTGACTTCTTTTCAAGGGCACACAACATGGAAACATCTATCCCTTTGTTCGGCTCACATCTGATCTAACAACCACTTGGATGGGTTATATCGACAAATCTAGGTGAGCAAGATATCACTCCCATGCTCTATGTTAAACAATCCATTCATGATACTCACTCCCTTACATCTCTTGGTACAACAGAAGTTGCCTAAAGGTGAACTGGTGTATAAGGATTCTTTTCGTGGAGTAACAGGTATATGGTGCTCTCGTGCAAACTTGGAGGATATGTAAGAACATGTAGCACCTAAATCAAATAGCACGGAAGCCTTAACTCCATGCACTAAAAACATACCGTACACCACGTCGGGGGCAGCCTGGGCAGCCTCTGCTGTCAAGTTGGTGAGGTGGCCACGGGGTGCTCCAGTCGATACCTGCTTCTATGGGGTACCCTGGTTCTGCCTGGCAGGGGTAGGTGTAGCTAGTGCAGCCTTGTTCGGGCACTCGGCTGCCTTGTAACCTGGCTGGCCACAAGCAAAGCAAGTGTAGGTCGCGCCGCCTGTGGGGGTTGGCGCGGCGGCCTTCCACGTGCAACCACCTGGTGCGGCACGAGTGTACGCCTGGCGATCCTGAGCAAGGCGGGGGTAGTTGTTGGTGTGGATACCACTACCCCGACTCGAACCATGTGCAGCTCCCTGGGCGAAGCGAGAGCGGTGAGGCTGAGACGCCTCACCACGTGACCTCCGTGGGGCAAGTGCGCGGGAGGTGCCCTTAGGACGATGCTTCTTGGTCTTGCTAAGCGCCTCCTTCTCCGCGAAAACCTCATCGTAGTCCTTCTCAATCTCCATACACCTGTCGATCAAGTCACACAGGGTGTGGCTCTTGGTGCCTGAGAAGGAGAGCATGATGCGGCTAGACAAGCCCTTGCGGTAGTAGTACATCTTCTCCTTCTCAGAATTCACCACAGAGGCAGGTGCATAGCGCAGCAGGATGGTGAAGCGGGTGGTGTACTCATGCACCTTGTCAGCTCCCATGGAGATGTTGCAGAACTCATTCTCCTTCTTCTCCAGTGTGCCCTTGCGAATGAAGAACGCGCGGAACTCCTCCATGAACTCGTCCCAGGAGATGCTGACAGGGTCATGGTGGGTCTCACAGAGGCTGTCCCACCAAGATCGCCCAGCACCCCATAGGCTGGTGAGCTGCCAAGCCAACACACTCCTCGTCAGTGCAAGTGGTCAAGTCCAGCTTCTTCTCGACCTCCCTCAGCCAGTCATCAGCAGCGATGGGGTCGGTGC
This sequence comes from Bothriochloa decipiens, assembly GCA_023333625.1. Classification (NCBI taxonomy): domain Eukaryota; kingdom Viridiplantae; phylum Streptophyta; class Magnoliopsida; order Poales; family Poaceae; genus Bothriochloa; species Bothriochloa decipiens. The sequence goes on along the minus strand of CM041632.1, from coordinate 37,453,994 downwards.
TGGTGCCATCGAGCGATGGGGTCGGTGCTGGTGCCATCGAACGTTGGGGGCCTCAGCTTGAGAAAGAACTCCAGCTTCTTATAGTAGTCATCGCGTGGCTCCCTGGGGTGGCAGCGCGGGGTGACTCCTCAAGGTTGAGGGGTATGCATCCACGACCACGACCACGACCACGACCACATCCATGGCCCATGAGGGGAGCAGGTGAAGGGGAGCGGTTGTTCAGGCGGTAGGAACGATGGGTGGACATCCTGCTTAACATAAATAGGATTAGGGCATGAGTGCATGTGATATAACTTGACATTAATTGATGGAATAATTAAAATAGCTTAAATTATTTAGTAGCATTTAAATCTATCCAACATTCATACAAAGAAGCATGAAGATCCATAAAGATGCGATAAAATCTGAACATCCATTACATCAAGTTATTACACCGTGATGTCTCTAAGAGCTACGCTAGCAGACTCGCGGGAAACGTGCTACACGCAGGTAGTTCTAACAAAAGGGGTGGACAATCTACTCAACAACATGGTGAGACTGGTCATACGGCCACGCAGGGCCTAACATTTCTCCTGATCCTACAACACTGCTAACCAACCCAGAGGACTAGCCCAAACTGTAAGCTGAGGTGGGAATACTGATGCCAGAAGCTTGGATCTGTTCGTCGGTCATCTGAAGACGAGAAATGTAACGACGGGCCTCCTCAAGCTGAGGAGTGGGCACCGACTGTCCGCTGAGTCCAATGGTGGGGCATCCACTCAAGTTGAGGCGAGATTGCCCTAGCTCGAATGTCTCTACCCTGACCTTCTTACGGGCTCGCAAGGGAAGCTCGTCCTGCAGGTCCTAGAACTCTCTGACTCTTGTGAGATCTGACCTCTTCCAAGCCTTCATGGTAAGATTGAGCTTGTCCATGAGGTATGCTGTTTTGTGGACGTAGTTGATCAGGTGTCCCTGGTTGTAGTTAGCAAGAGTGTATTCCTGCAACAACTTCCCATGTTGAGCCTTACACTACTCACGGAGTTTGTCCTTGTAGGCGGCATCTTGACTCTGCTTCTAGAAACTCTTCATAATGTCTTCGTTATTCTCAGCTATAGTGGTCTCAAGCTCACCAATCTTCCTAATGAGACGACTGTCATGGATTTGAAGTTTACCCATCTCGTTCATCAGAATTGTGATCTGGTCCCGGTGAGTGTGCTCCTTGCACGCCAACTCACGCTCTAGGTCTGCAATCTTCTGCTTATAGGCTGCCTCCTTGTTCTCTGACTTGTGGATCCTCTCGTCAACCTCCATCAGGTAGTGACGATCACAGCGCCCCTTTCGCTCTAGCTTGGCGATGTACATGTCCTGGCACTGCAGGTACATCTTGGAAGTACGGAGGCAAGGGTTGCGCTCAACTCTGGCAGGCTGCTCGGCGGTGACCTCCTCCCAAGTACCCTGGTGGGTGAGGGCACAAGGGAGCAGACAAAAATGGTTGTCCTTCAGGTAGTCAGCCACGTTGCGTAGCACAGTGCGAAGTGCCTGGCGCGAAATGGTCTGAACACAAATGCTGGTCTTGTTGTCGAAGGCAAAGTCGGTGAAGGTAGCAACTCCAGGCACGTCCATGCTTGCAGGCACGTTGATGCAGACTACCTTGTAGCCCTCAATGCCTCCTCCAAGGGCGGACTTGCCACGACAAAGGTACTCTACGTTCTCCACGGAACACCAAGCTCGGTGAGAACCTCGTGAAGCACATGAGTGTAGCCTCCATACTCTGCTCCGTCAAGTCTGTACCTAACGATGTCAATTGTCGATGGGCCAAGTGGCACGTTGGGATCCATCTGCCGGTTGACACAAGAATGGAATTAGAAGTTTTGCAGAGAGAGGTAAGCCATGCATAAAAGCATATGGAGTGGTCGGTGTATAACCGAGAGAGATCAAGATTCTCCTAAATCTATCGTCCAACCCTATGGGTCTCGTCCTAGGGTCAAGCATGGCCCTGGTACAAACTGAAACATCCTCTATTTTCCAGGAAGGGAAAATACACAGAATGGCAAATAATATAATAGTTCAAAGCTCGAACCATCACATTATCCAGAAATAGTTGATATAGAAATCCATACTTCGAACAAAAGAGTACAATTAGAAGGGATTACATAAATAGTCCATCGCCACACTAGCAGAATCATCAGAGTAGCAGCGTCTGGAACAGTTGCGGTAGGCAGAAGCAACAACAATCTCCAAAAGAAGCCTGAGCATAGGAACGAAACGTCTACTCCTCCTCATCATCGAAGTCGTATTCGGGTTCACCTGCTAAATAATTTTTAGTACGGTTTGTACTGGCCACTCGTCCACCCTATGGTTTGTTTTTGCTATGTAGTATTTGGTGGATGCAATGGATATAATCAAGAGACCTATTATTTGGCTGTGGTTTCCTATGCAAGTAGTAACCATCATTATATAATAGTGATACATCAAGTTTTAACCCATTCTCATCCATCATCATTCCCATCCCATCATCACACACATTCACCCTCTCACACTCAGTCGACAGGTCCAACTCCCTCTCAGAGCCTGTCTCAGCGGCTCACAGCCGAAAAGGGTAACACCAGGGGGAAGAAGAGAAGGACTCATCTCACTACTCCCGAGAAGTGTAGGTCGAGGGAAAGGCCAAACCGAGGCCACGGACTATATATAGATTCAAAACTCTATAGAGCATGTACTTTCGTAACCACAAGATCACCATCATCGGCGGTGCCCCGCCTAGGCTGATTCGGCTGCTTTCTAACCGGTGCGATGCCACCCTACCACTCAGTACTAGGACATCCCAGAATACCACCGGCACACTGAGACTGTGAGACATAGTACCAGGCCCCGAGGTCACTATGTTGTCTAAGGAGGGTGTGGGTCCTGATGCCCGTAGCTCTCGACACTATCTGCTATCAACCTAGTAGTAGTGGCACCGTCCTAGCTAGTCAGACATCCGTCACCCGCTCATTTAGGAGCGAGCGGTGAGCACATAGGTCCCAAGGTTTTGGTTCTTAAGAGATATCAGGTCCTAGGGGGATCAGACAGGATTATCTTCTCATAGGGACTACAACAGTCCATGCTACAATAGCACTTCCTACCCGGGGCCTCGCTCCATGAAGGCTCTCACCCCCGGGATCACCATATACCTCACAATGTACCCGCCACAGGCACCTCTCACGGGGATGCCCAGAACACACCCCCCGGCGAGACTCGCCCAAGGCTCGTCTAGAATCCTGTTCGATCGACTCAAACCCTCATCACACACCCAAGACACATGCAGCACTCTCCCCGAGTAAAATGGCACCACGTGCCTTATCCATATATCCATACTCCACCACGCATCACATCGCAGATATAAAGCGTAGTAGAAGTAAAGCATCATGAGTAAATAAGCATGCGTCTAGCCTATCAGCGGGTGTGCATGAGTAAGGTTGTAACAAGGTAAAGGCTTCAATAGGCAATTCTATCATGCAACCTATCACAGGTGATATTTATAAATAAAGCTCTAGCAAACTAGATATTATGCCATGCATAATAGGATCTATGAGGTTGGGTAGGATGTGGCACCTGCATAGTTGTCACCAAGCTCCTCCTCGTAGTCAGGGTCATCCTTCTCAAGCAGCTCCTCCTCTGAAATGAAACGTAAGAGTCGCGTTAGCGACTCCTATAGAGTTAACACAAAGAATCAATAAAATCCAATAACTCCAAATGAAACCATACATAAGCCTATGATGTAGAGCTCATTTTTATGAAAATTTGGACACTTGGTTCATACTTTTCGGAGTTCGTATGAATTAGTTATGAATTTCCAAAGTTTAATCTATTTTCTATTAAAGAAAAAGGGCGGATTAACCAGAGGCTGACACATGGCGTGATCTGGTTGATCCACCTGGCACTGCGGATCCAGCAGTGGTGGCGCAGGGCTGACGTCATGCTGATGTTAGCGCTGGCGGGTGGACCGGTCAGCAGTCAATGACAGGTGGGCCTGAGGTCAATGGTCAACACCCACGGGCCTCGTTTGGGCCTCAGCGGTCCTGGGCAGGGCCGGGCTGGGCTCGCTTGGCCCAGACACGTGTTAAATGGACAGTTGGGCGATGTGGCAGCCTGGGTAGTTAACGGGCTTGGTCTATGGCCTAAGGCTAGCTAGACTCGGTCCATGGTGAGCCAAGGATAGGAAGGTCAGGTGGCGGTCTGTGATTGGTCCACGCTGGCCGTGGTGGACCTGGTGCATCGGGGCAGGGGAATTCTTTCCCCTTTTCCTCTGCCTGCGCGTGGCTGGGCAAGGCCGGACCTCACCAGCGACGAGCGGTGCTGCGCCGGCAGCTGGCTAGGCTGGCTCGGGCTGCGGCTACAGCATCACCAGTGGTAGGCGGACGTGTTGGTGGCGATGCGACGGGTTCCCGGCGTCTTGGCTCCTCGGTGCCCATGACACGAAGGCGTGGGACGGCGGTGCCACGGCTACGGGGCACCGTGGTGCTTCGGAGTAGGCGTGGGCGGCGGGTACGGCATCGCAGGGTCATGACGAACGAGGAGGTGGCCTCAATTTGGGGAGAACGGTCTCCTAACGGGTGGCCGACGGTGAGGTGTTCAGCGGCGGACGGCGGCGCTGGTGAAATTCTCCAGTGAGCCTTTGATCCGGCGCCAACTTCTCCTCTGTCTTCACGATTGGAGCAGCTAGGAGCTCCATGGCCCTGCTGTCACGGCTAATGAAGGCTCACGGGGGTGTGCGCGGCCACGGTGGCCATGATGGATGCTCCGACGGCCAGAACGCCATGGCGACCAAGGCGGCAAAGCAGCGCGCCCTCACTGTGGTCATTGCCAGGCCCCAAGAGGTTGCTAGAACGGTGTTCTAGGACATGGCTAAGAGGGGTGTGTGCTTAATGAAGTGAAAAGCAGAGAGGGGAGCAGGAACGCGGCCGGTGAGCTAGACAGCGGCCATGGATGCGAGCGGGGCGAGTTCACCTTCACGGCAGTGGTCGGGGGCGAGGCAGCGGCTACCCTGGCTCAGGGAAGAGGAAGAAGAGCGTGCGGTTCACTTGGTGCAGTCAAGCAGCAGTTCCACGTCCTTCTCCGGCGGCTCGAGCGGCGATGGGCTCCGGCTCCGGCGTTGGTCTTCTCCCCCACCTTCTTCTCCTCCCCTTCTTCTCTGTGCAGCAGGCAGGGCAAGCTTGAGGGCGACCCATAAGGGCGGCTGAGCGTGGGGAAACCCTAGCGGACCGGCGCCCTGCCCTTTTATAGCACCGGCGATGGCGCCTGCTTCCATTGCAGGCTCGAGCGCCTCGGGGACCATGGCGGGGATGGACGTAGCCTAGAGCCGGGTGCTGACCGATGCGTCAACCGGCACCGCCGGGCTCGGGGACACCGCCTACGCCCGGGAGCCTGGGTCAACGGAAGAGGCCCCGATTACCATCGAGGATGAAGGGGCGGATCCCTTTGACGTGGTGCTGAGGAGGTGGCGGAGATCCCTCAACAGCAGCAGCAATGGCCGGCATGGCCACAAGGGCAGCACGAGCTAGAGGAGCGGCAGAAGTAGGAGCGGCTGCAGAAGCAGCAGGAGGGCAAGCGGCAGTCACCGGGCCAGCCGCAGCAGCGACAGCAAGGAGAGCAGGCGACGGCGCCTTTGGTCCTATCGCAGTGACAGAAGGAGGCGTCGACCATGGTCCCGTCGCCTTTACTACAGTCAGAAGAGCCAGCGGCCTCGAGCCTGTGCAGCAACTGCAGCCGGGCGAGATGGTGGCCTCGAGCCCATCGCGTGAACTGCAGCTGGAGAAGGAGGATAGGCGACCGAAGCTGCTGACCTCGAGCCAGCTCGAGGGGCCAGTGGCCGAGGACGTCCCGATGTGGAGGAGGGTCGGGCAGCCCATCGCGCGGGCGGTCCCAGCAGACGTGTCAAAATCTGGGGTGGTAGCGATGGCACTGATGCCTCGCCCACCGCCTGCTGGGGCGTCGGCCGCCTGAGGATCCTTATACAGCCCCGGCCCACACGCCTTTGGCTATATCGCCCAAGGGGAGCGTAAGGCTGGAGAAGCTGAGTCGTCGGGAGCCGAGAGGGAGGTCGGGTCATCGTTCCCAACCTTGGCTGATCGGGTGGTCCGTCATGGTGGCTCGGCCGAGATGGCGGGCCACATTACGGTGGCCGTTCGAGGGAGAGTCGAGGGAGACCTTCCCTGCTGGGTCGAGAGGCACTTCGACTCCAAGACCCGACCAATCCCAACGCGCCCCTCTTTGAGATGGATGACCCGGCGGAGGTCGAGCGTTGGGAGAACGTCGAGGAGTTTCGGGCGTGGCTGCAGCACGCTTTGCGGCTGGCCGTCGACGTCGCCATCGAGGACATGCCTCGAGCCCTTGCGGTACGTGACCTGCTCCTCGTTATATTGGGACTAGGTTATTTTCCTCCTGGTTTCTTAGTATTTTGTGCTTTTTCATTTCAGGACCTTAGGATGCGTTCCCAAGCCAAGTCCTAGTTCATCCACATGATGCAAGGTGGATGGGGCAGGTCCCCGAGCTGCGAGACCAGCTCGAGGCTACTCGAGCCGAGAAGGTAAAGGCGAAGGATGACCTGGCTAGGAGCCGGGAAGAGGCGAAGAAAGCCAAGGAGGACACCTCAGCGGCTCGAGGGGAGGTGGACCAGGCAAAGGAGGACGCCACCAAGGCCCGGGGGGAGACGCAAAAGGCCCTTGAGGACCTCTCCCTGTCGGCGAAGCGCATTCGGGGGCTCGAGAGGGAGGTCAGGGACTCCTCAGAGCATATCAAGGGGCTCGAGGTAGACGTCGCCCAGTCCTCCCAAGCTCGTGATGCCCTCAACATCTTGGATGGGGAGGAACGGCGCCGCGCCCAGGTCCTATCCGCCAAGGTTGCCACGTTGAAGGAGACCCTCCAAAAGAAGGAGGAGGCCATCGCGCTGGCTGGCAAGGCGATCGAGGAACTGAGGATGGAGAAGACGGAGGTGGCCCGTGCCCTGAAGGCGGCCGAGAAGGAGTACACCGAGTTATAGGATGGGTATACAGCCCTTGATACTCACACCACCGGTGAGTCTTTTTCTTTAGCTTTTGGATTTCTGTCTCTGCCGCTCTTGTCGTGGGTTGATCCTTATCTTCTATTTCAGATCTCAACGAGGAGTTGATCAAGGCTTGGGACAACGCCAAGATGCTCTAGGACGCCTACTGGGCCAAGCCAAGTTGACCAACACACTCCGCACCTCGATCACCTCGGTCTGCGACGACTTCATTGTTGACCCCGAAGCGGAGGTCGAGGATGAAGTGCGCGGGATCTCCCTCACCAACCAGTTGTACAAGCTCAGCCGGGTCACGAGGGAGGAAGTTCGGAACGCGCTCCATGTCGGTGTGAAGCGGGCGATGGCGGTGGTCTGCTCCGGCTTCACCTACAACATGGGGGTGGTCTCCCATGGGTTCGTCTGTGACCCCACCAAAACCGACATTGAAAATGAGGAGAGGCACAGTCCTTGATCGAGGCTGCTGAGGAGCCCGGTGGTCAGCTGGCGAAGCTGTTTGAGCCCGAGGTCCTTCCTCCTGATGTTGACGAAGAAAAAGAAGAAGCCGGCCTATGAGCCAATCTGGGCAAGAAGGCCCATGTAATAGGTTAGATTTTGACTCCTATTGATGTGGCTATGAGGGCCTTGAAACATGATGTTTATATGCATTTTGAATGCTTTTGAGTTTTAGTCCTTCATTCCTTTTCTACTCGAGCTAAGTTTCTATGTAGTCATCTCGACGCACAGTTGCGCCCTTTGGTGTGGGGTGTGAGTGGAGGTACCGTAGCCCAGAGGCATAGGCGATCTCGTGGCTCAATGGCCCCTTGGCCTCAGGGTGCCCTCGTGGCCTTGTCGACTATGTGAGAACTCGCATTGAAGCATATAGGAATGTTAGACATTGATTTTTCAAAATCGTGTGCCTTTACTAAGTCTTCTTTAGTGCGTGGTCACATACTTTGGCATGGGGGAGTGAGTGGAGGTACCGTAGCGCGGACGCGTGGGTGATCTCGCGGCTCGACAGCCCCTTGAGCCTTATGGTGCCTTCGCGGCCTTGTCAACTATGTAAAAGATTTTCAAAAAATGCAAGAGGGTTCCCCCTTCCAGCCCCTAAGGGAGGCTCGACTCTGATGAAGTAGAGTCGAGGCTACTTTATGAACAAAAAGTAGAACTCGTAAATGAATGTACTTCTTATTCATTTATGGAATGGAAAATGTATAAGGCCTCGAGGCCCTAGGGGTAAAAGCGACATAGTTGTTCGATGTTCCACACGTTGGTGAAGGTTTCGCCCTTGCCGTTTGATAGCTTGTAGGTTCCAGGCTTCAACACCTCGACGATGATGTAGGGAACCTCCCATGGTGGAGTCAGCTTGTGTCGGCCTTTGTTGCTCTGCCATCGATGGAGGACGAGGTCACCGACCTGGAGGTCCCTTTGCGCACGTGCTTGTCGTGGTAGCGTCGGAGCTTTTGCTAGTACCTCGCGGAGTTGAGGAGAGCCACATCTCAAGCCTCCTTGAGTTGGTTGGCGGTGTCTGGGAGTGCTTCCTCGTTTGTTTCATTGTAGGCCTTTAGTCGAGGGGACCCGTATTCAAGATCCGTGGGGAGGACAACCTCGGATCCATAGACCATGAAGAACGGGGTAAACCCCATGCCTTGGCTAGACGTTGGCGTAGCTGGTGGCTGCTCTTCCAGATCCGCCGTGATGAGAGTGCGTCCCACTGCGGCCGCAGCTGCGGCCATGGCTGTGGGGTCGATGGTGTCGCTACTCGACGCGATGCCTCCGTCGATGTGGAAGCACTCACGCGTGGGGTTGTAGTTGTCGGAGTCGGAGTCGGGGCTGCCGGAGTAGAAGATGGGGAACTGCCCATGCCACTCCTCCTTCAGCTATCGTCGGAGCATACCAAGGGTGTAGTGTCTCTGGCTGGGGTCCCTCGACGGCCTTGGATACTATGGGATCGGCATGGGTGCCTCCAAACGCGGAGTGGTGCACAGGAGGTGCCCGGGACGGTCCTCGTAAATGCCGAGACTGGAGCGTACAACAGCGGAGTACGTCCCGGCGTTGTTGTCCAGGCCGAACGGGAACTGCTAGTGAGTCCCATATATCCCATGTGGCAACAGATCGGGTGGCACTGAGGCCGCACCCGCCGGAGAGGAGGTACCCGACTCCCTCGGCGAACGCATCGTGAAGGCGGAGTCTGGGTCACCGCTGAGGCCTCCGAACTCCTCCTCCTATCCCAGGCATAGGTCTGCCAGGTTCCCAACTAGGGACCCTGCGTCCTCAGCCGGGAATGAGGAAGCAGAGGTGGATGTCGTCTCGGAGCGGCGATGGTGGTTGTGCCGGCCAGCCTCCTCCTGGGCGCTGAAGCATGGTGACGAGACTGGCGAGGGGCCCGTTGCAGGGGCCCAGGACTGCTTTCGCTCGGATCTCCGACCGAGAGCAGGACCTTGTCTTGGCCATGGCCTAGCGACATGAACTCCAAGCTCCAGAACCAGATCACTGTAGCGAACGAAAGTGATGGTACGGAGTCTACCATCCAAAAAACGGCGGGAAGCGGCTGTGACACGCAGATCCCCTACCTGGCGCGCCAACTGTCGGTGTTCAGACCCAGGGGGCCCTAAGCCAACGAGTAAATTGTACTGTGTGCTCCCTAATCCAGATGGTTATGCAAGAAGAACACAAGGGTTTATCCTAGTTCGAGCAAAGAAGGCCCTACGTCCAGCGTGGGAGGAGATGTCATATTATCTTGCACTGAAGTGCTTGTACAGGGGGATACAAGCGAGTGTGTATGAGAAGAGATGGGGAACAAGGCCTAAGTCTAGGAGCGCTAGCCCTATGCCTTGCTGTGTGCGTGGTGTGACTTAGCGAGTTCAAGTGAGCTCTCCCTTCTCTCGTTTTTTCCTACAGCTAGCCCAGCGCCCACTTTTATAGGCCAAGGAGGGGCATGGGTGTACAGGAGACCCTAATGGTGCTGTGAGGGCTGTCGTAAGCGATGACGCCGATGTGGGATGCCGATCATGTCGTCGGTGCTATAGAAGTGTGTCCTGGGCATGGGTCGCCCTGCGCCGACGTGCTTGGAGTCGATGGCTATCCTTCATGTGTGGCATAACGACGCCTGTAGGTGGTCAGTGAAAGTCTCGTGCCCATGCGGGGGTGTGCGAATCCCTATAGACGTCGCGTCGGGGGCTGTTGGGGTGCTGACTGGAGGTGTTGAGGTCCAACTCGAGAGGTGGCCGAGGGGGTCAAGGCCCCAATGTATAAGGCCAAGCCCTGGAAGTGCGGTATGTATATTGGTAAATGTGCCTCGAGGAGGCGCCTGGTAGTGTATAGCGCTCGGTATGGCGTCGCAGTGTAGTACGAACCACCGATTCCTCGGGTATGGGTGGTAAAAGAAGGATTTGACCATTGTACCTGGCCACTGTAACTGCACTGTAGCCGTGAGGTTAGGCAGGAGTTGGTGGGGGCATTAAATGCTTTGGATCCCGTACAAGAAGTAGGTGAGCTGAAGGGGGAGTGGCAATTGACGGGGGGTCGTCCGCCTGCAAGGAGATCCATCACTCGACGGGGGGTCGGCCGCCCATGATGCGCTCCGTCACTCCAACGGGGGGTCGTCCGCCCGGATGGAGATCTGTCACTTGAGGGGGGGTCGTCCGCCCGGGCGGACATCCGTCATTCGAGGCTCCCCGTCGAATAGGAGGTCTTGACTTGGATGCTGCTCGTGGGCCGGCCTAGCATGGCTCGATGCATGCTGGTGGACTCTTATCTCTCAGGCCGGTTGCGGCTTTTTTGGTGATTTGGGTTTAATTGTTCAGGGAATAATTTTCCTGGATTGAGGTTTAGGATACCCCTTATTTAGGTACCCGACAACATCCAACATGCTTTTGAAATGAAACAGTGAATAAACATGCATGAATAAGGCAATTGTGATATGAACCTGCTAGGGTTTGTGGTCGATCTTTCGATGAGAGGCGTGAGATAACTCGATTGGTGGATGGAGATGACGTTCACGGCCCGACTACAGCCTTCCAAGACCGCGCCTTAGCGACCGATACACCACTTCCAAAGGCCGTCACGATCTTGTGGAGCGTGACAACCAGCCACTAGGGCTCCCGTCCTGCAAGCAATCAAAAAACTAGCAAGAACGAGGAAAGAAGCACTGAAATTGCAAGATGTAATTAAAAGTTTCAATCTGAATCTTATTATGAGTGGGGTTCCGAAAACAAGGAGACGGGCGGCTGGATCAGCACGCGCGCCTTCAAGCAAGTAGCGACGGCTAAACTTGACCTAAACAAAACCCAAGTGTTCCTGGTGGCGGCTATGGGGAATATAACATGGGGAGGATGACCACAAGAGAGTTTGGGTCGTTCTCCAAACCTAGGACACGTCCCTATTGGACTCCAAACGATACAAGCCCATTAGGCTAAATTAAGGTGACGCAGCACCCTTGACAGAAAGACCTCTCAGTAGTTTTTGGCCTATTGACGCCGCCTCTGGACAGAAATGAGTATGAGACCCGATCCATATGAAAATAGACTTGACAAGCTTTCCAACAAGTCCTGATTCATCCCAAACCGACTCCGTATGTAACCGTGGTGACCGTAACGAATTGGAGGTGTGCTGCAGTCCAAATCCAGCCTACGCAAGTCCTTTTCCCTCTTGGTCTTCTCCTTGATTCCTAATTAAAACAAAAGTGCATGTGTCTCCAAGATCTAAACAAGATGGACAAGAACTCAAGAACGAACTCACTTGATGATTAAGTTTGCGAGCACGCGCACGAGTAATAGGACCAGCAAGTATTGGCGTGGCTGACTTGGATGTATGATTAGTGTTGATGTCCTCATCATCCTCCCTTTCTTGAATTTGAGTCGTCCTGGACTCAAACTCATCTTCCTCACCCAAATAAGGCTTCAAATCTGTAATGTTAAATGTGGGACTAACCCCAAAAGCTGCAGGAAGATCAAGCTTATATGCATTCTCATTAACACGTGCTAGCACTTTAAAAGGACCATCAGCTCTAGGCATCAATTTTGATTTTCTCAATTCAGGAAACCTATCCTTTCGCAAATGCAACCAAACCAAATCTCCCGGTTCAAGAATCAATTCCCTTCGACCTTTATCTCCAACAAACTTGTACTTAGCATTCATACGCTCTATGTTTTCTTTAGTGGTTTCATGCAGTTTTAGCATCAATTCAGCACGTTGCTTTGCATCAAAATTTAACCTTTCAGAAGTGGGCAAAGGCATTAAATCAATAGGAGCACGTGGTAAAAAACCATAAACAATCTCAAAGGGACACATCTTTGTGGTAGAATGCAGAGAACGATTATAAGCAAACTCAATATGAGGCAAACAATCTTCCCACAACTTAATATTCTTTTTTAAAACAGCCCTTAACATAGTAGATAAAGTTCTATTCACAACTTTAGTTTGACCATCAGTTTGAGGATGACAAGTGGTGGAAAATAAAAGCTTAGTCCCTAATTTACCCCATAAAGTTCTCCAAAAATGGCTAAGAAATTTAGCATCACGATCAGAAACAATTGTATTTGGCACACCATGCAAGCGAACAACTTCTCGAAAGAACAAATCAGAAATGTGTGTAGCATCATCAGTTTTATGGCATGGTATGAAATGTGCCATTTTAGAGAATCTATCCACAACCACAAAAACACTATCTCGCCCTTTCCTAGTCCGTGGCAATCCCAACACAAAATCCATAGAAATATCTTCCCAAGGAGCACTAGGAACAGGAAGAGGCATATACAAACCGTGTGGATTCAACCATGACTTAGCCTTTTGACACGTTGTGCAGTGAGCAACAAATCTCTCCACGTCTCGTCGCATCTTTGGCCAAAAGAAATGAGCAGCAAGAATTCCTCCGTCTTCTTCACTCCAAAATGCCCCATCAAACCACCTCCATGCGCTTCCTGCAGCAACAACAAGCGAACGGAGCTAGCTGGAATGCATAGCTTGTTAGCTCTAAACACAAACCCATCATTGATGATGAATTTGTTCCATGATTTCCCATCTTTACAATGCAGCAACACATCTTCAAAATCAGCATCATGAGCATATTGGTCTTTAATTGTATCTAACCCAAAGATCTTGTAATCAAGTTGATTTAGCAAAGTATATCTCTTAGACAATGCATCTGGAATGATATTATCCTTCCCTTTCTTGTGTTTAATAACGTAAGGAAAAGACTCAATGAATTCAACCCACTTTGCATGTCTACGATTCAATTTTCCTTGACTACGAATATGTTTCAATGATTCATGATCAGAATGTATAACAAATTCTTTGGGCCACAAATAATGCTGCCATGTTTCTAGCGTCCGAACAAGAGCATATAATTCCTTGTCATATGTAGAATAATTCAGCAGAGGTCCGCTCAATTTCTCACTAAAGTATGCAACAGGTTTGCCTTCTTGTAACAAAACACCACCCAATCCAATTCCACTAGCATCACATTCAAGTTCGAAAGTCCTATTAAAATCTAGGAGTTGGAGCAGAGGTGCATGTGTTAACTTATCTTTTAGCATGTGGAAAGAATGCTCTTGTGCTTTGCCCCATGAAAAGGGCACCCCCTTCTTTGTTAGCTCATTCAAAGGTGCAGCAATGGTGCTGAAGTCCTGCACAAAACGGCGATGGAAACCAGCAAGTCCTAGGAAACTTCGCACTTGTGTGACCGTCGTGGGTACAGGCCATCCCTGTATAGCTTCCACTTTGGCTTTATCAACCTCAATTCCCTATGGAGTAACAACATAGCCAAGAAACGATACTCGATCGGTGCAGAAAGTGCACTTCTCAAGGTTACCAAATAAACGTGCATCACGTAGAGCATTAAAAACAGCACGTAAGTGATCAAGATGTTCATCCAAGGATTTGCTGTAAATTAGTATATCATCAAAATAGACTACAACAAATTTCCCAATCAAAGCACGCAAAACCTCGTTCATTAATCTCATGAAAGTACTAGGTGCATTAGTTAACCCGAAAGGCATGACTAACCACTCATATAAACCGAACTTAGTTTTGAAAGCAGTTTTCCATTCATCTCCCAATTTCATACGAATCTGGTGGTACCCACTACGCAAATCAACTTTCGAAAACACAACAGCACCACTCAATTCATCAAGCATATCATCTAATCATGGAATAGGGTGTCGATATCGAATGGTGATATTATTAATAGCCCTACAATCAACACACATACGCCATGTTCCATCTTTCTTAGGCACTAAAATGACTAGAACAGCACAAGGACTAAGAGACTCACGCACATAACCTTTGTCTAGTAGCTCTTGCACTTGTCACTGAATTTCCTTCGTTTCTTCCGGATTTGTCCTGTATGGCGCACGGTTTGGCAAAGATGCACCAGGAATAAGATCAATTTGGTGCTCAATCCCGCGTATTGGTGGCAGCCCCGCTGGTATCTCACTTGGAAACACATCTGAGTACTCCTGCAAAATGTTAGCAACAGCAGGAGGCAAAGAACGTTGCATATCCTCAATGGAAAGCAAAACATCCTTGCATAGCAAAACATAAGCAACAGAGGTGGATGCATTGAACTCATTAATATCAGATTTCATAGCAAGCATACATCGTCCTTTCAGTTTTATCTCATCCTTCTTATCAACAACAGATTTGTCATTTTTATTGCTCTCAATCCGTGCCTTTGTAGCCCTAGCAACATTGGTTTGCATAATAGCTTCAGGAGACATAGGGTGCAACACAATTTTTCAATCATGGTATAGAAAAGAATATTGATTTGATCTGCCATGATGCATAGAATCTCTATCAAATTGCCAAGGTCTACCTAACAGAATATTGCAAGCTTGCATAGGCACAACATCACATTCAACAATATCTTTGTATGATCCGACGGAAAAATTAATTCGCACAAGTCTAGTTACCTTTGCCTTACCACTGTTGTTCAGCCACTGAATGTAGTAGGGATGCGGGTGTGGTTTGGTGGTGAGGGCAAGCTTCTGCACCATATCGCTGCTTGCCAAGTTGTTGCAGCTACCTCCATCAATGATCATGCTACACGAACGCTCCTTGATGACACATTTGGTTTGAAATAAGTGTGTCGCTGATTTTGCTCGGCCTCCTCCATTTGTGCACTAAGCACTCGTTGTACAATCAAGCTCTCATAGTGGTCCGCGTCACCTGCAGTAATATGTTCTTCTATGTGTTCCTCACTACCTGCACGGTCAGCCGCAAGCAACGCAAGTGTATATTCATCATAATCACTAGCAGACGAACACTCACCATCTTCTTTAACAATCATAACACGCTTGTTTGGACAGTCACGCATCACATGCCCATATCCCTTGCACCTGTGACATTGGATGTTGCTTGTTCTACCTGTCGATGCCACGGATGATGTACTCGCAGCAGGCTTTTGCGTTGTCTTCGCAATTGAATTGGTGGGGGCAGCATGAGTCTTCTCACTGGACGATGGTGTAGGAGTACGTTTGGACGGAGTTGTAGACGTGCGTTGCTGCCATGAGTTAGTTTTCCCTGCAGAAATATTATTCCTTGCGCTAGCACGTCGTCCCTGCACTTCCCTTTCAGCTTTACAAGCAAGATGAAACAAACGGGTCATGTTAGTATAATCTTTATATTCAAGGATGTCCTGGATTTCACGATTTAGCCCGCCCAAAAATCTAGCCATAGCAGATTCCTCTTCCTCCTGTAAGTTACAATGCAGCATTCCCATTTGCAATTCTTGATAGTATTCTTCTACACTTTTAGCACCTTGGCTTAATTGCTGCAACTTTTTTAGCTTATCACGGGCATAATAAGATGGAACAAATCTAGCTCTCATGGCTCGTTTTAGCGCACCCCAAGTTTTAGGTATGTTATTAGGATTTTTCTTGCCATATTCTATCCACCAAACAGAAGCAAAATCCGTAAACTCGCTAGTAGCAGCCCTAACACGTGTACTCTCCGGAAAGTCATGGCATGCAAACTTTTGATCAACAGCAATCTCCCAAGTAATATATGCATCAGGGTCATATTTTCCATCAAAAGGAGGTACTTTAAATTTAATCTTACTGAAAGCATCATCATTATTGCGTAACTCGTGTCGGCGGCGGCCACCCATACCTCTACGGTTGTGACGTAGGCGACGTCGATCACGAGTGTCTCGGTCATCATGTTCAGTATCAGCTGTGTATTCTTCATAATAACTACCATCCTCTCGTTCTTCCTCCTCCTCCTCTTCCTTATGCTTGTCTTTGTCATCATTGTGGAGGTCATCAAAACGCCTTAAAAGAGCAGCAATGGTTTTGTCCATATTAGCAACGGACATCTCCAAACTTGTAAGCTTGTTGTTTGTGGTAACCTGCGTACCCTCTAACTGCCCAAGCTTCTCATTCGTCACCTGCAAGTCGTTATCCAGTTCCTCCGTGTGTAGCTTCACCTGTCTTTCAAAATGTTGTATGATGCCCTTTGTGCGAGGTGAATGTGCCATTCGGTTTTCTTCGTTAGACCCTGACATGGTTCAAAGACAAAGACAACAAGAAACCAAGTGAAGAAATAAAAGTCCTACAACTACTAGGATGTAGCTACAGGAAGTCGCTCGCTCTCCACTTGTTACACACGTTCTTACCAATTCTTACCTTGCTCGACAGGAGGGGTCGTCTACCAACAAGTCTGCAGCAATGGATGAAGTGTATCGGTGCCGCAGCACAAGACCTGTCAAGCTGTAGAATATGTGGAGCTATAGGTGGGCTGACACAAGGAACGAACTAGCACCACGTTAGTTAAGAAAAAACAAGTTGAATGATCGTTCAACCGGTGGTATGGTGCTGGTCCTAGCCTAGACCGTGCTAGAGACGCGAGCCTAGACACAAAGGAAAGCACAACACATCCGCTGAACTAAAAAAAAACAAAAAGGTCAGCCCCTTTTCCTTTGATTCTTTCTCTGTTTTTTTCTCTTTTTTTTCTTTTTTTTAATCTCTTTTTTTTATGGGACACTCAAGACTGATTATATGAGCAAGAAGACTGTGAAAGAGCAATTCACCACACACACTCTCTCTCTAGATAC
The DNA here is from genome assembly GCA_023333625.1 of Bothriochloa decipiens. NCBI lineage: Eukaryota > Viridiplantae > Streptophyta > Magnoliopsida > Poales > Poaceae > Bothriochloa > Bothriochloa decipiens. The sequence goes on along the minus strand of CM041632.1, from coordinate 37,436,946 downwards.
TTTGCCACGCGTATTGATATAAAATACTTTGCTGCGTGACTTGTATGATATTTGTAGCACAAGGTTAACTGACTCCTTGTCCGACTGGAACTTCTAATTCTACTCAGACTCGGCCAATATGGAGGGAAGCCGATTCGCTGTCCAATTGGAACTTCCAATTCTTCTCAGACTCAGACAACAGAGAGGGATAACCAATTCCTTATAGGATTAGAACTTCAACTCAGATTCGGATATGGCAGTGCGTGCTGTGATAAAACTGTGACAAGAACCCGAAACTCTAAGGGAATAAAACTAGAACCAGCAACTCGACCAATCCGATGCAACCGAACACTCAACAAGCCCTAACCAAATAGTGCTAGCCACGGCTCAAAGGTTCTTGGATTGCAGGAAACGAATCTACTATATTTTTTGGCTTTTCTGGACTATAGGACAAAAACAACAGCGAAGGATTGGAAGTCTCTCACCGATAAACCTTGCTCTGATTACAATTGATATGAACCTGCTAGGGTTTGTGGTCGATCTTTCGATGAGAGGCGTGAGATAACTCGATTGGTGGATGGAGATGACGTTCATGGCCCGACTACAGCCTTCCAAGACCGCGCCTTAGCGACCGATACACCACTTCCAAAGGCTGTCACGATCTTGTGGAGCGCGACAACCAGCCACTAGGGCTCCCGTCCTGCAAGCAATCGAAAAACTAGCAAGAACGAGGAAAGAAGCACTGAAATTGCAAGATGTAATTGAAAGTTTCAATCTGAATCTTATTATGAGTGGGGTTCCGAAAACAAGGAGACGGGTGGCTGGATCAGCACGCGCGCCTTCAAGCAAGTAGCGATGGCTAAACTTGACCTAAACAAAACCCAAGTGTTCCTGGTGGCGGCGCTATGGGGAATATAACATGGGGAGGACGACCACAAGAGAGTTTGGGTCGTTCTCCAAACCTAGGACACGTCCCTATTGGACTCCAAACGATACAAGCCCATTAGGCTAAATTAAGGTGACGCAGCACCCTTGACAGAAAGACCTCTCGGTAGTTGTTGGCCTATTGACGCCGCCTCTGGACAGATATGAGTATGAGACCTGATCTATATGAAAATAGACTTGACAAGCTTTCCAACAAGTCCTGATTCATCCCAAACCGACTCCGTATGTAACCGTGGCGACCGTAATGAATTGGAGGTGTGCTGCAGTCCGAATCCAGCCTACGCAAGTCCTTTTCCCTCTTGGTCTTCTCCTTGATTCCTAATTAAAACAAAAGTGCACGTGTCTCCAAGATCTAAACAAGATGGACAAGAACTCAAGAACGAACTCACTTGATGATTAAGTTTGCGAGCACGCGCACGAGTAATAGGACCAGCAAGTATTGGCGTGGCTGACTTGGATGTATGATTAGTGTTGATGTCCTCATCAAATTGATCATGATATGACATAATTGAACAAGATGAAAACATATACAAGTCATTCATGGAACATGCTGTAGTATTTGAAACAGTAAAGGAAAAGCTAGATCAGCTATCTTGATAAACATTAAAGCATAGAACCATTAGTCGATCTAAGTTAACCGATACGATATGTAAAGATCCTACACACATTGCAATAATCCAGATTAAAACTAAAAGATCTACTAAACTTGTTGAATTTTAAATCTAAAGACCAAGTCGCGCCCAACAAACCCCAAAGGACTTGTCAAATTTGAAATCTTCAGACCAACTCGTGCCCAACAAGCTTAATGAACCAACTAGTGTTTAAACAGATACATGCACGTAGTGTTATAGGTGAAGCTCTGGCAAATCGGCTAAATAACCGATCTCGACATGGGAATGAACTAGCTGCACAAACAGCTCTAAAAACAAAGCCTACTAACCGATGGCGTCTGAATCCAGATGCCATCTTAGTGAGATCAGTAACTTAATCCACTGCAACCACTAAAACCCCCAGAAGAGATTAACAAGCTTTACCATAAAACCATCTATACCCTAGAACGTGCCACATGTCACGAACAAGATTGATATGATCTAGCTAATGCAAGCACAGTGCCAATCATCAGGGCATAAGAACAAACATGACAAGCATTGATGACAATTGAATCTAAGAAGATATAAGCTGAACCTACTAATCTTGATCAGGCAATGATGTTGGTATAAATAAACAAATAATATAAAGCAATCAACATCGGTAACTTAATGAATCTACTAGGTTGCCAAGCCTAATAGAGCCGATAACTAGCCATGTCAATGAATCACAAGGGGTCAGACGGAGCCGATGCAGCCTTATCAAACGAAAACACCAGCCAAAACACAAGCCATGATGGTACTTACAGCGAACCAGAGGTTGGTCAATGCTGATGCAGCCTAGCTGTGAAGAACTCACTAAGATCTACGTTACTCCTACTCCTAAGGGTTTGGCCAGAGCCAAAAGATTGTTGTATTGATTGTCGAGAGAGTTTTACAGGTGCCGGGGCTTACATATTTATACCCTAGGCTTTGACCAAGTCCTAACCTGACACAACTTGCAAAATAAGGAAATAGACTAGAAAACTAAGACTCGTAACTTGGGCCCTACTATTCCATCCTGTAGAGTCCCAGGCCATCAATGCGCCATCTTCTGTCAAGCCAGATCAGAGTCGACGTGGCTTGATTTCTCTAGATAGCCAATTCAAGTTAGCCGATCCGCTCCAATTTAGCTTAACCTTCACCAAACAGTTGTTACCGGCATTTAGCCGATTCCCGGCAGAGTCTTCTTGAAAAGGCTTCAACTACGCGCCTGCCAGTCCAAATTTTGGTGCAAACAGAAGGTAATATGGGTAAGTTTGAAAGTCAGAATAGTTTACTTTAATCTAGAGGAGAATTCTTGTTTGAACGCATGTGTACTTTTGATGCGTGAAAGCATTGTAGCAACTCCTGATCTATTGCTGAGTTTAGCTTTGCTCAGGGACGAGCAAAGGTTAAGCTTGGGGGAGCTTGTTGACGGTAGTTAACGTCAATTTTTAACCATCAACATAGCATGAGAAAGGACCTAAATATAAATATCATCTAAAGATAGGGGTTACACTGATAGAATTCTAGGAGTTTTGGTGAATATCTATTTCTACAGGGGTTATCAGTAAATGACCAAAAAAGGCCCACATGTAAGGTTTACATAGAGAGAAAGACCCACGCATACACCAAAAGACTCTAGAAGACATGGGGAGAGGGGCCACCAGAGGTGGGACCCACCTGTCACAGAGACAGGGCGGGCTCCCAAGCCTCTAGGGTGGCCGCCCTACCCCCTGCACCAAACATGTGCAGGCACACAGATCGTGCCCCCACCGTCATTGAGGATCAATAATAACCGTTCATCAATGTCGGTTTGATCTGATGCTGGAGAATAAACATGACATGGATCGATGACGTGGCAGTTCCTTAGGGGCTACTCCACCCAGGGCTATATAAGGAGGGCGCCCCTCTAGCCTAGGGGCCATATCTCTACTACAGAACAAAAGCTAGGGTTTCAATTCTTCATCCAAGTAGAAGAGGGTCCCTCTAGTTCATCTAGTTCTAGCCCTAGTTCATCTAGTTCTAGTTCAAGTTCATCTAGTTGTATCTAGAAAATTAGGGGGAGAGAAGAGGAGAGCGGAGGAGGAGCCGTGCTTGTCGAATCTTTCTCAACATTGTATCCTTGCAGCAACTGGTTCGTCCTTCAGTGCTCTCCAGGTTCTTCACTTCATAATTCCTGAGTTCTTTATTTACTTTTAATATTTACATTCAAGTTATTTATTGGATTCCCGCTTGCATCAGGTGCTCTAGTCTTTGCAATGCTAGGGTAGTAATTAATAGATTAGGCATGGTGCTTAGTCTTACAATTACCGAAATTGTGCCCAATCCTACGGATTGTTGTGGTAGCCTCAGGGTAGTGACAGCCCTGAAGGTTGACGTATTCCACCTTGTTCAAATTGGTGTTTGTAGGACCGTAGTCAGAACTTCCTAGCCCCCTTCTCATCTCTTTCTGTGGCTAGTGCTCTGATGTCTCGAAGTAAGTAATCTTGAAGTAGCCTTGATTCTTAGATCAACTAAAGAACTCTTAGGAAACATCCTGTCTTCCCACCAAAAACATATAGTTACCCTTGGGCTATCTTGAACCTCAATTAGTGCACTTCGTGTTCCACGTGGAAAATTGATACCTTGGAATACTCCCGGGTGAAAGCTACATCGATATCCATGCGCTTGCGGATTTAGCTGTGTGTGTTTAAAATAACCAATAGAACCTGCTGCCCGATTCGAGTAAAACACGGAGCAACACGACGTGTAAACTTTCATATCTTAGGCGGATTGTAATAGGAAAGAGTAAGAAACTCCTAGTTTAGCACTCATTCTTAGAATCCAACTAGGAAACACGGAACCAGCAGCAGGCCTTGCCCTATATAAGGCCGCTGAGGGTACCCCTTGTAAACAGCGACACACAAACGCCTCGCAACTAGGCACAAGCGCACACACAATCCCTCATACCCATCAATACAACGCAACAGGCTAACGCCGACCAGATATAAGGGTATTTACTCGACACAAGTCGAGGGCCCAAACCAGTATAAATTGTCTGTCTTGTCAAGCTTATTGCCGTAATCGCCGAGTTCCGTAGTTCGCTAAGCTCCTCTGAACACAAACACCCTCCCGGGTACTCCCGGTGGTAGGCTATCGGTGATAAAACATTGATAGCTAGCGTACTAGGTAGGGGCTTTCGGTGGATTGTACACCGAGAGTTCGGCAGACCTCACCTTCAAGATGAGTTTTTCACTTTGTTTTTGGCTCCTGGGTCTGTGAGGCTGATGGCAAAGGCAAGCTCCAAAGCTGTCTGATCAAGGGACAAGAGCTTGACGACATCAAGATCAACGCCATGGAAGAATTTTGACTCGCCGAAAGTTAGTGACACTCTCGACTTCGGACCTGGATCGGGAAGAAGACCATGAAGCCGACTCAGAGAAGAATTCAAAGACCGTTTTCAACTCCAAAGACGTCCTCAGGGTTTTAGATCCGACTTGGAAAGAAGAAGACTATGAAGCCAATTCAGAGAAGAACCTGAAGACCGTCTCCAACTCCAAGACCTTCATCAAGTTTCCCAACTCGCTTCCATACGGTTCATGCAACTCGGCATCCATAGTGCAAGAGTACTTGGAGAAGCCGTAAGTGCATAATCCATGGCAGATGAGGAATGAACTAGCCTGCTGAGCCAGCTACTTCGGCCCGCAACTACCACGGAAGAGGCAAAGCAGATTAGGAAGAATTTCGCACTAACTGAAGCACAAGAAGAGCTATTTATGACCGCGACCGAGGAGAATTGCGTAATACAGTGGACAAGTTCTTTTCCTACTGAGGGGGCACCATTCAACCATCTCTTTCAAGAACTACCCTTCCTGGAGGAAAAGAACTCACTATTTTGTCTTTCGATACTGTTGACTCAGTAGAAGAAGAACTCACAATGAGCCTAGGAGGCTGAAGAGAAGAACCGTTTGCATGGCCAATGTAGTTGAACTACCCGCTTCGCCCAAGACACTAGAAGTACGCTCGTCGGACGAATCTGAAGCTAACATATCTGAAGAAGAGCGCACGGAGGAAGATGAAAGTGAAGGCCACAAGCAGTCAAGGATGAACAGGAATCAGTGCAGAGTCAGTAGGAAGAACAAGGCTAGGCGTAAGAAGCAAGCATGGACCAAGTACAAGAAGGATCGTATAACCTACAACAAAATGAAGGCAGAGAAGCAAGCATCTGAGTTTGATGAACAAGAAAAGATCAATGAAGTTGCTAAACAACTCGAATCATTGAAGAAGGCACAAAGAGAGAAAGAAGCCGCACAGAAAAAGATCCAAGAACCCAAACAACCAACCATCGGGGCACAGCAGAGTGGGCAACCCGCTATCGCTGATCAACAGGGTGGACAACTCTGAAGATCAATCTTCACCAGATTAGGGCTGGAAGGGAGCAACAACATGAGGGGTGGAACAGCAAACCATTGGCATTCATGACAACCACCTCCTCAGAGGTCTGAAGAACCCAACCATACCACCCCCAAGGAGGCCAGAGCAAAGCAAGATGACGAGCGAGCAAGAAGGCTATGGTGAATCAGAATACAGGTCACAATACAGAGAACCAAGACCTCAACACAGGAGATCGCCATCGCCAGAATAGATCAGGAAGGATAATTATGATAGATTCCCATGCTTCGCGGGGAGGCTGTAAGACCTGAAGTTGCCCCACAAGTTCAAACCATCAAATCACTCAAAATACAATGGGAAGGAAGATCCAAAGCAATGGCTCAGAGTCTACTCACAATCTATCAAGCTAGCTGGAGGAAATGATGACCTCAAAGCCCTATTTTTTCCAATGGTGCTAGAAGCAATGCCACTACAATGGTTCGACAAACTACCCGCAGGGTCCATCAGATATTGGAGCGACTTGCAAAAGCAATTCTGCAGTCACTTTGCAGGGATTATCATACATCCAATGACAGCGACTGTCAAAGTTTTATCACCGATAGCCTACTGCCGGGGTACCCGGGAGGGTGTTTTTGTTCGAAGGAGCTTAGCGAACTACGGAACTTGGCGATTATGACAACATGCTTGACGAGACAGACGATTTTATACTGGTTCGGGCCCTCAACTTGATGAGAGTTAGGGAGAGCGGAGCTGTGCTCCGATTCTGGAGAAGTCTTTAGAGATTCGGTATGTCTTTGCATCTACTCTTTGCAAGACTTATGCTTTAATATATTTATCTTCTCTATGTACTTCTATGCCTATCATTCGATTGCTTAGTATAGTTGTTATACCTTAGCATGGGATCTCCACTCGCATCGAGTGCTCTAGTTATCTTAAGTGATTAGAGTAGTAATTGATAGTGTAGACATGGTGTCTAGACTAGAGGTTACCTGAGATTGCACCCAATCCTACGGATTGTTGTGGTAGCCCTAGGATCATGACAGTCCTGATGCCGACGTATTCCACCTCGTTCGGGTTGGTGTTTGTAGGACCGTAGCCGGACCTTCCTAGCCCCTTCTCACCCCTTTCCATGGCTAGTGTTCTGGTGTCCCAAAATGCTATTGTGTGATCGCTATATCTATCCATCCCTGTTAGTTTAGAACCCAAGTACTATAGAAGAATATAGGAACCTTGATCTCAACTGTTGTCCTCTCACTTTAGCTAGCTACTCATTTATCATAGAATTCTCCTATGTGTGCTTTCTTTCATATATCCTATCAATTATCATTTACCCCTGCTCTAGTCTAGTTGGTTTACTAAGTTAGTAGATACATGATGGTGAATTATCAGATTCTTTAACCCACGCTTCCCTATGGTAAAATATAAATAACGATACCTGGATACTCCCGGTAAAATGTTACCATGGTATTTTCTGTGCACTTGCAGAATCCTTCATATTTTCGTTGCACCTAATTTATACCAACAAGCATTTTTGGCGCCGTTGCCGAGGAAGAATTTGGCATAAATATTTTGATAATGATCTTGATATCTGCTAATTTTGTGTAGCACTAGCTTTAGTAGGATTACCCCATGTTCTATTGAGTTGTGGAATAGACAAGACAACAGATGCGTTTCGACCCTTCGGCAAGATTCCACAAGAAAAAAATAAAGAAATATTGACGAACCCAGGGTGCCTGAACATCAACATTCATCAACATTGGAACCCTGCCATCTCACAGGTATGTGTGTATACATATATATTATTTCTAACCATGTGTAGATTGGAGAAAAGTCATCGTCCCCAGAATTCAACTAATATCTCTTGTGATGAACAACGAAGTAGCACTACTCACTACCTTCATGTGGGTCATGGTAAGTATGATCAAGAAAGGTGAGATAGTCTTGCTCATGGACTTTAAATTTATGAGTAGTTATCTTTTAAGTTCTTGCATCTCATTGCATGTTTGCTTTCAATAATCATTGTGCTCCACCTAGTTTATTATGTTTCCTCATTAGTCCACTACATGTTTACATTAATCATTCATGCATTCACTCCATCTAGTTATTTTTGTTTTCTCATCCATTGTATGTTTAGTTTCTTGCGTGCATCCATTTCTTTTATATCTAAAAGAAAATAAAAAATGAAATAAAAAATATTTATATTCCTCACCATGATCATACTCTTTCATCTCTTTTTGAGTAAATCTCTGTTGTGCTTTCTTGCTGCCTTTGTCTGCCATAGTATGCTTTGGTTTGGAAGTGCGCCTAAAGTATTTCCAAAGGTTTTTAAATTAAGCGTGGTGCTTAGGTTAAATTGCCTTCCTTAATTAAATTAGACATGGAGTCTAGTTTGGTTATTGAAGTAAAAGATTCTAGTGTAGACAGTGGTTATTTTGTTAGACTAACCCCTACAGAAAACTTTCAAATACAATTTGGATAAGTCAAGGGATGAACTCACATTAGAGATGAAGCAAGGCATATGATGAACTTCAATAACTTTGCACAAAAGACACAGCTCCCATCCATCATTGGTGGAAGAATTCTAAGTATCAAAGATCGCTCACTTTGTCTATTACTACAAGTTACCTTTTCCTTGAACCATGTTAGAGTGCCAAAAAAA
>CM041632.1:37294570-37427981 GCA_023333625.1 Bothriochloa decipiens | reverse complement strand
TGTCCACTAACATTTTGTGGGAAAAAGGAAAGTGAACACATCGTAGCATTGACTCTTCTCAAGACTCAAGCTAGGATGCAAATGAGAAGCACTGTGCAACTCACCTCATATTAGCCAATCAGAGACCTGCTCTTATTGTCCTTGAAGACACCATCTTGCACATCAACAACAAAGACAAGGATGGCATTCCAATATGTCAAAGCATCCTTGTATCAACTTACATCGGTCAATGGTGGATTGTCGACTAAGATCTAAAGGACCATGAACAACCATGATTGCAAGATGATGTACTTGTGTCATTGGAGATGAAGCTTTTATGCAATTCTCGAGGAAGTTCCTTTCTTGACCATCAAGATGGCTGGCGTATCATTTAACAGAACAACTCATTGCCATGCCACTAGAAGACAAGGACCATCAGGGAGGAACTCAAGTTTGCATCTCCAATGAACATTATCTCGTCAACCAAGAATTAAGAAAATCAAGAATGGATGATGAAAGAAGAGCATACAACTTTCCGCATGGTCATCTCCTAGATTAGATACTTCTATGAAAAAAACAGAATGCAAAGAGAGGTCTTTGCTCAAGGGACCGAAAATAAAGAGCCCTCTCCAACAGCGTCAAGTGGAAGAAAAGTTCAAGCTTGGGGGAGGAAGGTTGATGATTCCTCTAAAGATGATCCAACAATGCCCTTCCTCCTCTAACACCCTCGTCGCTCTAGCATGCTGGTTTGCAATCCCTCTACTCACACTTACTTTCTCTCTACAAGTTTGAATGATTCTTACTCCATAAATACTAATAAAACTTAAGAAAAAATAAAATCAATCCTTGAGAGAAGAAGTAATGGTGAGTAAATGCTCTATGCTAATTAAACTTTTCAAGCCAACTTTTCTATAGCATAGAAATTGACCTTTAGCTTTACTCTATCCTTGTTATTGTTTGTACATTCCTTCGGGTAGGTGTTATCCACTAATGCTCCGCAGAGAAGAAACAATGAGTGAAGCAAAAGGTCTGGATAATTTAAAAAGATAAAGATGAGGAAGGAGAAAGAAGGAGTGCAAATCTAGAAGACAAGATGCACATAAACAAGTGTCAAGGAGAGAAGCAAACTCTAAGAAGAAGGAAAGGACCACTACAAGCATCTACTCTTCATCACAGGGGTGCTCCTGTGACAAAGATACACTTCAAATTGCTAGACAAACAAAGAACATGAGTGACACCTTCCTCAGAGTTACCATCTCAAGAGGCGCATTTATCAAGGTCTCTACCTTTGGGATCAGATGATGTGCCTAAGGAGCGGACATAACAAGAAGTCTTGTTCGAAGGACTTGAATCATCGAACCCTCGCCAAGGAGGTAAACTTGGTAGTTATCCATATTTCCCTTTTCAGCATTGCATAAGTTTTTCTTTTAGCATATTTACTTTGTTACATCTGCATTAGAAAAGAAAATAAAAATGTTATTGCATTGCATCCTGAAAATGCTAAGCCCCATGTGAGTAATTCTCCAGTGTGTAACAACCCGCATAGATTTTACCGTGGTGGCATAAAAATGTATTCTTCTTTGTTGCATTTTCTCTTGCATCATATAGAATATAAACATTGCAAAAATATTGAAAGAGAGATCATGATAAATGATGATGTTCTAGATGCTCAAAGCTTAGATATTTATCACTAACACTTAATCAGTTACACAAGCTTTGTTGTCTATTTGAGCTTCACAGGATTTGAAGGATCAAGAAGAGCTAACAAGCAAGTAGATGTTATGTCCACTGGCGGAGTACTATCTCAATAGTCACCAACATTAACACTCCATGGGAGGAAATACAACCCCACTGCTAGTTTGCTACACTTCAAGAGTGAACGGCTATGCCAACATCCAGCTTGGGGGAGGGCATCCCCCGTGTATCCAGCTAAGTATTTCTTTCCCTCTATAGTTATTAGTATTGAATTTGCTTTGTTTAAAAATAATAAAATGATGCATAACCATAAAACCAAATAAAAATTTCTTTTTATAAACTATATATATGTCTAATGTGATCTTTAATTTTGAAATAAAAAGTGATAGTGTACAGTGGTTTGCCTGTTAATAAAATAAATTCTGAAGATAATCCCTTTGCATGGAAATGATGAGTAGTTGCTCTGCTGTAATTCCTTTCAAGTACCTAGTTTTCAGCCTCGAATTCTCCCGAGTTTTGGATAAGATTGTTTTGACCTAAGATTTGCTCTAAACTTGAAACTTGTGGGTAGCGAATGCTTGATCTAAGTCTAGGTAGTTGACAGATATGATATCAGAAGGTATGAGCTGCTGTTTATCTTGTTCCTAGTGACACTTGAGTTTTGGAGATTTATCTTTTGAAAAACTTAAAATGCTACATGATGAGTTCCTGTATGACAAGAGCTTAAATTCCTACCACAGTCATATATGCATGCTTGCTAGAATAGGTAAACTTCCACATTTATTTACTGCTTGTGTGCATTGAGTTTGGTCCAGCTGTGTCGACCCTTACGAACTTTTCATGAGGTTAAAATCAAGATTTCACACACACTTTGCACCCCTGCTACTTCTACCCTGGAAGTACGCACCACCATGTTCACCCATTTAGACTCATTCAAAAGTCTTCTACTCCTACACTGAGAGTGAACACCAAATATATTTTCCATAGGTTCTCCTTGTCTGCTAACCAAGTTTCAAAATAAATGCTCCCATGTTATCATCTTTCCTCTCAAATATTCTATTGTGTAGAGATTGGGCTATTAAAAAAGGAGTGAAAAAAAGTGTAGCAAAAAAAGAAGAGAAAAAGTGTGATGAAAAAATATTATATAGCAAGAGCCCCAGTGTTCAGTTCCTTAAAGTTCCTATCTTCCACCCCTTCTACCTTCCACAAATATTCTCTATTGTTCACTACTCATTTGCAACCACAAATGCACATCATGATTTGATTGTATGATGAGTTCCTCTGGATCCATGGTTGGATTAGGCAACATATGTATTGTAAGTATGTATGAGCTGTTTCTTTCCCACCTATGAACTCCATGTAATTTTACTAGTTATAGGGTGAGAGAGAGAAGACACAATGTTATTCTGCCTTATTCCAAAAAATACCACATATTCTGAGAGAAGAAGGCAAAACACCATTGTTGCCTTGGTGAGGATCCACAAATACCACATATGAGAGACCTGAGAGAGTCATACAAAGGAATCTATGAGTTTTATTTTGAAAACTTACAAAAACTCCGGAATGAAGGGTGATCGAAGAACTCGAGACATAGTGCTTGACTTGATTGTTCTGTCTTTCAATTGCTCAAGACCCAAGTGAAGGCAATAAGCCCCATGGTTGAAGGTAATATGGGTAACTTTGAAAGTCAGGATGGTTGACTCTAATCTGGAGGAGAATTCTTGTTTGAATGCATTTGTACTTTTAAGGCATGAAAGCATTGAAGCAACTCTCGATCCATTGCTGAGTTTAGCTTTGCTCAGGGATGAGCAAAGGTTAAGCTTGGGGGAGTTTGTTGATGGTAGATAACTCTAAATTTTAACCTCAACGAAACCTAAGAAAGGACTGAATTGCAAATACTATCTAGATATAGGGGTTACACGGATGGAATTCCATGAGTTTTGGTGAATCTATGTTTTACAGGGGTTAAACTAGAAAAGGAACAAAATCATCAAATATGTAAGGTACCTGTACTAGGGGGTACCCAAAACCCTCGACCAGGAGAAATAATCTCCAAATAATTAGCATAAATCTCCGGTAAAAAACTTGTCACATACCAAGCCCGCGGCTCTCTAAAAAAGACAAGACCCAACACTCAGGACACAAGCCATACTGGGCCGGCCCATGAATGGGATGCACCAACCCATGCGAGCCCCACCTCGACAGGGGCCCTCGAGTGGCGGAACTCGGCACAGGCGGTCGACCCCCCGTCGAGTGATGGATCTCCGTGCGGGGGACGACCCCCCGTCGATTGCCACTCCCCCTTCGGCTCACCTACTTCCTGTATGGGATCCAAGACATTTAATGCTCCCACCAATTCCTGCCTAACCTCATGGCTGTAGCATCGTCATAGTAGCCCAGTGGGTCAAATCCACCTTTTACCGCTCATCCTCGAAGCGGTGAATCGTGCTGTCACTGTTCCCATGTATTGAGCACTACGCCTCGTCAGATACCCCCTCGAGATGCATTCGTCAACATCCATACCCTATTTCCCGGGGCATGGTCTTATCCGCCCGGCCTCGGCCCCCTTTGACTACCCCTTGACTTGGACCTCGACGCCTCCGGTCAACGCTCCAACAACTCCCGACGCGACGTCAACAGGGACTCGCACGCCCTCCACAGGAGCTCCGGTCTTTCACCGACCATCACCGGCATCATCATGATGCGCCCGGAGGACAGCCATCATCTCCAAGCACGTCGCTACAGGGTAGGCCACGCTTGGTGCAGGCCTCTACAGCAACCATGATACGATCGGCATCACCCCCTCGACGTCATCACCTACGACAGCCCTAGGGTTTCTGTACACCTGAGCCTCCCCTTGGCCTGTAAAATGGGACGCCAGGGGCTAGTTTGAGGCATTCGAACAAGCATCAGATAGCACTCTAAGGCCTTCGTGCTCCGTAGCTAAAAGGCATAGGCATGGCACTGCTAGACTTAGGCCTTGTTCTCCACCCCCGTAAATATTCGCTCGCTTGTATCCCCCTATACAAGCACTTCGGTGCAGGATAATACAATCTCTCTGCCCCCGCTGGACATAGGGCCTTCTCTTGCCCGAACCAGGATAAAAATTGTGTGTTCTTCTTGCAGCACCATCTATATTAGGGAGCACACAACATCTCACTTGTTGGGTTCTCGTCCGCAGGACAGAACACTGACAGTTGGCACGCCAGGTAGGGGCACGACTTGTCACAGTCGACTTCCTGTCACCCTCCAGATGGCAGACTCCGTTCCACCACTTCCGTTTGCCACGGTGATCTGGTTCGGGAGCCTGGAGTTCATGTCGCTCGGCTGCGGCCTTGACATGATTCTACTCCCGCCCAGAGACCTGGGCAATAGTGACCATGAGCTCTCCCAGTCAAGGGGGCCGTGCGTCGGTCTTGCCGTTCTCGCCTCATGTCCATGGCCAAGAGACAGCGTGATCAGCACAAGCATCATCGACTCCTTGCAGGCGGGGCGGCGCCCAGTACGGGTACCTCACTTCTGACCATCAATGTGGGACTCCTCTCTAAGGGCCTGTCTCACCTACGTTTAGATACGAAGGGTGGGCCAGAGGGCATCGTGACGACCCATCATTCGACTTCGTGGAATGCCCGGTGTGACTCCTCCGACAGGCGCGACTTTGAGGCTTCCCCACATGTTCCCCTTCAGGCTGCACAATGCTACCAAGAAGTACCCTCTTTGGTGAGCACCAACTTGAGTGCGTACGAGGACCTTTCGGGACACCTCCTGCATGCGACCAAGGACCTTGTGATGACTCCACCAGCATCGGAGTACCCGAAGTCTTCAGAGACCCTGGGTACGAAGTCCTACAAGCTTGGTACGCTCCGACACTAGCTAGAGGAGGAGCGACGCAACAAGGGGTACATCCCCAACAACTACTTTGGCTACCTCAACTCTAACTCTGCCGACGATAGCTACGACCCAACACGGGAGTGATTCCATATCGACGGGGCCATCGCGTCGAGCGATGGCACCAATGACGCCACAGCAGCAGCGGCAGCAGTGGGAGCCGACACCACACCGGAATGAGAGGCACCCCTGGCGGTACCTAACGATGTGCAGCTACCCCAGGATGGCCAGGACGCCCAGCTCGCGTAAGTTCGGGAGATGTGGGCCAAGCTCGACGAAGACCAGGAACGCCTGTGCCAGCTCGAGCGGACACTCAAGCGAGAACACGGGCGCGCACGCGGCGGAGAAGCTCGAGCTAGGGCTCAAGACATCAACAGGCTAATCATCAAGGAAGGGGCAAATGAACGCCTCATCTTCAACCGTGCCAGCTAGAACATGATAGCTGCAAGAAGTTCCCACAGTCAAGCTTAAGAGCATAACTTAAGCACTGCTAGGAGATACCCCAGATTATCTTAAAAAACTTTTCTACATTATTATTCTTATTTTTAAAAAAAGAGAAAATATCCTCTTTTACAAAAGTAAGGGCATTTTATCAAGTTAGTATGCACCTTAGGTATGTCACTAACCATTTCAGGAAAAAGAAGAACTCAGGTCATAGATGCTTGACAACATGAAGTGACATCAACCACAAAACATTGATGCTCTTAGGCGATGGAACACACTCATAAGAAGGCCCTGACTCTACACTTGACTTTTCCACAAAAAGTTCAAGTGTGGGGGAGGATGGTGATGAAGGGTTATGAGGGTGCTATGCTAGCCAGAAAACAAAACTTTTCTACCACATAAACCAAGATCTACTACAAGATATAGGTCACGAGATTACCACTAGACGCGCAGGTGCAGTGGAAGCATTGATATACTCGAACACGTTGTAGTAGTGTTGTGCAGTTGCGTGGTCGTCAGTCAAGTACACCCTTCGCTCGCGGATCATCCGAGCACGTTCCCGACCAGTCGCCGACCAGCTACCAACCACTGTGATTAATGAGGTCCGTCCTTGTGTCGTAGATGCAGCACCTCCGAGGTATCACACACATGCGGGAAGAAGCAATACGCAACCGGACTGCTAGGTCTGCGAGGAGAAAAGGCGCGAGTGTGGGGTGGGTGACGGCGGCTGAATAGATCAAGCGGATCAGACTTGCCTCACCCCTACCCCTTGCTTATATAGGCGTTCCTATGCGACCCCTGTAGGGTTATGAGGGTCCTACGCTAGCCAGAAAACAAAAACTTTTCTACCTCATAAACCAGGATCTACTGCCAGATATAGGTCACTGGATTACCACTAGACACGCAGATGCAGTGGAAGACTCGATGTAGTCGAACACGTCGCAGCAGTGCTGTGTAGTTGAGTGGTCGTCCATCAAGTACACCCTTCGCTTGCAGATCGTCCGAGCACGTTCTCGACCAGTCCAACTAGTCGCCGACCAGTTGCCGACCACCGTGACCGACCAGGTCCGTCCTTGTATCGCAGATGCAGTACCTCCAAGGTATCACACACGTGCGGGAAGAAGCAATGCGCAACTAGACTGCTAGGTCCGCGAGAAGCAAAGGCGTGAGCGTGGGGTGGGCGACGGCGTCTAAATAGATCGATCGGATCCGGTCTGCCTCACCCCTACCCCTTGCTTATATAGGCGTCCCTATGCGACCTAACCTGGAGGCCCTTTAGGAACCCTAAGCCTTGTCTAATCCGGGTCCAACCCGAACTAGGATTCCAACCCTTAAGCGTGCGACCCTATGGGTTCACACACACATATACATGGACCGAGTACTCCTACTCGCCCAATAGTTGACAGCGGCCTCTAGCAAGGCGTGACAACTCCTACGCATACGCAAAGATCATATCAGACAAACCACTATGACCACGTACAAGTTATTCCCTTTGCCACTGATATATGGTTCAACTCATGGGTTAACACTTAACCCAAGCACGGCCATGCATTTGTTGATCCAATCACTTGAGTGATCCAGTGATATCTCTCTCATGCAGAGAGGGGCAAATTCCATCTTGACTGTCCATGTCTCATAGCATGCTTCCCGACCACCCAAAGACCACCTTTATAACCACCCAGTTATGGAGCAGTGTTTGATAATCCCTAAGTAGGCCGTTTCACATCTTAAGTACATACCACAATCTCAGGTCTAAGGACATAACGTACATGACGTGAAAAGAGACAATCTCAAGTTGGGTCAGTCCAGCCTACATGTCTCACATGTGCCCACATTATTAGTTCGACATCTCCATGTCCATGACTTGTGAAACATAGCCATCAACTAATACATGTGCTGGTCTAATATTCAAGTGTGTTCTCACAAGAACGCCGACCAGGGATGACTTTAGAATAACCATTCAAGTAATTGAGTTCCACAAACAATTCACATAATTGCCAATCAACACAAGTTATCTATAATGGATATTCAATGAACACTTAATGCATGTCATAGATACAATCGGAATATCATCATCTATATGTGTTGATGCAAAATTCTTATCTGCAAACACACCAGACTAATACCCAAATTCGATATCCGAAGCGTGCCAGTCGATTTGACCTGTTAATCGACAAGGATGATAATTTGAATAAAAACCGAACGAGACGACAGCAATACGCCCGGACGTCAAGGCTCAGAATGTATTCGATAACTGTTGAACAGATCAGACGAGACGATAGCGATACACCCGGAAGTCAAAGCCTGAATCATGCTCGGTAGACGTGGAACCTGCAAGGTCACCGGAGGTCAAGTTGATGCAGCCCATCGATTCTTGAAAGAACTCATTGAAAAAGAAAATACTTGACGAAGTCGTCGAAAAGTAAAGTACTGGTAGAAGTAAATTGCGATAAAAAGTAGATTTGTTTATTGATGCTTGGATACCTATTACAATGCCCCCAGCATACATTTATACTCCGCTAATCGAAGAGTCCTAATTTAACACGCAAAGCTCAAATATAGAAGAAATAAACTAACTCCTTATACGAACTCTACCTCCTAAGGAAAGAAATAAAACTCGTATAAGAGTTGGACTCAAACTATACTACGAAAATCATAAGCTGATGCCGATCCTCTGTCCGCTTTCATTGTGATTAAGTTATCTCCTCATTGGTATATTCCTGGCATCGGCAACAACCTCCTAGTCTTCCTGCCATTCTTATCGGCAACAGCTCTTTCCGCCTCATCGGTAACAATCCTCTCGTCCTCTGCCAACCTTATCGGAAACAACTCTTCGGCTTCATTGGCAATGGACGAGATCAACATGCCCTTCATCGGCAACCACCCATCGGCAACTCGGAAGCAATGCTGAAGAAAAACCAACCTCTTGCCGATTTAGTTTAGTCTCCCGATCCTTATTGACACGTGCCGAAAAACGGTGTCAACACATGCCCCCAATTTCGGAGTATAAAATACTTTATGCACCAAAATTTCCTCCAGGTCATGATTACCCAAGCCGCCTGAACTTCTCCTCGAAGGTTGCGCACGCTGTAGTGAAAATCCTATACCAACGGGCCCATATAATGCTTCCTCCATCGCGGCCCATTTTTCATCTACGATTCAACCCTAGCTTTTCTCTCTCCAGCGGCGACATCAGCAGGCGATCCTCCGACGAACTCAATTGGCGCCACTCTTAGCAGTGATTCTTAGCCTCCATTAGCATTCTTCGTTCTCTCCATCTTCGTCCACGGCCATGGCTATCCCCTTCGACGTCCCCAAGGTTAATCTTCTTCTTTATCCGTCTTTTAACTTTTCCTCTCTTCCATAGAGTTCATGACTCCTCCTCATTTCAATCTTTAATCTCAGGAACTTCGCAATAAACTTCTCATCCCTACGCATCAAAACCAATTCATCTGCTTAGGCCCAATGGGGAATGACCCAACTGATATTATAAATGCGGAAACCAATCAAATTCCCTTTGGACCTCAGAACTTTGATTTGGGTCTTTGGACTGACACTTTCCGATCTTGGCCGAAAACCACTAAGGGATGAAAAGATTGGTATCTAAGGGTTGCCAGGCCGATGGAGCTGTACTGGGCAGAATGAAAACTAGACCAGTGCATCAAATTGTCCATTGCTGATATGGAGAGGAACGAGTCACTGCTAATTGTTGCTTCCTATTTTTGGTCCGATACCATGAATGCCTTCATCTTCAAACATGGACCAGCCTCCCCCACTCTTGCTGATGTAGTCATGCTCACTGGCCTAGATGTCTCAACTGCCGATGACAACACTCTATTTCAGAGGAAGCCTGAGACCGGATATATCAGCGAGTATCAGAAATCCGGATCTGTTAATCACAGGGAGCACTCAGCTTTCTTGAACATGTGGCTTGAGAAATTCATCTTTTGCGGCAGAGCAGTTGGACCAACCAATATGCACCTTCCTACAGCAGAGATGTTGGCTAACGGTGTCAGACTCCCACTTGGCCGATATCTCCTTGGCTCAGTTTACCATCTTCTTTACCAAGTGTCACAAAGGCTGCTGCAAGGCAAGTCCATCTGCAATCTGGGAGGCCCTTGGTGGTTCATCAATATGTGGCTGAACGTCCATATGCACAAGTATTTTTCACATTGATCTGTTCGCCCAGCGGTTCCCTTGGAATCTTCCTGAAGACTATCAACTCGGGGAAGAAGAATCGGCAACACGCCCCCCTCTCAACTTTGGAGAAGCACTGGCAGTATTACCAGGGGCGAAAGCAAATAGAGCTCAGATCGGTAATCTCTTCCACAGACTCTACATAGGCATCCCTTCTGAGCTTCAGGCCTGGGTCCCTTACATTGATGAAGAAGCAAGATTCCCTCTTTCCTTCAACTTTACCGATGAGGCCTTGAATAAAGACGCTGATATTCTTAGGGCAATAATCACTCCTCGCACCATCCCGGTCAACATATTTGGAAGTGGGAAGAAAATCAATCCCACATATGAGTTCTATTATCCATCGGCAATAGCAAGACAATTAGCTTTTGGACAACTGCCCATCAACCTCTGCTTTGCCGATGTGATTAAACCGAGAGAGACCATCACGAACCGCATGGATTAGCATAAGATTGTTACTCTCCTTCCTGATGCCGATATCTCTAATGCCGATCCAACCGACTGGGCATCGGCCTCCTTTATCACTGAATCTTTCAAAGTCTGGTGGCAAGAGTGGAGAGAACAACTATTCTTCGCATCTCCTCACTTCTACTAGAATCTCATTGACCCTGATCATGCCATACCTGCCGATGCAGTAAGTTTGACCATCTGCACTTCTCCCAATTCTCTTTTTCAGTCTATCAGCAACTAACTCCATTTCAACAGGTTGATGATTCGATTCCAACATTGAGCAAGAGTGGCAAAGTTATAAGACTACAGCCGATATCTCCAATATCCACAATCGGCTATAGAGCTCCCTCATTAGATGCTCTAATGTGTCACGGTTGTTTCAAGAAGAGCTCCTTCAAATCAAAATCGACCAGAAGTATGGCTGCTCCATCGGACATGGCTGCATCCTCAGCACGGACATCCCAGGTAACTGTCTTATTTTCTTCTGTGTGTGCCGATTGCCATGATATACTGATCTCATATTTCAGGGTGTAAGTTCTACATTTGATGAATCCTCATCGGCAACTCGCCCTTCATCTCCACCTGCTGCACCTTCATCGCCACGCCTCGTCATCCTTGACGATTCTCCAGAGGTACCCCTCAAATTAAACTCTGACCATGTATTGGCACTTTTTCTCATCTACTTCTCTCACAACATCAAGTAATCGCATCGGCAACTGCCCCGAGTGTGCAGACACTTCAACCATCATTGCCGATGCCCCCTAGCCATCCGATGCCGATGTTTTACAGCATAAGCGTAAGGCTTCATCGGAGGACGAGTCTCAATCAAAACGGTCGAGGCTTTCACCAGCTCCAATCGCATCATCGGTATCCTCGCCTCGCCAGATATCGCCCGATGCTCCTGCGCAGGCTTCCCTATCGGCAACTGTTCTTCAACCAGCAGTTGTTCCTGTACAAGAGTCTTCATCGACACTGGTGCTGCAGCAACAGCCAATCGAGACGCCAACACTGGAGACGCCATCGGCAATTACTCTTGAAGTTGCTTCTTCTAGCCAGAGACAAGAGGTTGCTTTGAAGCAAGTAAGTTAGCTCCCTTAGTTAATCTTCAACACTTAGATTCTTCTGCTGACGTCACTTTTCTCTTTTAGGAGCAAGATTCCCTCGACAGCCTATTCTCCTTTTCTATCAGTGGGGTTATTCCCGATGATGAAGAGCCTGAAGAAAGCTCCACTCTAGCCCTTGAAACTCTTATCATCTGAAACCAAGTGAAGGCTGGAGATGCTACTATCCCTGCTGCAACAAGAAACCTCCTCGCTGATCCAGGACTCTGATTCTACAAGAGCAGCCTTCAAAACAATTCGAGGCCAGATTCCTGCCGATGTCGAGGAAGTACTCTTCCAAGCTGCACATCTGGAGAGCCGGCAGCTGCAATAGCAGAAGGCGGCCCAGCGAATTACCGATAGATCCATGCAGGCATAGCTCCAGGAGGATATGATGAAACATAAGCAATCTGCCGATGAGAAACACAAGGACATCGGTAAACTAGAAGCCTCTCGTGCAGATCTGGAAGAGTCGATTGCTCAACTGTCGGCAAAGAGAGAAGCCTTGCTAACGAAACTGAGGAAAGTCGAAGAAGCTCTGAATGCAGCGAATCAGGAGAAAGGTCAAATGCCTAAAGCTATCAAAACTCTCCAGCAAGAAAGGGACCATCAAGCTCTCAAGACGCTGGCGCTTAAGAAGAAAATCAAGTCAGTTGAAGGTAATGCCGAGGAAGACGCAAAGACACTGGAGGAAGCCGACCAAATTTGCCTGCGTGCGATATCAACCATTCGTTCATTGTTGAACTTGTAAACCTTCTTTCTATCGGCAACGCAATGCATTGGTAATTGTAGAACTTCATATTCATGTAATGCCGATACGTTCTCACTGAATCAGTAAATGCACCTGTTCCTTCAAGCGTCTATCCAAATACTAGGATAATATTTCTTCAGATATTTACCGTTCAACGCTCTTGGAAATACTTCTCCATCGAGAGTTTCTAGGATATAGGCATTACCAGAAATGGACCGATTGACGCGATAAGGACCCTCCCAATTAGAAGACCACTTGCCGAATTTTGCGCTCTTAGTCCCAATCGGTAAAATCAGTTTCCAGACTAGATCGCCATTAACAAATTCCTTCACCTTTACCTTCTTGTCATACCACCTAGCCACTCTTTTCTTATTCTCTTCAATGCTAACTAAAGCCTTCAGCCGATGACTCACCAGATCTTCCAACTCATCTTTCATGAGTGCACTGTAATCATCGACCAACAGCTGATCTTGATGAAATATCCGCCTCGAACCAGTCTTGATCTCCCAAGGCAAAACTGCATCATGTCCATATACCAACTGATAAGGCGATACTTTAGTAGCACCATGGCATGCCATCCGATACGACCATAAAGCTTCGTTCAGAACCATGTGCCACTTTCTGGGATTTTCCTTAATCCTGCGCTTAATGAGTTTAATAATCCCTTTGTTAGAGGCTTCGGCCTGACCATTGGCTTAAGCATAATAAGGCAAGGAATTCAAGACCTTGATCCCCATCTCATCAGCAAATCTATCAAACTCTCCTGACGTGAACATGGTTCCCTGATCGGTCGTAATAGTCTGAGGAATACCGAACCGATACACAATATGCTCCTTTACAAAATCAATCATGTTTGCCGATGTCACATTCTTTAGAGGAATTGCTTCGACCCACTTTGTAAAGTAATCGGTAGCGACAAGTATGAATTTATGCCCCTTGCTTGATGGTGGATATATCTGACCGATGAGATCAATAGCCCATCCTCGAAATGGCCACGGTTTAATGATAGGATTCATTGCCGATGTAGGCGCTCTTTGAACGTTGCTGAATTTCTGACACTCCTGACACCCTCTAAAATACTTGAAACAATCTTCGAGTATCGTCGGCCAGTAATATCCATTCCGCCTGATCATCCACTTCATCTTGAAAGCCGATTGATGCGCCCCGCATACTCCTTCATGGATTTCGCCCATTAAACTCTTTGATTCTTCTTTGCCAAGACACCTGAGCAAAACTCCATCCATCGTCCGATAATATAATTCATCGTCAAGGAGCACATACTTAGTAGCTTGAAACCTTATCCGCCTCTCGACTTTCCTAGATGGATCCTTCAGGTAATCGGCAATCTCCTTCCTCCAGTCATCGGCATCAGTTGCCGATGTCAACACTTCGTGGATTGGCTGATACCCTGAGGCATGCTGTGCTAACCGATTGGCTTCTTCATTATGCAATCTGGAGATATGCTCAAGACAGAAATCTCTGAACTCCATTAATAATTGTTGACATCTCTCATAATACGAGATTAAAACCTCACTTCGACATTCATATGCCCCAGCTAATTGATTAATGATCAGCATCGAATCACTGAAGATTTCAACAACATCGGCACGGACTTCCCTGAGTAGCTCCAAACCTTTCAACACAGCACGATACTCAGCCTGATTGTTTGTCGATGTGGTAGCAATCGGCAATGAGAATTCATATTTCTTCCCCTGAGGTGATATCAACACAATGCCGATGCCTGCTCCTTCCCCACACGTAGAACCATCAAAGAAGAGTGTCCACGGAGCAATCTCCACAAAACTCACCGCGCCACAGTGCTGAGTAACAAAATCGGCCATCACTTGCCCCTTGATTGCTTTAGCTGATTCATAGCGTAGATCAAATTCTGACAATGCTAGAATCCATTTGCTGATTCTTCCATTTCGAATTGGCATTGACAGCATATATTTGACCACATCATCTTTGCATATAACAGTGCATTCAGCTGTTAACAGATAATGCCTTAATTTAACACAGGAGAAATATAAGCACAAACATAACTTTCCAATGGCCGAATACCTGGTCTCAGCATCTACCAACCTTCTGCTCAGGTAATAGATTACATGTTCTTTCCCTTCAAACTCTTGGATTAGAGCTGACCCAATGACTTTATCATCACTCATCAGATACAACCTGAAGGGCTCCCCGTGTTGGGGTGGAACTAGCACTAGAGGATTCACCAAATACTTCTTAATTTCTTCTAAAGCCAACTGCTATTCTTCTCCCCACACGAATTCCTGATCGGCCTTCAGCTTCAATAATGGACTGAAAGCTTTGATTCTTCCTGATAAATTAGATATGAATCTTCGAATAAAATTAATCTTGCCGATCAGAGACTGTAGTTCAGTCTTATCGATAGGAGCAATCACTTTATTGATGGGATCAATGGATTTCCTGCTAATTTCAATACCCCTTTGATGCACCATAAAGCCTAAGAATTGTCCTGCCGATACACCAAATGCACACTTGTTGGGATTCTTTTTCAACCCATGTTTCCTTGTGCACTCCAATATTTTCTGCAAGTCAACTAGATGATTTTCGAAGTCTCCAGACTTAACCACCACATCATCTATATAAATTTCAACCAATGTGCCGATGTACTCATGAAAAATGTAATTCATTGCTCTCTGATAAGTAGCACCGGCATTCTTTAAACCAAAAGTCATGACTACCCATTCAAATAACCCCACATGACCTGGACATCTGAAGGCAGTCTTGGAGATATCTTCTTTGGCCATAAAGATTTGATGATATCCGGCGTTCCCATCCATGAAGCTAATAATCCGATGTCCAGCAGCAGCATCAATTAATAAATCGGCAACAGGCATCGGGTAGCCATCCATCAGTGTAGCTTTGTTAAGATTCCTGAAATCAATACAGACACGAAGTTTCCCATTCTTCTTGTAGACAGGAACCACATTAGAAATCCATTCGGCATATCGGCATTGTCGGATGAACTTTGCTTCAATTAACCTCGTTATTTCGGCCTTAATATCAGGCAGCACTTTAGGATTGCATCGGCGTGCAGGCTGCTGATACAGCCGATATCCTTGCTTGATAGGTAGCCGATGTTCAACGATAGATCGATCTAACCCAGGCATCTCTGTATAATCCCAAGCAAAACAATCCTTATATTCTTTTAATAAAGCAATCAATTGTTCTCTGCTTTGGAGATCTAACTTAGCACTAACAAAAGTTGGCCTTGGTCTATCACCATTATCGATATCTACTTCAACTAAATCATCTACCGATGTAAACCCATGGCCCAATTTTCCATCATCGGCAAACCTATCCATTTACAACTCATCTTCAGAACCGACTGCTTGGATCGGTGGCAGCTCATAATCGGCAATCCTGAGGAACTCCGAATCCTATGCTTCTCCCGATACGCACTTGGACCGCTCGTAAGTTTCTGATTCTGCCGATGCAATTATATAAGATGAATCACCAGGAACCACCTAAACTTTATCTTCAACCCACTGCATGAGGCATTGGTGCATTATAGAAGGAACGCAGTAATTGGCATGAATCCAATCCCTTCCTAATAGTAAATTGTAAGCACCTTTACCACCGATGACAAAGAACGTGGTCGGCAATGTTTTGCTGCCGATGGTCAACTCAGTGCATAGCGCTCCCTTGACCGGTGATATGTTCCCTTCAAAGTCCTTGAGCTTCATGTCCGTCTTGGTTAGATCTTGATCTCCTTTTTTGAGCCTCCGAAACACGGCATATGGCATGATGTTAATCGCAGCCCCTCCATCTATGAGTATTTTTGACACTGGCTGCCCATCAACTCTGCCCTTGATGAATAAAGCTTTGAGATGTTGTCTCTCATCGTCGATAGGCTTCTTAAAGACGGCCATCATCGGATCCAAGATCAGCTGAGCCACTTGTTCTAAAAGAACTCTCTCTTCCTCCTCATCGACAAGTGCCCAAAATTCCATCGGCAACATGAAAACCATGTTGATATCTGCCGATAGACTTCCATCTTTACGCTTCGGCTGCCACACTTGAGACTTTGCCCCAAGGGGGTTTTCTTCTTTGCGCTCCCGTTGCATCTTCCTCTTCTGAGTTTTTGTTAGACCTTCAGGGCACAATTGAGGGAGCTTCGTCTTCCAAACGGGCTGATATAGTTTCATACCTGAACCTGGGCAGTTTATATTGGAGTCTCTGCAAAGAATCGCCTCATCAGGAACTCTTGTATTGGCCATCTCCTTGAGCTCCTCTCGGTTCATTGGCAAGCAGTCGTCATGCCTGCCCAGCCTTTCATGTACACTGGTTCTGCCCCCCAGCCGATCATGTACCGATGCCCTCTCTCTGATCGGCTTCTCGATGTATTTGCTTCGATTACCATAGCACGATCCTCTTTCTGTCCGATCGGCTCGATCATAACCATTGCACTCAGGGCAGCTATCAACCATAGGCAATTTAATGCCTTCTTCCCAGCAGTAGATGAAGAAGGGGCATCTCCAATGATCTTCATGCCGACGCCACTCTTCTCGACGCAACTCCTCCTGCCGCTGCCGATAGCGATCACCTGAAACTCTGTGTAGAGCAGGCCTAGGAGGTCTTCTTGAACTGCTGCTTTCTTCTACTACTTCTTTCCCCTTCAAGTTATCGGCAGTTACTTGATGTCTAGGATCTACCGATGCTCTCCTTTCAGCGCTTGCCGATGTCAACACTTTGGTCTTGCTTGTGGCATCCACCATATTTGCAGGAAAAGGATGTTGATCAATCTTCATTGGCCTTTGAGCTTTAGAGTTATCGAACCTGATCCTCCCAGATTCAATGGCCGATTGCAACTGCTGCCTGAATACTTTGCAATCATTAGTACTGTGCGAAGTTGCATTATGAAATTTACAGTACCTCATCTTCTTTAGCTCTTCTGCCGATGGGATCACATGATTAGGTGATAGCTTGATTTGGTCCTCTTGAAGCAGCAGATCAAATATTCTATCGGCCTTTGTGATGTCAAATGTGAACTTCTCTGGCTCCTTTTGGCCAAAAGGACAAGATATTGGCTTCTTACCTTTTACCCACTCAGCCAGGCCGATAGTTGGTTCTTCATCTGAGTCTGATTCCTCTGCTTCTTCTACAAAGGACACCTTCTTGTTCCAGCTCTTCCTAGGTTCTGGAGCTCGAGCACTTTGATCAGAGATCCTCTGCACAATATGGCTAAGACTTTCAAACTCCTAAGAATTGTACTTGTCCCTGAGATGCGGCAACAGACCCTGGAAAGCCAAACCAGCTAACTGGCGATCATCAAGCACTAGGCTGTAGCACCTGTTCTTCATGTCTTGTACCCTTTGCACAAAACTCTCCACCTATTCGTCGCTTCGCTTTCTCAATTTCATCAAATCGGTAAGCTTCTTTTCATGGACACCAGCAAAGAAATACTTATGGAATTATCTTTCTAGATTGGCCCAAGTAAGAATAGAGTTCGGTGGCAATGAGATAAACCATGTGAATGCTGATCCAGACAAAGAGGATGAGAATAAACGGACCCTCAGCTCATCCCTGTTAGCAGCTTCTCCACACTGGATGATGAATTGGTTGATGTGCTCCATCGTCGACGTATCATCCTGCCTAGAAAACTTAGTGAAATCTGGCACCTTGTACCGATTCAGGAAAGAAGTCATAAGCTGGAGGGTACAGAGTCCAACAAGAGTAAGTATTAATCTTGGGCTGAATCCCAAATTGCTCTTTCATCACTTCCGCGATCTTATCGGTCCAAAACGCATCTTGATCTTGCCGATGCACTGGCTGAATCTCTGCTAGAGGTGCTGGCTGATATGCTTCTACGTATCCTTGTGGTACTTGGTTTGGAGGAATTGGCATATTCACAGCACTAGTCCGCGGAGCAAAGCTCATCGGCTGTCTTGCCGATGTTTGATCCTGGAAAGCTATCTGTGGACAATACTGCTGAGTCCCCATCGCCTGGTAGCTTGGCTGAGTAGCATGTTGCTGAGCTAATGCTTGCCCTGACCAATTGTGATTATAACTCATCGGCACCTGACTTGCTGATGGCTGATAGCTCGCTGACAATTGATGCTCTTGTATGATTGGATGATAACCAGCATAATTGCCTTGATTTGCAGGTAACCCAGATTGAGATACAAACGACACTATGGGTTGTTCTGCAGTAGAAACCTTCTGTTGCATTGGCAGGGAACTTGCCAATGGATTCGTATAAGACGTTTGCTGCGGAGGCGCGTGGAATCCCATTGACAATGGCTGTATAGTAGGAGGTGTAGTAGAATAATGTGATACCTGGGTCATCGGTCGGACGAAAGTGGCCGATACCATAGGACTCTTTCCTGCTACATCATGCACCTGAGGCAATCTAGAATTAGCAGTAGATGGTCCTGGAGGCATCCCGTATCCCCACCAATTAGCAGCAACCTGACTCTGTTGACCTGAAGGACCTGACATTGCCGATGCCGATAGATCTGTACCCAATTGAGTGATCTGCCTTTCCTGAGACGTTAAATCTGATCTTATCGGCGTGGCTTCAATGTTAGATAATTCTGATAAAGCTAGAGGAGTACTCTCTTAATGTTAGATACTCTCAACAGCTGGAATTGCCGATGGAGTACTGACAGATGCCGATCCTGGCTGATGATATGCTGGCCCGACATAACCTGGTGCTTGTCCTTCTCTTAATGTTTGCACAACAGCATTGTAAACAGTATTGGACAGCACAGTGGAGTGGTTGATCAAAGCCTGATTCAATGCAGAATTAACCATCTCTTGAAATTTACCAGGGTTGGAATGAAAGGTTACCTGCCAAGGCAACAGCAGATCTTTCTTCTAGATGACTTCTTCGCCCCTATTCATGCTGAAAGACTTCAAGCAAAGCTACCTGTAGTCCTCCATGGCTTTTTCCATGGCAAGCTTTCTGATCTTCCTTGAGATCTGACTCTGATATCTCGATGATGTTCTCTGGATTGATATCAACAGGATTCTTCATGATAAATCTATTGACTTTGTCCCACTGGGCGTGCCAAAAGATGTGTTGATGCAAAATTCTTATCTGCAAACACACCGGGCTAATACCCAAATTCGATATCCGAAGCATGCCAGTCGATTTGACCTGTTAATCGACAAGGATGATAATTTGAATAAAAACCGAACGAGACGACAGCGATACGCCCGGACATCAAGGCTCAGAATGTATTCAATAACTGTTGAACAAATCAGACGAGACGACAGCGATACGCTCGGAAGTTAAAGCCTGAATCATGCTCGGTAGATGCGGACCTGCAAGGTCGCCGGAGATCAAGTTGATGCAGCCCGTCGATTCTTGAAAGAACTCGTTGAAAAAGAAAATACTTGACGAAGTCGTCGAAAAGTAAAGTACTGGTAGAAGTAAATTGCGATAAAAAGTAGATTTGTTTATTGATGCTTGGATACCTATTACAATGCCCCCCGACATACATTTATACTCTGCTAATCGAAGAGTCCTAATTTAACACGCAAAGCTCAAATATAGAAGAAATAAACTAACTCCTTATACGAACTCTACCTCCTAAGGAAAGAAATAAAACTCGTATAGGAGTTGGACTCAAACTATACTACAAAAATCATAAGCTCTATGATGCCGATCCCCTGTCCGCTTTCGTCGTGATGAAGTTATCTCCTCATCGGTATATTCCTGGCATCGGCAACAACCTCCCAGTCTTCCTGCCATTCTTATCGGCAACAGCTCTTTCCGCCTCATCGGTAACAATCCTCTCGTCCTCTGCCAACCTTATCGGAAACAGCTCTTCGGCTTCATTGGCAATGTACGAGATCAACATGCCCTTCATCGGCAACCACCCATCGGCAACTCAGAAGCAATGCTGAAGAAAAACCAACCTCTTGCCGATTTAGTTTAGTCTCCCGATCCTTATTGACACGTGCCGAAAAACGGTGTCAACAATATGATTACCTCTAGGGTATATTCCCAACAACCCTGACTTGGAGGCCCCATTAGAAAACCCTAAGCCTTGTCTAATGCGGGTCTAACCCGAACTAGGCTTCTAACCCTTAATCGTGCGACCTATGGGGTTCAGGCATACATAGACATGGGCCAAGTACTACTACTCGCCCAATAGTTGACATCGGCCTCTAGCAAGGTATGACAACTCCTATGCATACGCAAAGATCATATCAGACGAATCACTACAACCACGTACAAGTTATTCCATTTGCCACTCGATATATGGTTCAACTCGTGGGTTAACACTTAACCCAAGCACGGCCATGCATTTGTTGATCCAATCACTTCAGTGATCCAATGATATCTCTCTCATGCAGAGAGGGGCAAATTCCATCTTGACTGTCTATGTCTCAGCATGCTTTCTGACCACCCAAAGACCACCTTTATAACTACCTAGTTACGGAGCAGTGTTTGATAGTCCCTAAGTACGCCGTTTCACAAGAACACCGACCAGGGACGACTTTAGAATAACCAATCAAGTGATTGAGTTCCAAAAATAATTTACATAATTGTCAATCAACACAAGTTGTGATTATGTGAATTGTTTGTGTTGATTGGCAATTATGTGAATTGGGTTTTGATCCTTTATTGACATCAAGCAGAAATTATGAAGATTTGCACCAGATAGAAAGGCAGCAATCAAGAAAGAACTCACGAAGCTAATGGCGGCAGGTTTCATCAGAGAAATCATCAACCCAGACTGGTTGGCGAACCCAGTACTAGTGGAGAAGAAGAACTCGCCAGACTGGCACATGTGCATCGACTACACTGACCTAAACAGACACTGCACCAAAGACCCATACAATCCCCCAAGAATCGATCAAGTGATAGATTCAACAGCAGGAGCATCTCTACTCTCTTTTCTAGATTGCTACTCAGGATATCATCAAATATCTCTTAGAGAAGAAGATCAGAGCAAGACATCCTTTGTGACAACATTTGGAGCATACTACTATATATCAATGCCGTTTGGTTTAAAGAACGCAGGGGCAACTTACCAACGAGCAATCCAAACAACCCTGGGAGATCAGATAGGAAGAAACGTTGAAGCCTACATAGATGATGTAGTGGTCAAAACAAATGAACCAGACACATTGATAGAAGACCTACAAGAAACTTTTACAGACCTCAAAAAGTGGAGGTGGAAGCTTAACACGAACAAGTGCGTTTTCGGAGTACCAGCTGGTCAACTACTCGGTTTTCTAGTGAGCAATAGAGGAATTGAAGCAAGCCCAAAACAAATCAAGGCAATCCTAGATATGGAACCACCAAGGAAGATAAAAGACGTCTAGAAGCTAACAGGTTGTATGGCTACTCTTAACAGATTCATATCACGCCTAGGAGAAAAAGGCATTCCATTTTTCGAACTACTAAAAAAGACAGGCAAATTTGAGTGGACAGAAGAAGCAGATGAAGCCTTTCAGAAACTTAAGCAGTACCAAGCCTCATCGCCTATTCTGGTGCCACCAACCAAGAAAGAAGTCTTGCTATTATACATCTCGTCTACAAAAAATGTCGTAAGCACAAAAATTATTGTTGAAAGAGAAGAGCCCGGTCATGTTTACAAAGTACAAAGGCCAGTCTACTACATCAGCGAAGTACTAACAGAGTCAAAAGTCAAATACCCTCACATACAGAAATTACTCTATGCAATCTTGATTTCATCAAGGAAGCTCAGGCACTACTTTCAAGAACATAAGATCACGGTCATCACGGAATTTCCTTTGGCAGACATTATAAGAAATAGAGACAGTACAGAAAGAATATCCAAATGGGCATTGAACCTAGAATTTTAGTCTAAAAAGGCTATCAAATCCCAAGCACTCAGCGACTTCCTAGCTGAATGGACAGAAACAACTCTAAAAGAACCCGAACCCATCACAGATCATTGGAGGATGTATTTCGATGGATCACTCAAATTAAGAGGTGCAGGAGCAGGGATCCTATTCATATCACCAGAAGGAAAACAACTCAAGTACGTCCTACAGATTCTATGGCCAGCCACGAACAATGAAGCAGAATATGAAGCACTCATACATGGGTTAAGAGTAGCCAACTCTTTAGCAATAAACGATTGCTAGTCTATGATGATTCAGTAGTTGTCATCAACCAAGTCAACAAAGAATGGGATTGCACAAAAGACAACATGGGCGCTTACTGTGTAGAAGTCAAAAAGTTGGAGAAAATTTTCCAAGGATTAGAGATCCACCACGTTCTAAGAGATTCAAATGTAGCAGCTGATACTTTGGCCAAGCTAGGCTCAGATAGAGCAAAGGTACTGTGGGGGTATAGACCCCATATACCCTCGCGGCTAGACTTTGGGCTGCTCGACATAAGACGGCCTAGACCAGAAGATGAAGGCTGGTCCGTCATCATCCTGATCGGCGGGCCAGACGACAAGACAGAGCCCGTGGTCGGCCACCGCCCAGGTCGGTGGGCCGCACGGGTGCTGAAGGCTACTTGGCATGCAAGGAGTCTTAGTCGGTTAGATCTGGTCGTGTACTCCAAGGATACGGCGCAATGTAACCGACCATAGGGGATACCCTAGATATGTAACCTTGCCCCCCTGTATATAAGGCGGGCAAGGACCCCCTAGAATAGGACCCTTCTTTTTCATCGGATCTGATCTCATCTGATCGGATCTCTTGTACTCCGTTACTCATCAATACAGCAGCAGAGACGCAGGACGTAGGGTATTATGCTTCCGAGCAGACTGAACCTAGATAAACCCTGGTTGTCCTGGTTGTTTGTTTTGCGTCTCACATCTAGATCGTAGATCTTAGCACGCTCTCACCGCAATCTACTACCTCGGGGTATCCCGTGGTAGACTGCCGAGGAGGTTTCATTGACAGTGGCGCACCAGAAGGGGGTGCATGATCTAATCAGCAGGTGATCTAGATGGTTTCATTCCTAGCTTCCATGGACTTCAAGGAAGGCGTCTCCCTCACTGTCGGCTCACTCACGTGGACCACCGGCGTGACGACGTCCCTCACGTTCGCGGGAGCATCGTAGCCGGTCCCAGCTTCGGCTGTAACGCAGTCGGGCCCAGCATCGACCGCGCCAACCATGTCTCCAACAACTCAGATTTTAGGGCCGCCTCCGGGGTCGTTCGAGTTGATGGCCATGCCAGTAGCAAGCTGGCGGCTTCCTCGCTACCAGGGGAGGCACATCGACGGCTCGAATCTGATCGACGCGATCGATCGGCACGGGGCAGGCCTGGCTGAGCTCCTCTAGTACGTGGAGTCTGCTCCCACGCAGCTCTGTGAAGAGTACTCGGACTTCATCCTAGTCCGACCACGCCGGCGCAATCGCGCCAACCAGCCATGTCACGCAGATCCAAATCCGCACATGGATCGCGGACCACCACCTGTCCGTTAGGAGGGCAACGTTCGGCACCAGCAAGGACGTACAGGCCAAGCTGGTGGTCCGCGCCGACCAAATCCAAACCTGGCTTCGGCCCGAGCACCACCTGCTGACCGCGGAGGGGGACCACATGCTGCTCGCTAGGGCAGACCTCCAACTGTGGTGGAGCATCATCAGCAGCGCCCTACGCGCAGTCACGCTCGTCACCCGCACTGACCAGATCCAACCCTAGCCGCTGCTCGGGCTCCGCCTCCAGTTAGGCTGGACGAGTTCATCGATGAGCATCGACACCGGCAAGCGCTTAACCACGGTGCTCAACAGGCCCGAGCAGAGCGGAGGTAGCAGCGCGGGACACAGCAGACACAATCCGTACCAGGACCGACAGATCCCATCGCCCCCGACCAGAACCATGCACTCATCTTTTCGCACGGGTTGAGCAACGCAACTGCACCCTACGTGAGGAACCTGCAGGATGCTCCTTGGCGACATGATGACCATCTACTAGACCTAGATCCCAGTCTGGTTCTGGTCCCGAAAGATCCAAGGCCCATGGTCGGCATGGTGTCTTTGCAGCAGAATCCTTCCAGATCGGGCGCAACGGTCCCCGAAGATGGCGCCATGTCCAACCCGCTCTCTTGGCTCAATGGGACGCCCTCCATTTCCTTCGACCTTACTGAGTACCTCCTCTCCGACGAAGAGGGTCCTGAGGTCCGGAGTCAGGAAAACATTGAGGAGGAGAACCCGACCACGCCGGACCACCAAACTCGTTTTGCTGACGCGCAATAGGCACCCCTAGGACCCCGTCTGGCTTCAACAGTGCGGTATTTGTGGTCAGCATGGACGAGCCTCCCATTCTGAACGAAGCAGAGCAGGAGAGGCAAGCAAGGGAAGGCCGCAACACTGATTCTTGTACTCAAAAAGAATAATGAATGGAGAATGTGCGTTGATTACACCGACCTCAATAAACACTGCCCTAAACAGGCTTTCAATCTCCCTCGAATCGATGAGGTTGTAGATTCTACTACAAGTTGCGAGCTGCTTTCCTTCCTAGATTGCTATTTGGGCTATCATCAAATAGCCCTCAAAAGGGAGGACCAGGAGAAGACCGCCTTCATCACTCCCTTCGGTGCTTTCTGCTACACGACCATGTCGTTTGGCCTCAAGAATGCCGGAGCTACTTACCAGCGGGCCATCCAGGCCTGCCTTGAGCACGAGATCGCTGCCAACCTCGTCGAGGCGTATGTCGATGATGTGGTGGTGAAGACCAGAGAGTCCCATACACTGGTTGCCGACCTCCAGCGGACTTTCGCGGCCCTCAACAATTTTTGATGGAAACTGAACCCCAACAAGTGCATCTTTGGCGTCCCTTCTGGGATCCTGCTCGGCAACGTCATCAGCCAGGATGGCATACGCCCAAATCCCGAGAAGGTTCAAATTGTGCTGGAGGGCTTCCCTTCTTCAACCACGAAACGTCAAAGATATCCAGGAACTCACCGGCTGCATGGTGGCCCTGAGCCGCTACATCTCCCGCATGGGCGAAAAAAGGCTTCCCTTCTTCAAGCTATTCAAAGCTAAGGAGAAATTCGAGTGGACGGAGGAGGCCAACAAGGCTTTCAAATAGCTCAAGGAGTACCAGGCAACTCCCTCAGTACTCACGGTGCCGCAAGAAGGCGAGGAGCTTCTCCTCTAAATTGCCTCCACAACTAACGTGGTCAGTACCGTGATGGGGGTGGAGCGCTAGGAACCCGGGCACATCTACGGGGTGCAGCGCCCAATCTACTATGTTAGCAAGGTTCTTAACGAAACCAAGCAGCGATACAACCACGTGCAGAAACTACTATATGTGCTCCTGATCACCAAACAGAAGCTGCTCCATTACTTCCAAGCCTACAAAGTCACGGTGGTCACCGAAGCTGCACTTGGCGACATTCTCCGCAACAGAGACAATAGTGGCCGTATTGTCAAATACGCGTTGGAGCTCTCTGAGTTCATGCTGAACTTCTGCAGTCGCAATACTGTGAAGTCTCAGGCCCTAGTCAATTTCATTGTGGAGTGGTCAGACCTCAGCTTGCCCCTGGCTGACACGTCTCTCGACTACTGGAAGATGTATTTGATGGTTCCTTGAACATCAATGGCACCGGGGCAGGAGTATATTTCATCTCTCCGTCCAAGGACACGCTCCGCTACATCTTGCGCATACATTTCAAGGCGTCCAATAATGTGGCCGAGTACGAAGCGGCCCTGCATGGCCTCCAGATCACAGTCGAGCTGGGCATTAAACGGCTCCTGGTGTACAGAGATTCTGCTCTGGTCATCTGTCAGGTCAACAAAGACAAGGATGTGGTCAACGAAAATATGGATGCCTATGTTGCTGAAATTCGCAAGCTGGAGAATAAGTTCTATGCACTGGAGTTCACCCACATACCACGTGACGAGAACACAGGTGCTAACGAACTATCTAAACTTGGATCGTCCCGAGCCGAGATACCACCTGGTGTTTTTGTTGAAGACTTGATTAAGCCTTTGATCCCCGATCAGGCTTATGAAGCACCTGCGCCTAGTACTGCTATCGACTAGCTCATAGCGGCGCTCAGTGGCAAAGCAAAAGAGGTAGAAGATAGCTACCCCGGCCAGCATGGATCTGATGACAGTAGTGAGCAACCGCTTATTGACGAACCAACCGAGCAGGCAGCGCCTCCCTAGCGTGACTGGAGAGAGCCCTTTGTCAGATACCTGAATGACCACCTTGTTCCGGAGGATAAGATCGAAGCTCAACAGCTGGTCCGTAGAGCCTGCACCTATCTCTTGGTTAACGGGGAGCTGATGCTCATGGCCCCAAGGTCTGAGATTTACCAGAAATGCATCACCCAACCAGAGGGTTTGAAGCTTCTGAAGGATATTCACATAGGCACTTGTGGAAACCATGCGGCATCCTGGACGCTGGTTGGCAAAGCCTACCGAGCAGGGTTCTACTAGCCGACGGCCATCTCTGACGCAGAAGATTATGTGCGCTGGTGCAAAAATTGCCAGATGTTCACCAAGCAAATTCATGTCCCCGCACATGAAATCCAAACCATCCCGATAGCTTGGCCATTCTCATGCTGGGGACTTGACATGATCGGTCCTTTCAAGAAGGCTCCTGGCGGACACATGTGTGTTTCCGTGCTCACCGACAAATTTTGCAAATGGATTGAGTACAAAGCCATCATGAAAGCCTCGTCCGAGAAAGCAGTACAGTTCCTTGATGATGTTATCCACCGGCTTGGCATACCCAATACCATCATCATTGATTTCGGCTCTCAGTTCATCAGCGACGAGTTTTTTGACTTTTATGATGATAATGGCATCAAAGTAAAATACGTGTCCATCGCTCATCCGCGAGCAAATAGACAGGTGGAGCGAGCTAACGGTATGATCTTGACGCCCTGCGTAAATGGGTATACCGGGACGACAAGGATCTTAAACCTGGTCGGTGGCTCAAGGAATTACCTATCGTGGTCTGGGGACTGTGTACCCAGCCCAGTCGCAACACTGTAGTTTCACCGTACTTCATGGTGTTTGGGTCCGAGGCTGTCCTACCAGCCGAGGTCGCACTCCTTTCACCACGTGTCCAGCATTACAATGAAGAAGCCTCCAACGAAGCTATGGAAGTCGACGTCATTGCCAAAGAGGAGATAGCGCTTGAGTCCTGTGCTCGAACAGCTAAGTACCTAGCTTCAGTGCGTCGTTACTATAACTGCAGTCAAAGGTAGGCTGTTTGTGGTTGGCGACATGGTGTTGCGACGAATCCAGAACACAGATGGTCTGCACAAGTTATCATCCAGATGGGAAGGGCCATTTAGGATCAAGGCTGTCACACACCCGACGTCCTATCAGTTGGAGACGATGAAGGGTGTCGAGGAGTCCAACTCATGGCACGTCGACCACCTCATACGCTTCTATCCATAGAATAAGATATGTACTCAGATTTTTGTTATTCAAATATTTAATACAATTTCCTTTATTGTTCTCTTTTCCTGTCACAGTTCTACATTCATGCACACATCTGTCATACATGCACCCTGCATAAGTCTCGATTAAACTTTGTTTTCTGCCCAACGAGAACGGCTTGACAAGGCACTGTCCTGCAAACTCTTATGATGTGTTACAGCTCCACGCGACATGGCACTAGGAGATTCCAGCAGTCGCTCTCTAATAGTGCTAGGTACCTAGTGATCCTGGCGGTCCTATGTTGTTCACTAGTGCATCCCTAGTTACCTGATAGAGTTAGCTTGCTTCGAGGGTGGGGGCAAAACTTAATCGACGACATTGTTTTGAAAAACCGAACTATGCATAAATATGCGTCTAAAAAGTTAAAACGGCAAAATGTTTATCACCCGCTTAAACATGCCTAATTTGTCTGCATTAAAAGGCTAAAAGTTTCCGAGCACCACCTACTCGGCACAACTTACAGAATAGTGTTATCATACAAATACATTGTTTATGGCCTACTGACCACCATCATCTTATGCAGGATCTTCAATCAAGATCATATCATCAACAAGAGAGGCAGCAGCAGGCATTGACTCAGTTCGCAGTTCCTCGGCAGCGCCCTCTGATAACTCCGACGCGATTCCAAGGGCGACCTCTATAGTTTCCACTTTTGGATACCTAGAGCGGACCACGGCAAGTGCAGTTGCGACTGCGTAGCGTCTAGCTTCGGCAACGAATTCCTGGACCGCTGGCCATAATCTCCTGCACTGGTCGATGATGACAATCGCCTCGCCTACGGGATCAGCAGGATGCTCCTCTCCTTGGAAGATGGCCCTTAGTACGGGCTTGATGTGATCGGTCATGGCCCTCATTTTTCCTTGAAGAACGGAAATGGAGTCCTCCAGCACCTGGAACTGGGCCAAATAGCGCTCCCACAGGCCTACAAGAACAAAGCAATGGTGGCTAGCATATCCTGGTCCGACCAGTATGCGGCAGACTGCATACAACAATTCTATATTGTTCGACTTACCGGTCAGCTCGGCGATCTGCACCTGGTCTGCCTTGGCCCGCTCCTCAGCAGCCTCCTTTTGGTCCAGCAGACTAGCCAGCTCCCGAGCCATGGCCTCATTCTGGCCAGTCAGCCCTACAAGACGTACCTATAAATATACAGCGAGTACCTACACGGATTGGGCAAGAGAGGTCTACTTACTCTCTTTGTCTTCTTCCAGGGCCTCTACCATGCCACGTAGAGCGGCAATCTTGCCCTCCTGCTGGATCTCACACTCCTGGTAGACCTTATCCTGCGCCTCCAGATCGGCTTTGGCTGCCCGGAGGGTGTTGCATTCCTCCCAGGTCGCTGCAAACCGGTTAATGGTTTTGCCACGCTGGGCGTTGGTCTCCTGTAGCGACTGTATACACCACAGATTGATCAGTAAGTTTGTGGTCAAACACCGAGCTCAAAACAAGAAAAGCAGATCATGGTCAGGTGTTACCTTGATCCTATCAAGCAGCACCTCCACTGCGTCATGGAAGCTCGTGTCTATGTCATCATCTAACATTTCTTCATAAGACACGAAGCTATCCTCTCCCAGCTTGCGCGACGTGAAGACACGCTGTGTGGGCAGGTCGGTGCGTGGCATCCTCGGCACCCTGGGCACCTCCTTGACTTCTTTAGCTGGCGCCGGCATGCTTGGCCCCGCCTGGCCTGGCGTGTGCCTCGACGGATGACCCATTGCGGCGATGACCGGCTTAAACGGCACCACCCGCCTCTCTGGCTGTGGAGTCGGTGTCGGGGCCAACCCGGTAGGAGTTGAGGTACCACTGGCCGCCTCCCCTGGTCCCATAGGCCGTGTCGCACCGTTGGTTGTCGCTTGCCCAATGGTCAGTGGTGTGGTCTTGCTGGGCGGGGA
The DNA here is from genome assembly GCA_023333625.1 of Bothriochloa decipiens. Classification (NCBI taxonomy): domain Eukaryota; kingdom Viridiplantae; phylum Streptophyta; class Magnoliopsida; order Poales; family Poaceae; genus Bothriochloa; species Bothriochloa decipiens. The sequence continues at coordinate 37,398,209 of CM041632.1, read as the reverse complement.
AGTCAGCGTGGTCGATGGTGGAGCACGGCTGTAAGTCATATTACGGTCACAACAAGCAAAGAATCAAAATAAATGCAAGATATGCGGACTCAGTAACACTTACCCGGCTGACCGCCGGAACCCTCCTCTAAAATGTTGGGCTGCTCCCCGCTGGAAGCGCCTGGGGCCCCGCTTGTGGCCCCGCTGCCTCGCCCGGGGACTTAGTCCAACGTCCCGCCCGACCGGCTCGTTCCGATAGGGCACACCGGAGAAGTTGGCTCCCTTGCCTCCTCTCAGTGCCCCAAAGATGGAGCTACTCTGGGCGGCGATGTGGCCGCCCTATGCGGCACATGCAGCGGTGATGGTGGTGGTGGTGCTGTTGCCCTGGCCTGCTCCAGCCGAGGGGTTGAAGTAGCGTTTCCCCGCTGAGGGGGAGGAGTTAGTGGTGGCGCCATCTGCACAGGCCTCCTGGGTGTCGTCGTGGGCGCGGGCCTCGGGGTCTTTCCCGTCTGAGGCGTATGGGCTTGACGTTTCTTTGATGCTGGTTCAGCGTTAGCAGGTCATTGTCCAATGACTCCGGGGTGGCCGGGCACCCCTCTTCTTGCTCTCCCCTGCTCTGCCGTCCAGGTTCAACTTACCCTCGGACAGCAGAGTAGAGGACCTCTTCTTCTTGGGGGCCTCCGACATGGGCTGCTTACCCACTGCTCGATGCTTCGCCTGAGCAGCAGGGATCCCATCGTCGTCTGGGCTGATGACGTCGGTCGTCTCCTGCCCGCCTTGACCCCTGCTCTAGTGGTGGATCTCTTCGGTTCTACGACGGTAGGCCTGCGCCACGCCTTGAGGCCATGGCTCTACCGACACAGCAGAGAAGAACACTTTCCGGTCCTGTCCAAGCAATGTCTGACAGTCAGACAATTTAGGTTATACAAACATCATCACATACAAGTGCATACTAATCAAATCAAAGTATATATTGGTCGGCTTACCTCTGGTGGTGGTCGGGTAAGGCTGTATGGCAGTGCACGAGCTTCTGGGTAGCTGGTGCTCGGGTCTAACTTCTCAAAAAGCGAGGACATACACCGATTTATCGCTTCTGGTTTCACCCTCTCTTGGGTCTCCCGTGAAGGGTCCGCCCGATCAGCATACTCATACATCTGGCTCACCCACTCCTTGCACGGCTGAACCTGGCGTGTCAACCACGTCCCTGCCACCAGTGCTCCATTGACGGCCTTGTTGTCAATCAAGGCCAGCAGCTCATTCACCTGATACATCTCATCCGGGGTTGGCTGCTCTGACCACCTGGGGTTGCACTCTGGCACCTGCGTTATGTTGCAAGGCACCCTCCTCCCCTCCATGTTCTGGCTCATATAGAACCAGCACATGTTCCATCCCTTGGTGGCTAATTGGTGCCAGCTTCCTAGCCAATGCGTCTTCATTCCATCCCGAAGATGCACATAGCACCCACCGGCGATCAGGGACCCCCAGATTCAGCCCCTTCTTCCTCAGCAGATAGAAGTGGTGGAACAGATTGAAATGGGGTCGATGCCCAGGAACATCTCACAGAAGGCAATAAAAATAGAAATGGAGAGGATGGAGTTCGGATCCAGGTTGCAGATGGAAATCATCCAATAGATGCAGAGGTCCTAGAGGAATCCATTCACGAGCACACCCAGTCCCCGTGTCACCATATCCTCAAAAACATCTATTTCCCCATCTCAGGGATGGGGAGAATCCTCACCTCGTGGCTCGCGCCACACCTCCATCTCCCATGGAGGTAGCAAGCCCTCATTGACGAGTGCTTGTAGTTACTCCTGCGTGGAGGTCGACATCTGCCATTGCGGCCCTGGCGCCTCAGATCCAGTCGCTTTCCCCGCCTTCTTGGCTCCCTTCTTTGCCATCTCCTCAGAGGGTGGTGGATTGCAGGGTGAGCGGAATGCGGTGGCGTGAATGCGCTAGTTCTGCTCGATTGCTTCGCAGCGGCGTGCGGATTTGCAGTGGTGGATCAGGAGTGGTGGCTGTTGCTCAGAACGAGGCAGCGGAGCGCTTGAGAAGTGCGAGAGTGAGCAGCTGGGAATGATCGTGATTCGGGAACCGATTCCCCTGGCGGCACTCTCCATTTATACTGACCGGATGACGTCACTTTGACTTCTAGGGTTGGATCCAGTTGACTCGTGTGGACGCGGCTTTTTCCACCCTAGTGGGCCGTGCTGCTCCCCAAGTGCAGATGGGGGCCGTGGTTTTTTATTCTTCCACGTGCTTTCCCCGATTGGCATTTCCTTAAGTCTAGCACGTGCCCGGTAATCTTGGGATCTAATCCCAGATTCGTTTTTCATTATATACTCCTTTCCAAATTTGTCCTAGATTTCTTCCTTAAATCTGAGAACTGCTTCTTTTGGATCAAATATTTTATTTCCCACATCTGGGGACTGCGTGGCAGTTTCTCGCCCAGTGGTGCTTATGAACCACAGGTTCTTGGTGTCCTCAACCCCATTGAGCTTGTGACTTGCCTCGGGCACACCTGGGGATAGCGTGGTAGTTTCCCGCCTAGTTGTGCTTACGAACCACACGTTCTTGGTGTCCTCGACCCGATAGAGCCTGTGACTTGTCTCGGGCACACTTGGGGACTGCATGGTGGTTTCCCACCCAGTGGTGCTTACGAACCATAGGTTCTCGGTGTCCTCGACCCGATCGAGCCTGTGACTCGTCCTGAGTACACTTGGGGACTACGAGTTAGTTGGAACACGTCTAGTCCTTTAATACCGGCCTTGACTAGTTGATGTTGTTTTTGACTTTTTCCTTAAAAAGCTTAATACAATATATCCTATCTTCTATCGAGCTTGGGGACTATGTGGGCCCACGTCACCTTGTGGTGACTTGGGCTTGTTTCTTATTCCTGGTTCGGTACCTTTGCCTCTACGGATCGTTCATGTTAGCATCCTAGTGATACTTCGTGTCACGTGTTAACGTGGGCCCACGTCTCAGGACGTGGAAATATTTTTCTTTTTCTTAGAACACCATGCATCTTTTGATAGATCACCTTCTCTAATAAGAGCAGTGGTCAGGAGAAGACTTACGAATAGCTCGGGTGAAGCTGGTCGGCACTACGTGTTCAGCATCTTCACTGGTCGGCACTACGTGGTCAACATCTTCACTTGTCGGTACTACGTGGTCAGCATCTTCACTGGTCGGTGCTACGTGGTCTACATCTTCACTGCTCGGCACAGGTCAAGACAGTGACTCCCTCAAGATACATGGTGCTCGGGGACTAGCTGTGGGGGTATAGACCCCATATACCCTCACGACTTGACTTTGGGCTGCTCGGTACAAGACGGCCTAGACCAGAAGACGAAGGCTGGTTTGTCATCATCCTGATCAGCGAGCCGGACAATAAGACAGAGCTCGTGGTCTGCCACCGCCCAGGTCGGTGGGCCGCATGGGTGTTGAAGGCTATTTGGCATGCAAGGAGTCTTAGTCGGTTAGATCTGGTCATGTACTCCAAGGATACAGCGCAATGTAACCGACCATAGGGGAAACCTTAGATATGTAACCTTGCCCCCCACTATATAAGGTGGGCAAGGACCCCCTAGAATAGGACCCTTCTTTTTTGTCGGATCTGATCTCATCTGATCGTATCTCTTGTACTCTGATACTCATCAATATAGCAGCAGAGACGCAGGATGTAGGGTATTACGCTTCTGAGCGGCCTGAACCTAGATAAACCCTGGTTTTCCTGGTTGTTTATTTTGTGTCTCACATCTAGATCGTAGATCTTAGCGTGCCCTCACTGCAATCTACTACCTCGGGGTATCCCGTGGTAGACTGCCGAGGAGGTTTCATCGACAGGTACCACCAGAAATCTTTGTAGAAGAATTAAAGGAACCATCTATCAAACAACCAGTGAAGAAAAAAAAATGGATGTACCAAAGATGACCCAATGGAGATTGACCAAGACCCTCTGTGAAGACAAGTTATGGTAATATATAAAGACTGGAGGCAACAGTTCATAGATTACATCAAAGACAAAACACTACCAGAAGACAAGACACAAAGAACCCGACTAATACGTAGAAGCAAGAACTACATACAAGTAGAGCTATACAGAAGAGCTGCTTCATTAGGAGTTCTACTCTAATGCGTACCAAGAGAGAAGAATAAACATCATCAAAGAAATACACGCAGGTTGCTGCGGCAATCATGCGGCATCAAGAACCTTGGTAGGAAAAGCTTTCAGGATGGGGTATTATTGGCCAACGACAATGAAAGACGCAGAAGAATTCGTTAGGAAATGCAAGAAGTGCCAAATGTTTGCAACACAACAACACGTCCCAGCACACAACCTGATATGCATACGGCCCTCTTAGCCCTTGTCCTGTTGGGGATTGGATCAAGTCTGTCCACTAAAATCATCATCCGGAGGATTCGAGTACATCTTCCTCGCAATCGACAAGTTTACCAAGTGGATAGAATAAAAACCCTTAGTCAAATACAGCGCTGAAAAGCTGTTGAGTTCATACAAAGCATCATGTTCCATTTTGGAGTACCCAACAGGATCATCACAGACCAAGGATCAGCGTTCACCACGAAGGAGTTTACATCTTGGGCGACAGATTGCGGAATCGACATTGATTTTGCATCAGTTGCCCACCCTCAAACAAACGAACAAGTTGAAAGAGCAAACAAGTTAATTTTATGAGGACTGAAACCAAGGCTATATGAAGAACTAGTGGACTATGGAGCTAAGTGGATTGATGAAATACCAAAAGTAGTTTGGGGCCTCAGAACCCAAATCAGCAGATCAATCGGATACTCACTGTTTTTTCTCGTCTATGAATCAGAAGCAATACTTCCAGCTGACTTAATCTAGACATCACCAAAGATGGAGCAATACGAAGAAGGACAAGCCGAAGAAACAAGACGCCTGGAACTTGATACACTAGAAGAAGTCCGAGGGTGTGAAATTTTATAGAACGCCAGATATCAACAAGTACTAAGAAGACACTACGACAAGAGCACACAACCCCGGACCCTTAAACCAGCAGACTCAGCTCTTCGACTCATCCAAAAGAAAGACGAAAGGCACAAACTACTAAGCCCTTGGGAGGGACCTTTGAAAGTAAGAAGAGCAATTAGACCAGGCACATATGAGATTATGATGGACAAAGAAATCCCACTGAAGAACACATGGCACATCAGCCAACTTCGAAGATTTTACAACTAAGTAGAAAAGTCCTGTAAAAGAACCCGAGATGACAGAATAAGAATTTTTTGATCTTCAGAACAACTCGCTCTTTCCATTTGCAACAACAAGACCATCAGGCACTCAATGCCTCTTCAAGATATCGCGCTATGGGGTGATCTCATAGCGTGCCTGCATGGACTAGAGTCTTAGTACCGCTCCATGGACAGGCTAGCCGCCCGGTGCGTGGCTCTGGGCTAGATCAGGGCACTCCATGTCGGTCCAGGATCGGGCCTCTCTGGTGTGATTCAGGGCACTTGTATCATTTCACAATCAAAGAGTACTATGAATTGAGAATGCAGTTGAACCATGGCACCTAGTGTTGGTTCGGGAGACCAAACCTACTTGCAACAGCGGGATCAGGGCACTTCATGTCGGTCCAGGATCTTGGCTCCCCACCTTGCCTGCCCTATGCGCAGAGCACCGAGTTGGATCAGGGCACCACGTGTCTATCCACTCAGGCCTTTCTAGGGTGAATATGAGCTCTCGTGCCAGATTCACGATCAAAAAGTTCTTCCTTACTGTGAAACGAGAATGCAGTTGAACCCGCACATAGTGCTGGTTCGGGAGTCAAAACCTTTCGCTACAACAGCGGGATCAGGGCACACCATGTCAGTCTAGGATCTTTGACTCCCCACCCTTGCCTGCATGTGATGCAGAGCACAACTTACTGGACTGAACTCATGCACAGCTTGCGGGTTCAGGCTCAGACATCAACTATGCTGCGGCATCATGCAGCAAAACCTCGAAACAACTATGGCTCGAGAGCAGCCACTACACTACCAGCGGGTAGTTTCAATCAGCAAAACAACTACGACTTAGGAGTAGCCATTACACTACCAACGGGTAGTTTAAAGCTACAAGAACAACTCGGGGCTCAACGATAGCCACTACACTACTAGCGGGTAGCAAGAAGCAATCCAAAATCGGGATGAAACCCGCACAACTCGTCAAAACCACTCAAAGCTGGGATGAAGCCCGCACAACTCGTCGAAACTACCCAAAGTCAGGACGAAGCCTGCACATCAAAGGACTCATCAAAGATTATTCAAAAGTCGGGACGAAACCCACACAGCAAGAACTCATCAAATCTGCTAAAGTCGGGACAAAGCCTGCACAGCAGGAGATCATCAAAATAACATCGAGATGAAGCCCACGTAACAAAATTCCATTCAAAAAGGGCAGCAACAGCCCCGGAAGTTCAACCCACCGATGGCCAAGGAGTTTTTTTTATAAGAAAGGTGCTCAAGGCGCAGGAACAATAGGATCAGCACCCAAGTTTGTCCTATCTACGTCTTGATCTACAAGAAGAGCAAGGGCAACCTCCTGCTCTCCAACCTGAAGCACGAACTCCAGCGGCGGATTGGGATCAACCAACTTCTCCAACTGAGCCTCAGGAGCGAGAACCTGGACGTGGCATAAGATGTTGCTCACACACTTTCGAAAGCTATTCTTCATGAAGTTGAAGAATCGCGATGGAATCAGTGGTGCATAGCTCATCGCATCAGCATACAGGGGCTGATCCTCCTGCAGTCCAATGAAAGACAGAAGATAGGTCATAGCCCCCCATAGCAACTGGAACCTGGTATTGGCCACATCCAATTGACTCTTGAACTCCTGAACAGTCTTCAGGGCCTGAAAAACATCTCGATCAGCATCATGCCGGAACTGGTGAGCCAAGGCAAGCTTTCGCTCAGCATCCTTGTAATGAGAATGCATGTCTCTTACCAACTCAGCTTTGTTCTCGGAGGTCCTGAGGGTTTCTTTCATATCCTCCAAGTCCTGATGCCACTGAAGTCGCTTATGCTCGAACTCTACAAAGAAGAAATCAAGTCAACAAGCCGAAGACAGAACTCGGCAGCAGACAAATCAAAGGCAACAACTCAGCAAAAGAAAAAGTACCTGCAACCTGGGTCTTCAAAGCCTGGACTTCATCAGCCGCGGCTTTCGACGCCTCCTCCTAATGACAAAGCTCATCAGCCAACTGAGCCTGATGAGTCACTTCAGCAGCCTGACGCTGCCCACGCTCACGGTCCAGTTCCGCCTGAACATGAGAGAGCTCTTTACGAACCCGCTCAAGATCGGTGAAGCTAGACGCAGTAGCCGCAGCCTCAGCAGGGCCAAAAGAAGGTTCTGATCCTACCAAACAGACTGAAAGGGATAAAGACAAGAATCAGAAAAGCTGACAGATCAAAAGCAACACAAGACCATGAAAGGAACACATACCTGAACCATGCCGCCAAACTTAGCGGAGAACTCCTCGAAACAAGCCTTCAGAGCCGCCAAACGGTGAGGACGGTTCTTCTCAGGATCCACCAGACCAGAAGAACTTGATGGTGGCAAAGCAAGCAGCAGCGGATCAGCAACAACTCTATCACCTCCTCCAGCAACAGTAACTCCAGGAGTCACCGGCTCAGCATGAGGAAGCTCATGACCTGACTCAGCATGCGCCGCCAAAGGAACCGCCTATAAAGTGGGACCAGACCCCGCATCAACTTTGGCCCTCTGGCCAACCTACAAGATAGCATCTACAAGAAGCCAATACAAACATATCAGGAACCTTCACATAAAGAAATAAGTTAGAAAATGCAGAAGAAGTCGGATTCTAGGAAGAGGCCTAAACTAGGAGTTTCATGCTCTTTCCTATTACAATCTATCTAGGATATAGTAATTCTCATGTCGTGTTGCTCCGTGTTGTACTTGAATCGAGCGGCGGATTCTTCGATCCTCCATCCGTATTCTGTCTTCTTGGGGAACCGCCGGTGTCCCCCATCAACACCGATGACCAAAGGGATATTATCACTACAAGGAGATTTGCAGAAAGCATATGATTGCGATGTACAAGCCATCCAAATCGCAGAAAGACTGCATGGTGAACAAGGGAGATAGGAGATTGCCATGATAGCTACGACAATGAACCCGCAGGAGATGGAAATCCCTATAAAAAAGGCTACCAAGAGCTTTACTATGCCAACAGACATGAAGACGAAGAAGATAGACTTGGAGACTGGTGATCCCGAGAAGACGGCAACCATCAGTGTAGAGCTCGACACCAAAAAGGAACTCGCGCTGACCAAGTTTCTTAGGGACAACAAAGATATCTTTGCCTAGAAGCCAGCTGACATGCTAGGTGTCTCGAGAGACTTGGTTGAGCATATCATTGATGTGAATAAGGGATCAAAACCCGTCAAGCAGAAACTACGAAGATTCACACCGGATAGAAAGGAAACAATCAAGAAGGAACTCACAAAGCTGATGGCAGCAGGATTCATCAGAGAAATAATCAACCCGCATGGCTAGCAAATCCAGTACTCGTGGAGAGGAACCCACCAGATTGGCATATGTGCATCGACTACACCGACCTCAATAGACACTGCACCAAAGACTCGTACGGTCCCCCATAAATCGACCAAGTGATAGATTCAACAGCAGCGGCATCTCTACTCTCATTTTTGAACTGCTACTTCGGATATCATCAAATATCTCTTATAGAAGAGGACCAGAGAATGACATCTTTCATGACACCGTTCGGGGCGTATTGCTACATATCAATGCCTTTTGGCCTAAAGAACGCAGGTGCAACCTACCAACGAGCAATTCAAACAACCTTGGGAGATCAAATAGGAAGAAACGTTGAGGCCTATGTGGATGATGTCATGGTCAAAACAAATGAACCAAATGCCTTGATAGAGGATCTACAAGAAACTTTCACAAACCTAAAAAAGTGGAGATGGAAGCTCAATCCAAACAAGTGTGTTTTTGGGGTTCCAGCAGGACAATTACTCAGGTTCCTAGTCCGCAACAGAGGAATCGAAGCAAGCACGAAGCAAATCAAGGCAATCCTAGACATGGAGCCACCAAGAAAAATCATAGACGTCCAAAAGTTGGCGGTTTGTATGGCAGCCCTCAACAGGTTCATTTCACGCCTAGGAGAATGTCATATCTCATTTTTAAGGACAAAAATAAGATATATAAAAGCGTTATGTGCACCCCATGATGTCGCACACACAAGTTGACAAATCTTAAATAGTATCAAATCAGAGTTATTACATAGCGCACGGAGTAGAATACATAGTCTTTAACAAAGATAAGACATAACTATGATAACTCTTTAGATGAAGCTCCACCACAGGGACACGTCAACTGGTTGACACAAGCTAGTAGTCGTGTCGATAACTCTCACTCGAATCTTGATTTGTTACCCATCCGGGATTTTCCAAGAATTGAAATAGAACAAGTTAGTACATACGTACTTAGCAAGCATAGAAGGGATTCATGAGGCTCAAAAAGGTTGACATGGTTTAACTGCATTTAGCTTTTAGTGGATCTCATATTTTAGCAATTAGCATCAAGGTGTAGCATACCCATAAACACATGGTCAGGTAAACATGATTAAGAATATGATAAAAACAGTAACATTAACATGTAGCACAACTTATGTTCTTGATCCATTCCATAAAAGTGCCCAAGGCCGCTCTAACCGTGAGCACGGATGATATATCGGTTTAACTCTGTGCAGAAGTGTACACTTTCACTATGAGTCATGATTTCCAAATGAGTGGGTTAATTACTCCCAAGCACTTAAAAACCATATAAAGCCACTCATAGGTTCGTCTAACAAGTTAGGGCCGTAGGGTCATCGGATGTAGGAAATCCTCCCTTCCAATATGGCACATGGCCTACCCAGTTATACACAAACTGAAGAGGCTGTCCTATACCCAACTCGCAGTTCCTCTAACTCGCTAGAAAAGGTCCTATGAACAACTAGAGCCAGAGCCATGTAGCCCCCACAGTTGTATGTTATGTCCCAGATGATCACTTACAGTTTGGATCTTATTGAAAACCATCTTTAATCATTAGTTGCATAGTCATTAATCAAATTACAAGATCATGGTTATAAAGCACTAGCATAAACTACCCATATGCAACATCCCCGATTAACAAGGTAAACAGGAGATCAATGCTAGGTAATCCTAACAGGGTAGCAAAGAGACACATGCACATGGTTTTAGTGTGTATAGTGAATAGGTAACAAGGATGGTACCAACTATACTTGTCTTGCACGAAGCTTTCCTGCAGTTCCTGCTGATCCAGGTGGTCAAAGAACTCATGATCTCCAACGAACGGCTCACTCTCTAGATCCGGTCAACAATCAGCAACACACAGGCATCGAGCAATCATACACGAGCAAACAAATAGATCTAGTTAGAACGGTACACCAAAGAGGATAGCACATAGCAAATATAAGCAGGAGATCAAACTAGTGCTAGCACATGTATACAAAAGTGAACTACCCCATATAACGATCATACATCATGTCTCAAGGAAGCACACTTGTAGCTTCAACATTGATCGGAGTGTTACAGCAGGTTACAAGGTTACTTTTAGACATGTGTATGAGAGAGAATATCAAACTGTCCGCCGAAAAATTTTGTTATTTTTATTATCTTTTTAACCACGCCGAGTTCATCCCTTTGTGCATGGGAAGCCGTCTCGTCACGAGTGGTTGTGGACTAGCACTACAATGCTCGAGTTCATCTCACTCGAGAGAATGAGAAGCAGTCTCATGACATTGCCATGGGACAGTAAAGATCCAACTTCAAAGCATTTTCATCATTATTTAGCTTAGACATCAAGTTTTAGCACAATGATATCAAGAGATCCAAGCTAAGTATATGATTCAAGAAACATGAGACATAGCAACGAAAGCATACATTTGAAAGCAACATGGATCTCAACACATCCTACACATGCTAGTTTCCATCTCAAAGCCGAACATGTTTCAGATTTCATCATTCATTAAGCAAGTTCACATTTATAAAACAAGCTTAGCTCATAACATGTATCAAGATGATCAAAAAGAGCCTAAGCTGCTATAGCCATCATGTATCCATAAGACATATCAACAAGAGCGTAACCTTAATCAAGAAGCTATACAAGTGAAACTAAACACATGATATATGATACATGATGAGATGCAATGCAATATGATACAAAAACAAAAGCAAAGGGAAAAGAAGAAAGACTACTCTAGGAGATACAAAGAATCCCACAACTAAAATGGGAAGCAGACACCCAACTCCCCTCGCAAGTGTGCAAACTGGATTTGATCGAGAGGTTTGGTGAAAATGTCAGCTAGCTGGTGTGTGGTGCGGACATGTCTCAAGTCTATGGTTCCTTTCTCTTGGTTGTCTGTCAGGAAGTGGTACCTCACCTCAATGTGCTTGGTTTTGCATGGAGCACTGGGTTTTTGGCTACACTTATGGCACTGGTGCTATCACAGTAAAGTGGCACTCGGGTGAAATCTAAGCCAAAGTCTCTCAAGATAGCAACTATCCAAAGCAGCTGAGAGCAACAAGTGGCAGCAGCAACATACTCAGCCTCACAGGTGGATTGGGCTATAGAAGACTTCTTGCGAGAGGACCAAAAAATAAGAGACGAACCAAGAAACTGACAAGTACCAGAAGTTAACTTTCTCTCAACACGACAGCCAGCATAATCAGCATCGGAATAACCAAAAAGCTAGAGGGTGGAAGCAGTCGAGTACCAAAGACCAAACTCAGGAGTAAAATGAAGGTACCTCATGATCCGCTTGACGGCTTGACGATGAGACGTGCGCGGTGAAGACTGAAAGCGCGCACAAAGACAAACTGCAAACTGGATGTCCGGTCTCGTCGCCGTCAGGTATAGCAGTGACCCGATCATGCTGCGATACTCCTTCTGATCCACAGCTTCTCCCTCAAGGTCTTCATCCAAGGCAATGGTAGTCGCCATGGGCATCGAAAGAGGCTTGGCCTCGCCCATGTCAAACTTCTTCAACAGGTCCTTGGTGTACTTGCCTTGGTGTACAAACATGCCTTCCCGAGTTTGCTTGATTTGCAACCCGAGAAAGAATGTCAACTCGCCCATCATACTCATCTCGAACTCCTTGCTCATCAAATTAGAAAACCTTGCCACAAGGGCATGTGAAGAGCCACCAAAGATTATATCATCCACGTATATCTGCACAATGAGAATGTCTTTGCCTTGCTTGAGGAGAAACAAAGTTTTATCAACAGAGCCCATGGAAAAACCCTTCCCAAGCAAAAAGGACTTCAACCTAGCATACCAGGCTCTGGGGGCTTGTTTGAGACCATATAAGGCTTTGTGGAGGTTATAAACATGGTCTGGGTGCTTAGGATTTTTCAAAACCAGGGGGTTGCCTCACATATACTTCCTCCTCTATGTACCATTGAGAAAAGCACTCTTGACATCCATCTGATACAACTTGAACCCTTTCGAAGCTGCAAAGGCTAAAAGGTTCCTAATGGCTTCTAAACGGGCAACAGGAGTAAAGGTTTCCTCAAAGTCTATCCCCTCTTTCTGGCAAAACCCCTGAGCAACCAATCTAGCCTTGTTCCTAACAATCACCCCATCCTCAATCACCCCATTTCACTCTGCTTGTTCTTAAACACCCACTTGGTACCTATGGGATGACACTGTGGAGGTGGAGGAACTAGGACCCAAACTTGGTTTCTCTCAAAGTTCTCAAGCTCCTCATGCATGGCATTGACCCAATCAACATTAGATAAAGCGTGTCTAATATCTTAGGGCTCAAAATCGGCAACAAAAGTAGAATGTGCGAACTGAGAGATTTCATATGACCTGTTGCGAGTGACATGCTGGTTGAGGTTACCGATCATGGTCTCAGGAGGATGATGACGCTGAATGTGTACTGGCGTCGTTCTTGATGAAGTAGCCTCCTCTCAACCGTAGTTGGAACTCCCTCAGGTGCAAGAGAGGGATACTGGTTGTCCGGCCCCCACAAAGTCGAAGAAGAAGGATCGGGGCCTCGAACCGACGTAGTCGTTGTAGGGTCGACAAGGGCAGCCGATGGAATCGGCTCGGAAGCACCCCAATCGACATTGTCCTGCTCCTCCTCCACAAAGATGCTTTCGCCCATCTCTTGATCACTTGCACGCTCAAAGACCGGAGAAGAACAAGGTGTGGTTTCATCGAAGGTAACTTCACAAGTTTTCATGATGCGATTAGTCTCAAGGTTAAGCACTCTATATGCACGTGAATGACTGGCATAACCGAGAAAGATGCCATCAGAAGGTCGAGACTCGAACTTGTCTAAGTTACCTTGCTTGAGAATGAAGCACCTACATCCGAAAACTCTGAAGTAGCTCACCTTGGGAGGACGCCCAAACCACAACTCATAAGAAGTCTTCTTTGTAAAAGCTCGAAGGAAAATGCGGTTTGAAACATGACAAGCTGTGTTGATCGCTTCGGCCCAGTAACGCTAGGAGTCCTATGCTCATCGAGGATCATCCTGGCCATCTCAACAAGGGTCCAATTCTTGCATTCAACAATCCCATTCTGCTGAGGCACATAAGGTGAAGAAAACTGATGCTCAAGACCCACAGATTTGCAAAAGGCTTCAAAATGAGAGTTTTTGAATTCAGTGCCATTGTCACTGCGTATAGCTCTCATGGCATTCTTGGGAAGCTCATTTTGTAGCCTAAGAATCAATTCCCGCACATGGGAAAATGCCTCATTTCTTAGACTCCATAAAATAGACCTAAGAATAGTGAGAAAATAAGTCCATGATCACAAGAACGTACCACTTCCTACCATCCGACCGAACCTGAGCTGGACCTACAGTGTCCATGTGAAGAAGCTTGCCAGGTTTTTTGGTCATCACTTGGTTTATAGAGGAATGAGAAGCAGCAACCTCTTCCCGTGATGACACGGGTGACAACCAAGTCCTTCTCGAACTTTAGCTTAGGCAATCCTCGGATTAGATCAAGAGAGCTCAACCTTGCAAGCAAGTCAAAGCTCAAATGACCAAGCCTCCTATGCCACTTCCAAAGCTCAGAAGAAGTGCCTGCCACCAAAAACTGAGAAGTGCCGAAAGAGCGAGAAAAATCAGCATGAAAGACAAGCCCAAAAGGTACAATCGAACACACAAGATCACCTCGCGAATCAAGTATGCTCAAGACTTGGCTTAAAGCGCACTTTGAAACCATCTCTAAGGAGTTGCGAAACCAAAAGAAGATTGAAATGCAAGCTCAAAACCAAAGCAACATCCTTGAGCACAAAGTTCTCATTGAGCCTTACCGACCCACAAGAAAGCACCTTACCCTTACCATTGTCCCCAAATGTAATGTACTCCTTGAAGGTCATGGGGTTGAGGCTGGAGAACCAATTTGAGGCGTGAACACCCGGAATCAACAAGCCATATGTTCACCAAGCCTCCATGCTGCATCAATAGAAAGACATGGGATGAGCAAATGATCCAACACTGGGTTAGTAAACTGAGGAGAATACCAGTGCTGGGTCATTTGCCCTGGAAAAGTGTTAGGAAAAACACCACACATGCCCTGTCCCATGGGAGAGAAGCGATCACCATGAGAGAGAAAACGTGGTCCGCTAGAAGTGTAGGACTGAGAGCCACTGCCACGGGACCTGGAGTCGTATTGAGGACGACTTGGTCCATGCTGGGCACGACCATCACATGGTCTCACAAACTGAGGCCTAGCACCTTGAGATCTTGCACCTCTTAGTCTAGTGTTATGCCTCTGAGCGGGTGAACTATGCATGCCATGAGATGTGGGCGATGCATGTCCTGCTGGTAAAGCTCAAACTCATGCCTCTTATCTCACTTCCTCCTAAAGCAAAATTCAAATAAGTGACCATCCCTCTTGTAATAGTCACAGTGGTACACCTCTCTCTGGGTATTGGATGACTCACTGTGTTGTGGGCATGGTTCACTCTTGGAGCTGGCCTGGCTTTAGGAAGGGGCTTATCAGAGATGTTTGGCAGAGTGTCAAGTGGGTTCCTGAGGTGGTTAGTTTTTGGAATCCACACTTGTTTCTGAGGTGGAGGTTTAGGAGGCTCTTCAAGCACCGCATCCTTCACAATGGGCTTGGTAGGCTCAGAGGGCTTAGGTGAGTTAATCTTGATGAGCTTGGGAGGATTGGTGGGTTTCTCACTCATGCTCAAACCACTATGTTCACCAACCTTGGCAAAGACATTGTTATCCTTCCCACTTGAAGCAAAGCCTAAACCCATTGTGTCAGTACCTCTCTTGTACTGACTCATCATCATGCCCAATCGTGGCTCGCTGCAAGAAAGCCAACTCAACATGTGCCGAAGGAATGTGTTTTCCTCTTCGGTCTTTCTCTTGTCATGCCTACAGTTGGCAAGCTCTAGCTCCAAAGCCTCATAGCAAAGACACTGAGCACTAGTACCATCCGCACTAGAATTCTCAAGAAAAGCGATCCTAGCAACCTTCTCAGAAATCTCAGAGCACAACTCAGCACAAGACTTGCAAGGACCTGACAAAACAGGCTCAGCTCTAGCCCTATCCAACTTCTCAACCAAAGCAGAGTACTTAGACTGCAAAGAAACAAGACTAGACATGTGAACAGTGCATTCATCGCACTCACTCTCATTAAATAGAACAATTCTATCCTTCTTGACACGCTCAAGTTCATCTAAGGCCTTGAGAAGCTTGGCCTTGAAGTCATTGCATTCTTTAGCAGCACGAATAAGCAAAGCGTCTTGCTCTAGCATGGTGTCATTCACAGATTCAAGCTCAACGAGAAGAGATTCAATTGTGAGTTCTACCTCAGGCTCGGTGTCAATCTCGTCGTTGTTGCCAGTGGTAGTGTCATCAAATGCCATGGTGCAGTAACCTCCTCGGTGCTTGTTGGCGTAGAAGCTCAAGCCGTTGAACTTGTTCTCGACCTTCTTCTTGGACTCATCATCACTCGGAGGAGAGTCACCATCAGAGTCGATGTCGCTGAAAGACACGACGAGGGCTCGATGCTTTGCTTCTAGCTACTCGAAGTACTTCTTCTTCTTGCGCTTGGGGTTGAAGTTTTTCTTGGACTTGTACTTGCAAGGGGATGACTCATGCTTGTCTTTGTGCTTGGAGTAGTCGTGCTTGCCGAAGTAGCTCTTGTTCTTGTTGGGGCAGCTGGTGATGTAGTGGTCTGGCTCTCCATATCCAAAGCAACCTTGCTTGTTGCCACCATGTTGACGGTTCAAGCGGTTGTTGTGAAACCGCAAGAACTTGCTGATGACAAGCGCCAGCTCATCATCCCCAAAAGCCTCCATGTGCTCCTCTATTGCAGACACAAGAGAAGACAAAGCAAGAGACAACTGTGATGGGTTAGCCAAAGAAGAACTTGAACTTGAGTTACCTGACACCAAAGCCATGGTAGGAGCAGACGGATTCTTGATCCTCGCCTACGTCTGGAGGTCGATCTTAGTGGACTTGAGCTTGCTGAACAGCTCATCCATGGTGAGAGTCTCGTAGTTGGCCGATTCGATGATCGCCTGCACCTTGACCTCCCAGACCCTTCAATCTAGAGCATATAGAAGCTTGAGTGTTCTCTGATGATCATCATAGGGCATAGCTGCATTGTTAGCCCGCATGTTGTTCATAATGGTGGTAAAGTGAGAAAACATCGAATCAATAGGCTCCCCATCAACTTGGGAGAAGTTCTCGTACTCCCACTTGTACGTCTCATAGAGTCTTGTTTTGACATGGGTTGTACCCTCATGGAAGCTTTGAAGCCTCCTCCAGATCTGACGAGCAGTCACACAATCAGAAACACGATCAAACTTAGGAATCAAAAGAGCAGCATAAAGCTCAGCACGGGCAATATTGTTCGTATTGTGTTGGTCGATCTTCTCTTGATTGACACGAGCATCAAGTACCACGTAATCAGCATTCTTAATGATCTCCCAAACACACGAATCAATCCCCAAGAGATGTGCTTGCATCCAAATCTTCCAATACGAGTAGTTCTCCCCATTGAATTGGGGTAGCTTACCCGGTCGGTGATTCAAAGCCATGTCGCCTTCTACGGATCATGGACTGATTAAGGTGGAAGTGATCCTTAACCGGCTCCGATACCCATTGAAGGACCAAAAACGGCGACCAGAGGGGTGAATGGGAGCCGTAAAAATTTCTCGTGAAATATTTAGACCACTGTCCCAAGTTCACTGCCAAACACGCAAACCAAACACTATGATGTCCACGACCCAACTAGTGGGTGGATGTTCCCTAGAAACACAGCAGAACACCACAAAGCCAACGCAAGAGACAAAGATAGAAACGGAGATCAAACGCAACTGGTTGGGAGTTGGTTGGCAACTGGATGGGAACTGGTCGGGAACTAGTCGGGACCACGTTGATCACGATGGTCGGCAATAGGACGAAAACTGGTCAGGACCACGTCGATCACGGTGGTCGGCAAGTGGTCGAAAACTGGTCAGGAACTGGTCAGGACCACGTCGATCATGGTGGTCGGGAAGTGGTCAGAAACTAGTCGGGAACTGGTCGGGACCACGTCGATCACGGTGGTCAGCAAGTGCTGCTCAAACGAGCTCACTGGGCGCCTGAGCACACAATGCTGGTAGGACTGCTGTTAGGCCCCACACAAGAATCCCTCACGCTTTCAGAAAGCAAAGAACGAACGAAGCTCAGGAAAGAACACCTACTCTGGACAGCAGTGACGCGAGAGGGAAAATCAACGAAAACTAGATTAGATCAATACAGATCGACACCACATTTTGCACAGGCCATCACAAGGCAGATGTAAAGCTATCCCCAGGAAATCATCACTCAATTTAAATTCAACGGCCGGGGAAAGCAAATCTAGGCCAAGAACTCAGTTTTTCCCCAAAAATGCAAATCTGGTGATTTATTGATGCACGAGTGGAATTGGTTCAAATCACTTGGTGATCTAGTTCATCACTCGACGAAGCATCAATCAGCGCAAAAAGAATGAGCCAAATCGCTCCAAATCTGATGAATAAAAATTCGTCCACAAATACCACCAAAAGTCAACACACCACAGAGACACGAAAATCACAAAACAAAAGTCAACACCCGAAGGGCACGAGGAGGGATTAGGGCATCCTCTTCCCACTCTAAAATCCCTGGAGAACATCACACAAGAATTTGTTCTTGGACCTCTAAACAAGAACATAAACAGAAAGGGGCTAGCTGGATACTAGAAAAGGAAAAACAAAAAATGACCGAGGCAAGTCTGAGTTGGGGCAGTCTATTCTTATTTATATGCCTATTACACAATTCCACTTCTGTCCCTAGATATTTTTTAGAGCGAACCACCTAGCCAAGGGCACTATGGTCCAACTCGAGATTTTCTGATCCGATGGCCACTGCGCCTTCTCACCGATAGCCTTGCCTCGACGCAATCTCCCCGATGCCGCCACATGCCGTCTGTCCGCATCGGGACCTCCGCCCGGGTTTTGAGGCCCAAACCCGCGAAACCCGCCGCCGATGGTTTTGAGGACAAACCACCAAACCGTCCGCGAGTAGCGTAGTCCATACGCGTCCCCCGCTGATGGTTTTCAGGACAAACCACCAAACCTCCTCGCGAGTAGCGTAGCCCGTACGCATCCCCCGCCATGTACACTTGCGCTTGTCGATGTCCCAAGTGTCAGCCACCGCAGCTGGCCACCCGGCCGTCTGGTCCGTCAGTCCAAGCCTAGCGTCTGTCCTTCGCCGTACCCGGTCCACCAGCATGACACGCCCTACTTGACCTTCTCCCGACCGTTGCCACCGCATCTAGACTCCACACCTGCACATCACAAGCCAAGAGACACAATTTGACACATAACCCTATGCCAAGGGATCAATAGAACCACCGAACCAACTGCCAACCACAAGTGCTGGACATGTTGACAATCGCTCATCACACCAACAAAGATGCTACACCATGATATGGAAAATCTTGTGTCCGCAAACTAATATAAATCTCAGTTTTCAAATACTGGAAATAAATCTAAAAGTGATACTAACATGTATATTATGAAATTATGAATCTAACGCAATTTGAACGGATCAAATCGGAGCTAAAACAAAGAAGTTATAAGCTTTTGAAATCAGGGGCAAAACTATAAATAGAGGAAAACGTATTTTTGTATCTGTTAAAAGGAAATACACCTTCCAGAGAATTAAGTGTACCCAGCGGAAGCCGCAAAAGGTTCTTAATTAAATAGAAAGATCTCTGAGGGGTTTTCTATAAAACAGCCAGCCAAAAGGGTATCGGCCACTGGTGGCCGTTTGATCTGAGTTGAACGGCTCAAATTAGATCGAAGAGATAGAGAGAGAGGATGCTCACCGGGGAAAACGACCGGCGCGGCACTGGCCATTGCCGATGTCAAGGATAGCCCGCCGGCGAAATTGAAGCTGGCCCTAGCGGCCACAAAATGACATGGGACCTGGACCAAACGGAAGAGAAGAACGATGCGAGCTCACCTAGACAAGATTCGAAGGATGGGATGGACTACGGATGACGCACGGCTCATGGTGGCGGACAGCTTCAACCTACGGAGTTCGGCGGCACACGGTGAGCGAAAAAGAGCAAGAGAAGGAGATAAATTGATCTCAGAGAATTCACAAGACCTAAGAGAATCTCGGCAACTTTTCGATTGCGAAGCTGGAGCAGCGAAACAGCGAACTCGAGCTTGGGCGGTGGTGTTAGGGTTTGCGGCAGCTTGAGCTCGGGATAAAGGGCAGCGCTGGCGCGTGGGACAGAGAAAGGCGAGGCGGGGCGGTGTCGGGGCGGACTCGGCAGTGGAGTCCTGCTCAAACACGAGCAGAGGAAGGGGATGACTCTGGTGGGTCCCTGACTTCAGTGAAACACGACGTGGGGCCGGCTCGTCAGTTGGACAGCGAAGAGAGAGAGGCAGCTTGCTTAGCTGCTGGTTGGGCTAGCCCAAAGGAAAAGGTAGAGCGGACCGCAAATCCAAGGACGAAGGGAGAGGGCACCAGGCAGCTTCGGCCATTTTGGGCCAAAATGCCAATGCGAGATAGGGAGGTGGGAGTGGGCCGAGCTAGCTACTTGAGCCAGAATGGAGAGAAAGAAGGGTGAGAGGGAAATAAATTCCTTTTCTTTTATTTGAACAATTTTGCAAAGGAGTTTTCAAAAGGATTTTGAAATCATTTTTTAGAGTTGATCAAAACCAATCATCACAACAAAATTATGCAGCAGCATGAATGCACAAGCATGCTTCTTGACCTATAAATGATTTTATTTTTATAAAAAACTATTATTTTCTATGTTTAATGCTTCACATAAATGCATAATTAAATCATTTTGGCTATTTTAAAATCATGCAAATTTTAGGGGGTTACAGAGAAAAAGGCATTCCATTCTTCAAGTTGTTAAAGAAGACAGGCAAATTTGAGTGGACAGAGGAAGCAAACGAAGATTTTGAACAACTCAAGCATTATCTAGCCTTATCACCTGTATTAGTGCCGCCAAACAAGAAGGAAGACATGCTGTTATACATCTCAGCCATGAAGAACATCGTAAGCACATCTGTTGTGGTTGAAAGAGAAGAACCCGGTCACAAAAGTCGAGGCCCCAAACCAGTATAAAATCGTCTGTCTCATCAAGCTTGTTGCCGCATCTACCAAGTTCCATAGTTTGCCAAGCTCCTCCGAACAAAAACACCCTCCCGGGTACCCACGGTGGTGGGCTATCGGTGATAAAACATTGACAGCTGGTGCGCCAAGTAGGGGCTTTCGGCGGATTGTACATTGAGAGTTCGACGGACCTCACCTTCAACTTGAGTTTCTCAATGGGAACAACTTTCGTCTTTGTCTCATGGATCTGCGAGGCTAACGGTGAAGGCAAGCTCCAAAGCCGTCTTGTCAAGCAGTTAAAGCTCGACGACGTCAAGATCGACGCCATGGAAGAATTCTGACTCGCCGAGAAGCTGGCGACACTTTTGACTTGGGATCTGGATCAAGAACGAAAAGACCATAAAGCTGACTCAGAGAAGAAATTGAAGACCATTTTTGACTCCAACACCTTCAAGAATTTCGCTTGGGAAGAAGAGGAATATGAAGTCAATTCAGAAAAGAACTCAAAGATCTTATCCTACTCCAACAAGAATTCAACCCAGAATCAGGAAGAAGAGGATTATGAAGCCAACTCAGAGAAGAACTTGAATACCATTTCCAACTCAAAGACATTCGTCAAGATTCCCAACTCGCTCCCGTACAGGTTGCGCAACTCAGTGTCCATCGTGCAAGAGTACCTAAATAAGTTGCACGGGTGCCACGAATGCCCAATTCACGGGAGAAGAGGGAGCCATTTGCTAAGCCAATTACTCCAGTCCACAACTATCAAAACCAAGGAGGAAAGGCATGGGAAATCATGAACTTTGAGCCAGCCAGAAGGCAAGAAGAACCAATCACATCCACGGCAAAGGAAGATTACGCAACAGACTGGCCAGGTCCTTTTTCTATTAGCAGGGCGCGACCCGATCAATGGACAAGCACATCCAATGCAGGTTGTTATCCACTAGTGGCAGCACAAACAATCGCAGAAATTATAGTTTCCAAAGTGCTAATTGATGGTGGAGCCGGCCTGGACATCATATTCACTGTAACATTGAAGAAAATGAGCATCGACTATGAAGGGATGATTACACCAACAAGTACACCTTTATATGGCATAGTACCCGGAACAGCAGCGGTACCTTTAGGCCAGATCACGTTTCCTATCATGTTTGGCACTAAGGAAAAATACAGAACAGAGTTCATCAAATTTGAAGTAGCAAACTTTGATTCATGCTACCATGCTATCTTGGGGCGACCAGCACTAACCAAATATATGGCCGTACCTCACTATCCATACCTACTACTCAAGATGCCAACAACCAAAGGGATATTATCACTACAAGGAGATTGGCAGAAAGCTTATGATTGTGATGTACAAGCCATCCAAATTGCAGAAAGACTACAAGGCGAACAAGGAAGAAGAGAGATTGCCATGATAGATGCAACATTGAACCCGCAGGAGACAGAAATCCCCATGAAGAAAGCAAGCAAAACTTTCACTACACCAATTGAAGTGAAGACAAAGAAGATCGACCTAGAAACTGATGATCCCAAAAAGACAACGACCATCAGTGCAGAACTCAATCCTAAATAGGAACTCGCGCTCACCAAGTTTCTTAGGGACAATATTGATATTTTTGCCTGAAACCAGCTGACATGCGAGGAGTCCCAATAGATTTCCTTGAGCACATTGATGTAAACAAGGGACTAAAACCCATCAAGCAGAAGCGACGAAGATTTGCACCAGACAGAAAAGCCGCAATCAAGAAGGAATTCACAAAGCTAATGGCAGCCGGTTTTATCAGAGAAATAATCAACCCGGACTGGTTAGCAAACCCAGTGCTAGTGCAAAAGAAGAACTTGCCAGACTGGCGCATGTGCATCGACTACACCAACCTAAACAGACATTGCACCAAAGATCCCTACGGTCCCCGAGAATTGACCAGGTGATAGACTCACAGCAGGAGCATCTCTGCTCTTATTTCTAGATTGCTACTCCGGATATCATCAAATATCTCTCAGAGAAGAAGATCAGAGCAATACATCCTTTGTGATACCGTTTGGAGCATATTGCTATATATCATTGCCTTTCTGCTTGAAGAACGCAGGTGCGACCTACCAACGGGCAATTCAAACAACCTTGGGAGATCAAATAGGGAGAAATGCTAAAGCTTATGTGGCTGATGTCGTGGTTGAAACAAATGAACCCGACATATTGATAGAAGACCTACAAGAAACTTTTACAAACATCAAAAAGTGGAGATGGAAGCTCAACCCGAACAAGTGCATTTTTGGAGTCCCAGCTGGACAACTACTCGGTTTTCTAGTAAGCAACAGAGGAATCAAAGCAAGCACTAAGCAAATCAAAGCAATCTTAGATATGGAGCCACCAAAGAAAATAAAAGACGTCCAAAAATTAACATGTTCTATGACAGCTCTCAACAGATTCATATCACGCCTAGGAGAGAAAGACATCCCATTCTTCCAATTTCTAAAAAGGACAGACAAGTTCGAATGGGCAGATGAAGCAGATGAAGCTTTTTAGAAACTCAAGCATTACCTAGCCTCATCACCTATCTTGGTGCCACCAAACAAGATGGAGGACATGCTATTATACATCTTAGCTACAAAGAACTTCGTAAGCACAACAATTGTAGTTGAGAGAAAAGAACCCGGTCATGTCTACAAAGTACAAAGACCAATCTACTACGTCAGTGAAGTACTAACAGAGTCAAAAGTTAGATACCCACACATACAGAAGCTACTCTATGCAATCCTGATATCATCAAGGAAGTTGAGGCACTACTTTCAAGAACACAAGATCAAGGTAATCACAGAATTTCCTTTAGCAGACATCTTGAGAAACCAGGATTCTACAGGAAGAATATCCAAATGGGCAATAGAGCTTAGATCATTGAATCTGGAGTTCCAGTCAAAGAAAGCTATCAAATCCCAAGCACTTAGTGACTTCTTAGCTGAGTGGACAGAGATAACCTTGAAAGAACCTGAACCAATTTCAGATCACTAGAGGATGTACTTCGACCGCTCACTCAAACTAGGAGGTACCGGAGCAGGGATCCTATTCATATCACCAGAAGGAAAACAACTCAAGTACGTTCTACAAATCCTATGGCAAGCCACAAACAATGAAGCAGAGTATGCAGCACTCATACACAGGCTAAGAGTAGCCCACTCCTTAGCAATAAAGAGGTTACTAGTCTATGGTGATTCAGCAGTTGTTATCAACTAAGTCACCAAGGAATGGGACTGCACAAAGGACAACATGGGTGCTTATTGTGCAGAAGTCAGAAAATTAGAGAAAAATTTCCATGGACTAGAGGTCCACCATGTTCTAAGAGATTCAAATGTGGCCGTTGACACCCTGGCCAAGCTAGTTTCTGACAGAGCAAAAGTACCACCAGAAATCTTCGTGGAGGACTAAGGGAACCCTCTATTAAACAACCCGAAGTACAACAACCTGGATCAACCAAGGACAACCCAATGGAGATCGATCAAGACCCTTTGACAAGATAAGTTATGATCCTCTATGAAGACTGGAGACAACAGTTCATAGATTACATCAAAGACAAAACACTACCAGAAGACGAGACACAAAGAACCCGACTAA
The DNA here is from genome assembly GCA_023333625.1 of Bothriochloa decipiens. Classification (NCBI taxonomy): domain Eukaryota; kingdom Viridiplantae; phylum Streptophyta; class Magnoliopsida; order Poales; family Poaceae; genus Bothriochloa; species Bothriochloa decipiens. Next base: position 37,373,987 of record CM041632.1, on the reverse strand, counting down.
TACGTAGAAGTAAAAAAATACGTATTGGTCTAAGATAAGCTATACATATGAGCAGCTTCATCAGAAGTCCTACTCAAATGCGTACCAAGGGAATGGGGAATCAACATCATCGAAGAAATACATGCGGGTTGCTACAGCAATCATGCAGCCTCAAGAACCTTAGTAAGGAAAGCTTTCAGGATGGGTTATAATTGGCCCGTCGCAATGAAGGACACAGAAGATTTCGTCTGAAAGTGCAAAAAGTGCCAAATGTTTGCAAGACAACAACACATTCCGGCACACAATCTAATATGCATACCGCCCTCTTAGCCTTTCTCCTGTTGGGGATTAGATCAAGTCCGTCCACTAAAAAGATCACCTGGAGGATTCGAATACATCTTCGTCGTAATTGACAAGTTCACAAAGTGGATAGAATACAAACCCTTGGTCAAGTACAGGGCAGAAAAGGCTGTCGAGTTCATACAAAGCATCATGTTTCGATTCAGAGTACCCAACAGGATCATTACTGATCTAGGATCGTCGTTCACCGTGAAGGAGTTCACGTCTTGGGCGACAAATTGTGGAATTGAAAAAGATTTCGCATCAGTTGCTCACCCTCAAGCAAACAGAGAAGTCGAAAGAGCAAACGGGTTAATTTTACAAGGACTAAAGCCAAGACTATATGAAGAACTAGTAGACTACGGAGCAAAATGGATTGATGAGATACCAAAAGTGGTCTTGGGCCTTAGAAACTAGATCAGCAAATCAACTGGATACTCACCATTGTTCCTCGTCTACGGATCAGAAGTAGTTCTCCTAGCTGATTTATTATGGACATCGCCAAAAATAGAGCAATACGAAGAAGGAGAAGCCAAAGAAACAAGACGCTTGGAACTCGACTCACTAGAAGAAGTCCGAGAATGTGCAATTCTACAAAATGGAAGATATCAATAAGGCCTAAGAAGACACTATGACAAGAGCACACAACCCCGGACCCTCAAACCCGAGGATTTAGTTCTTCAACAAATCTAAAAAAAAGACGAAAGACATAAACTACTCAGTCCATGGGAGGGACCTTTCAAAGTAAAAAGAGCAACTAGTCCAGGCACATACGAGCTAATGACGGATGAAGAAATCCCACTGAAGAACACCTGGCACATCAGCCAGCTTTGAAGATTCTGCAACTAAGGGAAAGTCCTATAAAAGAACCCACGATGATGCAATAAGAAGTGCTTTAAGCTTCAGAACAACTCGCTCTTTCCGTTTGCAACACAAGAAGAACTAGCACTCAACGCCTCTTTAAGATATCACGCTATGGGGTGATCTCATAGCATGCCTACATGGACTAGAGTCTTAGTACCACTCATTGGACAGGCTAGCCGCCCGGCGCGTGGCTCTGGGCTAGATCAGGGCACACCATGTCGGTCCAGGATCGGACCTCTCTGGGGTGAATCAGGGCACTCGTGTCGGTTCACGATCAGAGAGTAATGTGAGTGAGAATGCAATTTGAACCCGGGCACCTCGTGCTGGTTCAGGAGTCCAAGCCTATTCACAACAGCGGGATCAGGGCACACCGTGTCGGTCTAGGACCTTGGCTCCCCACTTTGCCTGCCCTGTGCATAGAGCACCAAGTTGGATCAGGGCACACCGTGTCGGTCCAGGACCTTGGCTCCCCACTTTGCCTGCCCTGTGCGCAGAGCACCAAGTTGGATCAGGGCACACCATGTCGGTCTGCTTGGGCCTTTCTGGGGTGAATTAGAGCTCTCATGCCTGTTCAAGATCAGAAACTTTTTTACTGCAAGTGAGAATGCAGTTGAACCCGGGCACGTAGTGCTGGTTCGGGAGTCAAGATCTTTTCGCTACAACAAGCGGGATTAGGGCACACTGTGTCAGTCCAGGATCCTTGACTCCCCACCCCTCTTTTGCCTGCGACGAGATGCAGAGCACAACATACTAGACTGAACTCAGGCGCACTATGCGGGTTCAGGCCCAGAATCTAACCACGCTGCGACATGAAGCAGCACACCTCGAAGCAATACCGGCTCAGGAGCAGCCACTACACTACTAGCGGGTAGTTCGAAGCAAACAGAAACAACTCTGGCTCAATATCAGCCACAACTCTACCAGCGGGTAGTATGACAAAACGACCTCGGCTCAGCATCAGCCACAACACTACCAGCGGGTAGTACGAAAGCACTTCAAAGTCGGGACGAAGCCCGCACATCAAGAACTCGCTGAATCAAAACAAAGTCGGGACAAAGCCCACACGACAAAAGTTATTCTCATCATTCAAAAGGGCAACAATGGCCCAAAAGTACCATCCATCCACACCCAAGGAGTTCTACAAGAGAGGTGCTCAAGGCACAGCAGGATCAGCACCTAAGTCTATCATATCTACGACTTGTTTTACAAGAGAAATAAGGCCAGCCTCCTGCTCTCCAACATGCAGCAAGAACTCTAGCGACGGGTTGTGGTCGACCAACATCTCCAGCTCAGCCTCAGGAGCAAGAACCCAGACGTGGCACAAGATGTTGCTCACACACCCCGGAAGCTATCATTCATAAAATCAAAGGTGCATAGCTCACCACATCAGCATCCAGGGCCTAATCCTTCTCCCGCCCAATGAAAGACAGGAGATAGGTCATAGCCCTCCATAGTGACCAAAACCTGGCATTGGCCACATCCAATTGGCCCTTCAACTCTTGAACAGTCTTCAAGGCCTGAAAAACATCTCGATCAGTGTCACGCCAAAACTGGCGAGCCAAGGCAAGCTTTCGCTCAGCATCCTCGCAGTGAGAGTGCATTTCTCTTACCAACTCAGCTTTATTCTTGGAGGTTTTGAGGGTTCCTTTCATATCCTCTGAGTCCTGGTGCCACTTGAGCTACTTACGCTTGAACTCTACAAAGAAGCAGTCAAATCAAACAGCCTAGACCTTATTAGCAGCGGCCTTTGCCACCTCCTCCCGAGGACGTAATTATTTAGCCAACCGGGCCTGATGAGTCGCCTCAGCAGCCTGATGTTGTCCACACTCACGCTCTAGTTCTCCATGAACCTGAGCAAGCTCTTTACAAACCCGCTCAAGATCAGTGAAGCTAGACGCGGTCACCGCAGCCTCAGCAGAACCAAAGAGAAGGTCCTGATCCTGCCAAAGAGACTGAAAAAGAAATACAAGAATTAGAAAAGATGGCAAATCAAAATCAATAAGCTTCAAGAACAAGAAAAGAGCTCTTATGTGCACCATGCTACCAATCTTGGCAGAGAACTCCTCAAAGCAAGACTTCAAAGCCGCCAAACGATGAGGACGGCTCATCTCTGGATCACCAGACCAGAAGAAGGAGGCGGCAAAGTAAGCAGCGGAGGATCAGGATCAACAAAGGAGTAGCTCCAACGTTATAGCATTTGTTACAAAAATATATATCAGAGTGCGGAAGAATAATAACATTAAATTTACAAAATATGAATAAGTTAACTTAACTTCAATTACGGAAGCAGAGTAGAACTACAGAATACAACTTAGGTAGAGCACCTAAATCAGGAGAGAACAACCAGATCACATCGAGCCCACCGACATGAACTGATTAGCAACACCAGTCGATACCTGCAACAGGGGTTCAACAAACCTTGAGTACAAAAGTACTCAACAAGACTGACCCGATGAAAAAGAGGGGTGAAGACTCAGAAATGCAGGTCAGAGGGACAAGGTAAGGCTCGCAAGAAAAGAATTTTTGCAGAAAAGCTCTTGTGGATCAAGTTTTAACTCATCATTAGTTATAACAGAAAATAAAGTTGTCTTGCTCTAACTCAAGATCACCAACCAACTTCATTCTTAATCCTTAACCATCATTCAAGTTGTTACTACGATGATGAACAGAGATCGAGTCTTCTTCTCCGAGAAGCAATGGTGATTCAAATCGATTATACCCAGCTAGGACCTAGATCATCGATATACAGGAGACTCTAACTCCTAAGCATATCAGATCATATGATATATCAGGATAACAACCACAGCCATATATCAACCACATGATACACATGGGACCTCTGATCCACAGTGTATTGATATACGTAGGACTCCAACCCACGGTATACCTCACCATTGTATGTGGATTTTCTAGTCTCGATACACACAATTCACCAACGGACGGGACCTAGGGCATCAATAGATGGAAACACTACAGAGGGACTCCTTTCCCAATGCAAGTTACCCGTCCGGACTCGATTTATTACTATCATCATGATTCCATCAAGAAAAGTCAACCTCATCTTTTCATTCTTCTACTTTTTTTGAAAACCTAGCTAATTAAGCAGGGCTAAGCATTACTACGCATTTTTTGAATAAACAAGTAACAAGAAATATGGAAGTAAGACAGGTAATGCAATTGGTGGGTTATCACTCAACTCCTATTACTTAATGCAACATTTCATAGCTGAAGTGATAAAAACTTTATAAAACAAGGATAAGGTTTAAATGCATCCGGGGCTTGCCTGTGTTGTAGAGGTGGTTAGTTCTCGTCAGGATCATAGGTGTTACTCTTGACACCAGCTCCAGGGATGGATGACACCAACATCATGGATCCACGTCTCCATCTCTAGAGGTGAATGGTACTTTTCGAAGATTGTGTATCATGATCCACTCCCCTCTCTCGATACGGCTACACGTATTAATGATGCATGTTTTAGTATGATGAGCTCATGGCATGATACATGATAATGCATTGGTGAAAGCATAACAAGATTAATTAACAACTAATCATAAACCATTTAATAAGCATTAAATAAGATAACTCAATTATTAGCAAGAGAAATTCATAACTAAAACATACAACATCCAATACTCTTGAAATTTAAACTACATCCTAAACATAGCATTAACAACATCTCACCAAAATTTCAAGTCATTTGGAGCTACATGGCAAGAGATATGAATTTTCCTCTTTTTAAACATTAAATAAAAGACATAAAACATAACTAATTATTTTTCTCCAAAACATGGCATGTTTCATATTTTTAATAAAAACTAGGAATCACAAGGAACACAAAAAAATTTGGTTTACCAACAATGGAGTTACCAAACTCCAGATATGAATTTTTAAAGATTTAGAAAAGTATTCATAAACAGGTCTTTAAGGCACTATTCACCAGAGTCACAGACTTCACAGAAAACCCCCAGCCTTTTGTAAAATTCTTGTACGAAGTCCCTGGTCGCGATTTGGAAACAGAGGAGATCGTCGGACTTGCAATTTACGGCGGACCAGTAGCACGCAGGCGGCGGGGAGGAGGTGGAGGAGCAACAGGGGACCCATGTGCATCCGATAAGCAACTCATCTTTGTCGAGGCTTGCCCGTGGCACTCTGGTCACGTGCGCCGGTGGCTCCTGCAATGGTGGCCACGGCGGCAAACTGCTCCAGCAATGAAGATGGCCATAGAAGTGTTGAGCAGGTGCAGCACGAGCTGTGGAAGATCGTGCCGTGGTCAGAATTTTTGGAGGAGCTCGAAGAGGACGAGTGCACCGCGGCCCTTGGGCGGCAGCCATGGCGGCACGGCCGTGATGGAACGGCGTGCGTGGCCAATTTCGAGAGCGAGGGCTGACACGAGCGGCTCAGGGAGAAGCGCAAGGAGGGGCGAACTCGATGGCGTGCTCAATTTGGTCAGAGGTGGCTCGGTGGCGGTGGTGCACAGCAGCAAAGCGGCGGCGATGGAGTAGAGGAAAAGAAAGAGAATACGACGGCGCAGCTCGAGCTTTTATAGGCGACCGGGCGAGCTGGGGAGGTGGCAAGCGGCTTCTGGATCTCGACCACGATGTGCCTGCGTGTCCCCACGACAAGAAGGCGTGGAGGAGACACAGCGACGCCGACGACAGTGAGGTGAAGAGGACGATGATGACGTCAGCGTGACTATAGCAGGGAAGATTTTTTAGAAAATTGCAAATTACTCTAAAAAATATATAGCAACTTGAAAATCTTCAAAAATAAAGTTTTCATAACTTTTCAAGAGCCATACTTTTCATTTAATAAGAATTTTGAAATTCAGCCTACATTTTGAAATGAGAATTCAAAATCAAAAGGGGTTAAAACCCTAGATTTGGTAATTTTAAAATTACTTTCAAAATTGCATTGAAACTTGAAAACTTTGAATGCCAACTTTGTAGCTCTTGTCAAGATCTACAAATTATCTTTTTAGAGTATCTCCAAATTCCTTATAGATTTTTAATAAGAAAAGGGGTAAAATAGAGTTTTAGGAAAAATCAAGGTTTTTGAGTTCAAAACATACCTCAAAACAAAGAGCACAAGCAACCTAGGAAAGTAAACTTATTTTAGTTGATACATATCAAGATTGTCTTACACATAAGCACACTTTACAAAACATAACATAACAAGAAAAGTTTTAGTTTGTTTTAAATTCTTGCAGGAACACATAAAATAACAAAGGAACTTTAAATAAACCCAAAGCATCATCATTTCATGTATAAACCAAACACAACATAAAAGATATTATTGAAACATGAATGTATTTATGCCATGATGCTTAATTATTATACTTGATAATGCACTTGATTAATATTTTAAATGCTTGTTAATATCTAGGATGTTACAACATAGGAAGCAATTGGATGAGATAAGGGTAAATGAAAGTGGGCTAATGCACTTGTGCATTAGACCATGACGTAGAGATCAATTTTAGAAAAATTATGAAACTAGTTTCATAATTTTTGGAGTAACGATGGATTTACTATGAATTTCTGAAGGTTAATTCATATTCTGAAAAAGAAAAAGAGATGGAATTTTTCATGGGTCAACATGTGGCAAGATGGGCTCCTATCGGGCCGATTAGTAGGCTCGGGTCTTTGGGTCTGGTCCGTAGTGGACAGCGGGGAACTAGTCCATGGACCAAACACAGGGCGCACAGTGGACTATGTCCACTCCTCCCGTTCCTCTCTCTGGCTCACGGTGCACCCGATTCATGTCAGACTGGATGGGTGGCGGCCTTTCCTTTTCCCATCTCCTACTTTGCTTCATGGTAGAGTTGCGCCGGTGGCGAGCTTGCATGTCCAAGTGTCCGGGTGTGGCGGTGGGTCCTCAGGGAAGCTACAGCTGTGTTGGGTTGCGCAAGACCATTGCGGTGCCACGGTGAGGTCAAGGCGAGATTACGAGGCTGTGGGCAGTCGGCAGGCACGACGCAGCTGTATACGGGTGGTGAGGCTCCGAAGGGCAGGCGCCACGGGGCACCAGTGGGGCTTTGGCGGCGCACGTCGGCTTCGCATGCGAGGCGAATAGATATATGGCTTTGTGGAGGCCTATGATAGCTCCGAGCTAGGCCATACACGGCGGCGATTATAGGACGGTGGCTGCAGCTACAGCGAGACGTCCGGGGCGCCAAATTGCACTCTATATTCTCCTCCTTCCTCCGATTGGTGGCGGTGGGGATCTGTGGGACATTGCTCTGGCGTCAAAAAGGGTTCGTCAGAGCTCACGTGGTGACCTAGTTGCGATAGCACTCCGGCGGCCGTGCGCCACGGCAGCCAAGGCGAAGCAAAAGTGTTCTCCCTGTAAATGGCCAGTCGGGCTCCCTGATCTAGAGCAAAGGAGGCAATGTGATGAGCTAAAGATAATGCATCGCTGCTGAAACAGGCTGGCTCCAACCATGTGGTCAAGAAGGCTAAGTGCGCGCATGCTAGCGTGCTCAGACGCGGGGGGCTAGATAGGGGGCTACCTTGGCTAGGATGCATGTGTGTGCTCTATGCATAGGAGTAAAGGGCACACCTTATGGCCTTACAACGTGGAGAAGACGGTGGGACGGGCGACGATGTGTCCTATGGCGATGGCAAAGGAAGGACAGTGCAGGGGAGGACAGGGAAGCTCACCGTGCAGCTCGTTGGGGAAGGATGTCGATGCAAGGCGAGTTGGGGGCGTGTCAAGCCAACACAGTGCTGTGGTGAGCGGCTACGTCATTGTAGTCGGTCGACGCGGCGCTCCGAGCCCTGGCGGATAGGGCCAGTTCCAGTGTCGAGTTAGGCGTGCTTCGTTGCGGTCGGCAACTACGTGGTGGTGGAGGAGGGTATAGCAGTGTAGCTCGGCTTGGCATGCTACGGAGGGCAATTTCCTTGCCAAAGCGTGGGCACGCTAGTGCGCGAACTGATGGCGCGTTTCACAGTCCGCGTGACCATGGCGACCATGGGTGGCGCCGATAGAGCTCTGACCTGGACTGCTCTCCTACTTCCTCCTCCTCCCTTCCTCTCCCTTTGGATACGGGCGTGGCAGGCCAGGGCGCTTGTGGCGACATGGTGGGTGGAAGGGCTAGGGCACTGGCTTGAGGTTTTTATAGCGGGGCGGTGTTGGCGGTCCTTAACGACTAATTTATACTGCCATCATAAAACCAAAAAGGGAAGAATTATATATTTTTACATACATATACCTTTAGTATTAATAAAATTCCACTTGTACTGGAAGTTGTGACACGTTGCAAGAAATACACCAAGTATAGGGAATGTCTACACTGAAAAGGCACTTTCTAGAAGACGTATTTATCAACTGAAGGGAAAGTAGCCCAATCATGGCATCCTCGGGCCAAATCCACCATGACACAACAATCCAGGCCCGAGCCACAGCCCACCAGTTGAGGTCAGTCGCGAACTGACCTAGGGGCTGGGCCAGACGCGCACCCAAGAAGCGGTTCGAGCCCAGCCACCTCGTGTCGATAACATCAGTGCAGGGGAGGACGGTGTGCTACTAGTTTTTCCCAAAGTACCCCCGAACTGCCTTCCACCTGCTACTTAAGGAGAGGAGGAGCACCCCACACAACATACACTCATTTGGAGCTCAGTACCTCACTCTCTACTATACTCTTTAGGCTAGCTACTTGGAATATTTTGGAGCAAGGTTGAGCTACTTGGTGGGCTTGTCTCCTAGGAAGAAGTGCTATTTTCTTGGTAATATACTATGGAGAGTTCTTCCTTATTCAAGTCTTTTACTCTTGCATATGAACAAGAGTAGTCTTGAGCATGATATATTCGATGAACATGAACTAGATTATAGTCTATATGAGAGTTGTTCATCATGCTCATACATGTTCTTCATCATTCATATGATTCACAAACTTAGAGAAGATGATAGGAATAGAGTAATGGTTCATTGTTCCATCGGGTTTGCCTATATCCTATCTCGTGCATCCATAGAGTGGGAGTCCTGGGGGGATATAGGTAGTTCTATACTATGCGGACGTTGTGTCCGGATATGAGGGAGCCTTTGGATATGACGGATGCCACGGATGAGGGGTAGGCAGTAGAGAGCGACCTAGTCATGTCTGTCCTTCGTAATCCCCCACGTTCGTATGTTGTGTCGGAGTTCGTAAATGTCCCCATCGGCTGACAGATCAGCTGCCAGAATCTCCCTGTTGCTCTTGACCTTGACTTGTATTCTGTAAGTGCATTCGCCTCCGAAGTGGGTTTTGGATAATTAATGACAATCAAATTAGGGACTAACAAGTTTATTCAAGTGAACTCATAGGTATTAGTCCATTCAAAGATTTGCATGATGATATTTGGTGATACAAGCACCCCCTAAATTTTCTATGGATGAAAGGCGCTTCGACTCAATTGGATTATTCTTTTATATTTATAATTGAGTTATTAGAAATGCCGCACTATCAAGAGGGATGCAAATTAGGCTAGCTAGATGAGGGTTCAAGTGCTCATGTTGGTCTATTTTACACGATTGAGAGACACCGTGCACACACACACTTAGAATGCTTTCTCAGCTGGTGCACCAGAAGTTCTGGTCCTGTGACTGGAAGTTTTGGTAGTAGCAAGCCCGCGTGCAACCGCGTGCCAGAAATGGGTTCTGGCCTCCGACCAGAAGTTCTAGTGACCACCAGAAGTTCTGGTCCTATGACCAGTGAAGGACCGAAAAACGGCGACCAGAGGGGGTGAATGGGAGCCGAAAACTTTTTCTTCAAAAACCCTGATCAGGTAGAAACACTGTTAAGCACCACCAAACCAAGGCAAGAAAATCCGACCAGGTAGAACAAGCATCCTCAAACCAATGCAAGAGAAGAGAATAGGAACAGAGAACAAAACACAACTGGTCGGGAGCTGGTCTGGAACTGGAAGAGACCTGGTCACGAACTGGTTCAGATCACACTAACCACGGTGGTCGACAGCAAGACAAAAGCTGGTCGTTAAACTGCTCCGGACCATGTCAAACAAAGGTGGTCGGGAACAGAGCTGGAACAGGTCAGGGACAAACCAAAACTGGTCGGGAGCTCACGACCTAGAATGGGAGGCGCTTCAGCGCTGCAGTGCTACTGCTGTTCTCCCACCACTGGTGTCACCAAAGCAGTTAGCCGACCACCGATGAATGAATTTGGGCAACTGGGGTCAAAAACATGTTCTGCTCAAAAGAGCTCTCTCGGTGCCTGGGCACACGATGCTGGTAGCACTGTTGTTGAGTCCCACACAGTTAAAAAGTGGAGAATCAAGGGGACTCAAGAAAAAGCATCTGCTCAGGACAAAAGAGAAGCGAGAGGGAGAAATCAATGGAAGCTGGATCTGACCAGCACATATCATTATGAGATTTTGCACCGGCAATCACAAGGGAGATTGAAGACTATCCCCAAGAAATCAAAGCCCAATTCAAATCCAGTCGCAGGGAAAAGCAGATCTGGGATCGAGCACGCAGTATCTCCTCAAAAAGCAAATCTTGCGATTTCTTGATGCACGAGTGGAATTGGTTCAATTCCCTTGAGGATCTAGTTCATCACTCGACAAAGCATCAATCAACACAAAGAGATTGAGCCAAGACGCTCCAAAATTGATGAATCGAAGTTCGTCCAACACACCACAAAAAGTCAACACAGCACAGAGAACACACTGAGTTCACAGATCAAAACCGAAAAGCCCGGAGGGCACGAGGAGGATTTAGGCCTCCATTCCCACATAAAATATCTCACAAATACATAGGTAAAATTCTTGTTCTTGGACCACTACAAGAACATGAACAGAAAAGGGAAAACCAAAAACCAGCAGAGAGCAGCGGCGGCGGCGGAGTGGAGAGATGGAAAGAGGTAGCGAAAGAGGCAGATCAAGTGGGGGGCTGTCCACTCCTATTTATATGCCTATTACACAATGCCACTACTGCCCCTAGATATTATTAGAGCGAACCATCTAGCCAAGGGCACTATGATCCAACTCAGGATTTTCTGATCTGACGGCCACCGCGCCTTCTGATATGCTCACGCCTAGGTAGCGCGTGCAGCAAGTTGTGTGGCCCGATCTTCTCGTAGGATCCGCGAACTTGATAACTTGTCGCTGCGTGACCTGGTGAAGAGGCAGTGCACCGTGAGGCTGTCCACGCGACGAACTACCGAGACAATCACCCTTCCACGTACCGACGAACAGCCCACGCAATCACGCCCTATAGATGTGAAGGCACGAACTGGGTGAACCGCAGTTCGGCGTTCTACAACTCCCTCAGGAATCGAAAGAACAAGTGTTGCAAGTCTCTCAAGACTCACATATAAACAAAACTCCACGAGTTTGTGTAATCTGAATTCAGCAAATCAAGATATGTCCCTTCATTGTCTTAGTACAAAATATTTATAGAGAGAGGGGCGATCAGCTTGGAGTAAATGGAAGTATGCGCATGCACTAGTGGATTTCGTGGCTGGTTCGCGTGTCTTTTCAGCTTCTGGCAGCAGTTACTAAAATGAGCATAACTCTTTATTAGGAAGTCCAAATGAGGAGCCGTTTGATGGGTTGGAAAGTAGACTTGAAGACGCTTCCAACCAAATATAGAGCACCATCTAACTCCTTGTATTCTGTCCGCGGTGATGCTTGGAATTCGTAGCATGTGTCAGCCATCTAGCTTCTGGTTGCATTCCCATGCAAAGGTGATGAAGCACCATTTATTCTTGCACGCCTAGGTTTCTTGGTTCAGATGTCCGGGGGCTTGAATCCTTCATCATCCCATGCTTCCTCATTCACTCCCTCATTCCTAAGGACATTGAAACAAGAACTCAAAAGCATAGGTTCATTTAACGTAATCTGATCATTAAACATAAAGTTAGCGTTCACCTGAGAATGAATTTCCTTCTCCAATTGTTTAGCTCTACTCCTTGTAATTGGACCAGTAATATCAAGTGTAGTTTCATTCGAAGATGAGGGAATGCTAGGAATGTCCTCATTACCTTCTCACCGGTAGCCTTGCCTCGACGCAATCTCCCCGATGCCGCCACGTGCCGTCCGTCCGCATCGGGACCACGATTTTGAGGCGCAAACCCGCCTCTGATGGTTTTGAGGGCAAACCACCAAACCGTCCGCGAGTAGCGTAGCCCGTACGCGTCCCCCGCCATGTACACTTGCGCTTGTCAATGTCCCAAGTGTCAGCCACCGTAGCTGGCCACCTGGCCATCTGGTCCCTCGGTCCAAGCCTCGCGTTCGACCTTCACCGCACCCGGTCCGTCAGCATGGCATGCCCTACTTGACCTTCACCCGACCACTGCCACTGCCTTCGGACTCTACACCTACACATCACAAGCCAAGAGACATGTTTCGACACATAACCCTGTGCCAGGGGATCAGGAGAACCACCAAGACCGACCACCAAACAAAGTATAGGACATGTTGACAATAGCTCATCACACCAACAAAAGATGCTACACCAAGATATGGAAAATCATGTGTTCGCAACCAGAAGTTCCTGTAGTAGGAAGCCCGCGTGCAATCGCGTGCCAGAAATCGGTTCCGGCCTCCGACCGAAAGTTCCAGTAACCACCGAAAGTTTTGGCCACCTAGACCAGAAGTTTTGGTCAGCCATGTCAGCCTTCAGTGTGCGAGCGCGTGCGTGCGAGTATTCGGTTTCGGCCTCCGGCCTGAAGTTTCGGTCGGCCTAATCTGAGTGTTGACTTTCTCAAGCCCAACAGTCGGATCTCGAATAGACCAAAAATTCCGATGGTTCCCACCGAAAGTTCCGGTAGCTCTTCGGAGCTGATAGTATAAATACTTTCTCACCTCTGTTTCTGAAGGTCGCCCTATTCCATTCACTGCACCCAAGCTTTGCCAAACTCTTCTGTGAGCGAAACTCGCCCACTTTCTCTCCCCCTTTGCTTCCAAGCTTCAATCCTCGATTGTTTTGAGCTAGGGATGTGAGATTTGAGAACGGGAGCATCGATTGTCAACTTGAGCACTTGTCTTCGTCGTCTTGCTGGTTTGGTTTGCATTTATTACTCTTAGGTTCTTGGAACTCTACCAGGCTAGGCGTTCTTCGTGGTTGCCCGTGTTTATTCATTTGTGAGGACACCCCGAAATGTCTGTATTACCCCTAATTCTTAGTGGATATCTCAAGCTTTTGCTTGATGGAGGAGACCTTCGTGGTCACCTCAACAACGAGGACGTAGGAACTCCTGAGTGGAGATTGCCGAACCTCGGTATAAATCATGTGTCTTGCTGTGGAGGTAGCATCGACTACCCTTGTTCTTGTGTTCTTCGTGTTGTTCCTCTCTACCCTCGAAATTTATAGGTTGGAGGAGCCGAACTATGATTTGGTGAGGTGCTAAGCTCCGTGGAGTTCAACATCATCACCAACAACATCTAGGAGGTGTGGTAACAATCAAAACCAAAATCACAACTCATTTCACTCTAATTTCGTAGCTCAGTAGGGCACCGAATGTTCCGGTCAGCTTGCACCGGAAGTTCCGGTCCAGACCGGAACTTCTGATCCAACCCACCAGAAGTTTCGGTTGGTATTTAATTTCCACATTTTGAGTTTGTGAGTTTCAGGATTTTCAAACAGGCCATTTAGTTCCTTTCAGTATCCTAACCTGTTTATCATATGACACTAATTTGTTCTATGCAAATGTATAAGATGTACCTGCTACGCTTAGGTTATTCTTTTATTCTTTAGTTTACCTTTTATCCTTGAGGTTGCTCTATGTGTGTCTACTGTCTACAAATCATATTATTTTACCCTTGCATAACTTTGGTCCTCATTTCAATGATATGAAGTCATAACACATCTATGCTAGAGGTATTTGTACCCCTGTCTTCCTATAGGAAAATATAAATAACGATACTATGAAATACTTCTGGGTAAAATGCTACAACAATAGATTCGTGTGCTTGCGGATATTATCTCTAAAGGGTTACGGTCTATCATCGAGGAACCTCTTACAACGTTACTAGAGATACAATTCTGGTAGCATTGCTAAGAGTCGCCAACAAAGGCATTTCTAGCGTGGCCACCAGGGTAGGCATCTTGCCTATTTTGGTGATTGTGTTAAGAAATAGAGCTAGGATGCGCCATTGGCTAGGGTTAGGGCTTTGGCACAGTAGCGGCGGCCTTGGCACTCTCCAATTTGGACGAAGGCGGTCACATGGCGTGGACAGGGGCGTCAGCAGTGCTGGGGCTACGGCCATGGTGTCACGGTCTTCACATGCGCGGCATGTAGGGGCGTGAGGGCATGGATTGCTGTCTTGGCATGCGTCCAAGCGCGCGGGGTAGATGGCATCAGGCGGACGATTGTGGGAAGTTGTGTGGCCTTGGATTCCCCTGCCCAACGGTGCTCTGCTCTCCTGTCCGTGATGAATGAAGAAAGGGAACAGGACGACAGAGGAGAAGGGTGCCATCGTCTTTCCTTTTCCATCTTTGATTGACACGTGGGGCTGAGGGAATGGCGTTAGGGCAGGGACGGCAGCGGCTTGGCGGGTGCGGTGGAGGAAAAGTGGAATGGGCCACTTGCGGCTATGTAGGTCGGAGGGTAGAGGGAGGCTTGGCCGGCTGCCTTGCTGGGCTGTGCGAGGCCAACGAAGGAGTGGGCCTAGTAGGCTGTTGGTCAGGCCAGTTCTGGTGCTGGGCCAGATTGGCCTCTTCTATTTCTTCCCCTATTCTATGTCTTTTCCATTTCGTAACATGCTATACCAAGGGCATATACATGTATATACGTGTGTTGCCAAGCACATATACACCACGTGGTCCACTAGGGGTCACTAGGGATAGTGGGGTCCATTGTGAAGTGTCTGCAACAAGAGGATCAAGGCAAAAGGAATTATCTGACTCAGAATTTAGAGATAGGAGTCAAGGTTTAGGGACGAGGGGTAAATAATAGGTAAGGGGCTTTTCCTCCTAGCTAACTTGTGCTCCAAAGGTGGAAGGCAATCGCAGGGGCGGAGGAAAAGTACAAGAGAGAGACAGGGAGTGTTTGAGATTAATCCGCAAGGGAAAGGAAAAGGAGTTGCTACGGAGTTGTGCTCTCCAACACAAAACCCTAATCCAATAAAGAACTCCGACAAACCTTACAAGCAATACTATATGAATGCAACAATTTATTTATAAATTTGATTAGGGTTGACGTAGCAACTACATGCTTCACACAAGTGCTAGAAAAAATTTTGAAAGCTCGTATTTTTGGCTTCTCCAAAAACCCGGGATGTTATAGTCCACCCCCTTATAGGAATCTCATCCCTGAGATTTAGTTGTTGCTCAGTTGGAGAAGAGGTGGGGTGCGGCATCTGAAGTCCATACTCCTATTGCATAGCTTCTCGATCGATGTAGTTGTTCCATAGGACCTTACAAAGGAACTATCGTCCTTTTGGGTCTCTTCGAGAACTCAATCCAAACTTGTACGAGGTGTCTAAGATCCTCGAGTAGGTCCTTCAAGTCTAGTGTTTTTGTCTAGGGTTGTCGCCCACTGGACTCTCCAAGATGTGATTGCTGATAGATTGTCTAGCCTATGTAGCTCGATCATTCTTGTTCTCTATCTTGGCATCCTTCTCTGGATTGGCCTTTGGTCGGCAAAAGGGGAGACTTAGGTTTAGCTAACTAGCTTGGGCAGGATGATGAGAACATGCCAGACCGTGAAAGCTTGGAGGAAAATGGCCAACACTATGTTTGGAACCGTGAAAGCTTGGAGGAAAATGGCCAACACTATGTTTAGCGAATAAGCATTCGTCGTCCACAACATCCTTGCAACCATCGCATGAAAGCTTGAGGGTGCCAATAAGCATGCACCGTCCACAACATCCTTGAGCTTTTGGAGGAGGACGCCATGTTTAGCCAATAAGCATGGCGCTATCCACAAATAAGTCAAGAGTTAGCGAGAGTGATCCAATCAAGTCAGACTCTTCTATGGACACGAATTCTGCATGCATGTTTTCTTTTGTTTTGCTTTGTTCATGGATGGCCGCAGAGTTTTCCCTTGTCGCGCTTACATAAGGCTCCTGAAGCCCCATCATCAATTTGGGTTTTGCTTAGATAATTTGTCATCGACAAAACGCCGTGTATCGGTTTATGAAACCCCAACTCATGTGCTTAATTAATTATCTGCAGTTTGTCCCAAATTTCTGAGTTGCGTTCTTTTGAGTTCTTGCCTGTGTTCTTCATTTGCACAGGCAAGGATTAGCCTTCTTAGTGAGGTCAATTGGTTGGAGACACAGTTGATAACCTGAGGAATCGTGGTGCTAAGATTGTAGGGTCGGGTCTTTCGATCTGAAGCAGGATCGGTGTGTCACACTCCACCCAAAATGATAGTTACCTGAACCTGATGGAAGATCAGGACCCCGTCCCCATCACATGGTCCTGGAGTCATACGTATATAAAATAGTTTCTATAGCCTATACTCAAGTAATACAAACATAAGAAGCATAAAGACTAAGATCATGGCACTCAAGCAGCATTACAACTCCTATATGCAAAGTGTTGACTTAAGGCGACTCCTAAGCCTTCAAAGTCTCACTCGTCTATCAATCTAACGTGGACAGGAAAAAAGGGAATCATTTCCTATAGGTCAACTTTTCAAGGCAGGGGAGATCAGTTAGTAGAGATTTCAAGGTAGAGAATGAGAATCAAGTGTTAGCAACTATAACCCTATAACAAACAAGAAGTTTTGGCTTCTAAACTAGTGTTTGGTACTAATGGTCTCGTCCTAAGGTCACCTGAAACATCCTCAATTTTCCACGAAGGAAAAATCCACAGAATGAGCTATAATGTGATAGTCCCAAAAGATCACTAAATCACATTATCAGATGATATCATAGTCATACATCTAGATTTACAATTTCATGGTGTTACAACTCTTGAAACACACCTATTACATGGTTATTCTAGCGAAAACGAATATAGAAGGTCATCTGCTAGACGAGCTTGCTTGTTGGTGAAGACTCCTTCACGGCATCCATCAGAGCAGACTAGGCACAACATAGACTTCATCTTCTAACCCAAACTTGAGCGTAGGCATGAGACCACCTAATCCTTCTAATCTAGAATCATCAGACAGTCTACACATTGCCAGATATGTACAGGTCATGGTCAGCACCGATGAGCTTTGGTGGAAAAGAGACAATAAGGGAACCTGGCGATCCTACTATCTAGCTGTGGTTTGCATCCTAAAGCATGCGAAGCAGCAAGTAGTAATATATAATAATAGTTCATCAAGTTTTAATCATTCCCATCCCACATATACACCATTATCCATCTCTCAACTAGCTCTCATAACCCATCATGCTCACACATGGGGCAGCAAGGACAACTCCCTCTCGTCCTTGCCTAAGTGGCCATCATGCCATCGGGTAAAACTAGGGGAAGGTAGAAGGATTCCTCTCACTAATCGAGAGACGCGTAGGTCACAGGATGGCCATACCGAGGCTACAGACTATACGTATAGATTCAAACAACTCTGTAGAGCATGTGCACTCGTAACCACCAGATCGCCATCATTGACATGTGCACTACCTAGGCCGATTCTGGACAACCTCCTAGCCTGGAACGATGCCACCCTACCTCTCAGCCCTGGAATCGCCGGCTTACCGAACGTGCTGAGATTAGGAAGAGCAGTACCGGGCGCAACAAGTGGTACTGTCGAACAGAAAAGTACATGCTACCACAATACCATCCCACCCTATCACCTTACAACCTAATAGTAATGGCATAGTCCAGACTAATCGGACTTCCGTCACCCACCGAAGTAGGAGCGAGTGGTGTGCACGAAATGTCTGTGGTTCCGGTTCTCACAATATAACAGTTTCTAGGTGGGACCAGATAGGATATCTCCTCTAAATTCGGGATACTCCATCTAGTGGTACTAACAGCTCCCTCGTCTGAGGCCTCATACCATAGAGGCAATCCTCCCCAGATCACTCCTCAAGTCCATGTACCTACCATAGGTACCTCTCATGGGGATGCCCAGGACGCATCCCCTGGCAAGACTCGCTACATAATTGTGAGTGCGAAACTGGGTAATTAGGGTGAAGTGGTTTCAAGGAAGGTATATATGGCTCTGGCAAAAGCATGTATCAATATACTAGCAAAGGAATAAATATAAAGCGCTAAGGTATTCTACTTATTTGCTATGTCTAATAAGATTCTCTAAGTAAAATGGTGCTGCCATGACACCATCGATGTCGAAGTAGTAGTGGTACAAGCTGATGTAGTTGATCAGCGAGTCCTCCTCTCTAATAGTCCTTGTCGATCACGTCCTCTTCCTCCAATGGGTCCCGATCCGATCATCGTCCAACTCGAAGCATCTATCATGTGAAACATCACCCAGAACAATCAAGCTCGACCTAGCCCTCTTTGCGGATATCCGATCCCTGGGCCAAAGAAATAGTTATGGTTGCTCACTAAACATAAGCTTAAGTCATAATCTAGCTCATACTTCCTGAGTCGATCATGTCGACATATGTATGGCTTCAAGGTAATGGCGTAGACCTAAACTTATCCTAAGCAAACACCATGGCTCGTGTTCTTCCATCCGAGCATCATGGCGATGACAAGAGTCAAAAGAACGAGCCAAGTGGACAAGAAAAGGCAAGCGATCGACTTCTCCCAATACCCACGCCATGGAGAAGATGAGGCATTTGCACGAAGCGTTGCACAAGAGAACACAAGTGCTTAACCTACTTGTAGGGTACCAAGGCTTAGGTGCATTAAACGCACTAAGGCATCCCTAGGGTTCTTAGTGGTGTGGTTATCACCATGAGAACTAAAGGAAAGTTGGGGTTTTAAATAGGAACAATCATACAAGTGACTAAGCACGAAGAATCAAACGAGAAGAATGAGATCCGCACTCTTTCAACCAACTCGTCATGGAACAGATGAAGGTTGGGAGAAAGAAACACACTCTCATGATCCAAACCTACCAGTAGGGCAACACAACCGTGCAACGTAATGACACAAGGCTATTCCTATAGCTCGTAGTGATGTGGTTGTCACCACTAATCCGAAGGAATGTGATAGTCTAAGTGGTACAAACATATGACGAGGCTAGGATAAACACCAGCACAAAAGAAGGTAGAACTCAATGGTCATGGCTGATATGAACCTGCTAGGGTTTGTGGTCGATCTTTCGATGAGAGGCGTGAGATAACTCGATTGGTGGATGGAGATGACGTTCATGGCCCGACTACAGCCTTCCAAGACCACGCCTTAGCGACCGATACACCACTTCCAAAGGCCGTCACGATCTTGTGGAGCGCGACAACCAGCCACTAGGGCTCCCGTCCTGCAAGCAATCGAAAAACTAGCAAGAACGAGGAAACAAGCACTGAAATTGCAAGATGTAATTGAAAGTTTTAATCTAAATCTTATTATGAGTGGGGTTCCGAAAACAAGGAGACGGGCGGCTGGATCAGCATGCGCACCTTCAAGCAAGTAGCGACGGCTAAACTTGACCTAAACAAAACCCAAGTGTTCCTGGTGGCGGCTATGGGGAATATAACATGGGGAGGACGACCACAAGAGAGTTTGGGTCGTTCTCCAAACCTAGGACACGTCCCTATTGGACTCCAAACGATACAAGCCTATTAGGCTAAATTAAGGTGACGCAGCACCCTTGACAGAAAGACCTCTCGGTAGTTGTTGGCCTATTGAGTATGAGACCCAATCCATATGAAAATAGACTTGACAAGCTTTCCAACAAGTCCTGATTCATCCCAAACCAACTCCGTATGTAACCGTGGCGACCGTAACGAATTGGAGGTGTGCTACAGTCCGAATCCAGCCTACGCAAGTCCTTTTCCCTCTTGGTCTTCTCCTTGATTCCTAATTATAACAAAAGTGCACGTGTCTCCAAGATCTAAACAAGATGGACAAGAACTCAAGAAGGAACTCACTTGATGATTAAGTTTGCGAGCACGCGCACGAGTAATAGGACCAGCAAGTATTGGCGTGGCTGACTTGGATGTATGATTAGTGTTGATGTCCTCATCAATGGCGTGGCGACTCGTGACCATGAGCTCAACCTAGGCAAGTTGGCATTTGTTGGTCCACGAGAGTTAACCCCCAATCGTATCCCACTAGCCTAGGTCACGTAGGCTTGAAGTGTGCGGGTAGGATCCACATCGATATTAACATCGGCCTCAAGTCCGTAGTGACCACGTCCTAGCGACGGGGTACAGGGGATAACAATCGTAGCACCTTGGAGGCAACTACGAAAGAACCAAACAACACCTACACAAGAATCAACAAAACAACCATGAGACTGAACTAATACCAACACGACATAGGGAGTAGCACATTTCCAAAGCGGGAAGGGAGGAAAATGGGTCCCACAAGTCAAGTAGAGAGACATAGGAAGCAAGTGTATGAGATAAGGGTAGATGAAAGTGGGCTAATGCACTTGTGCATTAGTCCATGACGTAGAGTTTGATTTTAGAAAAATTATGAAACTGGTTTCATAATTTTTGGAGTTATGATGGATTTACTATGAATTTTCAAAGGTTAATTCATATTCTAAAAAAGAAAAAGAAATGAATTTTTCCTACGCCGACATGTGGCAAGATGGGCTCCTATCGGGCTGATTAGCAGGCTCGGGTCCGTGGGCCTGGCCCGTAGTGGACAGCGTGGTACTGGTCCAAGGACCAAACGCAGGGCGCACTGTAGACTATGTCCACTCCTCCCTTCCTCTCTATGGCTCACGGTGCACCCAATTCATGTGAGACTAGATGGGTGGCGGCCTCTCCTTTCCCCATCTCCCACTCTGCTTCACGGTGGAGCTGCGCTAGCGGTGAGCTTGCAATTCCAAGCATCCGGGTGCGGCGGCAGGTCCTCAGGGAAGCTACAGCCATGTGGGGGTTGTGCAGGAACATTGCAGTGCCACGGTGAGGTCAAGGAGAGATTGCAAGGCTATGTGTAGTCGGCGCGCGTGATGCAGCAGCATGCGGGCGACGTGGTTCCGAAGGGCAGACGCCAGGGGGGCACCGGCGAGGCTTTGGTGGCACGCATCGGCTTTGCAGGCGCGAGGCGAATTGATATATGGCTTTGTGGTGGCCTATGGTAGCTCTGAGCTAGGCCGTCCATGGCGGCTACGGTAGGATGGTGACAGCGGCTGCGGTGAGACGTCTGGGGCGCCAAATTGCACTCCATATTCTCCTCCTTCCTCCGATTGGTGCCACTGGGCACTCGTGGGACACTACACTGGCGTCGAAAAGGGCTAGTCGGAGCTCACACGACGACCTAGTCGCGGTGGCACTCCGACGGCCGCATAGCCACGGCAGCCAGGGCGAAGCAAAGTGTTCTCCCCGTAAATGGCCAACCAGGCTCCCTGATCTAGTGTAGGGCATGCTCTACGGCATAAAGAAGGTGTAGGAGGTGGTGCGATGAGGTAAAGATATGTGTCTCTGCTGGATGGGCAGGCTCCTGCCATGTTGATCATGAAGGCCACGTGCACGCACACCAGCGTCCTCGGACGCCGGGGCTGGATAGGGGACCGCCTTGGCTTGGATGCGCATGTGTGATCTATGCACTAGAGCCAAGGGCTCACCTTGTGGCCTTACAACGTGGAGCCCATGATGGCGGGACGGGCGACGGCGTGCCCTACAATAATGGCATAGGAAGGACAGTGCAGGGGAGGACAGGGAAGCTCATCGTGTAGCTCATCAGGGAAGAATGGCGGTGAAGAGGGAGTTGGGGCCATGTCGAGCCGACGCAGTGCCGTGGTGAGCGGCAACATCATTGTAGTCGATCGGCACTGCGCTTAGAGCTCCGGCGGACAGGGCTAGTTCTGGTGTTGAGGCCAGCGTGCGTCATTGCGGACGGCAGTTGCGTGGTGGTGGAGCAGGGCATAGCGGTGTGGCCCGGCTTGGCATGCTACGGAGGGCGACGTTCCTACCAAAGCGTGGCCGTGTTGGTGGGCGAACCGATTGTGCGCTGGTGCGGCCATGCACGGCGCTAGTGGCGATGCGGTGGATGGAAGGGCTATGGCACTGACTCGAGCTTTTTATAGCGGGACGATAGGCATGGAGCTCAGTGAATGGCCAAGATGAGCGTCCGGGCTCCTGGAGGGCTAGGATGCGCCGTTGGCTAGGGTTAGGGCTTCAGCGCAATAATGCGCGGCCTTGGAGCTCTCCAATTTGGATGGAGGAGGTCACATGGCAAGGACAGGGGCGTGGGCGGTGCCGGGGCAAAGGCCATGGCGTCATGGTCTTCACGGGCGCGGCGTGTAGGGGCTCGAGGCCACGAATTGCTCTCGTGGCATGCATCCGAGCGCGCGGGGTAGATGGTGTCGGGCGAACGGTTGTGGGGAGTCAGGCGGCCTTGGATTCCCCTGCCTGGTGGTGCTCTGCTCTCCTATCCATGATGAAAGAAGAAGGGGAAAAGGGCGATGGAGGGGAACGACGCAGTCGTCTTTCCTTTTCCATCTTTGACTGACACGCGGGCTAAGGTAACGGTGTTAGGACGGGGACGACAGCAGCTTGGCGGGTGTGGTGGAGGAAAAGTGGAATGGGTCGCTTGCGCCTGCGTGGGCTGGAGGGGAGAGGGAGGCCTGGTCGGCTGCCTTGCTGGGCTATGTGAGGCCAACGGAGGAGCGGGCCTAGCAGGCTACTGGTCAGGCCAGTTTTGGTGTTGGGCCAGATTGGCCTCTTTTATTTCTTCCCCTATTCTATGTCTTTTCCATTTCCTAATATGCTATACCAAGGGCATCTACAAGTATATACATGTGTTGCCAAGCACATATACACCACGTGGTCCACTAGGGGTCACTAGGGATAGTGGGGTCCATTGCCAAGGGTCTGCAACAAGAGGATCAAGGCAAAAGGGATTGTCTGACTCAGGATTTAGAGATAGGAATCAAGGTTTTGGGGTGAGGGGAAAAGAATAGGTAAGATGCTTTTCCTCCTGGCAAACTTGTGCTCCAAAGGTCAAAGGCACTCATAGGGGCGGAGGGAAAGTACAAGAGAGAGAGAGGGGGAGAGTTTGAGATAGACTCACAAGGGAAAGGAAAAGGAGTTGCTATGATGTTGTGCTCTCCAACATGAAACCTTAGAATAAAGAACTCCAGCAAACCTTACAAGCAATACTATATAAATACAACAATTTATTTTTAAATTGTTCCTGGTTGGATTAGGCTTGACCTAGCAACTACATGCTTCACACAATTGCAAGAAAAATTTTTAAAAGCTCGTATTTTGGCTTCTCCCAAAACTCGGGATGTTACAAACATGGCAGCTGACACCCTGGCCAAGCTAGGATCCGACAGAGCAAAAGTACCACCAGAAATGTTTATGCAAGAATTAAAAGAACCATCCATCAAACAGCTCGGCCAAGAGAAGCCCTAGAAGGAGCAACGACAAGTGACCCAATGGAAATTGACCAACATCCACCAACTAGACAAATACTGGTAATTTACAAAGAATGGATGCAGCAATTCATTGACTACATCAAAGACAAGAAGCTACCAGAAGACAAGACAGAAAGAACTTGATTAATCCGAAAGAGCAAGAACTATGTCCTAGTGGGAGACAAGCTATACAGAAGAGCAGTCTCATCAGGACAACTACTGAAGTGCGTACCAAGAAAAAGAGGAATAGACATCCTTGATGAAGTACATGGGGTTGTTGTGGCAACCATGCAACATCAAGAACCATAGTAGGAAAAGCTTTCAGGATGGGATGCTATTGGCCCACAACACTCAAAGATGTAGAAGAATTCATCAAGAAATGCAATAACTGTCAAATGTTCACAAGACAACAACACGTACCAGTGCACAACCTGATATGCATACCTTCATCTTGCCCTTCTCCTGTTGGGGATTAGATCAAATCGGACCATTGAGGCAATCAAAAGGAGGATTCGAATACATCTTCATTGCAATCAACAAATTTACCAAGTGGATAGAATACAAGCCTTTGGTCAAATACAGCGCAAAAAAAGCAGTGGAGTTCATACAAACCATCATGTTCAGATTTGGCATACCCAACAGAATCATCACAGATCTAGGATCACCCTTCACTGCAAAGGAGTTCACATTATGGGCAAAAGACTATGGAATTACATAGATATCACATCCGTTGCTCATCCACAAGCTAATGGACAAGTTGAGAGAGCAAATGGGTTGATCCTACAAGACTTGAAACCAAGACTATATGAAGACTTGAAAGATTATGGCTCAAAATGGATTGACGAGATACCCAAAGTGGTTTGGGTCTAAGAACCTAGATCAGTACATCAACAGGATATTCACCATTCTTCCTTGTCTATTCATCAGAAGCGATACTCCCAGCATATTTACTATGGGCATCACCAAAGATAGAACAATATGAAGAAGGAGAAGACGAAGAAACATGACGACTCAAACTTGATTCATTAGAAGTCAGAGAATGTGTGATACTACAAAATGCAAGATATCAGCAAGGCCTAAGAAGACACTACAACAATAGCATACAGCCCCAGAACCTAAAACCTAGGGTTTCAGTTTTTGACTCATTCAAAAGAAAAATGGAAGACACAAATTGCATAGCCCATGGGAAGGACCATTCATAGTGAGGACAACAGTTGGACCCGGCACATACGGGCCAATGACAAAAGAAAAATCACACTGAAGAACACATGGCACATCAGCCAGCTCAGAAGATTATAATTAGAAGGAAACACCTTGTAAACAACCCGCATCTAAGAAATAAAGATGATTGAGCTTTGATAGACAACTCATTAGATATCACAAATTCTTACATGTATTTTTGCCTAGACCCTGGGCATTAGGCCTGGTCCAGAAGCATGAAATTTTGGCCTAAACCCTGGACATCAGGTCTGGTTTAGAGCAGCGACCCCTTTTGCCTGGCAGGAGACCAGCGCGTTGGCCTAAAACCCTAGGGCAGTAGCCCTGGTTTAGGATCCGAAACAACCTGCCTAGATCCTAGGTCATTAGACCTATTCTAGAGAAACTTCGGCTCAAGATCCTAGGGCAGCAGCCCTGATTTTGAGTTTGAAACTTCCGTCCTAAAACCCCAAGGTCTCAGACCTGGTTTAGAGCATGCGAAAGGCTGGCGAGCATGGGTAGAGCCCGGACCAGCATATCGGCCTAGACCCAGGGCATTGTCGATGGGGGACACGGGAGGTTCCCAAGAATACGGAATACAAACGGAGGATCGAAGAACCCATCGCCCAATTCAAGTCATACACTAGGCGGATTGTAATAGGAAAGAGTACGAAACTCTTAGGTGGATTGTAATAGGAAAGAGTACGAAACTCTTAGTTTAGGACTCGTTCCTAGAATCCGACTAGGAAAACTAGAACCAGCAGCTAGACTCACCCCATATAAGGCTGCTAAGGGTACCCCTTGTAAAAAAGAGACACGATCCCTCATACTCATCAATACAACGCAATAGGCTAACGTCGACTGGACGTAACGGTTTTTACTCGATGGACCTCACCTTCAAGATGAGTTTTTCAATAGGAACAACCTTTGTTTTTGGCTCCTGGGTCTGTGAGGCTGATGGTGAAGGCAAGCTCCAAAGCCTTCTGATCAAGAGACCAGGGCTCGACGACATCAAGATCAACAGCATGGAAGAATTTTGACTTGCCGAGAAGCTTGCAACACTCTTGAATTTGGATCTGGTTTGGGACGTGGAAGACTATGAAACCGACTCGAAGAAGACTTCAAAGACCGTTTTCAACTCCAAAAGTGTCCTCACGGTTTTGGCTCCAACTCGGGAAGAAGAAGACTATGAAACCGATTCGGAGAGTTGCCCAACTCGCTTCCATACGGTATATGCAACTCGACATCCATACTGCAAGAGTACTTGAAGAAGCCGTGTGAATGCCTAATCCACGGCAGACGAGGAAGGAACCAACCTGCAGAGCCAGCTACTCTAGCCCACAACTATTAAGACCATGGAAGAAAGAATTGCGTAGTACAGTGGATAGGTTCTTTTTCTACCGAGGGGCGCCATTCAAGCATCACTTTCAAGAACTACCCTTCCAGGAAGGAAAAGAACTCGCTAGTTTGTCATTCAACATTGTTGACTCAGAAGAAGAAGAGCTCACAATGAGCATGAGGAGGCTGAAGAGAAGAGCCATTTACATTGCCAATGTGGTTGAACTACCCACGTCACCCAAGACACCGGAAGTACGCTCGTTGGACGAATCTGAAGCCGACATATCTGAAGAAGAGTGCACGAAAGAAGATGAAAGTGAAGACCACAAGCATTCAAGGATGAACAGGAATCGGCGCAGCGTTAGCAGGAAGAACAAGGCTAGGTGCAAAAAGCAAGCTTGGACTAAGTACATGCAGGATCGTATGGCGTACAACAAGATGAAGGCAGAGAAGCAAGCAGCTGAGTTTGATGAGCAAGAGAAGATCAATGAAGTTGCTAAACAACTCAAATCATTGAAGAAGGCACAAAGAGAGAAAGAAGCCATGCAGAAAAAGATCCAAGAACCCGAATGACTACCCGTTGCGGTGCAACAGAATGAACAAACCGCTGTCGCTGATCAACAGGGTGGACAACTCTGAAAATCAATTTTCACCAGATTAGGGCCAGAAGGGAGTAGCAATTTGAGGCGTGGAATAATAAACCATCGGCATTCATGACCACCTCCTCCTCAGAGGTCTAAAAGAACCCGACCATACCCACCCCCAAGGAGGCCCAAGCAAAGCCAAGTGCTGAGCGAGGAAGAAGGGTGTAGTGAATCAAAATATAGGTCACAGTACAGAGAACCAAGGCCTCAGCACAGAAGATCGCCATCACCAGACTATGTCAGATTCCCATGCTTTGCAGGAAGGCTGCAAGATTTGAAGCTACCCCACAAGTTCAAACCATCAAATCCCTCAAAATATAATGGAAAGGAAGAACCAAAGCAATGGCTTAGAGTCTACCCACAATCTATCGAGCTGGCTGGAGGAAACGATGACCTCAAAGCCCTATTTTTCCCAACGGCGCTAGAAGCAATGCCACAGCAATGGGTTGACAAACTACCCGCAGGGTCCATCAGATATTGGTGCGACTTGCAAAGGCAATTCTACAGCCACTTTGCATGGATTATCATACATCCAATGACAGCAGCAGAGCTACTTGGAATCACACAAAAGCTGGGCGAATCACTTAGGGAATATTATAGAAGATTTGGCGAAGCAAGAGCACAAGTGTAGGAAATCACAGATAGAGAAGTCATTGACATATTCAGCAATGGAATTATTGCAAGATGGCAATTCAAAGAGTTCAATAATGAAGCCCCAAAGACGAATGAAGAATTCAAGCTAGCTGTTGAAAAACTCATATCCTTGACAGAAAAGACAAGTAGAAGGTTCTCCAGTAATAGAGACAACAAGGATAGAAGAGGGAGGTATGACAACAGAAGCAACGACAAGAGGCCAAGGCAGGAAAACATGGTGGTAGTGGCCAACAAAAGAACCAACACTTACCAGAATCTAACACCACAAGAAAGAGATAGGATAAAGGAAAGACAACTTGCGAATTTTGAAGACATGAATTACCCCTTACACCAGAAGGCGGGGCACAAGCTAAGAGACTGTCACAACTTCAACAGCCGATATAGAAGAACCGAGAGATACAATGACAACCAAGAAAGAAGGGAACAAGAACCAAAGAAGGAAGAGAAGAAACCAGAGGGAGAATTTCAAGAACTCTAGAAGTAATTGTACGTAATATTCTTAGGAGAAGCTGGCACATAGAGCCATCATGGCGGCAGAACCTATAGTCCCAAGATATCTGGATTGGTCAGAATACCTGATCAACTTCACAAGAGAAGATCAATGGACAAGCACTTCAAACACAGGATGTTATCTACTAGTGGTAGCACCCACAATTGCAGGGATAATAGTTCTCAAAGTCCTGATTGATGGGGGAGCAAGGTTGGACATCATATTCACCACAACATTAAAGAATATGATGAGCATAGATTACGAAGGGATGATTACCCCAACAAGCACACCATTCTATAGCATAGTACTTAGGACAGCCGCAGGACCATTGGGACAGATCACATTACCGGTTACCTTTGGCACTAAGGAGAAGTATAGGACAGAACTCATCAAATTTGAAGTGGCTAATGTCGAGTCATGCTACCATGCGATTTTGGGATGACTGGCATTGACCAAGTGCATGGCAGTACCACACTACCCATACCTAATACTCAAGATGCCAACAACTAGGGGGATATTATCACTACAAGGAGACCACCAAAAGGCATATGACGGTGACGTTCAAGCAATTCAAATCATAGAAAAGCTACAAGGTGAACAAGGCAGAAGGGAAGTTGCCATGATAGCTGCTGCAATGAACCCGCAGGAGATAAAGATCCCTATAAAGAAGGCAAGCAGGAGCTTCACCACACCAACCGATGTGAAGACCAAGAAGATTGACCTAGAAACTGGTGATCCCAAGAAGACGGCAACCACCAGTGCAGAACTCTACCCAAAAAGGAACTCACGCTCACCAAGTTTCTTAGGGACAACAAAGATATCTTTGCCTAGAAGCCACCCGACATGCCAGGTGTCCTCAGAGATTTGGTCGAGCATATCATTGATGTGAATAAGGGTTCAAAAACCTATCAAGCAAAAGCTACATAGATTTGCACTAGATAGAAAAGTAGCAATCAAAAAGAAACTCACAAAACTGACAGTAGCCAGGTTCATCAGAGAAATAATCAATCCGATTGGTTGGAAAATCTAGTACTTTGGAGAAAAAGAACTCAACAAATTGTTGTATGTGCATTGACTACACCAACCTCAATAGACACTGCACCAAGGACCCTTATAGTCCTCCAAGGATTGACCAAGTGATAGATTCAACAGCTGGGGCAGCTCTACTCTCGTTCCTGGATTGTTATTATGGATATCATCAAATATCTCTCAGAGAAGAGGACCAAAGCAAGACATCCTTCATAACACCATTCAGAGCCTACTGCTACATATCAATGCCCTTTGGGTTGAAGAATGCAGGAGCAACATATCAAAGAGCAATCCTCGCAAAAAAACATATCAAAGAGCAATACAAACAACTTTGGGAGATCAGATAGGGAGAAACACTGAAGCATACACGGATGATGTTGTGGTCAAAACAAATGAACCCGACGCGCTGATAGAAGACCTACAAGAAACTTTTACAAATCTGAAGAAGTGGAGATGGAAGCTCAACCTGAACAAATGCATCTTCGGGGTACCAGCAGGGCAGCTACTCGTTTTCCTAGTCAGTAACAGAGGAATTAAAGCAAGCACCAAGCAGATCAAAGCAATCTTAGATATGGAGCCACCAAGAAAGATAAAGGATGTCCAGAAGCTGACGGTTGTATGGCAGGCCTCAGCAGATTCATATCACACCTAGGAGAGAAAGGCATTCCATTCTTCAAGCTGTTAAAGAAGACAAGCAAATTTGAGTGGACAGAAGATGGAGATAAAGCTTTTCAAAACCTCAAGCATTACCTAGCCACATCACCCATATTGCTGCCACCAAACAAGAAGGAAGACATGTTGCTCTACATCTCAGCGACGAAGAACGTCGTAAGCACAGCAGTTGTGGTCGAGAGAGAAGAACTCGGTCATGTCTACAAATTGCAAATACCAATCTACTACGTCTGTGAAGTATTAACAGAATCAAAAAATCAGATATCCACACATGCAGAAGTTACTCTATGCAATCCTTATATCATCGAGGAAGCAAAGGCATTATTTTTAGGAACACAAAATTATGGTAATCACAGAGTTCCCACTATCAGACATCCTACGGAATCGGGATTCAATAGGAAGAATATCTAAATGGGAAGTAGAGCTCGGAGCATTAAATCTAGAGTTTCAATCAAAGAAGGCCATCAAGTCACAAGCACTTAGTGAGTTCTTATCTGAGTGGACAGAGATGACATTGAGAGAACCCAAGCCCACCACAGCCCATTGGAAGATGTATTTCGATGGCTCACTCAAGCTAGGAGGCACCAGAGCAGAAATTCTGTTCATATCACCAAAAGGAAAGCAACTCAAGTACGTTCTACAGATTCTATGGAAAGCGACTAATAGTGAAGTAGAATACGAAGCACTCATACATGGGCTAAGAGTAGCCCACTCTTTAGTAACAAGGAGGTTACTCATGTATGGCGAATCAGTAGTTGTGATCAACCAAGTCAACAAAGATTGGGACTACACAAAGGACAACATGTGTCGGTGTTCGGACTCGG
The DNA here is from genome assembly GCA_023333625.1 of Bothriochloa decipiens. Classification (NCBI taxonomy): domain Eukaryota; kingdom Viridiplantae; phylum Streptophyta; class Magnoliopsida; order Poales; family Poaceae; genus Bothriochloa; species Bothriochloa decipiens. The sequence continues at coordinate 37,343,618 of CM041632.1, read as the reverse complement.
GGGGCCCTAAGCCGATGAGTAAACGTGTACTGCATGCTCCCTAAACCGGATGGTGATGCAAGAAGAACACGATTTTTATCCTGGTTCGGGCAAAAGAAGGCCCTACGTCCAGCGGGGGAGAAGGTTTGTATTATCTTGCACCGAAGTGCTTGTACAGGGGAGAATACAAGCGAGCGAGTGAGAATGGAGGTGTAGAGAGTGAGATTGAGCTAGGACTTGAGCATTTTCTAGGGCTCTGGAAGCTCTCCCTCTACAACGAGCCCAACGTCCCCTTTTATAGACCAAGGGGAGGCATGTGGTACAGGAGTCCTAAAGCTGTCATAGGTGATGACGTCGAGGGGGTGATGCCTATCATGTCATAGCCGCTGTAGAGGCGTGCACCCAACATGGCTTGCCCTGTAGCGATGTGCTTGGAGTCGAAGGCTGTCCTCCGAGGGCATCACGATGACACCGCAGGTGGTCGGTGAAAGACTCATGCCCGTCCATGGACGTGCTGGTCCTTGTCTGTGTCGCGTCGGGAGTTGTTGGAGTGCTGACCGGAGGCATCGATTTCTGACTCGAGGGGTGGCCGAGGGGGTCGAGGCCTGAATGGATAAGGCCATGCCCCGGAAAATACAGTACGAATGTTGGCAAATGTGTTTCGAGGGGGCACCTGACAGTGTACAGTGCCTGGCATGGCGTAACAGTGTAGTACGAATCCCTGATTCTCCGTGTATGGGCGGTAAAAGGGGGATTCAACCCTTGTACTTCACCACTGTAACACCGTTGTAGCCACGATGGTAGGCAGGAGTTGTTGGGAGCATTAAATTCTATGAGCGCCATATAGGAAGTAGGTAGATTGAGGGGGTAGTAGCAGTCGACGAGGAGTTGTCCGCTCGTGCGGACTTCCGTCACTCGAGAGGAGGGTCGTCCGCTCGGGCGGACTTCCGTCACTCGAGGCTTTCCATCGAACAGGAGGCAGTCTCGACTTGGATGCTGCTCGTGGGCCGGCCCAGCATGGCTCGAGGTACGCTGGTGGACCCTCGCCTCTCAGGCTGGTTGCAGGCTTTTTGGTGATTTGGGTTTAACTGTTCGAGGACTAATTCTCCTGGAGGTTGAGGGTTTAGGGTACCCCCTTATCCAGGTACACGACAACATGGATACCTATTGCGCAGGAGCGAGAAAGCTAGACAAAAATGTCCAAGGACTAGAGATTCACCATGCCTAAGGGACTCAAACGTAGCAGTCGACACCCTGGCCAAGCTAGGGTCCGATAGAGCAAAAGTACCACTGGAGATCTTCATCGAACAGCTAAAAGAGCCATCCATCAAACAACCTGGAGACGAACAATCGACCGGGACAACCAAGGACGACCCGATGGAGATTGGTCAAGACCCTTCTACAAGACAAGTCATGGTAATCTACCAAGACTGGATGCAACAATTCATCGACTACATCAAGGACAAGACATTACCAGAAGACAAGACATAAAGAACCCAACTGATACGTAGAAGTAAAAACTACGTGTTGGTCGGAGACAAGCTATATAGAAGAGCAGCTCAATCAGGAGTACTACTCAAGTGCGTACCAAGGGGAAGAGGAATCGACATCATCGACGAAATACACGCGGGTTGCTGTGGGCAATGATTTCAGGATGGGATACTAATGGCCCACCGCAATGAAAGATGCGAAAGAATTCATCAAGAAGTGTAAGAAATGTCAAATGTTTGCAAGACAACAACACATTCCAGCACACAACCTGATATGCATACCACCATCCTAGCCATTCTCCTGTTGGGGATTCAATCAAGTCAGACCAATGATGAGATCAACCGGAGTTTTTGAATACGTCTTCGTTGCAATCGACAAGTTCACCAAGTGGATAGACTATAAACCTTTAGTCACATACAGTGCAGAAAAGCCAGTGGAGTTCATATAAAGCATTATGTTGCGGTTCGGGATGCCCAATAGAATCATCACAGACTTGGGGTCACTGTTCATCACAAAGGAGTTTACATCATGGGCAAGAGATTGCGGAATCGACATAGATTTTGCATCTATCGCCCACCGATAAGACAATGGACAAGTTGAAAGAGCAAACAGGTTAATTTTACAAGGACTGAAGCCAAGATTATATGAAGAGCTAGTAGACTATGGAGAAAAGTGGATTGAAGAGATACTAAAAGTGGTTTGGGGACTAAGAACCCAGATCATCAGATCAACTGGATATTCCCCATTTTTTCTCACCTACGGATCAGAAGAAATATTGCCAACCTATTTTATATGTACATCACCAAAGATAGAGCAATACGAAGAAGAAGAAACTGGGGAAACAAGACGCCTGGAACCAGATTCACTAGAAGAAGTCAGAGAATGTGCAATCCTACAGAACGCGAGATATCAACAAGGCCTAAGAAGACACTATGATAAGAGCACACAACCCCGAGCGCTAAAACCCAGGGACTCAATTCTTTGACTCATCCAGAAGAAAGATGGAAGACACAAGCTACTCAGTCCATGGGCAGGACCTTTCAAAGTGAAGAGAGCAATCGGACCAGACACATATGAGCTGATGATAGATGAAGAAATTCCATTGAAAAACACCTGGTACATCAGCCAGCTTCGAAGATTCTACAACTAGCAGAAGTCCTGTAAAAGAACCCGCAGTGATGTAATAAGAAATATCAAGCTCCATCAAGAACAACTCACTGCCAAACAGTCATACGGTTGCAACAAGATGACAAGAACTCAGGCATATAATGTCACTTTGAGAATCATGCTATGAGGTGATCTCACAGCGTGCCTGCCTGAATTTGAGTACATAGTACCGCTTCAGGGTCAGCTTTGCGCCGCCAGGAGTTGCCACGCACCAGGCTGGATCAGGGCACTCGTGTCGATCCAGGATCAGGCCTCTCTGGGGTGAATTAGGGCACTCATGTCGGTTCACAATCAGAGAGTTTTCTACGGTGTGAAGTAGATGAACCTGGGCACGTAGTGCTGGTTCAGGAGTCAAATCCTTTTCGCAACAGCGGGATCAGGGCACTCGTGTCAGTCCAGAATTTTTGGCATCCCCTCTTTGCCTGCGATGTGATGCAGAGCACCGGGCTGGATCAGGGCACTCGTGTCGGTCCAAGATGGGGCCTCTTTGTGGTGAATCAAGGCACTCATGTCAATTCATGATCAGAGAGTTTCTTATTGCGGTTGTAGTTGAACCCGACCACGTAGTGCTGGTTCGGGAGTCAAGTCCTTTTTGCTACAAACAGCGAGATCAGGGCACTTGTGTCGATCCAGGATTCTTGGCTCCCCTTGCTTATGATGTGATGCAGAGCACCGTACTGAATCAAGGCACTCATGTTGGTTCAGGACCGGGCCTCTCTGGGGTGAATCAGGGTACTCATGTTGGTTCACGATCAAAATGGTCTGAATTCAGGCACACTCATGGTGCAGCACAACTCAAGACAAGAGCAACACTGACTCAACATTAGCCACTACACTTCCGCTAGCAACACGAAGCAGCGGGTAGTATGAAGCAACAGAAGCAAATGCCTACTCAAGAGAAGTACTTGCCAAAGAACAACACAAGATGGGACGAAGCCCTACAACAGGAAGTCGTCGAAGACATAACTTGACGGGACAAAGCCCGCACAACCAAGAATTATCACAAAGAAGCCAAAGAAACACTCATGATGAAGAAAACAAGCATTTTATAAAGGAGTTCCTTATAAGAAGGCGCTCAAGCCGCAAGAGCAGAAGGATCAGCACCTAAATCTATCCTATCTGCAACTTTCTCCACAAGAGAAGCAAGCCCTGCCTCCTGGTCGCCTACCTGCTTTAAGAATTCCTTGGACGGGTTGGGCTCAACCAACCTCTCCAGCTCAGCCTCAGGAGCAAGAACCCGGACGGGCACAAGATGTTGCTCACACACATCCAAAAACTGTCCTTCAGGAAGGAGAAGAACCATGACAGAATCAAAGGCGCGTAACCCACCACATCAGCATACAGGGCCTGATCTCCCTCCTGTCCAAAAAAGGAGAAGAGGTAGGTGCCCGGAACTGGGTGTTAGCCACTTCAAGCTGACCCTGAAGATCTTGAACAGTCTTCAAGACCTGAAAAACATCTCTATCACCATCTCATCGGAACTCACAAGCCAAGGAAAGCTTTCGCTCAGCGTCTTCACAACAAGAGTGCAACTCTCTTACCGACTCAGCTTTATTCTCGAAGAACTTCAGGGTCTTTTTCATGGCCTCTGATTCCTAGTGCCATCTGTGTCATTCATGATCAAAACCTACATGAAAAGCCAAGGAATCAACAACTAACATGACAGAAACATAAGAAAAACAACTTGCCAGAAGATGAAGTACCAGCAATTTGGGCCTTTAAGGCCTGAGCCTCGGCAAGAGCGGACTTCTCCGCCTCTTCCCGACAACGCCGCTGCTCAGCAAGCTGAGTCTTGTGGGCGGTCTCGGCAACATAATGCTGCTCCCGCTCACGATCAAGATCTGCCTGCATTTGAGCGAGTTCTTTTTGAACGTGCTCAAAGCTGGCGGCACTAGAACCAGTTGCCGCAGCCTCAGCAGGACCAAAGACGAGGTCCTAATCCTACCAAAGGGACTAGAAGACAAAAGAACCAAGCACCAGAAGAGTACTAGAAGCAAAAGAAGCCGCAAGGATGACAAAACCATGGAGAACACTTACATGCACCATGCCACTGACTTGGTGGCAAACTCCTCGAAGCAAGACTTCAACACCTCCAGCCGACGAGGTCGGTTCATCTCCGGCATAACCGGATCCACAACAACTCGGGGTGGCGAGGCAAGCCTCGGCGGACTACCACCATCACCCACACCAGCACCAGCAACACCCAGAGTCACCGACTCAGCAAAAGGAAGCTCAAAACTTGCCGCAGCGGGTTCCTTCATAGGGATTGCTTGTGACACAGGGCCGGACCCCGAATCAACATGGTCGTTTGGCCAAACTACAACTCAAGGCCTACAAAGATGATACAAGAAATTAAAAAAGATCGTAAACAAGAAAGAAGCTCTAGAAGAACTTGCAAGCACTTACCAGCATAAGAATCATGAGCCTTCGGCTCATCCCCAGGGCTCGGTCAGAGCCGCGCCCACTAGAAGAACCCAGACCACCAGAAGAGTCTGTAGCACCAGGTCTACAAGAAAGAAAGTCACATAAAGCAAGAAACAAGTGACAAAGAACAGAAATCCAGAGATCAGCAAGTAAATTACCTCGGAGGGCGCTTTGAAAGCACCAACACCCCTTTTAAAGGGGACAACTGGAAGAGGGATAGAAGCAAAAGATTGTGCCATGGAAGACACATGGGCAGCAAGGGAAGGTGAAAGAGAAGTGGACGTTCCAGAACCCTCTGTCCGGCTATAAAGGAGTAAAATAGAAAATTAGCAATGTCAGCAAGAGAAAGAACCAGAAAGGGAAACAAAGGAAGTTGCAAGGCACTTATGGCTTACGGACAAGGGGAGTCTGCACCTCCTCATCCTCAAGCTCATGCAGAAGCACATTAATAACCTCTACAGAGAAACTAAGAAGGCGGGATAAGCGACAGAAGGAAAAGGAAAAGAACCCAGAATCAACCTCACCTATGATGATATTACTGGTGACCTAAAGAGAACTCGAGACAGCGGGGCTCGGTCCTTCGGCAGTAGTAACCGGAGGACGTGACAACCCCCTTCGCTTGGAACCAAAATACATTTCAACAATTTTGGGGTGCGATTGATAAGGCACAGCTTAAAATCCATCCTCACGGATGCTATAAGGAAAATCAGGAAGGATAGACCATTTTCGGGAAGCAGACGTAGAACCCGCTTGACTAGTAACATCTATAGGATTGGCCTCCTCTGTAGCAGGAAGCTGGACAACAAAGCTCCGGCCAAATCCCTAAAAATAAAAAGCATCAAGGTGTTAGTATAAACAAAGAGAAGAACCCACATAAACAGAGACAACAAGCCAAGAACTTACCGCAGGTGGTGGGTTGTCAGGATGATACTTCTCAACCTGAGGAGGAATAAAGGAACAGTACCAAGTACTGCCTTCAGACGCACCAGTAGCTCCTCATCACTCAGCTTCACCCCAACCTTGATTCGGGAGGAGTCACAATCCCCAGTGTACTCAAAGCCAAGGTGCTCTCTTTGCATAAGAGGTTGCACAAAACATCGGAAGAACCCGGCAACAACACCAAGGCCAGTGAGGCCTTGCACCTTCACATAAAGAAGACGCGCAAGAAGAGGGTCAATGGCCGAAAGCTCAGCATCAGAGAGCTTTTTTGACCAAAGACTAGTATCATTGGGGAAGGTAGAAAAGAAGAGAAATAAAGGAAAGGCTTGGGGATATAGAACAACTTGTACGACCAAACCTTCTTGTCAAAGAAATCAAGAGTGAAAAGAACAGCACCCATCCCCTGGCGGAGCTGGATCGTACAGCAACCAAAAGGCACTGTCTTCGAGTCCTGCTTCAGGCGGAAGAAGTGCTGAAAGAGAAGGAGGTTGGGAGGAACTCCAAGATACACTTCGCACAGATGCACGAAGGCGGACAGATAAAGAACCCCGTTAGGGGAAAGGTGGAAGAGTTGAAGACCAAAGAACTAAAGGAACTCCATCAAAAAATACGAAGGCAAAAAGTAGAGTCCCGCAGCAACGAATGCGACAAATAAATTTGTCTGATCAGGAGAAGGAGTGGGGATTAGATGATGAACAGGAAGGATGTACCCATAAAGTGCCTGCTCTCACAGCAAGCCACGCTCAACCAGCAGCTCGAGCTCCGCCTTCGTCGTCATCGGCGCCGGCCATGTCCGCTGCATAAAATACAGCATCAGAAAAACTTGATCATCAGCAGAAGGAAGGATTCTCACCAACCAATTACCTCAACAGACTTGCCCTTGCTCTGCGATCGCGTTCTGGCCATTGAAGCTCGTAGAGTAGGCAACAGATTTTCAGATCACGGCGGATGAACTCGACAAGCTAGGGTTTTTAGGAAGCTGCAGAGACGGCGAGAAAGGCAGAGAAATTGGGGATTTTTAACACTACAGATGGAAAAGGCTCAAGCGTATGGGAGAAGGATAAGCGGTGAAGTATTTATAAGCGTCGGTTCATCTAAGAGGGCCCAACGGGCCAACGGTTGCCTAATCAGGAGCACAAGAGGGCCACAACAGATAAGTCACCAATGGTAATAAAGACAATGGTAATATCCCAACGGGCAAAAAAACAGAGGATTCTAGAGCATATTTTTTACTATGAAGACAACAAAAGAAGCAAAGAACTCAGAACATCAACAACCCGCCAACTCAGCAGATTACAAAGACCAGCCATTGTGACATCCAAAGAACATGGAGGCATCAGAAGACCTGTCAGAAGAACCCACAGACAGACAAGATACATTATACAACACCAGGCACATCATCAAAGAACCTGACACAATCAGGATCGTAGAATCATATCATACAATGGCATCTCAGTCAATAAACAACTCACACAGTCATTGGAGGCAAGGATAAACAAATATCTTTTCATTTCACTGATCAAGAAGATACTAGGATTACAACAGGGTACAAGTGGATACAAGATCCGATAGATTTGACGAAGAAAGCAAAAAAAATCATTTCAATCAGATTACAAAAAACCTGGTGGAATTTGAGGTTAACAAAACTACACCAAGGTTTGATGCAATCAAGCAAGAAGCAACCTAGATAGCGTATTCGCTGAGGAGAACTTGAAGTCAGGATTGCTACAAAGGGCAGTAGGGGTAGCACCAAGTTCATCAAGACAGCAGTGAGATATCTCTCCGCCACCATAGAGCAGCTTGGGTGAACCCCTCAACACGTGCTAATCTGCGCCGGCACACTAAAGTGATACAACAACGAACAAGCGAGCTACGGTTACACAATGACTTGTCGAGGTAGTCGACCGACCACACGCTAATTAACTCTGCGAAGACCAAGAAGCTGATCAGGGAGAAGCTCTGGAAGTTCATGTTGGGTAGCACCAACTACCAATCTCACAATCCCTACTCTATTTGCCTCGATGCTCTTCGAGAGAAGATACCACCCAGGGATTAGCCTGGTACTAACCCCTATCACAAGACCTACACCTTTCGCTAAAGAAGATTACAAAAGGTACAGAACAAGCCCAGGAGCTCGTCAAGCTTGCACACCAGCAAATCCATAGCAATGAAGAAGAGAAGGAGCAACTCAAGAAAGCTACAAGTGAATGAAGAAGGAATGGGCACCAGGAAGCCATATTTATTGGCCAAGATGGGTGAATGAAGACCAAGTCCATGGCTAAAAAGAGCATCAAAAGAAGGGACAACCATGTGAAGAGAACAGAGCTCTGAAGCAACCAAACGAGCACACAGGATCACAGCATAAGCCGACAGAAGGACAGGCATGCACAATAAAGTCATCAAGAGCGCCTGCAAAGTCACGGGCAAGCAGTAAAAGTCACTACAAGACAAAGAAGGCATATCCGGGAGCATATTCCAGAAAAGTACAGAAGCAGTAAAATCAGCTAACAACCAATGGTAAATCGGTGAAAAGAACCCAGAAAAGGCTCGAGGGCTGCAGAAGTACCCTCAACCGAAGACACCTTTCAATTTTCCATCAAGACCCTCTAGCTTTTTGTTCCATAAAGCAAGAGGCTCGGGGGCTACACTCAGTGAGTGCAATTTTTTTTTCAAAATTGCACTCCCTGAAAGGCAAAAGACAATGACCAGAAGATGAAGGCTACGACTGACCCTCCAGCTTTTTGCACCAAAAAATAAGAGGCTTGGGGGCTACACTTAGTGAGTGCAATTTTTTCACCTCGAAAGAACCCGGCTTCTGAGTTCCAAATCCTGGAATGCTCGGGAATTTTTCGATGGGGGACATCGAAGGTTCCCTAAGAAGACGGAATATGGATGAAGGATCGAAGAACCCACCGCCCGATTCAAGTCAGACACGGAGCAACATGATGTGTGAACTTCCATATCTTAGGCAGATTGTAATAGGAAACAGTTTGAAACTTTTAGTTTAGGACTCGTTCCTAGAATCCGACTAGGAAAACTAGAATCCACAACTAGCCATGCCCCATATAAGGCTACTGAGGGTATTGTCGATGAAATCGCCTTAGCAGTCTACCACGGGGCTCCCTGAGGTAGTAGATGATCGGTGAGGGCGCGCTAAGACCTACAAACCAGATGTGAAACACAAGACAAACAACCAGGGTTTATCTAGGTTCGGGTCGTGAGGTGCATAATACCCTACGTCCTGCATCTCCGTTGCTGTATTAATGAGTATCGGAGTACAAAGGGTTGAATGAATGTGTTCTAAGGGGGGTCCTTGCCTGCCTTATATAGCCGGGGGCAAGGTTACAGATCTAGGGTCTCCTATGGTCGGTTACATTGCTCCATATCTTGGAGAGTACGAACAGATCCTAACCGACTAGGCTTCCTTGCATGCCAAGCAAACTTTAGGATCCGCGCGACCCACAGACCAGGGCGGTGATAGACATGGGCTTTGTCTTGTGGTCTAGGCCGTCTGGTCCTGCGGCCTAAGGCCCTGCCATGAGGGTATAGGGGTTTATACTCCCACAGCTAGTCCCCAAGCACCATGTATCTTGAGGGAGTCGCCGTCTTGTCCTGTGTCGAGCAGTGAAGATGCAAACCACATAGTGCTGACCAGTGAAGATGATGACCATGTAGTGACGATCAGCGAAGATGCTAACCACGTAGTGCCGACCAGCAAAGGTGCTGACCACATAGTGTCGATCAGCGAAGATGCTGACCACATAGTGCTGACTAGCTTCATCCCGAGTAGTCCGTAAGTCTGCTCTTGTCCACAGCTTATGTCAAGGAAGGTGGTTCGTCGAAAGATGCATGGTGCTCCAAGAAAAAGAAAAAAGTTTTCATGTCCTTGGGACATGGGCCCATGTTAACACGTGACACGAAGTATCACTGGGATGTTAACATGAACCATTCATAGAGGTATGTGTATCGAAACCAAGAATAGAAGAGAGGCCCAAGTCACTGTGAGGTGACATGGGCCCACATAGTCCCTAAGCTCGATAGAAGATAGAAGATGTTGTATTGAGCTTTTAAGCAAAAACTCAAAATAGCACTAACTGGTCCGTAGTAAGTGCCAAGTGACGAATCAATGCGTAGTCCCCAGGTAAGTCCTGGACAAAGCACAGGCTCGATCGAGTCGAGGGACACCAAGAACCACTGGTCCATAGACACCTCTGGGTGGCATGTCGATGCGCAGTCTCCAGATAAGTACTGGACGGAGCACAGGCTCGATCGGGTCAAGAGACACCGAGAACCGCTGGTCGATGTGCAGTCCCCAGTTAAGTCCTAGACGGAGCACATGCTCGATCGGGGCGAGAGACACCGAGAACCAGTGGTCCATAGACACCTCTGGGTGGCAAGTTGAAATGCGCAGTCCCCAGGTAAGTCCAGCATGCGTCCGCCCAGAAGAACTGGTTCACTTGCTGGTTTTACATGAGCCAAAATATTGAGGGCAGACCGTTGGACTGTGATGTGAACCAGGTTCCCTCTTTCATCCCGCGATGGTCAGACAAACCTTCTTTGAATGAGATGGCGCAGGTTAGGGAGTTGTTGCAGCTAATTGATACTAGGCGTGTCAATGGAGTTCTGGTGGCGGTAACATGGTATGTCCAGCGCACCCCGCCATGCAAGGAGCGGGTGACCCGGATCTATGATTATATCGGGGTGACGGACCCGTCTTGGTTGTCCGAAGTCCAGCCGTCCCAGGAGATGCTAAATAGGCGAATGGCTTCTCTATTTGAGAAGTTTGATCAACACAAAAAGCTATCCGGAGGACGCACAACTTCCATACCATCTCGACCGACCTCCACCAGAGGTATAAATTTTTAAATATTCGACAATATGAATCATGCCTGAATGTCTACTGTGTATGACAAATGTTTGTCTGACAGAAGATTCTTGGGCAGGATCGATCTATGTTTTTCTCGGCTGTGCCAGTAACGGCATGGCCTCAAGAACCGGCACTGGCCAACCAGCAGCGGACCGACGAGGTCCACTACCAGAGCAGGGCCAGAGCAGGGCAGGGGATAGTGGATGTCTCCAACTCTGATGAAGATGAGAGCCCGGCCACCCGGGACAGGCGTCAGGCCGCGGGGAAGCGGCCAATGTCAGCCGACAACCCCAAGAAGAAGAAGCCCTCCACCCTGCTGACCGGAGGCAAACTGAATCTAGACGGCGTGGAAGGGGAAGCAGAAAGAGGGGTGCCCCGACCACTTCAGAGTCATCAGACTCCAACAACCTCCTATCCCTTAATGAGCAGCATGGAAACATCAGGCCACGACGCCTTAGATGGAGAGGGCACCAAGGCCACCCATGACATCGACCAGGCAGTCACCGCGGCACGCACTTGTTCGGAATATGCCCTAGAGCTAATCATGTAAATGATGATATTCCGATTGTATCCATGATTGATAAAGTGTTCATTGAATATCCATTATAGACAACTTGTATTGATTGGCAATTATGTGAATTGTATGTGGAACTCAATTACTTGAATGGTTATTCTAAAGTTGTCCCTGGTTGGTGTTCTTGTGAGAACACACTTGAATATTAGACCAGCACATGTATTAGTTGATGGCTATGTTTCACAAGTCATAGACATGGAAATGTCAAACTAATAATGTGGGCACATGTGAGACATGTAGGCTGGACTGACCCGACATGAGAAAGTCTCTATTCGCGTCATGTACGTTATGTCCTTAGACCTAAGATTGTGGTATGTACTCAAGATGTGAAACGGCCTACTTAGGGACTATCAAACACTGCTCCGTAACTGGGTAGTTATAAAGGTGGTCTTCGGGTGGTCGGGAAGCATGCTATGAGGCATAGACAATCAAGATGGAATTTGCCCCTCTCTTCGCGAGAGAGATATCACTGGATCACTCAAGTGATTGGATCAACAAATGCATGGCCGTGCTTGGGTTAAGTGTTAATCCACGAGTTGAACCATATATCGAGTGGCAAAGGGAATAACTTGTATGTGGCCGTAGTGGTTCGTCTGATATGATCTTTGCATGCACATAGGAGTTGTCACGCCTTGCTAGAGGCCGCTGTCAACTATTGGGCGAGTAAGAGTACTCGGCCCATGTCAATGTGTGCGTGAACCCATAGGGTCGCACGCTTAAGGGGCTGGAAGCCTAATTTGGGTTGGACCCGAATTAGACAAGGCTTAGGGTTACTAATGGGCCTGAGCTCATTGGGGACGCCTATATAAGCAAGGGGTAGGGGCGCGGTCAGGGTTTCCCTGCTTTTGATAGCCGCCATCGCCCTCCCCACGCTCGCGCCTTCTGCTCCTCACGAACCTAGCAGTCCGGAGGCGCATCGCTTCTTCCCTGCACGTGTGGGATTCCTCGGAGGTGCTGCATCAGGAGCACTGGGACGAACCGCGTGAGGGGATTGACGTGACGGACAACCACGCAACTGCACTGCTTGCTGCGACGCGTACGACTACATCGAGTCGTCTTTTGCTGCACCTGCGCGTCTAGTGGTAATCCCGTAACCTGTAACTAGCAGTACATCTTGTTTTATGAGGCAGAAAATTTTTGTTTTCTGGCTAGCGTAGCACCCTCATAACCCTACAACATTGCCGCCATCTCCTCCCCTTCATCAGGGGGAAACTACATCATCAGCCCGGTCGGAGCAGGCTGGGATATCAACACCACCACTACCAACACCACAGTACGCGCCGCTCAGGGCGGCGATGTCTCAAGCTGGGGCAACCTCATCACCGAGGCACCAAGAGGCGGCAAGGAAGCCGACTTCACTGGTGCAGCCCACCAGTACGGGCGGAGCTAGTGGGACACCAGGCCAAGTCCCCAGGTGCGGCGCCGAGGCACCGCGCACTGGACCAGGCAGGACCAAGTGCTCCGGCTCCATCTGGAGAGGTGGAGGAGGTGCCCAGAGCACCGCCCAGGGTCCCGCACACAAACATCCTGACCCAGCGCGTCCACACGACACACAAGAGGGGGGCGGATGACTTCGTTACATACGAAGAAATCCCAAACAGTGACCTGGAGGCAAGCATTCGGGATGCCATGGAGGTGTTGGTCGATCGGACCAAGGTACATCCAGTTGTAATGCTATAAAGTTACGCTGCTTGTGTTAAAATATGTGAGCGTATTAGCATTTGGTGTGCTCAGTCCTTGCAGGAGACCTCCTCCCAGCGTGGCAGAACCATTGATCGGTTCGCAGCCACCTGGGAAGAATGTCAAACTCTCAGGGTGGCCAAAGCACAGCTGGAGGCGCAGGCAAAGATCTACCAGGAGTGGGAGCATGGCCATGAGGCCGACATTGTCGCGCTGCGCAAGAAGGTGGAGGCGCTGGACGCTGAAAATGAGAGTAAGATGCCTGACCACAGCAAATGCACAGTTGCATATCTAAGGCTTAACTTTTGACGTCTGCAGATCTAGGCAGGTAGAATGCTGCAATGCCCTAGGAGATCTCCCACATGCTAGACCTGAAGGAGGCCGCTGAGAACCGAGCGAAGGAGAACGAGGAGCAGATCGCTCAACTGACCGGTAAGAGGAAACAATGCAGGATTGTTTCACGTTGTCTGCTGCATACTGAGCGGACCAGGATATGCTAACCATCTTGGTTCTATTTTTGTAGATTTGAGGGAGCGCCACATGGCCTAGTTCTAGGTCCTGGAGGACGCCAACGCCATGCTCCAGGGAAAGATCAAGACGATGACCGACCACATCTGGCCAGTGCTCAGGGCCATCTTCCCTGGTGAGGCGCATCCTACAGATCCTGTGGGTGAAACCGTCGTTGTCACTGACCAGTGCGCCAGGCTTTGGCCGATGCTGCAAGAAGCTGTCGCAGTGGTGGGTCGCTACATGGCTGCCACCGTGCTCGTCGTTGTCTGCGCCAACTACCCGGAGGTGCAGCTGGCAGACATCGAATGCAGCATCCCAGCTGAGGTCTCTGGTGAGGACGCCAAGAACCTCCGGGATACCTCTGGTCTGACCGCCGCCATCATCGTTGAAGATATGACGCTCATCGAGGATCCTGCAGCAGGTGGTGGTGGTCAGTAGGCTGTAAACAATGTGATAGTTGTTAAAACATTGTTTGTAAGTTCTGCCGAGTATTGGGTGCTCATAACTTTTAGCCTTTTGTAGACAATAAGTAGGCATGTAGCCATGTTTAAGCAAGTGATAAACATATATGCCATTTTTATAATCTGATGCGTAGTTGTAGAAAAAATGTCGACAATTAAGTTTTGCCCCTACCCTCAAAGCGAGCTAACTCGTGGGTGACGTAGGGATACGCTAGTGAACAGCTTGGACACAGGATCACTAGGTACCTTGTACCGTTAGAGAGCAACTGTCGAATCTCCTAGTGCCATGTAGCATAGAGCTGTAACACATCGTAAAAGGATCGAAGCAGCGCCTTGTCAAGCCGTTCTCGGCGGGCAAGAAACAAAGTTTAATTGTGACTTATGCAGGGCACATGCATGACAGGTGGTATAAAAATGTAAAGCTATAACAGGGAAAATACAACAAAGAACTTTATTAATTGTTGAACAAAAAACAGGGTACATATCTTATTCTATGGATAGAAGCGTATGAGTTGATCAATGTGCCAAGAGTTTGGCTCGTCGAGGTCCTTCATCGTACACAGTCGATAAGACATCGGGCATGTAACAACCTTAATCCTGAATGGCCCTTCCCATCTAGGCGACAGCTTGTGCAGACCATCTGTGTTCTGTATTCATCGCAACACCGTATCGCCGACCACGAACAACCTTCCCTTGACGTTGCGATTATAGTAACGATGCACGGAAGCTAGGTACTTGGCTGTGCGAGCGCAAGATTCAAGTGCTCGCTCTTTCTTGGAAATAACATCCACTTCTCTAGCTTCGTTGGAGGCGTCTTCGTCGTGGTATGCGACACGTGGTGATTGGAAAGCAACCTTGGCCGGCAGGACAACCTTGGATCCAAACACCATGAAGTATGGGGAAACTCCAGTGTTGCGACTGGGCTGGGTATGCAGTCCCCAGACCACAGCGGGAAATTCCCCTAACCACGACCAGGCTTGAGTTCTTTGTCATCTTGGTATACCCGTTTGCGTAGAGCATCGAGTATCATGCGGTTGGCTCATTCCACCTGTCCGTTGGCTCCAGGATGAGCAATAGACACATACTTGATTTTGATACTGAGATCATCACAAAAGTCAAAAAACGCATCGCTGGTGAACTAGGAGCCCAAATCAGTAATGATACTGTTTGGAACATCGAACCGGTGAATGAAATCATCGAGGAACTGCACTGCTTTCTCGGTCGTGGCTTTCTTGATAGCCTTGTACTCTATCCATTTCGAGAATTTGTCGATGAGCACATAGATACAAGTGTGACCACTGGGTGCTTTCTTGAAAGGACGGTGCTTTCTTGAAAGGACCGATCATGTCTAGTCCCCAGCATGAGAAAGGCCAAATGACCAGGATGGTTTGAAGTTCATGCGTAGGGACATGAATCTATTTAGCAAACATTTGGCAATTCTTGCACCAGCGCACGTAGTTCTCTGCGTCTGTGACTACTGTAGGCTAGTATAACCCTGCTCGATAAGTTTGCCGACCAGCGTCTGGGAAGCTGCATGGTTGCCGCAAGTGCTGGCATGTATATCATCCAAAAGTTTGATACCCTCTTCTTGGGTAATACACTTCTGGTAGACCTCGGACCTCAACCTTTTGCGCATCAACTCGCCATTAACCATAAGATAGGTACGGGCTCGACGGATCAGCTGTTGGGCTTCAATCTTATCTTTTGGGATAAGGTGGTTATCCAGGTACCTGACAAGGGGCTCTCTCCAGTCAGGCTGGGGAGGCGCTGCCTGCTTGGCTCGCTCACCAGCTAGCGGCTGCTCAACATCATCGTCAGTTCCCTACTGGCCGGGGGAGCTTGGCTCGACCTGCGAAGAGAAGTCACCGAGCACTGCTATGAGCTAGTCGGTAGCAGGATTGGGCACTGGTGCTTCGCTTGCCTGGTGAGGTATCGAAGGCTTGATCAAATCTTCGACGAATACTCCTGGGGGCACCTCGGCGCGAGATGACCCTAGCTTGGAAAGCTTGTCGGCGCCTTTGTTCTCGACGTGTGGTAGATGGATGAACTCCAACCCATAGAACTTGTTGTTGAGCTTGTGTATCTCAGCCACATAGGCATCCATCTTCTCGTTGATAGTGTCCTAGTCTTTATTGACTTGGTGAATGACCAAAGCGGCTTCGTATTCGGCCACGTTGTTGGATGCCTTGAAGTGGATACGCAAAACATAACGGAGTGTGTCCTTGGATGGAGTGATAAAGTAAACACCTACCCCAGCACCATCGGTGTTCAAGGAACCATCGAAATACATCTACCAATGGCCGGCAGTTGTATCAGCTAGAGGCAAGTTGATATCCGACCATTCTACGGTAAAGTCGACCAGGGCCTGAGATTTGACAGTCTGTCGACTGCGAAACTTTAGCATGAACTCGTAGAGTTCTAACGCGTATTTGACAATACGACCGATAGTGTCTCTATTGCGTAGGATTTCACCAAGCGCAGCTTTGGTGACCACAGTAATTGGGTAAGCCTGGAAGTAATGAAGGAGCTTCCTCTTGGTGATCAGGAGCGCGTAGAGCAGCTTCTGAATGTGACTGCAACGTTGCTTGGTCTCATTAAGGACCTCGCTAATGTAGTAAATTAGATGCTGTACACCATAGACGTGCTCGGGTTCCTCGTGCTCGACCACTATCACGGTACTGACCATGTTGGTTGTGGCGGCTATGTAGAGGAGAAGCTCCTTGCCTTCTCATGGGTCCATGAGTACTGAGGAAGTTGTGAGGTACTCCTTGAGCTGCCTGAAAGCCTGGTCGGCTTCATCCATCCGCTCAAACTTCTCTTTTGCTTTGAGAAGTTTGAAAAAGGGAAGGCCTTTTTCACCCAGCCGAGAGATGTAACGGCTCAGGACCGCCATGCACCCGGTGAGCTTCTGTATATCTTTGACGCATCGTGGCCGTTGGAAGTCCAGAACAATCTTGACCTTCTCAGGGTTGGGACGTATGCCGGACCACATGGCCAAGCAGGATCCTGGAAGGTACGCCAAAGAAATATTTGTTGGGGTTTAGCTTCCACTAGAACTCATCAAGGGCGGTGAAGGTTCGGTGAAGATTTTTGACCAGAGCATCGGACTGCCTAGTTTTTACCACCACGTCATCTACATACGCCTTGACTAGGTCATCGGCGATCTCGTCGTCGAGACAAGCCTCGATGGCTCGCTGGTACTTAGCTGTGGTGGTATAAACCCCTATACCCACACGGTGGGACCTTGGGCCACGGACCAAACGGCCCAGACTACAAGATGAAGCCTGTGGTCCACTACTACCCTGGTTGGTGGGCTGCATGACGAGATGAAGCCTGTGGTCCATCACCGCCCTGGTCGGTGGGCCGCACGGATCCTGAAGGCTGCTTGGCATGAAAGGAAGCCTAGTCGGTTAGATCTTTTCATGATCTCCAAGATACGAAGCAATGTAACCGACCATAGGAAACCCTAGATCTGTAACCTTGCCCCCAGCTATATAAGGCGGGTAAGGACCCCCCTAGAACGCATCATGTGTTTTCCCTCATTGTACTCCGGTATTTATTAATACAGAGGCGAGAATACCGGGAACAATAGATGTAGCTGGTTGATTCAGCACCAGCAGATCCAATCGCTCCTGCTCCGAGTAGTCGAGCCGTCTTCATATATGAGTTGGACAACGCAGTCGCGTCTTACGCGAGGAACCTACAAGTTGCCCCCGTGCGACATGACGATCACCTTTTGGACAGGATCTTGGTCCCTGAGGATCCAAGGCCTGTTGTCAACATGGTGACACTGAAGGAGCTCAACCCGAGCTCGTTGGGTACCGTTCTGGAAGGCAGTACTATTTTTGACCTACTGGTGCAGCTCGATAGATCTCTCTCTGGTTTCTTTGACTACACCGAGTACCTCCTCTCCGATGAGACTCCTGAGGTCCAGATGGAAGAGCGCGCCAAGGACGCGATCCCAACCACGCCAATACACTAGGCTCAGACCATTCCGGCAGACCTGACCTTGGATTTCCCCAAGTTCCCTCCCGGGTTTGGCGGCATGGTGTTCTTGGTCAACGACGACGAGCCCCCCGTCCCAAACGAGACCAACCAGGCCACACGGGAACCAGAACCGACAACCAGAACCACGCCCAGCGCCAGGCCCAGAAGTAGCAGATACCGCCTCGACCTCGCCGCCTCTACCGCGATCTCCAAGGTGATTTCGACAAGGTTGGGGATACTCCCGTCCATGAGACCCCCACGGCAAACATCGCTGTGGCCAGGCACTGGCTTGAAAATCTTCCCCTGGGAACACCAGGGATCAAAATCGCCATCGACTATCTGATCACCGCCGAGGATCAGGTGAACCGGTTACGTGAAGCCGGCACCCTGACCACATCATATCGGTCCCGGCGGACCCGATTCTGGCAAAAATCATAGTCGCTGTCGCCAACCCTCGGAAAGTGGCATCGACAACTCATCCACTCACAGAGGGCGAAACTCTCCACCAAGGGGGGCTTGGCAGAACGTTGCCGACGATGACCCGCATGGTGATTCGCATAATGATCCGCAAGATGACCACCAGCGCGATACCACCAGCGCGACAACCAGCAACGTGGCAATCGCCAACGTAGCAATCGCCACGCTGAGCAAGAGGAGGAAGTCAAGCAGCGTCGAGGCTCCGACCTCCGTGACCACCTCGACAAAAGGTACCACGCTTGCCGCCACATGGGCGGCCCACCACCGTTTTGCCACAGCTCAAGGCTATCATATGGCCAAAGAACTTTTGGCTTAGTGACATCAAGATGTACGACGGCAAGGATGATCTCAAGCAGTGGATCATGTTATACGAACTCGCTGTCCAGGTGGCTGGAGGAAATGAGTACGTCATGGTCAACTACTTCCCTGCAGTCCTGAGCCCCAACGTCACCTCGTGGCTACTTCGCCAGCACAAAGGCATGATCCACAGTTGGGCGCAGCTTCGTCAGATGTTCGTCGACAACTTCAAGCTGACCTACGACCAGTCGTGCTCCAAGTACACCCTAGCACAGGTCCAGGATTAACCTAGTGAGTCGGTGAGGCACTACATCAGTCGTTTCTCCGACATGTGGAACAGAGTGACCGATGTCATTGAGGTGGAGGGCGTCAACCTCTTCATCCAGGGCCTTTGCCAACCATGGAGTACTGATCTCCGCTAGAATCTGCTCCTTAATAGCCCAAGACAATGAAGCACCTCTTCAAGATCATGTAGAAGTTCGCTGACCTCGATGATGGGATGCACGACGCCAATGTTGGTCCTTCCGACCGCAACTACTGCCGCAACGGTGACCACGACCACGACAGTGATTGGGATGGCCGGCCAAATCGCCGCCCTGACCACCGTAGCGACCAACGCGATGATCGAGGAGCTGTTCGGTGCGAGGATGATCGTCCCCTCAAGCACCGTGACCAGTAGGGCAATGATGGCAGTCGGCGCAACCACAACCACAACAACAATTCTGTCAACACGGTGAAAGGCCAGAATCTCAAAAATGACGAGGAGCTCGACAAGGTCCTCAGCCAGGACTGCCCTCGCCACCCTGGCAAGGACCATACACTAGGCGAGTGCAAAGTTTTGGCGGACGCTCTCAAGATCACCGCCAACAAGAAGCCACGCCCGGCCCCTAAAGGCAAGGGCAAGGATGTGGTCCGGGAGGACAGTGTCGATGAGGAGGAGCCCCAAGACCCCAATCCATGACATGCCTACAGGGACCTCATGAAGAACATCGCTGTCGTCATCTTTGGTGGCAAGGTTGGGCTCAAGAACGCGCAAGACAATAAGTTGTTAACGCGGGCAATTGCATCTATCCAGAAGGCCGATGGCCTCGTGCGGACGTCAGGGTGCCTACCTGTAGCGCTAGGTCCATGGACGCCGGCGAGTTCGTCGCCGCCGCCGTCAGTCACTAGCCATCTCTAGTTCGCTCGGGTTCCCATCTTCTCCACCAGTGAGTCCGCATTGAGTCCCGCTTTCGATTGGTTCAAGTCATGAGTCAAACCAAGGTCCGTAGGGTTGGTGTCGTGTTTTTCGGCAAGGTCCTCGCCACTAGCCAGGGCCGTCAACTGCGCCGGTCGTCTTCCCTGACGAGGCCGTTACCTCCCCGCCTTCCCTTTGGCCCGAGGGCCTCTCCTTCCCCACGGCCTGCGTGCCCGACCGCCCCTCTTAGGCTGACAGGCCAGCCCAACAAGCCGCCAGCGCCCGCATTCGCCTCTCCCTCTCTCCGTCCGACTGACAACCTGGCCCCGCTCCCTTTGCTCGGCTGACAGCTGGGTCCTGCCTGTCGACGTTATCCCCTTCCCCGAGCTCGTGTCCGAGCAGGACACCGGTCGGAGTCCGCCTTGACCTCGACTCCTTCTGGCCTCGCGTGCGCTCCAAACCCACCCGGGCATAAATAGTGAGCCCGAGCGCCGCCTCGACCCACGCCAAGCCTCGCAACGGCCCTCGCTCGAGCAAGCTGCAGCCGCCGCAACCCTAGCCGCCGCCGTACTTGCGCTCGGGATCACAAATTCGACGCAGTGACGCCTCCAGTGACTTGCCATCGGGTTCCTCTTTGACCTCCCGAGCTAGCCGAGATCAATTTGACTATCCTCCTCGCTCGATTTTGCTCACGGTACCTCATCGAACCTCTGCAGGGCGCCGTCGTCCACCGTCGTTCACCACCAGCCTACCACATACCGCTCCGGCCTTCATCTTCGCTGCAGGTGAGATCACCTTGAGCTTATCCTTTGATTGGTACCCATCCCAGGTCGTTTCGTGGCCTGTAGCGCTAGGTCCATGGACGCCGACGAGTTCGTCGCCACCGTCGTCAGTCGCTAGCCGTTTTTAGCTCGCTCGGGTTCCCATCTTCTCCACCAGTGAGTTCACCTTGAGCCCCGCTTTTGATTGGTTCAAGTGTCGAGTCAAACCGAGGTCCGTAGGGTTGGTTTCGTGTTTTTCGGTGAGGTCCTCGCCGCCGGCCATGGCCGTCAACCGCGCCGATCGTCTTCCCTGACGAGGCCGTTACTCCGATCTGATCTGGACCATCCATCTCAGATCCAACGGGTCTGGTTAGACCGTACCCCTTCGTCTGGCAAACTTACAGGAAACCCTCTGCCATTTTATCTATTTAGTTAACAGTCCTTTGCGGTTTTCGCAGAATACGCTTTGCTTACTGGAAAGCGTATTGTCCTTTTAACTGATTCAAAAATACGCTTTGTTCACTCGGAGGCGTATTTTCCCTTTTAACAGATCCCAGAATACGTTTCCTTCACTGGAAAACGTATTATCCTTTTTATAGTTTCAAAATACATTTCCTCTATTTACAGTTTTGCCACTATTTTCAAACGCTTATAACTTCTCCGTTTTAGTTCCGATTCGATCCGTTCAAGTTGCGTTGGGTTTGTAATTTCGTAATCTACCTGTTAGTATCATTGTTAGATTTATTTTCAACTTTTGAAAATTGAGTTTTGTTTTAAACTAATTATTTTACAATAGGAAATCTTGTAAAATTCATAACTTTCTCGTTATAGCTCCGATTTTGATGATCTTTACGTGTGTGTGATCGTAGCAACGTGTAGATTAATTTTATCATCTCTTTTCAAATCTATTTTGTGACATGGTGTACTGTTCTAATTTATGTCCATTTGTTTGCTCATGTATGATTGCTCGATGCTTGTGTAATGCTGATTGTTGATCGGATCTAGAGAGTGAGCCATTCATTGGAGACCAAGAGTTCTTTGACAACCAGGATCAGCAGGTTCCTCAGGAAAGCTTTGAACAAGGCAAGTATAGTTGGGACCATCCTTGTTACCTATTCACCATACACACTAAAATCATATGCATGTGTCTCTTTGCTACCCTGTTAGGATTACCTAGCTTTGAACACTTGTTTACCTTGATAACTGGGGAAGTTGCATATGGGTAGTTAATGCTGGTGCTTTATAACCATGATCTTGTAACTTGATTAATGACTATGCAACTAATGATTAAAGATGGTTTTCAATAAGATTCAAACTGTAAGTGATCATCCGGGACATAACGTACAGCTATGGGGGCTATATGGATCTGGCTCTAGTTATTCATAAGACCTTTTCTAGCGAGTTAGAGGATCTGCGAGTTGGGTATAGGACGGCCTCTTCAGTATGTGTATAACCGGGTAGGCCATGTGCCATATTGGAAGGGGGATTTCCTACATCCGATGACCCTGCGGCCCTAATTTGTTAGACGAACCTATGACTGACTTTATATGGTTTTCGAGTGTTTGGGAGTTATAAACCCAGGCGGTTGGGAATCATGACCCGTAGTGAAAGTGTACACCTCTGCGCAAAGTTAAACCGATATATCGTCCGTGCCCACGGTTAGGGCGGCCAAGGGGTTTCTTATCGAATTGGATCATCATCTCAAAATGTGCTACTTGTTAATATTGTTTTTATCATAGTCTTAATCATGTTTATCTGATCATGTGGTTATGGGTTTGTTACTACCTTGATGCTAATTGCTAAAATATGACATGAACTAAAAAGCTACTTGCAGTTAAACCGAGTCAAACTATATTGAGCCTCATGAACCCCTGCTATGCTTGCTAAGTACGTATGTACTTACACTTGTTTTATTTATTACTTGGAAAATCCTGGATGGGTAACAGATCAAGATTGGAGTGAGAGTTATCGACACGACTACTAGCTTGTGTCAACTAGTTGACTTGTCCCTGTGGTTGAGCCATCATCTGGAGTTATCTTAGTTATGTCTTATCCTTGTTAAAGACAATGTCTTGCTGTTCGTGCGCTATGTAATAAACTCTAATTTCGTACTATTTATAATTTGTCAACTTATGTGTGAGACATCCTGGGGCACATGTAAGGCTTTTATATATCTTATTTTAGTCCTTTAATATGAGATATGACAGGAGCACACCAGCTTGGAGGTCAAGGGAACGCCCCCGGCGGACCTCGAGATAACGATCGTTGGTTCACGGCGCTCTCCCAACAAGAGCAAGCAGCACAAGGTGGTCGAACTCGTCCCCGACGATCTCGTGAAGACGATGAAGATCGGGGCCGAGTACTGTAGTAGGGGACAGTGGGCCGAGACTGTAGCAGCCCTGATACTGTAGCAGTCCGGGTACTGTATCAGTCTGTGTTATTGTAGCACCGAATCGGGCCGGGCCTGTTTCGAGTTACTGTTCATCGGTTACTGTTCATCGGTTACTGTAGCATCACGAAACACTGTAGCAACCCGGGTTTAGTACCGTATCGTGAATTCTGAGGTCGCCCAGCCAGCTTAAATACCAGGGCCAAGGACGCTTATTAACCTTCGGTTAATCATTTTGAACGAAGCGAGGACGAAAGTTCAAGCGGGTTTTTACGCAGGAGGGACCCGCTCCTCGGTAGAGTGGGCCTGGGCCGTGTGCCGGGACTGGGTTGTTACAGCCATGTGGTCAGTCAGGATGGCACATGCTCGAATCCCGAGAAGGTCAAAATCATTTTAGACCTCCAACGGCCGTGATGCATCAAAGATATACAGAATCTCACAGAGTGCATGGCGGCCCTGAGCCATTACATCTCTTGGGTGGGTGAAAAAGGGCTCCCCTTTTTCAAACTTCTCAAAGCAAAAGAGAAGTTCGAGTGGAAGGACAAAGCTGACCAGGCTTTCAAGCAGCTTAAGGAGTACCTTGCGAATCCCCCAGTACTCACGGTTCCACGAGAAGGCGAGGAGCTTCTCCTCTACATAGCTGTCACAACCAACGTGGTCAGTACCGTGATGGTGGTCGAGCATGAGGAACCCAGGCATGTCTACGGTGTACAACGTCCAATCTACTACATTAGCGAGGTCCTCAACGAGACCATGCAGCGTTACAACCACATCCAAAAGCTGCTCTATGCGCTCCTGATTACCAAGAGAAAGCTCCTCCACTAATTTCAGTCTTATAAGATCATGGTGATTACGGAAGCTACGCTTGGTGACATCCTACGCAATAGAGACGCTAGTGGCCGCATTGTTAAACACGCGTTAGAGCTCTATAAGTTCACATTGACATTTCGCAGCCGAAAGACTGTCAAATCTCGGGCCCTGGTTGACTTCATCGTAGAGTGGTCGAACAGCACCTTGCCTCTGGCCGATTCAACTGCCGACCACTGGCAGATCTACTTCGATGGCTCCCTAAACATCGATGGTGCCGGAGCAGGGGTCTGTTTCATCGCTCCATCCAAGGACATGCTCTGCTATGTCTTTTCGTATCCACTTCAAGGCGTCCAATAATGTGGCCGAGTACGAAGCCGCCCTGCACAGCCTATGTATAGCAGTCAAGCTAGGCATAAAACGGCTCCTGGTATATGACGATTCTGCTTTGGTCATTCACCAGGTCAATAAAGACTGGGATACTATCAATGAGAAGATGGATGCCTATGTGGCTGAGATACACAAACTCGAAACAAGTTCTATGGGTTGGAGTTCATCCATGTGCCCCCAGGAGTATTTGTCAAAGATTTGATCAAACCCTCAATTTCTGACCAGGCAAACGAAGCACCAGTGCCTAGTGCTACTACCGACCAGATCGTAGCAGTGCTCGATGAATCCTCCAAGAAGGTCAAGCCAAGCTCCCCCGGTCAGCAGGGAACTGACAACGGTGATGAGCAGCCGTCGGCTGGTAAACCAGCCGAGCAGGCAGCGCCTCCCCAGCCTGACTGGAGAGAGCCCCTTTTCAAGTACCTAAATGACCACCTTGTCCCGGAAGATAAGATTGAAGCCCAGCAGCTGATCCGTTGAGCCCGTGCCTAACTTATGGTTAACGGTGAGCTGATGCACGAAAGTTCGAGAGCTGAGATCTATCAGAAGTGCGTTACCCAAGCTGAGGGTATTAAACTTCTGCGGCACTTGTGATAACCATGCAGCATCCCGAGCGCTCGTTGTCAAAGCTTATCGAATAGGGTTCTAGTGGCCTACAGCAGTCACCAATGCGGAAGATTACATGCGCTAGTGCAAAAATTACCAAATGTTTGCCAAGCAGATTCATGTCCCTATACATGAACTCTAGATTATCCCGGTCGCTTGGACATTCTCATGCTAGGAACTAGACATGATTGGCCCCTTCAAAAAGGCTCCTGGTGGCCATACATGCGTCTATTTGCTCATCGATAAATTCTCTAAATGGATTGAGTACAAGGCCATTAGAAAAGCCACGGCTGAGAAGGCAGTGCAAATCCTTGATGACATCATCCAGAGGTTCGGTATACCAAATAGTATCATTATTGATTTGGGCTCCCAGTTCACCAGTGACGCATTTTTGACTTGCAACGATCTTAGCATCAAGTTCAAGTACGTGTCTATTGCTCATCCTCGAGCCAACGGATAGGTGGAGCGAGCCAACGGCATGATAATTGACGCCTTGCGTAAACGAGTTTTCCAATATGACAAAGAGCTCAAGCCTGGTCAGTGGTTAGGGGAATTTCCTGCTGTGGTCTGGGGACTGCGTACCCAGCCCAGTCATAACACTGGAGTCTCTCCATACTTCATGGTTTTCGGATTCAAGGCCGTCCTACCAGCCAAGCTTGCCTTCCAATCACCATGTGTTTCATACCACGATGAGAACGCCTCAAACAAAGCTAGAGAAGTGGACGTCATAGCCAAAGAGGAAGCAATCACTCGAATCTTCAGTGCCTAGCTTCAGTGCGTCGTTACTCTAACCACAACGTTAAGGGAAGGCTATTCGTGGTCGGTGATATGGTGCTGCGACGAATACAGAACACAGATGGTGTGCACAAGTTGTCGCCCAGATGGGAAGGGTCGTTCAAGATTAAGGCTTTCACATGCCTGACATCTTATCGGCTATGCACGATGAAGAACGTCAACGAGCCAAACTCCTAGCACATGGATCAACTCTCATAGAAAAAGATATGTACCCTATTTTTTATGAGTTAACAAAGCTTTTTGTCATCCTGTTTTCCTATTTTAGCTTTGCATCTTTGCACTATCTGTCATACATGCGCCCTGCATAAGTCACAATTAAACTTTGTTTCTTGCCCGCTGAGAACAGTTTGACAAGGCACTGTCTCGATCTTCTTACGATGTGTTACAGCTCCGCGCTACATGGCACTAGGAGATTCGACAGTCGCTCTCTAACGGTACTAAGTACCTAGTGATCCTGGCCATCCTATGCTCTTCACTAGCACATTCCTATGTCACCTAATAGAGTTAACTCACTTCGAGGATGGTTGCAAAACTTAATTGTCGACATTTTTTCTACAACTATACTTCACATATTAAAAACAGGATATGTTTATCACCCGCTTAAAAATGCCTACCTTAAACGTTATGCATCAAAAGGCTAAAAGTTATGAGCACCCAGCGCTTGGCACAACTTACAAACATTGTTTAAACACATATAAACACTGTTTTTAGCCTACTAACCACCACCTTCCGCAGGATCCTCGATAAGCGTCATATCTTCAACCAAGACGACGGCGGTCGGACTAGATGTGGTGCGGAGGCCCTCGGCATCCTCGTCTAAGACCTCGGCTGGGATTCCCCGCTCGATGTCTGCCAGCTCCACCTATGGGTAGTTAGCGCGGATGACAGCGAGCACCGTAGTGGCCACATACTGACCAACGCCTATGACAGCTCCCCGTAGGGCTGGCCACAGCCGGCAACACTGGTCAACCATGGCTATCGACTCACCCACAGGGTCCATAGGGTGCCTCGCCGTCCAGGTTCAACTTGCCCCCGGACAGCAGGGTGGAGGGCATTTTCTTCTTGGGGTCAACGGCCGACATTGGTCGCCTCCCCGCTGCATGGCGTCTGGCCCGGGTGGCAAGGCTCTCATCTTCATCAGGGCTGGAGACATCCACTGTCCCCTACCTTGCTCTAGCCCTACTCTGGTAGTGGGCCTTGTCCGTTCACTGCTGGCCGGCCAATGCTATCCCTTGAGACCATGCCTCCACTGGCACAGCCGAGAAAAACACAGATGGGTCCTGCCCAAGAATCCTCTATCAGACACAACATTTGTCATACAGAGTAGACATTCAGATGTAATGCATATTGCAGAATATTCAAAGTTCTTACCACTGGTGGTGGTCGAGAAAGACGGTATGGAAGTTGCGAGTCATCTGGATAGCTTTTGTCTAGATCAAAGTTCTCAAATAGAGAAGCCATTTGCCTGTTCAGCATCTCCTATGATGGCTGGACTTCGGACAATCACGATGGATCTGTCACTCCCATATACTGATACATCCAGGTTACCCGCTCCTTGCACGGCGGGGTGCGGTGGATGTACCATGTTGCCACCACTCAAACACCATTGACACGCTTGGTGTCAATCAGCTACAACAACTCCCTTACTTGCACCATCTCAGTCAACGACAGTCCATTCGACCAGCGCGGGTTGAAAGAAGGAACTTGGTTCACATCACAGGGCATCGATCTACCCTAAATGTTTTGGCTTTTGTACAGCCAGCGAGCGAACCAGCTCTTCTGGGCGGAGGCATGATGGATGTCTAGCCAATGTGCCTTCATCCCATCTCGCAAGCGCAGATAGCACCCTCCCACGATCTAGGATCCCCCGGTTTCCGCCCCCTTCTTTCTCGGCAGATAGAAGTAGCGGAACATATTGAAGTGGGGGGATGCCGAGATAGCACTCACAGAAGGCGATGAAGATGGAGATGGAGAGGATGGAGTTGGGGTCCACATTACAAATGCTAATCCCCAAAAAATGCAAAGGTCCCGCAAGAATCCATTCACGGGAGGTCCCAATCCCGACGTCACGAAATCCTCAAAAACCATGATTTCCCCATCCCGGGGTCGAAGGGAATCCTCAGCTCATGGTTCGCGCCAGACCTCCATCTCCCGCACCAGCAGCAGTCCCTTGTTGGCGAGCGCTGCAGTGACTCCCATGTGGAAGCCGGCTGCGGCCACTACAGCCCGGGCACGCCTGATCCGGACCCCTTCGCCGTCCTCTTCGCCGCTTTCTTGGCCATCTCCTCCGGGGGGGTAGTCGATTGATGAGCGGTGTGTGGTGGCGGTGTGGATGCGCTAGATCTGCGTGGCTGCCTTGTGCGGCGGCGGGTGGAGCAGCGGTGATAGACAGCGCGTCTACAGCGGTTGCACAGGAGCGGATGCGGCGGAGCGCTCGAGTGAGTGGGCGAAGTGGGGAGATTGGAAATGAATGGGATGCGGAACCATCTCCCCCGACGGTGGCCGCTTATTTATAGGAACCAGATGACGTCGCTTTGACTTCTAGGGTTGGATCCGCGGACTCGTGTGGACGCAGCTTTTTAACCCTTTGTGGGCTACTCTGGTCCCCAAGTGTGGTGGTGGGCCGCGGGATATTTTATTCACCCCCGTGTGGTTTTCGCGTTCCCTCAACCCATAATTGGCACGTGTCCGATGATTATGGGATTTTTCCCTAGATTTTCTACTTAAACATACTTCTTTCCAAATTTGTTCCAGATTTCTTCTGCTTAAAATCTGGGGACTGATTTTTGGGATACATAATTTATTATTTCCCTTACCTGGGGGATGCGCATTCGACTTGCCACCCAGAGGTGTCTACAGACCAAGTGGTTCTCGGTGTGCCTCGACCCGATCGAGCCTATGCTCCGTCCAAGGCTTACCTAGGGACTGTGTACCCAGAGGTGTCTATAGGCTAGTGGTTCTCGGTGTCCCTTGATTCGATCGAGCCTGTGCTCCCTCCAAAGCCTACCTGGGGACTGCGAATTCGACTTGCCACCCAGAGGTGTCTACAGACCCGTGGTTCCCAGTGTCCCTTGACTCGATCGAGCTTGTGCTCTGTTTCTTAAATAGAAGCCTATAGGTTTGTTCCTAGAGTTTTGCATCACTTTGTCACTTGGCATTGACTACGGACCAATTAGTGCTACTTTGAGTTTTTTCTTAAAAGCTAAATACAACATTTACTATCTTCTCTCAAGCTTGGGGACTATGTGGGCCCACGTCACCTTGTGATGACTTGGGCCTGTCTTCTATTCTTGGTTTGGTAACCTTGCCTCTACGGATGGTTCATGTTAGCATCCCGATGATACATCGTGTCACGTATTAACGTGGGCCCACGTCACAGGGATGTGAAAAGCTTTTTTCTTTTTCTTTGAGCATCATGCATCTTTTGACAAATCACCTTCCTTGACAACAATCTGTGGTCAGTGAAGGACCGAAAAGACGACCAGAGGGGGGTGAATGGGAGCCTTAAAAATTTCTTACAAAATATTTAGGCCACTGTCCCAACTTCACCGCCAAACACACAAACCAAACACTGTGATGTCCATGACCCAACTAGTGGGTGGATGTTCCCTAGAAACATAGCGGAACACTACAAAGCCAATGCAAGAGACGAAGATAGAAACGGAGATCAAGCGCAACTGGTCGGGAGTTAGTCGGGAGCTGGTTGGCAAGTAGATGGGAACTGGTCGGGAACTGGTCCGGACCACGTTGATCATGGTGGTCGGCAACAGGATGAAAACTGGTCAGGAACTGGTTCGGACCACGTCGATCATGATGGTCAGCAAGTGGTTGGAAATTAGCTGGGAACTGGTCAGGACCACGTCGATCACGGTGGTCAGCAAGTGGCCGGGAACTAGTCGGGAACTGGTTGGGACCACATCAATCACGGCGGTCGGCAAGTGCTGCTCACATGAGCTCTCTCGTGCCTGAGCACACGATGCTCGTAGCACTGCTGTTAAGTCCCACACAAGAATCCCTCATGCAGTAAGAAAGCAGAGAATGAACAATACTCAGAGAGAACACCTGGTGTGGACAGCAGCGACGCGAGAAAGAGAATCAACGAAAACTGGATCAGATCAATACAGATCGACACCAGATTTTGCTCAGGCCATCACAAGGGAGATGAAAAACTATCCTCAAGAAATTGTTACTCAATTTAAACTCAATGGCCGGGGAAAGCAGATCTAGGCCAAGAACTCAGCTTTCTCCAAAAATGCAAATCATGCGATCCCACGAAAATCATAGATAAAAGTGACCAAGCCCAAAGGGCACGAGGAGGATTCAGGCCTCCATTCCCACACCAAATATCTCATAAATACATGACAAAAATTCTTGTTCTTGGACCTCTAACAAGAATGCAAACAGAGAAGGGAAAAGCTACTGGAGAAGGAAAAACGAAAATGACAGAGGTAATCTGAGTGGGGGGCAATCCACTCCTATTTATATGCCTATTATATAATTCCACTTCTGCCCCTAGATATTTTTAGAGCGAACCACCTAGCCAAGGGCACTATGGTCCAACTTGAGATTTCTTGATCCGATGACCACCGCGCCTTCTCACCGGTAGCTTTGCCTCGACGCAATCTCCCCGATACCACCACGTGCCGTCCGTCCGTATCGGGACCGCCGCCCGGGTTTTGACGCCTAAACCCGCGAAACCCGTCGCCGATGGTTTTGAGGGCAAACCACCAAACCGTCCACGAGTAGCGTAGCCCATACGCGTCCCCCGCCGATGGTTTTGAGGACAAACCACCAAACCTCCTCGCGAGTAGCATAGCTCATACGCGTCCCCTGCCATGTACACTTGCACTTGTCGATGTCCCAAGTGTCAGCCACCGCAGCTGGCCATCCGGCCGTCTGGTCCGTCAGTCCAAGCCTAGCGTCTGCCCTTCACCGCACCCGGTCCGTCAGCACGGCCGGCCCTACTTGACCTTCTCCCGACCACTGCCACCGCATCCGGACTCCACACCTGCACATCACAAGCCAAGAGACACGTTTCGACACATAACCCTGTGCCAGAGGATCAGTAGAACCACCGAACCAACCACCAACCACAAGTGTTGGACATGTTGACAATCGCTCATCACACCAACATAGATGCTACATCATGATATGGAAAATCATGTGTCCGCAATCTCTTCCTTGATGAGTGCATTGTCAACACCAACACAAAGCCAGAGAAAGCCCACTCAAATGACCAAAAGCCAAAGAAAAGCTCAAAATGGTCACTTGCCATGAGCAAAGCAAAGAGCAACAACTTGGTCCCCAGAGACATGGGCAACGGCTCGACACAACCAAGCAAAAACAGGCTCAAAACACCTAAAAGCAGCTAGACCCTCTAGACAGAGGCAAACGGCTCAACACGTCTAGCTAAATCAAAAGTGCAACTCCCCCTTGATAAGTGCATCAACCTCACAAATGCGCATGAATGCACACTCTGGATTTATGGAAACATTCTCCCCCTTGTTGACAAAAGCACTTATCAAGCGAACAAGATAGAAGCTCCCCCTTAAAGCATGTTACGAAATGCACAAGATGTACAATGCGAATATACAAAGCTTCAGGAGTATAGCAAGTTGAATAAAATCATGCTCAAGTTGGTACGGCACACGTAATACAAT
The DNA here is from genome assembly GCA_023333625.1 of Bothriochloa decipiens. NCBI lineage: Eukaryota > Viridiplantae > Streptophyta > Magnoliopsida > Poales > Poaceae > Bothriochloa > Bothriochloa decipiens. The sequence continues at coordinate 37,312,183 of CM041632.1, read as the reverse complement.
AGGGGCAAGACAACGCCAATGCTAAAACTAATCAAATGAAACGGAATATGAATCATAAGCATTTTGACCAGTTTTAAGCATATTTCATAAAAAGCTGTTCACCTAAGAGGATAGCACATAGAAAATATAAGCAAGAGATCAAACTAGTGCTAGCACATGTTTACAAAAATGAACTACCCCATATAACAATCATACATCACGTCTCAAGGAAGTACTTAACACTTGTAGCTTTAACATTGATCGGAGTTTTACAGCGGATACAAGGTTACTTTTAGACATGTGAATGTGAGAGGATCAAACTGTCCGCCGAAAGATTTTGTTATTTTTATCATGTTTTTCAACCATGCCGAATTCATCCCTTTGTGCAAGAGGGAAGTCGTCTCGCCACGAGTGGTTGTGGACTAGCACTACAATGCCCAAGTTCATCTCACTCGAGTGAATGAGAAGTAGTCTCGTGACATTGCCGTGGGACAGTAAAGATCCAACTCCAAAGCATTTTCATCATTATTTAGCTCAGACATTAAGTTTTATCACAAAGATATCAAGAGATCCAAGCTAAGTATATTATTCAAGAAACATGAGACATAGCAACTAAAGAATACATGTGAAAGCAACATGGATCTCAACACATCATACAAATGCTAGTTGCCATCTCAAAAGTGAACATTTTTCAGATTTCATCATTCATTAAGCAAGTTCACATTTATAAAATAAGCTTAGCTCATAACATGTATCAAGATGATCAAAAAGAGCCTAAGCTGCTATAGCCATCATGTATCCATAAGACATATCAACAAGATCATAACCTTAATCAACAAGATATACAAGTGAAGCTAAGCACATGATATATGATACATCATGATATGCAATGTAATATGATACAAAAACGAAAGCAAAGAGAAAAGAAAGAAAGACTACTATACAAGATACAAAGCATCCCACAACTAAAATGGGAAGTAAACACCCAACTCCCCTTGCAGGTGAGCAAACTGGGTTTGATCAAGAGGTTTGGTGAAAATGTGAGCTAGCTGGTGCTCGGTGCGGATATGTCTCAAGTCTATGGTTCCTTTCTCTTGGTTGTCTCTCAGGAAGTGGTACCTCACCTCAATGTGCTTGGTTTTAGCATGGAGCACTAGGTTTTTGGCTACACTTATGGCATTGGTGTTGTCACAGTAAAGTGGCACTCGGGTGAAATCTAAGCCAAAGTCTCTCAAGGTAGCAACTATCCAAAGCAACTGAGAGCAACAAGCGACAGCAGCAACATACTCAGCCTCACAGGTGGATTGGGCTATGGAAGACTGCTTGCGAGAGGACCAAAAAATAAGAGACGAACCAAGAAACTAACAAGTACCAGAAGTTGACTTTTTCTCAACACGACAGCCAGCATAATCAGCATCGGAATAGCTAGAAAGCAAGAGGGTGGAAGCGATCAAGTACCAAAGACCGAACTCAGGAGTGAAATGAAGTTACCTCATGATCCGCTTGACAGCTTGACGATGAGACGTGCGCAGTGAAGACTAAAAGTGCGCACAAAGACAGACCGCGAACTGAATGTCCGGTCTCGTCGCCGTCAGGTACAGCAGCGACCCGATCTTGCTGCGATACCCCTTCTGATCCATGGCTTCTCCCTCAAGGTCTTCATCCAAGGCAATGGTAGTCGCCATGGGCGTCGAAAGAGGCTTGGCCTCTCCCATGTCAAACTTCTTCAGCAGGTCCTTGGTGTACTTGCCTTGGTGCACAAACGTCCCTTCCCGAGTTCGCTTGATTTGAAACCCGAGAAAGAATGTCAACTCACCCATCATACTCATCTCAAACTCCCTGCTCATCAAATTAGAAAACCTTACCACAAGGGCATGTGAAGAGCCACCAAAGATTATATCATCCACGTATATCTGCAGAATGAGAATGTCTTTGCCTTGCTTGAGGAGAAACAAAGTTTTATCAACAGAGCCCATGGAAAAACCCTTCCCAAGCAAAAGGGACTTCAACCTAGCATACCAGGCTCTGGGGCTTATTTGAGACCATACAAGGCTTTGTGCAGTTTGTAAACATGGTCTAGGTGCTTAGGATTTTCAAAGCCAGGGGGTTGCCCATACACTTTCTCCTCTATGTACCCATTGAGAAAAGCACTCTTGACATCCATCTGAAACATCTTAAACCCTTTCAAAGCTGCAAAGGCTAAAAGGACACTAATGGCTTCTAAACGGGCAACAGGAGCAAAGGTTTCCTCAAATTCTATCCCCTGTTTCTGGCAAAACCCCTGAGCAACCAATCTAGCCTTGTTCCTAACTATCACCCCATCCTCACTATGCTTGTTCTTAAACACCCACTTGGTACCTATGGGATGACACTGTGAATGTGGAGGAACTAGAACCCAAACTTGGTTTCTCTCGAAGTTCTCAAGCTCCTCATGCATGGCATTGACCCAATCAGCATTAGATAAAGCGTGGCCAATATCTTTGGGCTCAAAGTCGGCAACAAAAGTAGAATGTGCGAAATGAGAGATTTCATATGACCTGTTGCGAGTGACACGCTGGTTGAGGTTACCGATCATGGTCTCAGGAGGATGATGACGCTGAATGTGTACCGGCGCCGTTCTTGATGAAGTAGCCTCCTCCCCAACCGTAGCTGGAACTCCCTCAGGTGCAAGAGAGGGATACTGATCGTTCGGCCCCCTCGAAGTCGAAGAAGAAGGATCGGGGCCTCGAACCGACGTAGTCGTCGTAGGGTCGACAGGGGTAGCCGGTAGAGTCGGCTCGGGAGCACCCCAATTGGCATCGTCCTGCTCCTCCTCCACAAAGATGCTTTCACCCATCTCTTGATCACCTGCACGCTAAAAGACAGGAGAAGAACAAGGCGTGGTTTCGTCAAAGGTAACTTCACAAGTCTCCATGACGCGATTAGTCTCAAGGTTAAGCACTCTATATGCACGTGAATGACTAGCATAACCGAGAAAGATGCCATCAGAAGAACAAGACTCGAACTTGTCTAAGTTACCTTGCTTGAGAATGAAACACCTACACCTGAAAACTCTGAAGTAGCTCACCTTGGGAAGATGCCCAAATCGCAACTCATAAGAAGTCTTCTTTGCAAAAGCTCGAAGGAAAATACGGTTTGAAACATGACAAGCTGTGTTGATCGCATCGGCCCAGTAACGCCTAGGAGTCATATGCTCATCGAGCATCATCCTGGCCATCTCAACAAGGGTCCAATTCTTGCATTCAATAAACCTATTCTGCTAGGCACATAAGGTGAAGAAAACTGATGCTCAAGACCCAAAGATTTGCAAAAGGCTTCAAAATGGGAGTTCTTGAATTCGGTGCCATTGTCACTGCGTATAGCTCTCATGGCATTCTTGGGAAGCTCATTTTGTAGCCTAAGAATCAATTCCCACACATGGGAAACGCCTCATCCTTGGACTCCAAGAAAAAGACCCAAGAATACCAAGAAAAGTCGTCCATGATCACAAGAACGTACCACTTCCCACCATCCGACCGAACTCGAGCTAGACCTACAGTGTCCATGTGAAGAAGCTCACCGGGTTGTTTGGTCATCACTTGGTTTATAGAGGAATGAGAAGCGGCAACCATATTCCCGTGACGACAAGGGTGACAAACCAAGGCCTCCTCGAACTTTAGCTTAGGCAATCCTCGGATTAGATCGAGAGAGCTCAACCTTGCAAGCAAGTCAAAGCTCAAATGACCAAGCCTCCTATGCCACTTCCAAAGCTCAGAAGAAGTGCCTGCCATCAAACAGCGAGAAGTGTCGAAAGAGCGAGAAAAATCGGCATGAAAGACAAGCCCAAAAGGTATAATCGAACACACAAGATCACCACGAGAATCCAAAATGTGAGAAAGACCCGGCTTAAAGCGCACTTCGAAACCATCTCTAAGGAGTTGCAAAACCGAAAGAAGATTGAAATGCAAGCTCAAAATCAAAGCAACATCCTTGAGCACAAAGTTCTCATTGAGCCTTACCGACCCACGAGAAAGCACCTTACCCTTACCATTGTCCCCAAATGTGATGTACTCCTTGGAGGTCATGGGGTTGAGGCTGGAGAACCAATTTGAATTACCGGTCATGTGTCGCGAACACCCAGAATCAACAAGTCATATGTTCTCCAAGCCTCCATGCTGCATCAATAGAAAGACATGGGATGAGCAAATAATCCAACACTGGGGCTAGTAAACTGAGGAGAGTACCAGTGCTAGGTCATTTGCCCTGGAAAAGTGTTAGGAAAAACACCACATATGTCGTGTCCCATAGGAGAGAAGCGATCACCACGAGAGAGAGAAAATGTGGTCACGGGACCTGGAGTCGTATTGAGGACGACTTGGTCCACGCCGGGCACGACCATCACGTGGTCTCACAAACTGAGGCCTAGCACCTTGAGATCTTGCACCTCTTGGTCTAGTGTTACGCCTCTGAGCGGGTGAACTATGCATGCCATGAGATGGGCGATGCATGTCCTGCTGGTAAAGCTCAAACTCACACCTCTCATCTCTCTTCCTCCTAAAGCAAAACTCAAACAAGTGACCATCCCTCTTCCAATAGTCACAGTGGTACTGGTACACCTCTCTCTTGGGTGGTGGATGACTCACTCTATTGTGGGCATGGTTCACTCTTGGAGGTGGCTTGGCTTTAGGAAGGGGCTTAACAGAGATGTTTGGCAGAGTGTCAAGTAGGTTCCTAAGGTGGTTAGGTTCTGGAATCCACACTTGTTTCTGAAGAGGAGTTTTGAGAGGCTCTTCGAGTACTCCATCCTTCACACTGACCTTGGTAGGCTCAGAGGGCTTTGGTGGGTTAATCTTTATAAGCTTGGGAGGATTGGTGGGTTTCTCACTCATGCTCAAACCACTATGTTCACCAACCTTGCCAAAAACATTGTTACCCTTCCCACCTGAAGCAAAGCCTAAACCCATTGTGTTAGTACCCCTCTTGTACTGACTCATCATCATGCCCAACTGTGGCTCACTGCAAGAAAGCCAACTCAACATGTGCCGAAGAATGTGTTTTCCTCTTCGGTCTTTCTCTTTTCATGCCTACAGTTAGCAAGCTCTAGCTCCAAAGCCTCACAGCAAAGACACCAAGTACTAGTACCATCCGCACTAGACTTCTCAAGAAAAGAGATCCTAGCAACCTTCTTAGAAAGTTCAGAGCACAACCAGCACAAGACTTGCAAGGACCTGACAAAACAGGCTCAGCTCTAGCCCTATCCAACTTCTCAACCAAAGGAGAGTACTTAGACTGCAAAGAAACAAGACTAGACATGTGAACAGCGCATTCATCGCACTCAGTCCCCTTAGACAGAACAGCTCTATCCTTTTTGAAATGCTCAAGTTCATCTAAGGCCTTGAGAAACTTAGCCTTGAAGTCATTGCGTTCTTTAGCAGCACGAATAAGCAAAGTGTCTTGCTTTAGCATGGTGTCATTCACAGATTCAAGCTCAACGAGAAGTGATTCGATTGTGAGTTCTACCTCAGGCTCGGTGTCGACCTCGTCGTTGTTGCCGGTGGAGGTGTCGTCAAACGCCATGGTGCAGTAACCTCCTCGGCGCTTGTTGGCGTAGAAGCTCAAGCCGTTGAACTTGTTCTCGACAGAAGCTCAAGCCATTGAACTTGTTCTCGACCTTCTTCTCAGACTCATCATCACTCGGAGGAGAGTCACCATCAGAGTTGACGTCACGGAAAGACACGACGAGGGCTTGCTGCTTTGCTTCCAGCTGCTCGAAGTACTTCTTCTTCATGCGCTCAGGGTTGAAGTTTTTCTTGGACTTGTACTTGCGAGGGGGCAACTCATGCTTGTCCTTGTGCTTGGAGTAGTCATGCTTGCTGAAGTAGCTCTTGTTCTTGTTGGGACAGCTGGCGGCATAGTGGTCGGGCTCTCCACATCCAAAGCAACCTTGCTTGTTGTCACCACGTCGACGGTTCAACCGGTAGTTGTGAAACCGCGAGAACATGCTGATGACAAGCGCCAGCTCATCATCCCCAAAAGCCTCCATCTGCTTCTCTGTTGCAGACACAAGAGAGGACAAGGCAAGAGACAACTGTGATGGGTTAGCCAAAGAGGAACTTGAACTTGAGTTATCTGACACCAAAGCCATGGTAGGAGCAGGCGGATTCTTGATCCTCGCCTGCATCTGGAGGTCGATCTCGGTGGACTTGAGCTTGTTGAACAGCTCATCCACGGTGAGAGTCTCGTAGTTGGCCGATTCGATGATCGCCTGCACCTTGACCTCCCAAACCCTCTAATCTAGAGCATATTGAAGCTTGAGTGCTCTCTGATGATCGTCATAGGGCATCGCTGCATTGTTAGCCCGCATGTTGTCACAATGGTGATAAAGCAAGAAAACATCGAATCAACAGACTCTCCATCAACTTGAGTAAAGTTCTCATAGTCCCTCTTGTATGTCTCATAGAGTCTTGTTTTAACATGGGTTGTACCCTCATGGAAGCTTTGAAGCCTCCTCCAGATCTCACCAGCAGTCACACAATCAGAAACACGATCAAACTCAGAAATCGAAAGAGCAGCATAAAGCTCAGCACGGGCAATATTGTTCGCATTGTATTGGTCGATTTGCTCTTGATTGTTACGGGTATCAAGTACCACGTAATCAGCATTTTCAATGATCTCCCAAACACGCGAATCAATCCCCAAGAGATGCGTTTGCATCTGAATCTTCCAATACGAGTAGTTCTCCCCATTGAACTGGGGTGGCTTGCCCGGTCGGTGATTCAAAGCCATGTTGCCTTCTGCGGATCACAGACCGATTAAGGTGGAAGTGATCCTTAACCGGCTCCGATTCCAATTGAAGGACCGAAAAGGCGACCACAGGAGGGTGAATGGGAGCCTTAAAAATTTCTCGCGAAATATTTAGGCCACTATCCCAACTTCATCGCCAAACATGCAAACCAAACACTGTGATGTCCACGACCCAACTAGTGGGTGGATGTTCCCTAGAAACACAGCGTAACACCACAAAGACAATGCAAGAGACGAAGATAGAAATAGAGATCAAGCGTAACTGGTCGGGAGCTGGTCGGGAGCTGGTTGGCAATTAGATGGGAACTGGTCGGGAACTGGTCCGGACCACATTGATTACGGTGGTCGGCAACAGGATGAAAACTGGTCAGGAACTAGTCGGGGCCACGTCGATCACGATGGTCAGCAAGTGGTCGAAAACTAGTCGGGAACTGGTCGGGACCACGTCGATCACGGTGGTCGGCAAGTGGTCGGGAACTAGTCAACAACTGGTCGGGACCACATCAATCACAGTGGTTGCCAAGTGCTGCTCAAACGAGCTCTCTCGGTGCATGAGCACACGATGCTAGTAGCACTGTTGTTAGTCCCACACAAGAGTCCCTCATGGAGTAAGAAAGTGGAGAACGAACAATACTACAGAGAGAACACCTGCTGTGGACAGCAGCGACACGAGAAGGAGAATCAACAAAAACTAGATCAGATCAATACATATCGACACCAGATTTTGCTCAAGCTATCACTCAACAAATCGTTACTCAATTTAAACTCAATGGCCGGGGAAAGCAGATCTAGGCCAAGGACTCAGTTTTCCCCAAAAATGCAAATCTTGCGATTTCTTGATGCACGAGTGGAATTGGTTCAATTCACTTGGTGATCTAGTTCATCACTCAACAAAATATCAATCAGCGCAAAAAGAACAAGCCAAATCGCTCCAAATCCAACGAATAGAAATTTGTCCAAAATACCACCAAAAATCAACACAGCACACAAACAAACGACAACCACAGATAAAAGTGACCAAGCCCAGAGGGCACGAGGAGGATTCGGGCCTCCATTCCCACACCAAATATCTCACAAATACATGACAAAAATTCTTGTTCTTGGACCTCTAACAAGAACGCAAACAGAGAAGGGAAAAGCTACTGGAGAAGGAAAAACAAAAATGACAGAGGTAATCTGAGTGGGGGGCAGTCCACTCCTATTTATATGCCTATTACATAATTCCACTTCTGCCCCTAGATATTTTTAGAGCGAACTACCTAGCCAAGGGCACTATGGTCCAACTCGAGATTTCCTAATCCGACGACCACCGCGCCTTCTCACCAGTACCCTTGCCTCGACGCAATCTCCCTGATGCCGCCACGTGTCGTCCGTCCGCATCGGGAACTCCGCCCGGATTTTATGGCCCAAACCCGTCGCCAATGGTTTTGAGGGCAAACCACCAAACCGTCCGTGAGTGGCGTAGCCCATACGCGTCCCCCGCCGATGGTTTTGATGACAAACCACCAAACCTCCTCGCAAGTAGCGTAGCTCGTACGCGTCCCCCACCATGTACACTTGCGCTTGTCGATGTCCCAAGTGTCAGCCACTGCAGCTGGCCACCCGGCCGTCTAGTCCGTCAGTCCAAGGCTAGCGTTCGCCCTTCACCGCACCTGGTCCATCAGCATGACATGCCCTACTTGACCTTCTCCCGACCGCTGCCACCGCATCCGGACTCCACACCTTCACATCACAAGCCAAGAGACACATTTTGACACATAACCCTGTGCCACGGGATCAGTAGAACCACCGAACCAACCACCAACCACAAGTGTTGGACATGTTGACAATTGCTCATCACACCAACAAAGATGCTACACCATGATATGGAAAATCATGTGTCCGCAGTCAGGAGCAGACCTACTGACTGCTTGGGATGAAGCTGATCAGTACTAGGTGGTCAGCATCCGTGCTGGTCAACTCTACGTGGTCAGCATCCTCGTTCGTCAGCATTACATGGTCTGCATCTTCACTGCTCGGTACAGGACAAAATGGCGACTCCCTCAAGATACATGGTGCTCGGGGACTAATTATGGGGTAATAAACCCCTATACCCTCACAATGGGGCCTTAGGCTGCGCGGACTAGATGGCCTAGACAACAAGACAAAGCATGTGGTCCACTACCACCTTGGGTTGGTCCTTGACGCCAAACGACATGGTCGTGCAGCAGAAAGCACCGAAGGGTGTGATGAAGGCAGTCTTCTCCTAGTATTCTTCTTTGAGGGCAATTTGGTGATAGCTCGAGTAGCCATCTAGGAAAGAAAGCAACTCGCAATCTATAGTAGAGTCTATGACCTCATCGATTTGAGGGAGATTGAATGCCTATTTAGGGCGGTGTTTGTTGCGATTGGTGTAATCAACGCATATTCTCCATTCATTATTCTTTTTGCGTACAAGAACCGGGTTGGCTAACCACTCCAGGTGATAAACCTCTTTGATAAAGCCAACTACTAGAAGCTTGGCAACTTCTACCCTAATGACTTCCTTGCGGTCACGAGCAAACCGTCACAGCTTCTGCTTGATCGGCTTTGTGATCTTTGAGACGTCAAGGTAGTGCTCGGCCTTGTTCCTCAGAACACCTGGCATATCCGTGGGTTTCACATGAACACACTGATGTGTTCTCGGAGGAAGCGAACGAGCGTGTCTTCCTATTTAGGAGGAACGTCAAACCCGATCTTCGTTGTCTTTGAGGGATCACCGGAGATGAGTTCGACCACCTTGTGTTGCTTGCTCTTATTGGGAGAGCGCCGTGCACCGACGATCAGGACCTCGAGGTCCGCCGAAGGTGTTCCCTTGACCTCCAAGCTGGTGTGCTCCAGGATGGACTTCAGCCCTTCGACCTCCACGGCTGCATAGGTGTAGGTCTCGCACTCCCATCCCATGAAGACGTTGCCGCGCAGGGACAGGATGCCCTGCTTGGTTGGGAGCCTGAGAACCAGGTACCCATAGTGAGGAACTGCCATGAACTTGGCAATCCCTTGTCAGCCGAGGATGGCGTGGTAGATTCCATCGAATAGGCCACGATGAAGTTGATGTGGTCGACACGGAATTGCTGCTTTGTCCCAAACTAGACGGGCAAAGTTATTTGCCCAAGAAGGTACGAGGGTTTTGCCCGTCATGATGCCCCAAAACAGAGAGTTGTAGGGCTTGAGACTCTCTAGCTTCAGCCCTAGCTCCTTGAAGGCTGGGTAGAATAGGATCTTCAAGGCGCTGCACCGTCGATGAGCACCTTCTCAAACCGGACGCCGTCGATCATCGGGTCAAAGACCAGTGGGAACCGACCAGCATCGGGGAGTTTGGCCCACATGTCGTTCTGGCTGAACGAGATGGGCTGCTCAGACCAAGCTGGCACCCTGATGTCTGTGAGAGGCCATCAGACTTCTGGATAGATGCGATGGCATGCATCAGCAGCTTCTTGTCCCGCGCGTTCTCGAGCCCAACCTTGCCACCGAAGATGACGGGAGCGACGTTCTCCATGGGGTCCCAGTAGGCATGCCATGGATTGGGTTCTTGGGGCTCCTCCTCGTCGGCGTTGTCCTCCCGGACCACATTCTTGCCCTTACCTTTAGGAGCTAAGCGTGGCTTCTTCTTGGTGGCGATCATGAGCGCATCCGCCAGAACTCTGCACTCACCCAGCCTATGGCCCTTGCCAGGGTGGCGAGGGCAATCCTGGGTAAGGACCTTATTGAGCTCCTCATCATTCTCGCGCTTCTGGCCTTTCACTGCGTTGACAGAACTGTCGTTGTGGTTGCAATTACGCCGGTTGCCGTCGTTACCCTGCCTGTCATGGCGTTTGAAGGGGCGGTCATCCTGGCGCTGGTTGGCCCCATGGTCATCGCATCGGTCACTACGATAGTCGGGGTGGCAGTTTGACCGGTCGTCCCAATCACTGTCGTGGTCGCGATCATCATTGTGGCGGTAGTTATGATGGGAAGGGCCGGCATTGGCGTCGTGCATCCCATCGTCGAGGTCAGTGAACTTCTGCGTGATCATGAAGAGGTGCTCCATTGTCTTAGGCTGCTTGAGAAGCAAATTCTTACGAAGATCGGTGCTACGTAGTTGGCGGAGGCCCTGGATGAAGAGGTAGACACCCTCCACCTTGGTGACATCGGTCACCCTATTCCACATGTCAGAGAAACGCCTGATGTAATGACGCACCAACTCGCCTGGGTAGTCTTGGACCTGTGCCAGGGCGTACTTGGAGCATGGCTGGTCACAGGTCGGCTTGAAGTTGTCGACGAACATCTGGCAAAGTTGTGCCTAGCTGTGGATTGTGCCTTCGTGCTGGTGGAGCAGCCACAAGGTAACAGTAGGTCGTAGCACTACAGGGAAGTAGTTAGCCATGACATGTTCATCTCCACCGGCAGCCTGGACGATGAGCTCATACAGCATGATCCACTGTTCGGGGTCATCCTTGCCATCGTACATCTTGATGTGCCTGAGCCGTAAGTTCGTTGGCCAGATGACTGCTTTGAGCTACGGCGAAAACGGCGGTGGTCCGCCCATGTGGCGGTGAGCGTGGTACCTTTCATCGAGGTGCTTGCGGAGGTCAGAGCCTCGACGCTGCTCGACTTCCTCTTCGCGCTCAGCATGGTGGTTACCACGCTGTTGATTCCCACGTCACTGGTTGCCATGCTGGCTGTGTCGCGCTGGCGGTCATCTTGCGGATCACCATGCCAGTTGCCTTGCAAATCGTCGTCTACATCATCCCGCCGAGCACCCCTAGGTGGGGGATCTTGCCCTTCATTATTGGAGGAGTTGTCAGCGCTGCTTTTCGAAGGATGGCGACGACGATTGCAGTTTCGACGAGAGCGAGTCCGTCGCGATCGAGATGACATGGCCAGGGAACCAGCCAACCGTAGCCAATTCACCTGGTCTTCAGCGACGATCAAGTAGTCAATGGCCGCGTCGAGCCCAGGCGTGGTAGGAGGAAGGGTCTCCAAGTGACGCCTGGCCACGGGAATGTTAGCCGTAGGAGTCTCGTGGACTGGTCGATCCCCGACCATGTCAAACTCATCTTGGAGATCCCGATGTAAGCGGCGAGATCAAGGCGGCACCTGCTACTCCTGGATCCAGCGCTGGGCACGATTCTGGTTACGATCATCCCTGTCCCGTCTTGCCTGGCTGGTTTCGTTTGGGACTGGGGGCTCATCATCGCTGACCATGAACACCATGCCTCCGAACCCGGGAGGGAACATGGGGAAATCCAAGGTCAGATCTATCGGTGTGGTCTGAGCCTCGTGAGCTGGCATGGTTAGGATCGCATCCTCGACACGCTCCTTCATCCGAACCTCGAGACTCTCATAGGAGAGGAAGTACTTGGTGTAGTCCAAGAAGCCGAAGGGAGATCTATCGAGCTGCGCCAGCAGGTCGGAGACGGTGCTGCCTTCTAGGACGGTACCCGGTGAGCTCGAGTTGAGTTCCTTCAGGGTCACCATGTCGACCACAGGCCTCGGATCCTCAGGGACCAAAATCCTGGTCAGATCAAGATCCAAAAGATGGTCGTCACATTGCACGGGGGCAATCTGTAGGTTCCTCGTGTAGGAGGTGGCTGCGTTGTCCAAACCCAGGAAGACAGCTTCACAGCGTGGGGCAGGAGCGCTTGGGCCTATTGGTGCCAATAGCGTGGGGCAGGAGCGCTTGGGGCAGGAGCGCTTGGGCCTATCGTCACATTGCCAATAGACTGTGGTGGTTGCGTGCAACACCCCTGGTGTTAAGCTTTCTTTAATCATGCATTAGCGCTTGCATTCAATAGCATAAGCATCATTATGCATGAGCATTAGCATAAATGATGTCATGAATATGTGTGATGCTAGATTTATTAACATGGCTTGTCTTTTTGTGAAAACATGATAACAATGCTCAAGTGATTGATGGTTTTTCACTAAAAAAACTTATACATGTTTAGTGCACAAAACGAATCTTTGTTCATGTTAACCATTTTGTCTAATTATGCTTCTAAGTAATAGTTGACTCAATTTGACTTATAGAGTGATTTGGTTTGACCTAGCTTGAATGTCTATCTAGAGTGTTTGCATGTGTATGCACCCTTAATGACTTTTATAGAGAATTGTATAAGGAACAAAGTTTTAATTCTTACTTTTCACGAAAATGATTGGAAAATGTCAAAAAGGGTGAAGAAGGCAGAAGTGAAGGCTGATTTTTTATTTTTAAAAGCTTTTTCAAAGTATTTTCCTTGGGGGCTCTAAACTTGCAACTTCTAAGCAGAATTGGACTTGGACCAAATTGAATGAAATGTTCTACTCCTCACGAGCTACATTTCACTCAATATGAGTTTTGCCTAATTCGGCTTAGTTTTGGAGTAATAGGGCATAGAAAAAGTTTGTTTTCGGCATGAAAACGTGATTTCTGTGACGGCTTCCTGTTTGGCCGTCATTGAAATGCAATGCAACATATCATGGCCGACCGTAGCCAGGCACCACGCTCCACCTGGCAGCCGTACATCGGCGAGGATGGGCGGTGCCGCGGCTGACCGCGCGTTAAAGCGCCTCACCCGCTTGTTCCTCTCCCCCACTCTCCCATTTCTACTTCTCCAGTTCGCCCCTCTTCTCCGCGCGAGCAGACCGCCATCGTAGCACCTCGCTGCTCGCCAGTGCTTGGCCCCTTTGTGGGTGCACACGGGCCCCCTCATGTTTCCCCACCGCTCAATGACGCCGAAGACCCGCTATCACGACCGGAAACAGCAAACCGAGCCGCCTCCCCTGCTTCCATCTTGCGTAGGGACCTTGTCCTTGAATTCAACCAAGGTGAAGGCCCTTGCTGCTAAACAGCCAAACACAGCGGTTCGTAGATCTATCCTTGGTTAATTCGGGGAAAGCTCAGGAGCTTTTCTGCAAAGATCCTATCTTATATGAGCTTTTCGGTCTTAAAAGAAAAGGATTTCGAGATTTCGGTTAAATCTTCCAAAAATTCATATCTTGAGAAATAATGGTCCAATGAGGGTGACTCAAGTTGCAGTATTTTTCTTATGAGTAGATCTATGCACGAAAAATATGATATGATGCTTTTCTAGGACTTTTCTGTGTAGATCTATTTAATCTCTTTTTTGCTTGATATCTTGGATAATGCATAAGTAATTCTCTAGAGCTCCGAAAAATGTGATTCTTGTTTGGTTTGTCTTGTGTTCACATGGTCTTGCTATGAAAAATGTATCATGGTCACTTGTATAAAAATATGGAGTTGTAGTTCAAGTGGGATATATTGGTTGATTCTTGTTTAATTCATAATAAATTAAGTATGCCTAATCTGGAGTTGGGAAAATTTGTGGTTGGTTTATATGTTCAAATGAAGATCATGATATGTTGAGATCTGTTGTTTGGCAAGTTTGGTAGTACAAAGTATTTTTGGATGCATTTCTGTCATGCTACTTGTCATTTTTGTGTAGGACAACTGCTTTAACCAAATGAGCTGAAATCTTGAGGATAGGCTTTAGTTGACATGTTCTATATTATGTAATTTGCTGGGAATTTTCTGCTATGTCGAAATATAAGTCCCTGTTATACCTATTTCTTATTATGGGTGAAAATAGATTAAATATTCAGTTTGAGGTTGCCCTAAATATTTTTGGAGATGTTGAGGATGAGTATGAAGTGGTGATGCTGATGTTTTGGTTCAGTTTGCAATCTAGAATATTTTAGGTTCATAATTATTAGTGTAATTCATTTCTCAAGTGTGCAAGCATCTGGTTGAGCTTAAGTGTCAGCATGATACTTGATTCATGTGTTTATTATGTTCATATGCTTATGATAAGGATTGTTTGATGATAAGTTGCTATTGGTAGGCCTGTGTGCATGATATTGGATGATGTTTGTTATACGATGGAATATTAGAAGTGTTTGAGCATTCATGACCATCATTCATGTTGCACCTCTATATTCATGTTGTGATGTTCATACATGTGCATATGCATCATCCCAGGATCGCAAGAGAACGAGCCAGTAGCAACTACAAGGAGCAAGAAGGCAACCCACAAGAGAGGAATGTGCAGGAGCTGTCGGACGCGGAGGAACCCGAAGGGGAGCTGCCTGAGTGTACTAACCACCATCCTAGTGCTTTGGAGAGAGGCAAGCCCCTAGCATTATAAGCCTCCTACCCCTCTTTTATAAAAAATACACTTTCAGTATAATCTTGTATTGTGAATTAGGTTGCTAGGAGTTGGATGAAACCATTGATGCATACTTACTACCTTGTCCACTATGCTTAGCCATGCTTAGATCGGTAGAAGTCAGGTGGTTCCTATCACCTGCAAGATAGAGGTGGATATCTTGATCACGGTTGGCTACATTTGCTATCGTGGAAAATAATCATGTGATAATGGATAATCATGTGATAACGGATAATTAGAGACATGATGGATTGTGGTAGAGATGCAACAAGGCATGGAGGTCTTGAGTGCTTATCTATCCCCGTGTGTTACTTAAGGATGGTATCGTTGTCGGCCCTCAAGTCATGTTGAACGCATGCCCCACGTTTAGCTGGAAGGATAAGTCGTTCCGACCATGAAGCCGTAGTTCTATTCAGGCTGGGAATTGACCTGTTGGCAGCCGGATGGCCCCCGGGTACGATGGCCTCTGTTGGACCCGCGACTGTACCCGAATAGTACCAACGGTGACCTGTAGCTTGGCGTGGCTAGTGAGTGTGGTTTGTGTGGGGAATATTTCGCCAGTTGGTTAGTAATCGATTCGAATCGCCATCACTCCTGGACAGTGAGTACTTGACTTGAGCTTCGACCGCGTGATAATAATTAAGGAACACAAGGATGGACTTGATGATGTTATGGTTATGAAGAATAATGATGAAAATGCCAAACCTAATATGATTACTATTGATTGCCAAATATTAAGCTTGCGAGACCAAATGCTAATCTAGCTATAATAGGCTGCACTAATCTGGATGTAAAAAAATTGTCTAAAAGTTGAAAGTAAGGATTTACTTTAGTAATGCTTTTTCGCAAAAGTTATGCTATCCACTCAACTCCACCAAATAAGCCTTGCATATCCTTGAGAGTCTTTATTTTACTCCTAACAGGTAAGTCTAGCTGAGTATATTCTCGTACTCAGGGTTTTATTCCCAGTTGTTGCAGGTATTCATTTATGTTGCTGTGGCTGCAAGTTGGGTGTCTATCCCACTATGGGAAAGAGTAGACCATGGGCACAGTCAATCCTAATGTCTTATCTCATATGCTTTTGTTGGATCTGACTATGAGCTGGCACAGTATTTAAAGAAAATATGAAGTGTGGATGTTTTCAAGTATTTTGCTTCCGCTATTATTTATTAAAAAGGTGTTGTAATATTTCTATATAAACTCCGATGTAATAGAGCTATTTGTGAACTTGATGTAATATGTGGACTGTGGTTACTGGATCATGTATGATCTTGGTTGTAAGTTGTTTTGAAATCCTTCGTGATTTCACGGACTACCAGATTTATATGGGCTTAGGTGCAACTTAAGCTGTCTTGGCAGGTTAATTTGGACTTAAGCTTATATAAATTGGGCAGTTCTGTTACATTGCGCATGACGCTGCTGCTTTTGCTATGCTTGGGGGCAACCTGATTCTGAACAGGACACGACGGCTGATCGGCACGGTTTGCAAGACCACGCCGACGCTGGTGCACATCAATGAACTCGTCCAGCCTGACCGGGAGTGGAGCACACGCGGCAACAGACTTGGATCTGGTCGGTGCTGGCGGCGGCCCTGGTTGATAGGCCCCTGCCGCTGTTGGTGGTTGGAAGGTGCGCCGCCTCGGCGAGCGGGAGGTGGTGCTTGGCTCGTGGTCGGATTAGGATCCTGGCGACATGAGTGGCCGGCTTGGCTCATACGGCCTTGCCTATGTGGTTGGTCGTAGTTGAGGCTGCCCTGTTGATGAGCAGGGGGTGGTGCTCGGGCCGCGGGTAGATTTGGATCTACACGGACTGAGTGGTCGGTGCGGTTTGTACGCCCGCGCCGACGTGGACGGATAGGGATGAAATCCAGATCCTGATGGAATCGCAAATGAGCGGACTCAACATAATCTAGGATCTTGACCGGGCCTACACCCTGCTGATCGATCAGCTCGATCAGATTGGAGTTGTCGATGTGCCTCCTCTGGTAACGGGGAAGCTGCCAGTCTGCCGCTGGCGTAGCCACCAACTCCGCGACCATGCTGGTCGATGCGTCGAGTGGTGCAGTCGGCGCTGGGGCCGGCTGCGCTGCTCCCGTGATCATGACGGACGCCGCCGCACCAGAGGTCCAGGTGAATGCCCCGATGGTGAAGGTGAGGCCCGCCTCGAAGTCCATGGAAGCGAGGAAGGAAACCATCTGGCTCACCTCAAGATCAGATCGCGCACCCCATACCTAACGCACCACTGTCATTGAAGTCTCCTCGGCAGTCTACCACGGGGCTCCCCGAGGTAGTATGATATGAACCTGCTAGGGTTTGTGGTCGATCTTTCGATGAGAGGTGTGAGATAACTCGATTGGTGGATGGAGATGACGTTCACGGCTCGACTACAGCCTTCCAAGACCGCGCCTTAGCGACCGATACACCACTTCCAAAGGCCGTCACGATCTTGTGGAGCGCGACAACCAGCCACTAGGGCTCCCATCCTGCAAGCAATCGAAAAACTAGCAAGATCGAGGAAACAAGCACTGAAATTGCAAGATGAAATTGAAAGTTTCAATCTGAATCTTATTATGAGTGGGGTTCCAAAAACAAGGAGACGGGCGGCTAGATCAGCACGCGCGCCTTCAAGCAAGTAGCGATGGCTAAACTTGACCTAAACAAAACTCAAGTGTTCCTGGTGGCGGCTA
>CM041632.1:37267008-37286181 GCA_023333625.1 Bothriochloa decipiens | reverse complement strand
TTTCTTCATACGCTGCTCTAATTCCTGATCTGTCAACTTTACACCCGGCTTCATCCAAGATGTATCATCAACACTGGTGTACTCAAAACCCAAGTGCTCCCTCTGCATGAGAGGCTGCACAAGGCGACGAAGGAACCCGGCCACCACCCCATGGCCAGTAAGCCTTTTCTCCTTTACAAATTTGAGGCGAGTAAGAAGAGGCCGGATGGCCGTAAACTTAGCCTTGGAGAGCTTTTGGGACCAAATATCAAAATCAACTAGGAAAGCAGAAAGATCAGAAGAAAAATAAGGAGAATGTTTGGGGACATAGATCCATTTGTCAGCCCAAACCATCTTATCAAACAAAGAGACTGTGAAAGACTCAACACTCCTCCCCTGGCGGCACTGAATCGTGCAACACCCGAAAGGAGAAGTCCTGGAATCCAGCTTTAGGCGAAAGAGCTGACGAAAAAGAAGAAGATTAAGGGCAACCCCAAGGTACACCTCGCAAAGGTGCATGAAAGTAGAGAGATAGAGAACCCATTAGGGGACAGATGGAAAAGCTAGATGTCAAAGAACTGGAGGAACTTGAGAAGAAAATCGAAAGGGGGGAAGCAGAGTCTGACAGCGACAAAAGCAACAAAGAGAATAGTTTGATTGGAAGAAGGAGTAGGGACATCATGCTGACCAAGCAAATCGTATTGGGAAAGCGACCTGTCCTGCAACAGGCCATGCTCCACTAGAAGCTCCAAGTCCGCCGTCATCGTCGTTGGCGCCGGCCACAGTCTCCACATAAGATGCATCTTCAAAAAATCTTCATTATCAATGATAGCCAATGACTGCACTTCATCTACCTCAGCGGTCTTGGTCTTGTTCTTGGACCTCGAACTAGCCATCGAGCTCAAGAAAGGGATGGATTGGTCAAGAACGGCGGTAGAATCTCAAACAGACAGGCGAAAAGCTAGGGTTTCGCAAGCGGCGGAGGCAGCTACGAAACAGAGGATTTAGGGATTTTTAGCATACAGAAGAGAAGAGTGCAGGCGTACGGGAAGAGGAAAATGGTCACGTATTTATAAAGACTCAATAGGCCCACCAGAAGCAACGGTTGCCCTATCTGGGTGCAAGATGGCAACAGTAATATTTGCAACGATAACATTCCCAACGGATAGAAAAATAGGGGATTTTTGAGACAGATTTTCATTCCTATTTTTACCACAAAGACAATAAAGAAGGAAAGAACTCAGAGATATCAGCACCATCATATCTACAGACGACCCGATAAGGCACAGGGTCAGCAACTATTTGGATATCTTTTGCAAAAGACCCCGGAAACATTAGATTCACATCATGAGTACTACAAAACATCAATCCCACAAAAGAGAGAACCCGTAGACACAGGAAAAATCTCGGACTTCATAGTACATCAACGCTATCAGACTAGAAAGAGCTCGATACAGGCAGATTCGCAAGAAGGCAATCATACAGTGGCATTACAGCCTACGTACAACTCGAGCACCCGCAGGAGACAAGTACAAACAACACTCTTTTTTATTGCACTGATCAAGAAGATACTGGGATTACAACAGGGTACAAGTGGATACAAGATCCGATAGATTTGGAAAAGAAAGCAAATGAAATCATTTAAATGTGGCAGCAAAGAACCCAGTGGAATTCGAGGTTACTAAACCTACACCAAGATTCAATGTCACCAAGCAGGAAACAACCTGGACAACGTGTTCATGAAGAGAACTCGCATCCAATATTGCTATAACGGGCAGCGGGAGTAGTACCAAGTTTACGGGAGTAACAACCACATCGCTATTTGAAATGCCTGAAGAACCCGATATCCCCTCCCAACACGTGTTGATCTGGGATGAAGCACCAAAGTGACACAACAGCGGACAAGCCAGTGACAGATACACAATGACTTATCAATGTAATCAGCCGACCACACGCTAATCAACTCTGCAAGGACAAAGAAGATGATTGAGGAGAGGCTCTTGAAGTTCAAGTAGGGTAGCCATGACTACCAAACTCTCAAAGCCTACTCCATTTGCCTCAATGCCCAAGATACTACCCAGGGATTAGCCTGCTACTAACCCCAATCTCAAAACCTACTCCATTCACTAAGAAGACTACAAAGGGAGTAGAATAAGCCCGTGGGGCTCGTCAAAATCGCACACCAACAATTCCATCACCATAAAGAAGAAAGGAGAGCACAAGGGAGCTACAAGTGAATGAGAGAAAGAAGCACCGAAAAGCAGTATTTAAAGGCCCAGCTGGGGTGCACGAAGAACAAGTCCATGAAAGGAAAAGAATCTAAAAGAGGACAACCACGTGAAAAAGGACAAAGCTCTAAAGAGACCGTGCAAGCACGTGGGAATAGTACCGCATCAAGAAAAGCACTAGAGGACAGGCATGCGTGAAGAAGGCATCAACAGCACCTGCACAACCACGAGCAAAAGTAAAGATGCTACGAGACAAAAGATCATATCCAGAGTATATTCGATGAAGCAAAGTACAAGAGCAGTGAAAGCACTCAACAAACAACAGTATATCAAGGAAGACCCCAAGAACCCTTCCCTGAGTTCTTTTACCCTCAAAACAACCCGAGAAAGGCTTGGGGGCTGCAGAGTACCTTCCACCGAAGGTAACTTTCAAAATCTCATCAAGACCCTCTAGATTTTTGTTCCATAAAGCAAGAGGCTCAGGGGCTATACTCACTAAGTGCAATTTTTTTAAAAATTGCACTCCGTGAAAGAGAAGATGGTGACGATCAAGACAAGAAGACCACACTTGACCCTCCAGCTTTTTGTCCCATAAAGCAAGAGGCTCGGGGGCTACACTCAGTGAGTGCAATTTGAAAAAATTGCACTACCTGAAGAACAAGACGACGACAACCGAAGAAGAAAAGATCATCCCAAGATTTCATCTCAAAAGAACCCGGCTTCCGAGATTCAACACTTGAAATGCTCGGGGCTTGTCGATAGGGGACACCATGGGTTCCTCACGGATATGGAATACCGAGCGGTGGGCCCTGCCGAAGGCCCCACCACCCGATAGAAGCAAGACACGGAGCAACAGACGTGTATTTTTCCATATCCTAGACGAATTGTAATAGGAAAGAGTACACAACTCTCAGTTTAAGACTCTGTCCTAGAATCCGATTTGGAAAACTGGAGCCCACAGTGGACCCCGACCTATAAAGGGTTGCTAAGGGTACCCCTTGTAACAACAACGCAATACTCATACTCATCAATACAACATAAATAGGCTAACGTCGACTAGACGTAAAGGCTATTAATCGACCCCAAGTCAAGGGCCCAAACAAGTATAAAAACTTATGTCCCGTTCGACTTGTTTGCTGTAACCGCTGAGTTTCATAGTTCGTCAAGTCCCTCCAAACAAAAACACCCTCCTGGGTACCCCAAGTAGTGGGCTATCGGTGTAAAACATCGACAAAGCCATCCAAGATCCCTAAAATGACGCGACACGCAATGCCCCTACCAGGCGTGCCAACTGTTGGTGTTATGAAACACCAACTAGTAAATTTTTGTATGCATGTTGAGTTCGGATGGTGAGACAACAAGACACAAGGTTTATACTAGTTTTGGTTGAATGATCCCTACGTCCAGTGAGCGCTGGCACTCATGTTCCTTATCTCTTACACTTGCGAGGGGTGTACAAGTGTGGTTCATGTGGGGGTCCGGTTGCTCTAGACTCATCGTGTCGCACCTCCCTCATGGTCTCATGGAGGGGGGTCCAGTTACCCCATTTTGAGTGGATTCACTTCACCGTACAACACACACTGGCTTATGTAAGGGCCGAAGTATGGTATGTCTGTGATTGGTATGGTCAACCATTCCTAGGCACAATCATACGTTACCTGGTGATAGCTCCCCATGATTGTCTGCCAGAGCCGAAACCCCTGATACGGCTTCCTTGCTAGGGTGTGTCTTGTCTCTGGACCGTGACCCTAGTTGCCGAAATATGGGGCTCGATATCTTCTAGGCCGAACACGAAATTATGACCGTGTCAATGTTTTATCACTGATAGCCCACCACCGGGTTACCCGGGAGGGTATTTTTGTTCGAAGAAGCTTAGCGGACTACGGAACTCGGCGGTTGTGACAACAAGCTTGACGAGACAGACGATTTTATACTGGTTCGAGCCCTCGACTTGCGTCGAGTAAAGACCTTTACGTCCAGTCGGCGTTAGCCTGTTGCGTTGTATTGATGAGTATGAGGGATTGTGTGTCTGGTGTGTCAGGTGATGTTAGACGTTGTTAGACCATGAGGTCTATTGTGGAGGTGGGTTGTGATGTGGTCTGCCAATGTAGGGAGCCCTGCCCTCCTTTATATAGTCCTAGGAGAGACAGGGATCCAAGTCGGTTACAAAGTACAGTTTCTAGTAGGATTGTAAACTAGTCCTAGTAGGATTACATGAAAGGAATACTAGTTGGACTAGGTTTTGTTATCTCCTCTTCGTGGGGAACGTACCCCGTCGACAGACCCCCACAATCATTCTCCTATGCCATATTCGGCTGACGCTGTAGGAGCACTGTAGCTGGGACGGTAGAGATTCTTCATGGTTTATGTACGGAGTTACTGGTCCCCGAGCGCATCGTACACTCGTGCACATCCTGGGACGGCTCCCCCATACGACATTGGGTACGATGGCGTGCTGTGGCATTACAACAGGGCATCGTCCAACCGTGAGTCTTGCTGACGTCTAGCGTCAAGCGAGGCAGGTCGACGTTGGGTGCCTTCCTATGTCATACGAGGCGGACTGACGTCGTACGACTCCCCACGTCTAGTGAATCAGACTCGTGTCATCCGTACCCCTCTACGCTAGCCAAGGTATCTCTTTCTTCAGTGCTGGACCTATGCAGAGTGGAGGGGACCTTTTGTTGGATATCGCTCGCCATATGGGTCGGTTGCTCTGCTGGCCTTATGGATAGATCCGTCGACTTCTTAGGCTCGGCCCGTGGTGTTGTTTGGATGGGCCTCATATTGTGTCCATTGAGATACTCCTAATTTGGGTATCCCACACCCTGGGAGCAGCGCGGCGATAACGGTGTATGCTCTATGTGTGCCTCTCCATGGTCGTGGTGTTGCGGCAGGTGCTCCAGGCATGGACGGAGGAGCATGGACAAGCATGGATGGAGGAGCAGGCTAGACGAGCATGGACGGAGGAGCAGGCTGGTCGAGCACAGAGGAGCGTTGATGGAGATTGTAGGCTCTGGCGTGGATACCATGGGAATGGCCTTGGAGATTGAGGGCTCCGGCGTGGCCGCCACGGCCACGGCGACGGGATCCACCAGGTCTGCAGAATATGAGGCGCGCGGTGCTGTACATGCTTGCTGGGATGCGTGAAGGAGCATAGGACGGGCACCAGGCGTGGATCCTTGTGTGGCACGACTAGCGAGACGGCGCGGCAGTGGCAGTGCTCCATCAGGAAGGCTTGGGAACGTGCTCCCTCTGGCGGTGCTCCTGGACGTGGCTGTGGCGGCCTCGAAGGATGAAGCGTCCATGGACACGACCATAGTCCTTGCTCCAATTCAACCAATCCTTGGTTGATCTCCTTGAATTCATGCATGCTTAGCTCGGCTCTGTTGCTTTCTGGAGGAAACAGGAGAAGCATGAAGGTGAAGAGGCATGAGAGAAAGAATGATATGCTGATGCATTGCTCGCTTCCCCGGCCATGGGCGGAGGAGGAGCAGAGCAGAGGCGATGGTGAGAGGGTGGACCAGAGGCACCATGCTACTTCATCGATTGGCCGAGCAGAGACATCGCAGCCCAGCCGCTAAGTCTAGACTGGCTTAGTTTTGCTAGCCAGGCTGTTGTAGGAAACAAACCAAACACACCCGTAGTTGCTTCTTTCATATGCTGATGCATTGCTCGCGTCTCCGGCCACGGGCAGAGGAGGAGCAGAGTAGAGGCGATGGTGAGAGGGTGGACCAGAGGCACCACGCTACTTCATCGATTGGCTGAGCAAAGACATCGCAGCCCAGCCGCTAAGTCTAGCCTGGCTTAGTTTTGCTAGCCAGGCTGTTGTAAGAAACAAACCAAACACACCCGTAGTTGCTTCTTTCATCGAGCCCAGCACGCCACATGATCCCTTTACCATGCCCATGCTTTTACCTTCTTCTACGCCTAAATTAATGTCGATCCAAAGGAAGCCATTTAGATTTGAGTTAAGGAAGGAAGTGAATTTAAGCAAGAGAGGGATAGGATAGATATAAGAGCATCTCTAAAAATTTGTCAAATTTTATTTGGCAAATCTAATGTTTTGCCAACTCACAAAACAATATGAGGAGTAAAAAGAGTCCGTCTCCAAAAGTATGGCATAATTCACTTCCTAAAATTAAAATAAGACCCACAAGTGCAACGCAAGTAGGCGGCGCCAACGCAAGTAGGCGATGCGCGCGTGTATATATGTGCGCTCAGCCTCGATGTATGCCAATTTGCTATTTTTGCCAAGTTAATGTGCCAATCTATTGGAGGCTGATTTTTGTTGTTTTGTTAGAATTCTAAGAATGTCAAGTTGTTTTGGCAAACTCTTGGAGATGCTGCTGTAACACCCTGGTGTTAAGCATGCATCATCTTGCACATCATGAGCATGACCATCTCATTTGCATAGTCATTTATTTTACATGAAATGATAATTTGAAATATCTACTTACCTTGATTTGAACTAGAGCTATGTGAAAGGTTGATTGTTTGGGGTTGAGTATTAAATGAAGTTTGTAGAGAAAATTATTTGGAGAAAAACTTATTTTGGGGTCATTTCATGAAAAGGCTTGGAAGTGGGTCAAAAATATCAAAAACAGTTTGTAAAAAGGATTTTCTTTTAATTTTAAATCCCCATTTTTGAAATTCAAATTCTAAGCAGAATTAGGTTTTGATGTTTAAAAGTGAAATGTTCTACTCATCAAAAGGAACATTTCATCTTTTATGAGTTTTTCGAAATTCAGATTATTTTAGAAAATATGGGGTTCATCAAGTCTGCACGAATCTTGGCGCAGTGGGACCCACCGAACAGTCTCTTCTTCCTCCTCTCTTCTTCTTCCTCGCGACGCTGTCCGCGCCGACGCCGGCCGCGTGGCGTCCGTACGCCGGGCCGCTGCCACTGTCCGCTGTCTCGCCCCCGCACCCAAGCGCCGCACACTGATCCGCCGCGCCGCGCTCGGTCCGACCCCACTGCTCGCCCACGCGCCCCCACTCTGCCCGCATGAGCGCCACGCGCTCGACGAGCTCCGACGCCGCGCTTGTAACACCTCGGCCCAGGGCTTAATAGGATTAATAGGATACTCGTACCAACAAGTTGCAACTTCTTTTTCGAAAGCCCATCAATAAAGAACTCCAAGGTTAAGCGTGCTTGGCCTGGAGCAATTTAAGGATGGGTGACCGACCGGGAAGTCTTATCGGGTGCGCACGAGTGAGGACAAAGTGCGCAGAAAAGACTAGTGTTGGTCTGTGAGGGCAGTCTATGTCCTAGATAAGCGGCCGGATGTAAGCGGGCCTGGCCTTGAGGAGGCAGGTCGTTTCAGTTGGTATCAGAGCCATACTTGACCTTAGGACGAAACCCTAGAAATGGACGTTAGTACAGGACAGACCAGTTTTTCTTTCGGTTATATACCGACCCTGCATTTCTTCTTATGCAAGGCTTCTCTATTGTTACTGACTTGCTGACCCTTCTTCCCTTTGAAACGTGAAGATGGACAAGGATATGGAGATCAAAGAACTACAGAAGAGAAGACAGGAAGATGGAAAGAGCAACTTTACCGTGCAGTGTGAGAAGTCAATGCTCGTAAAAGCCTTGAAGAAATCAGAAGCGAAAGCACAGTGCAACCAAAGCCATCTGATTGCCCTGATGATTTAGAATGAGACCTTGGTGGACAGGTACAGGAGACTCAAGACAGCTTGGAAGAATGCCGACGAGAGACGCTGCCAGGAGTACGCTGAGTTGCGTGACAGACTTCCTTTGTCAGCCAGACGCAAGGACCCCTTCAAGGAAACTTTCCAGATTGGCTACTCCCTCTTAAGGCACGACCACTGTCCAGCTCCCACCAACCTGCCACTTACCAAGGAGTTCGGAGAAGCTCAGGCTTATGTGAAGCGCCTTCACATGTCACAGGAAGAGCTGACAGTTCTTGGCAACCGTTTTCACCCAGCAGTGTACAACACGCCGATGTATGAGTCAGAGTAGTGTGGACCCTGCGTGGCCACGTCATGAGTTAGAGTTGAGATAGCTTGTATCCATGAGTTACCTTCGCGTAGTGCGAGTCTCGCACGTCATCTAGCGTAGCTGCTAGAGATGATGCCATGTAATGCAACCATGTAATGAATGATCAATCTTATCGTATTTTATGGCTCTTATTGCTTCTTTGTATGAGTGTTGGATAGATTAAATATTTTTCCTTAAATCGTTGAAGTCATTTAATTATATTTAACCAATAAGTACTAAACAGTTGTCGACCCGTGTCGCAGATGTCTGCACGTCGCTCCGCACGTCTGGGCAACCGTCCGCCTCCACCCGAACCTGAGCTAGGGCGTGGAAGACGCTATGGACGAAGGGAAGGTCGTGTTCCACCCATCGACATCAACCAGGGTGGGAACGATCGCGAGCGGACCTCGCCAGCAAGAAGTGCCGCTGGAGGAGGTGATGCCCATGGCAATGTGCCTCCGCCGCAGCCGATACCGCCACCGCCACCACCGCCAAGCCTGGCAGAAGTGATGGCGCAACAGACACAGCTGCTTGCCACTTTGGTCAATGGAGCCAATCACCGCTTTGGAGGAAATCCGAATGACTTCCAGAGGAAACTTGAGGGTTTTCTAAAGCTCAGGCCACCCACTTTCGATGGCACCTACAAGGAACCGCTGGAAGCTGATGACTGGCTTCGCGAGATTGAGAAGAAGCTGGAGCTTACCACTTGTACCCCAGAGGAGCGAGTCGGTATCGCTGCTCACCACCTCACTGGAGCTGCGCTTTCCTGGTGGGACAGCTACCGCCAAGCTCATGAGGACCCCGATCACATCACCTGGGATGAGTTCGCAGATGAGTTCATCGAGTACCATGTTCCTGAGGGAGTCATGGAGCAGAAAGATGAGGAATTCCGTAACCTCACCCAAAAGGGATGTGACATCTGCGAGTACACCAACACCTTCACCAGTTTGCTGTGCTATGCACCTCTGCATGTCGCGACTTCTGAGAAGGAGAAGATCACCCAGTACAGAAAGGGTCTGAACCCCAAGATCAAGGTAGCCCTGGGAGGCACCAAGAGTCACACACTTCGTGACATGATCGATCGTTGCATCCAGATCGAGAAAGACCAGAAGGAGGCAGGAGAAATGTTCAGAAGGGAGAAGAAGAAGTCCGAGGGCTTCTACCGTGACCATGAGCGTAAGAGGTTCCGTCGGGACAAGACGTCTAGCCGTCCTCATTATGGCAAGGACTCTACCTATGGCTCGGGTAGGAGTGGTGGTACCTACTTGGCTGACCACTCACGCTTATCCCGCGACCATCGCTCCCGCGACCGTTACTCTCGTGACCACCGCTCTCGTGACAGTGCTGGGAAGGATCGCTACCCCCGTGAGCACTCATCGCAGCCACGTCACAGGACTGATCACTCTGCGCCTGTTCGTGCTACGCCAAACTCAGGCAGCTGGAAGGCCGCTGCACCAACCCCCACAGGCAGTGTGCCGTTCACTTGCTTTGGTTGTGGCAAACCAGGCCACAAGGTGTTTGACTGTCCTGAGAAGACAACCGCACCTGCTGCACCCAAGTCTCAGTACAGTGGATCTGCAAGCCGTGGTCGTCTCACGCACATGAACGCAGAAGAAGCTCAAGCTGCCCCAGATGTTGTGTACGGTATGTTTCTTGTTAATGGCATTAAAGCATCCGTTCTGTTTGATTCTGGAGCTACATGTTCATACATCTCATCTAAGTTTGCACGAGAGAGTAAGATACCTATCACTCCACGTTTGGAGCCTATAGTCACCAGTTCTCCTCTTGGTGAGATGAGAAGCACCCATATCTGCAAGGGAGTGAAGCTTTCTATCGAGGGTCTAACCTTTCGAGCTAACCTTACCCTTCTACCATCGAATGGTTTGGATGTCATCCTAGGCATGGATTGGCTTACCGAGCACAAGGGTTTGATTTCTTGTTCACCCAGATATGTTCAGATAACTCATCCTTCTGGCCAAGCAGTCAGATGTGCACCTCAGAAGGATAAATCAGTATCTGTCCTATGTGCCCTGAATGCACTCAAGTCGAAGGAAGAATCTCAGAAAAGAGAGAAGACTCTCGCGGATGTTCCCGTTGTCAAGGAATATGAGGATGTGTTTCCAGAAGAGTTGCCCGGCATGCCACCAGATCGTGATGTTGAGTTCATCATTGATCTTGTGCCCGGAACCGGTCCCATCTCTAAGTGACCGTACCGCATGTCAGTGGATGAGCTAGAAGAGCTCAAGAAGCAGTTGAAGGAACTTTCCGATAAGGGCTTTATTAGGCCTAGTGCTTCACCCTGGGGATCACCTGTTCTGTTTGTGAAAAAGAAAGATGGTTCGATGAGGATGTGTGTTGATTACCGCAACCTCAATGCCATCACCATCAAGAACAAGTATCCTCTGCCAAGGATCGATGACTTGCTTGATCAGCTTCGTGGTGCTAAGTACTTCTCGAAGATTGATCTCAGATCTGGTTATCATCAAATGAAGATTCGGGAAGAAGACATTCCCAAGACAGCTTTCGTCACACGCTATGGGCAGTATGAATTCACCGTTGTATCCTTCGGTCTCACGAATGCCCCGGCCTATTTCATGAACATGATGAACAAAGTGTTTATGGAGGATCTTGATCAGTTTGTTGTGGTTTTCATTGACGACATTCTGATTTATTCACCTTCTGCCGAAGAACATGAAGCACATTTGAGGATAGTGCTCGAGAAGTTGTCCCAACACCAGCTCTATGCTAAGTTCAGCAAATGTGAGTTCTGGCTTGAAGAAGTTGCTTTTCTTGGTCATGTACTCTCAGCAGATGGAGTTGCTGTAGACCCTGCAAAGATAGAGGCTGTAAAAGAATGGGAACAACCTCGCAATGTGTCCGAAATAAGGAGTTTCTTAGGATTGGCAGGTTACTATCGCCGATTCATTGGGAACTTCTCGAAGATAGCTCGTCCTATGACAAATCTCTTGAAGAAGATTAATGAGTTCGAGTGGACACCAGAGTGTGAACACAGTTTCCAGACTCTAAAGGAGAAGCTAACCACCACACCTATCCTAGCCTTACCTGATATCACTAGCGACTTTGTCGTCTACTGCGACGCCTCTCGCCAAGGGCTAGGCTGTGTGCTAATGCAGAATGGGAAAGTTATTGCTTATACTTCCCGACAGCTAAAGGAGCACGAGCAACGATACCCCACGCATGATCTAGAGCTAGCAGCTGTTGTGCATGCTCTGAAGATCTGGAGACATTATCTTATTGGCAACAAGTGTGATATATACACCGATCACAAGAGCTTGAAGTATTTCTTCACTCAAGAAGATCTGAATATGAGACAGCGCAGATGGCTAGAGCTAATCAAGGACTATGACATGGAGATTCACTACCATCCTGGAAAAGCGAATGTAGTCGCTGATGCTCTTAGTCGCAAGACCTATTGTCATGCCTTGTTCTTATCGACCCTGCCACCTGAATTGAAGAAAGAGATTGAAGATCTTCATCTTGAGATAGTACCCCATGGGTTGTTGCACGAACTTCGTATCGAGTATAAGCTCACCGAGCGAATTCGTGAAGCTCAAAAGAGTTGTGAAGAAATGGAGTACATTCGTGGGTTGATGAAGCTAGGATACAGCCCCGAATTCAGAGAAGATGAGCATGGAACCATCTGGTTCAAGGATAGAATCGGTGTGCCCAGCAATCCTGCTTTGCGTAAGGAAATCCTGTCAGAGGCACATGACTCTAAGTATTGCATCCATCCCGGTGGTGCAAAGATGTATCAAGATATGAAGAAGCATTTCTGGTGGAAAGGCATGAAGTCAGACATTGCAAGACATGTGGCAGAATGTGACATCTGTAACAGAGTCAAGGCTGAACACAAAAGACCCGCTGGATTACTCAAACCACTCGATGTTCCTGAATGGAAGTGGGAAAGCATATCCATGGACTTTATCATGGGATTACCTAGATCTCAACAAGGTCATGACTCTATATGGGTAATAGTCGATCGTCTGACGAAGGTAGCACATTTTATACCAGTCAGAACTACGATACGTGCAGAGCAGTTGGCAGATTTGTACATCAAGGATATTTTGAGGCTTCATGGAGCTCCTAAGAGTATTGTGTCGGATCGTGGACCCCAATTCATGTCCCGATTCTGACAATCTCTTCACGAGTCCATTGGGACTGACCTTGATTACAGCACTGCTTATCACCCGCAAACAGATGGTCAGACAGAAAGGTTGAATCAGATTCTAGAAGATATGCTTCGTGCCAGTGTTCTCAAATATGGAACAGACTGGGAGAAGTGTCTGTCGTTTGCAGAGTTCTCTTACAACAACAGCTACCAGGCAAGTATCAAGATGTCACCCTTCCAGGCCCTTTATGGCAAGCCATGTAGAACCCCGTTGATGTGGAACCACCCAGGCGAAAGAGCAGTCTTTGGCCCCGCCAAGATCAAGGAAGCCGAAGAAGGAGTAGCTCAAGTCAGAGAGAACTTGAGGATCGCCCAGAGCCGACAGAAGAGCTATGCCGACAAAAGGCGTCGAGACCTTGAGTTCGAAGTTGGGGATTTTGTCTACCTCAAAGTGTCTCCACTTCGTGGTACCGTCAGATTCCACGTAAAAGGAAAGTTGGCCCCAAGATATGTTGGACCGTATCGTATCTGTCAGAGAGTTGGGAAGCTTGCTTATAAGCTTGAACTACCTCCCGAGTTAACAGGAGTACAACCCGTTTTTCATGTCTCACAGTTACGTAAGTGCTTAAGGGTACCAGAAGAGGAAGCAGTCACCACTGATGTGCTGGATATCCAGGATACTCTTGAGTACAAGGAGCACCCAATCAAGATCTTGGGTTATGACACCAAAGAGACCCGAAGCAAGTCTATCCCTATGTGCAAGGTTCAATGGAGCAATCACACTGAACGTGAAGCAACGTGGGAAGATGAGAATCAACTTCTGCTACAGTATCCTTACCTCTTCGAAAGGTATGACACCTCTTAAATCTCGAGGACGAGATTCCAATGAGGGGGAAGGACTGTAACAACCCAAAAATTCGAACTACAAAATTTTTCGACAAAACCTCGAGTGATGTGGTGCGACATGTCATCATCTACCCCTTACATATGCATCAACCCTAGCATGTCATGCATGGCATTCACATGTTGCAAATTAATTAATATCTCATAACAATGCTCTATGTTCGCTTGTTACATTTTAATGTTTCATTTGTTTAATCATCATGTTGCATTAAAAGAGTGAGTTGGATTTTTATTTGGTTTATGAGTTGGATAATAAAAATGAAAACAAATATTTATTTTGACAAATAAATATTAAGGGAATAATACCCTAGAAGTATTTGGGCCATGTATGCTCACTATTCTGTAACACAAAATAAGCACACTGCATATATATATAAGTATATATATAAATATATTTGAAAAAGAAAAAGAAAAAGAAAAGAAGGAGACCGGCCCGAGCAGCCCCGTCGACCCGGCCTGCATGCACTCGACCCTCCGCTCGACCCTGCTCTCCGCTCGACCCTGCTCGCCGCTCAACCCTCCGCTCGCCGCTCGACCCCTGCACGCCGCTCGACCCCCTGCTCGCCGCTCGACCCCGCGCTGCGAGGCCCAACCAGGCCGACGGCCCAGCAAGAGCTGCGCGCGTTCGCGCGCCGCACCGAGCCTCCGTTGCCGAGGAGTCGCTGACGATGGGGCCTCGAAGTGGAACCCACGTGTCATCGCGCCCGCTGAGGTCACCCGACCGGCCGTGCGTGCTCGCGTCAGCACTGTTCCCCGGCGTCGCTCCTAAGCAACCTCCCTCGACCGCTCGATCCAGTGTCGCCCCGCATCGACGTGCGCCCGCAAGCCACCTGGACCGACCAGCCCGCGTAAAAGTTCCCACGGCCGCAGGCAACATTCTCCGCGCGCGCGCGCACCTGCACTGTCGCCGCAGTGGAACGCTGCCGCCATAAAGAACTTCGACACCCAGTGTTCCCTAGGCCTCTCTCGCTGTTCTCTGGACCCAATTCGAACCCCAGCTGCTGACTTGGACATCCCTTG
Organism: Bothriochloa decipiens; assembly: GCA_023333625.1. NCBI lineage: Eukaryota > Viridiplantae > Streptophyta > Magnoliopsida > Poales > Poaceae > Bothriochloa > Bothriochloa decipiens. The sequence continues at coordinate 37,271,921 of CM041632.1, read as the reverse complement.
ACCGCTCGATCAAGCAAAGCTGTGATCGGCCGTCCGTCGGCTACCTACCACCGTGTCCGCCCTATAAAGCAAGCACCCCGGCATCCTAGGGTTCCCAGATCGCCGCCACCGCTCTGGTGAAACCCCATTCCACCTTACCAGCCTCGTTTGGAGAAGAGCTGAAGGGGAAGGAAGGAGTCAGGGAAGAAGAAGACGCCGCCGCCGGAGCTGAGGAGGGAGACCGTCGACTCGGAGCCGCTGCTGCTGCGTCGAGGGCAGGAAGGAGGAGTAGTACCATGAGCCGGAGCCGCTTGGACTTGTACCGCACCTCCATCCTCTTCGACCGTCGGTGAGCACCGCCATCGCCGCCCTCTCGAACCCTCCGCCGTGCTGTTGGCCATGGCGCTCCGCCGTGAGCGCGTAGGCCCAGGTCACTACCGACCTCACTGGACACACCCGCACACACACACGAGACTAGCCGAGCCCCTCGGACCACGGCATCGGGAGGATGCCGGAATGGAAGCCGCCCAGTTCATCGCCGCGCGCCAAGCTCCGCCGTGGCAAGATCACCCAGTCGCCTTTCTGTTGAGCCTCGACCTCCGTTGTTTCCGGATCCGCGCTCGCCTTGAAGAGACGGACCCCGTGCACACCCTAGCTCTGCGTTTGCCTCACCAGAGCATCGATCCGAACCACCTTGTCGTCGACGTGTCAGTACGTTGCCGCTCCAGAACGCCGTCGTTCACCGTCGTTCCTGCCACCATCGACCACCCTCGAGGAGCAGGAAGAAGCCGGGAAGCTCCGCCGTGACGAGCTGCATCGAGTGGGCAAGATGGAGACCGTGGACCCTCTCGGAGTGCCGTTGCCATGCACCGAGGACCTGTCGAAGCTCCGCCGTGGGAGTTGCTGCCCGCGCGGACTCCGCCGTGTGTTTTGGTCACCGCCGACACCTCGAGCAGGCGTTGCGTGACTCCAACCGTCCGTCGACGCCACCAATTGGAGCTGTGGTGACTCGGTGTGAAGTGTTCATCGGGCACCATCGCCATCGAGCCACCGTCTGCCGTCGAGCTCGACACAGAAGTGAAGCTGTCGCCCTGAAGCCCATCGACGTGACCGTCGTGAAGTCCCGAAGCCGATGGGCGGGTTAATGGCACCGGAGATCCTTTGTGGCACCAGGAATCGAGGGTTCTTCCACCGTCGATCGCCGAGGAGGAACTCCGAGTTCGAGCCGATCTTGTCCGAGACAGATCACGCGCTCAAACCGATCCGCGAGTTCGAGCCTTCGACAAACCGACCCTCGAGTCGAGCCTTCGACAAACCGAACCTCGAGTCGACTCTTCGAAGAACCGACCCTCGAGTTTGACCCGTCGGAGGACAGATCCTCGAGTTTGACACCTCGACGCGACGAACCTCGAGTTCCACACCTCGAGCACCGTCACCCTCGAGCCGCTGTCCGCCATAGAGCACGTCGCCGGAAGCAAGCTCCTGACTCGATGACCGCCTACGTGTTCGCCTTGACGACCCGAGGACGATGCACGAGTTAGCGAAGTCTTGGAGCAGCCCTCGCTGGATCTTTAACCCCGTCGAAACCAGCCGAGCCCCGCTGTCGAAGCAGAGCAGTTTTCCGTCTTCGAGCATGCCCTCGAAAGCAGTACCCTCGAGACCGCATCCTCGCGATCGTGCCCTCGATACTGTAACCCTCGAGACCGTAACCGTCGAGACCGTACCCCCTCGAGACCTACCCCCCGAGACCGTGTCCTCGAGACCATACCCCTCGAGAGCGTACACCTCGAGACAGTGTCCTCGAGACAGTACCCCTCGAGACTGTAAACCTGAGACCGTACACCTCGAGACAGTGTCCTCGAGACAGTACCCCTCGAGACTGTAAACCTGAGACCGTGCCCTCGAGACCGTAACCCCCTCGAGTTCTATCCCTCGAGACAGTACCCTCGAGAGCATACCCCCTCGAGAGCATGCCCCTCGAGAGCGTAACCTTGAGACAGTAACCCCTCGAGCCCTTTCTCTTTTCAGAAAATGGTTAAATCTTTGAAAATTCATAACTAATTCATACGAGCTCAGAAAATTATGATCCACATATCCAAATTTTCTATAAATCGAGCCCTATCTATCTAGGCTATGTTTGAGTGTATTTGGATCTTCTATTTTGCATTCGTTCTTTGTGCTAATCTATAGAGGTCGCTTCCGTGACCGTTAAATCTCGTTACAGGCTCGAGCGAGGACAAGCTTGACGACAGTGACTACCAGGAGAAGTCCGACAGCTACGTCAGTGAAGGTGTCACACACCACCCAACCTCGTAGATCCCATTACGCATGACAATTATAGTATGGCTAGTGCTTTACATTCATGTTGCTATAATGCTATGCCTGTGCTAGGACTGCATGATAGAGTATTTAATTGATGAGCCCTACCTTGTTGTAAACTATCACCTGCTTATCCGCTGTTATGATAGCCATCTGCTTATCTGCTATACTTATAATTTCTATACTTCACTCGCTTACATTTTGATGCGACGTGATGAACCCGGGGAAGGCCTGGAGGGTGCCAGGCTGGATGTGTGAGTTGATGTTTCAAATGAGTATGTGAGCTGATGATGTTATATCCGGGTTTGGGGTGGAGCTTACGGCAGGGAGTAGGGTGAGGGTCGAGTCGATCGAGCCGGGATCTACGACGAGCTTTTGGAGCAAGTCTTGCCAGGGAATGGTTCTGGACATTCCCATGAGAGGAGCCTGTGGCGGGCTAACTGAGATGAGATGGTGGTCCTTGGGTGTGATCCTCGGAAAGGTGGAGCCCGGGATGAAGGTGCCGTGGTAGCACGTTAAAGATAAACCCTGATGAAGATATCCCGGTTTGGTCAAATCTAGGAACTGTTGCGCTGGTATCCGGACCTAGGAATCTCTTGCTTTCCACTCGCTCTCCATGGGGGGGAGACGGCCGAACCGCTGGATAGGTCGATGCCACTGCTGCTAGGCGAGAAGTGATAGGAAGGTATATGCATGGGATGGAGCTAACACCCTACCGAGACGATCATGGCACCCCCTTCGGGAGTGGGTACATGGCATGGCATCCTCTTCGGGAGCGGATACATGCTCTCTTCACAGTTTCAGTGATCCAGTGCTGGATGGTAGAGTGGCATCGCCTATGGCAGTAGGCGCCCGGAATCTGCCTAGGTGCGCGCGTGCATCGATGATGGTTATCTGGTGGATTAGTGAAACCTCTGCAGAGTGTATGGTTGATCGATCGATACATATGCCGAATCTTCGGCTATGGACCTTTCCTATGTTTCGCATGCACCGGACTAGTGAGTGGAGTGTTCTACCTTCCTCTGAGTGTGTTTTCCGATCGTGAGCCAGTTTGAGGGCTGCGGGCCGCTGAGGCAAGCCAAGAGGGAGTTGGCTTGTCGACCAGAGTCTGAGAGGGTGTTGGAGATGAGATGAGATGAGATGATGCTACAGTTATGGATGGAGACAGACGAAGGGAATGGGTTTGTGTTTAAAAACTTGTTTATTATACTTTTGTTTTATATACTTGAACATTGCATAGGAAAACCCAGCCTTTATAGGTTCCTTTTGAGATACCCTTATTTTTGCACCCACTTCCACAAAGCAATGCATAGGGTGGGAGCGTGGCTAGTACAAATCGTACTGAAAATTTGGTTTCAGGTTCAAGGAGTGAGTACTCATCTGGGGAGTACAGCGATTGAGGGTTTCGTGCCTACGCTCAAGTTGGAGAGAAGAAGATAGCTTCCGCACCTCAAGCTTTTGTTGTAATGCTGCATGAACTCTGATTCCGCCCTGTGGCGATGTAATAAGTTATTGTAACTCCCTCTATTTGCACTCTTTTGTTCGATGTATGGATTATGGATTCAACTGTTATCGGGTAATGTGATTTAAATGGTCATATTACACTCCGACACTGTGGATTTCCCTTCGCGAAAATCAAGGTCGTTTCAGTTTGTAACACCTCGGCCCAGGGCTTAATAGGATTAATAGGATACTCGTACCAACAAGTTGCAACTTCTTTTCCGAAAGCCCATCAATAAAGAACTCCAAGGTTAAGCGTGCTTGGCCTGGAGCAATTTAAGGATGGGTGACCGACCGGGAAGTCTTATCGGGTGCGCACGAGTGAGGACAAAGTGCGCAGAAAAGACTAGTGTTGGTCTGTGAGGGCAGTCTATGTCCTAGATAAGCGGCCGGATGTAAGCGGGCCTGGCCTTGAGGAGGCAGGTCGTTTCAGCGCTGTCTCGGTCCGAGCTCAACCAGCCACCTCAAGCCAGTCCGACCGCGTCACCCTCACTCTCGCTCACTCTCCCAGCCTCAGACGCGCTCTTGCCCCTCCTTTTCCACCAGAGCCCGAGCAAGCGGACACCGCCCCGCCATTGCCGCCGCCGCGAGCTCGCACGCCACCACACCTCACAGCCCTGATACTTTTTGCCAAGGACTCGCTAGAAGCTCCGCCTCGACGCGAGCCACGCCCTGCGCACCTTTCCTGCCACCAAGACCCAAGGTAGAGGTCAAATCGACCATCTTCCCCTTCGCCGGTCATGGCCGCCCGACCGCCGTGGCCTGCATCACAGAGCATTCAAAGTTCCTGCTCCACAGGGGAAACTAGTACAGAGCAGCTTGACCGGTGCTAACAAGACACCTGTCAATGGACCTTGCTTCAACTACAACCAGACAGGGCACTTTGCTCGTTATTGCCGTTTTCCCAAGAAGCAGCAGGCCCTGTACCAAGCTCGCGTGCACCACACCTCGATTGAGGAGATTCTTGCTGGTGAACCAGTGACTGCGGGTATGTTTTCTGTGAATCAAATCCCTGCCGCTGTTTTGTTTGATTCTGGATCATCGCATTCTTTCATGAGTCAAGCATTTGCACAGAAGCATGATCAAAAGATACTTGAATTGAGTATTGAATTCAA
>CM041632.1:37234266-37266998 GCA_023333625.1 Bothriochloa decipiens | reverse complement strand
GTCTTTATGCCGGAGTTAGACAAGTTTGTGGTGGTGTTTATTGATGACATCTTGGTGTACTCAGAAAATGAAGAAGATCATGCCGAGCATCTGAGGATTGTTTTAGAAAGGCTTAGGGAACATAAGTTGTATGCCAAGTTTAGCAAGTGTGAGTTTTGGCTCAAGAAAGTTCAATTCCTTGGCCATGTCCTATCTGATGAGGGAATCTCAGTAGATCCGAGCAAAGTACAAGAGGTTATGAACTGGGAAGCACCAACTTCTGTGCGTGAAGTTCGGAGTTTTCTTGGTCTAGCCGGATATTATCGTCGTTTCATTCCGGATTTCTCGAAGATTGCCAAACCTATGACGAATCTGTTGAAGAAAGAGAAGAGGTTTGTCTGGACAGAGGAGTGTGAAACAGCTTTCCGTACCTTGCGGGAATTGTTGACCACTGCTCCTGTTCTTGCGCAACCAGATTTGGAGAAACCTTTTGATGTATATTGCGATGCATCAAAAACAGGCTTAGGATGTGTGCTTATGCAAGAAGGAAGAGTCATAGCTTATGCCTCACGTCAGTTAAAGAAGCATGAAGTGAATTATCCAACCCATGATTTGGAGCTAGCAGCTGTTGTGCATGCTCTAAAAATCTGGAGGCATTACTTGTTGGGTAATTTCTGTAAAGTCTATACTGATCACAAGAGTCTGAAGTATATCTTCACTCAACTCGAGTTGAACATGAGACAACATCGATGGATGGAGTTTATTAAGGACTTCAATATGGAGATCTTGTACCATCCAGGCAAGGCAAACGTAGTCGCTGATGCGTTGAGCCGAAAATCACATTGTCATGCTATTCAACCTTTGTTAGCAGATGATTTTAGCCTCATGCATCCTGTTGTACTGCGTAACATCCAAATTAGTTGCTCGCTTGAAAGCAAGATCATCGAAGGTCAGAAAACTGACAAGGGTATAGGTCATATCAAGGAGAAGATGTTGAAACAGCCGCTCAAGCATTTCAGAGTGGATGAGAAGGGAATCCTATGGTTTGATGATCGTCTGGTCGTACCAAAAGATAGAGAACTCAGAAATCAAATCATGGATGAAGCTCACTTATCAAAGTTATCTATTCATCCTGGCGGTAGTAAGATGTTTCATAATCTGAAGGTTCGCTATTGGTGGACCAAAATGAGAAAGGAGATTGCAGCTTATGTCGCACGGTGTGACATCTGTTGTCGTATAAAGGCTGTTTATTTGAAGCCAGCCAGAATGCTTCAACCGTTGCCGATTCCTGAATGGAAATGGGAAGATATCAGTATGGATTTCATTACCGGACTTCCCACCACTCCGAAAGGGCATGACTCTATTTGGGTAGTCGTTGATCGACTTACCAAGAGTATGCACTTTATTCCAGTTCGTACAGATTATCGACCGCCTCAATATGCTGATATTTATCTCAGGGAGATTATCCGCTTGCATGGAATTCCCAAGACAATTGTATCTGATCGAGGATCTCAATTTACTACTCATTTCTAGGAACACTTGCAGAAGGATTTGGGGACAAAGCTGAATCATAGTACAGCTTATCATCCTCAAACTTCAGGCAGACAGAAAGAGTGAATCAAGTTCTTGAGGATCTTCTGAGGGCTTGTGTTTTATCATCCAAGGGTTCATGGGAGAAATGGTTACCTTTGGCAGAATTCTCTTATAACAATAGTTACCAAGAGAGTATACAGATGGCTCCTTTTGAGGCACTATATGGCCGAAAGTGTAGAACGCCTGTAAATTGGGTAGGACCTGGAGAAAGAAGATATTATGGTATTGACTTTGTTAAAGAAGCTGAAGAGCAGGTTCAAACAATTCAACAACACATAGCAGCTGCACAATCTCGTCAGAAAAATTATGCTGACAAGAGAAGAAGACCTCTAACTTTTAATGTTGGTGATTATGTGTATCTGAAGGTCTCTTCTATGAAGAAACTGCAACGTTTTGGTGTTAAAAGAAAACTAGCACCTCGTTATGTCGGTCCATATCAGATAGTGGAAAGGAAGGGATTGTGGGCCTATAAGCTCAAACTGCCTGAAGAGATGAGTGCAGTGTTTCCTGTTTTCCATGTATCCGAACTCAAGAAATGTCTACGTGTTCCAACCGAAGAGGCCATTAAAGTTAAAGACATTAAGCTGGGCTTAGATTTAACTTATGAAGAGAAACCTATGAGACTCCTGGATGTCAAAGACAGAGTGACCAGAAATCGTGTGGTCAGGCAATACAAGGTTTCTTGGAGCAATCATGATGATAACGATGCCACTTGGGAAACAGAGGACTATTTAAAAGAAGTATATCCCGATTTTCATAAAGAATGGTTAGTCTACTCAAATCTCGGGACGAGATTTCTTTAAGGGGGAAAGGGCTGTAACACCCTGGTGTTAAGCATGCATCATCTTGCACATCATGAGCATGACCATCTCATTTGCATAGTCATTTATTTTACATGAAATGATAATTTGAAATATGTGCTTACCTTGATTTGAACTAGAGCTATGTGAAAGGTTGATTGTTTGGGGTTGAGTGTTAAATGAAGTTTGTAGAGAAAATTATTTAGAGAAAAACTTATTTTGGGGTCATTTCATGAAAAGGCTTGGAAGTGGGTCAAAAATGTCAAAAACAGTTTATAAAAATGATTTTCTTTTAATTTTAAATCCCCATTTTTGAAATTCAAATTCTATGCAGAATTAGGTTTTGATGTTTAAAAGTGAAATGTTCTACTCATCAAAAGGAACATTTCATCTTTTATGAGTTTTTCGAAATTCGGATTATTTTGGAAAATATGGGGTTCATCAAGTCTGCACGAATCTTGGCGCAGTGGGACCCACCGAACAGTCTCTTCTTCCTCCTCTCTTCTTCTTCCTCGCGACGCTGTCCGCGCCGACGCCGGCCGTGTGGCGTCCGTACACCAGGCCGCTGCCACTGTCCGCTGTCTCGCCCCCGCACCCGAGCGCCGCACACTGATCCGCCGCGCCGCGCTCGGTCCGACCCCACCGCTCGCCCACGCGCCCCCACTCTGCCCGCATGAGCGCCACGCGCTCGACGAGCTCCGACGCCGCGCTGTCTCGGTCCGAGCTCAACCGGCCACCTCAAGCCAGTCCGACCGCGTCACCCTCACTCTCGCTCACTCTCCCCGCCTCAGACGCGTTCTTGCCCCTCCTTTTCCACCAGAGCCCGAGCAAGCGGACACCGCCCCGCCATTGCCGCCGCCGCGAGCTCACACGCCACCACACCTCACAGCCCTGATACTTTTTGCCAAGGACTCGCCAGAAGCTCCGCCTCGACGCAAGCCACGCCCTGCGCACCTTTCCTGCCACCAAGACCCAAGGTAGAGGTCGAATCGACCATCTTCCCCTTCGCCGGTCATGGCCGCCCGACCGCCGCGCGGTCCGCCGTGGCCAACAACCTCTCCCTCCCTTCTTTATCTTGCGCATCGTGTTCGTCTGCTCGAGTAGGTTTGATTGGTGTAGTTCATGATGCCGATTAGGGTCCGAGCTCGACGACTTTGGCCATCCGCCGTCGCGGATTTGTGCCGCCGCTCGCCGGCATACCTTGCCGTCGTTGCTCCGGCCGTCCATTCACCACTTTGTCTAGTCCATCTAAGCTGTCTTGGTCTGTTGGAGCTGGTAGGCTAGTCCAAGTACCCCGCCGTGGCCCGAGCTGGCCGGAGCACCGCCAACCCGCGCCGCCGTCCGCCGCCGTGCGTCGCCGCCGGTCAAGACCGCGCTATTTTCTTGCATTTTACCCACCGTTGAGTCCGCGCTGCAGAGTTGAGTCGATTGAGTGCCGTAGCGTTGCCGGAGACCTCGCCGTCGGCGAGATCCCGTCGGCCGGCGACCGGTGTTTCGCGATGTTTCACTGACGTGTGGGACCCATGGTGACGTCAACATGACATCAGCACTGACGTCAGCACAGGTTTGGTCTGGGTACACAGAGTCGAGTGTCCGTAGCGAAGTTCAGTCGCTGGGTACACTCCGGGTACGCGTAGTGTTTTCGGTTCGATTAATTTTCAAGAATGAATTTTACAGATTTCTGTTAAAACCTTTGAAAAATCATAACTTGCTCACTTTTTATCCAAATGAGTTGGTTCAACTTGCAGTATTTTTCTTATGAGAAGCTCTATGCATGAAAAATATGAAATCTGAAATTTGTGATACTTTTCTGTATAGATTTATTTATCTCTATTAATTACTTTTATCTTAGAAAATGCATAAGTAATTCTCTGTTGCTCAGAAAAATGTGAGACCAAGTTTGTTGGTCTTCTTATGTCTTGCTCTATCTGTGAAAAATGTTATGAGGTTATATCATGTGGAAAGTTTGCTCTGTCTAGTTATGGTGCCTATTTCCATGTGATGATAAATAATTCATAATAAATAATATATAGGGAATTTGTGCATGAAACTTTTTGGAGAGTGTTTTTATGTCGATCTAGAGCTAATGATATTCTGAGATATGTTGTTTGACATACTTTATGTACAAAGTATTTTAGGCCTATTAAATTGTGCTACCTTGTCATTTTTGTGTAGGATAAATTACTTACTGTTTTGACCTAAAATTTTTATGGTAGTCTTTATTAGACATGATTAAGCTCTTGTAGTTTTTACAGAATTTTCTGAGTAGTCTAAAGTCATGTTGTAGTTATACCCTGATTTCTTTTAATTATAAATAATGCTTTAAAGCTATCATTTCATGTGTGTAAAAATGCTTTTTATGCTATTTGTGATATGTGTGATCTGCTATTGGTTTTGGTTCAGTAGAGTGTAGGGTGCGAAACAATGGTTGTTTATAATTTCTTATAGTGTGCGAGTAAATTGTAATGCGAGGCTTGTTTGAAGAATTATCGGTAGAAGAGAATGCAGATGACATGTGCTTATCATACATGTTTTCAAATATCATATCATTCATTTACTATCAGCATCAGCATTGTATTTCTATGTATCCATGGTATTCATACGCACTATGCATCATTCAGGATCGTCAGAGCTCGAGACGGTAGTTCCCGGAGCACCAGGAGAGGAAGGCCAGCAGGAAGCGTTGGTGCGGGAAGTAGCAGCAGAAGAGGTTCCCAAAGCTGATCTTCCGGAGTGTCCCGACCACCAGCCAAGCTCTTTCCTGAAAGGCAAGCCTTGGAGCATTCTCCCTGTGGTTTGCAAAATATCTAACTTGAGTCCTTTACTGGTTTGATGCATTCAGTTATAGGCGTTGTTTTATACCGTTGCTGCATTACTTATATTCCTTGCCACTGTTAGGTTCAGGTACGATTATTTGCTTAGCCCTGCTTTAACTAGATCGGTAGAAGTCGGGTGATTTTCTGCCATCCGCGAGTTATAGGTGGTGACTTGGAATGGTTGAATACATTGTTATCTTGGATAACCATGTGGAGATAATAAATCGAGACCGGGCGGGATTGGTGTTGAGACTGAACTGGAGGTTCGATGTGGTTATCCCGTCTGTGTCGAACTAGGACCCCGTCCGTTGTACGTCCTCAAGTCATATTGAATTTATGCCTCACATTTAGCTGGAAGGATAAGTCGTTCCGACCGCGAAGCCTAATTTTGATTTGGGCCGGGAGTCGACCTGCTGTACGCATCGTATTGGTGAAGATGGGGGACCACAGGTTACGCGGAGAGTAAGTCCGAGGTCAGGGTCGCCCTGAATAAGGCAGTCGGGCGGTTCCTGGATACGATGGTACCTGTTGATCCCGCGCTTTTCCTGAATTGAATGTCGGTGATCTGTAGCTCACCTTAGCGGGTGAGTGTGGTTTGTGTGAGGAATACCCGCCAGCTGGTTAGTAATCGATTATAATCGCCATCGTTCCTGGACAGTGAACACTTGACTTGAGCAGCGGCATCGTAGTAAGAACTTGAACAAGAGATGTGATGGTTGAGCTGTTGAGATTGAAAGATACTCAACCGGAATTGGTTACTTTCTTGTTGAATAATTATTACCATGCTTGTTTAGTACAGGTGCTAATGTAGCATGATAAGGTGAATCAGAGTAAAATACATTGCTAGAAGGTTCTTATTAATTGTTCCTTAATGCAAGCTTTTCCGCAGTTAAATGAGTCAGCTATCCTACTTATACAGCCTTGCATACTCCTTGGAGTCACCTTATTTTAGTTTATGACGGGTAAGTCTAGCTGAGTACATTCTCGTACTCAGGGTTTTATTTCCCATATTTTTACAGATGGTGAGATGTTTTATGGCTATTGTGAGAACTGCTTCTATCCCGTTTTGGGAGATGACTAGACCTTGGGCATGGTCACTTCTCTCTACTTGATGCTTTTGCTGGATGTTGACCAAGGGACTGGCACTGTATTTAAACTAAGTGCGTGTGTGGATTTGAACTTAATCGCTTCCGCTTTATTTTGAAATTTGAACTTGGGTTGTAATAACTTTATTCGTACTCCGATGATTTAAACTATGTGCGAACTATGTACTTGTGAATGGGAACGCTAAACTATTACGATCTTGGTCGTGCCGGAAAAGTTCGAAATCCTTCGAGATTTCGGTATGACTACCGGGTTTATTAGGTCTCAATCATGTAGTTTGCCGTCCTAATGGTGAATTATGTGCTTGTGCTCTAATAAATTAGTCGGTTCTGTCACAGCTGCAAAGCTTGGTCTTGAACTCGTATGTGATCTCAACGTATCTCCAACGGATGGAGAAAAAATAAACCCCAAAACTAGTTATCGGGGGATCTACAATATTGTTTTGAGGGTCGTGAAAGGCTTCATCTCCAACAGAAGGAGAAAATCTGACCCACTATCTACTCTTACATGTAGGGCCAACTTGTCATTCTTAAAGCCCCCGCCCACTGATGCTTTCTTCCTCGTTCGTCGTCAGTCGTCGCACAACGCTGCATCCCCAGTCCCCACAAACCCGCACAGGTCCTCTCTTTCCCGCACGGTCAGAGCGAGCCCTAGTCCTCAGCGGCGCCGACGAGCGAGCTAGGGCCATCCTCGTCGTCCAAAGGCTTCTCCACTGGTACAGCCGCCGAGTGTCAGCGCCCCCACGGCACAATGACCAGGGCAACTTGGATTCGGCGCACTAGTCCTTGGCAACACGGCCAAGCTGGCTAGGGCCATCCTTGCGTTGTCCACGCCATCCGACCTCTCCTCCGCCGTTGCAGCGCCGGTCCCGGGCGGTGCATGTCCAGGGCGCCAGATCCGCTCGAGGAACGACGTCAGGCTCCTCTTTGCAGACGCCGGCGAAGGTCAGTGCTGCACCAGTAGAGGACCGCGAAGGTTGGTCGTGGAACTTCATTCGCGCCAAAGTTTCAGTGACGCGGGGTAGTTGCGGGGAGGGTCGTTTCCCCTTTCTTTGTGGGGTGGAGGACTGGTTTTGAGAGGGATAAGAAAAAAATTTCTCATTAGGGATTGGATGGGGAGACTGTTGCAATTTCTGAATTCCTTAAATTGTAGTTTTTTTCTCGCTGGGGCGTGGATTGGGGGACCGTTGGTGTTGGTAGTAGATTTTGTGATGTTGATGATTGGGGGACTGTTGGTGTTGGTAGTAGATTTTGTGATGTTGAGGACCCACGTGAGAAAACGCGCATTTTTTCTTAAAAAAATACGGGAGCTGCCTGCACGCCTCTCCGCACGCCCTCCTCTCCTCGGATCCTCCACCGTAATCTCCCGGCGACGCTGCCGCCATGTCTTCCCAGTCTTTTGGAGGTCCGGCGATCCATCATCCCCGCCCCAGTTACCACCCGTACACCTTTCAGCATGACCCTCCTCTGCTCCACTCCAATTCCCGCCGTCGCCGCCGCGACGATGACGACCCCTATCAACCCTATGTGCCTCTGCCCCGCTCACACTCCTACGGAGCCACCGCCGTCGTCACCGGCACCGTTCTGCCCCGGAATCCACTCGTGCTATCACACCTTCAAGAGTGCATCGTTCCGCCTCTTCCTCAACCTCACCCGGCCGCGGGTCCACCCCCCACGAAGCGGACCCGCCGCGCGCCAGACAGTCGGTGGGATCCGCCGCCGCCAACGCTGCAGCCGGCACCTCTCCTGGTGGCGCCAGATAGGCCTCGGGATGTAGGAGCTGCCGCTGGGGCGTTGTTTTCGCGGGACGAGATCGAGAGGCGGTCTCCATCAAGGAGGGACGGTATCGATTCCGCGCACGAGGCCAGGCTGCGTGCCTCCTACTGCGCCTACCTTGGCTGCCTCGGCATCCGGCTCGGACTGTAAGTTTTCTCTATCGTTTAATCGGTTTTGGTGATTTTCGGGCTCTAAGTTCTCTGTACCTTTAATCGGTTTTGGTGATTTGTTTATTGAACTGTTGTCTTGCCAATCTTGTTGCTTATGTTTGGTGCAGGCCGCAGACAACAATTGCGACGGCTGTGGTGTTCTGCCATCGGTTCTTCTTCCACAGATCTCATGCCTGCCATGATAGATTTGTTAGTTGTCTAGTCTTCTACTAGAATTTGCTAGCTGTGCAACTTAATTCTGTTAGGTGGCCATCAGATCAATTTATTTCAACTCCGATGAATAAGTTGAAACTGTATCTAGATACCATTCAAACACATTCAGATTGGAAAACCCCAACATTTGTTTTTTTTAAAAAATATATATACACAATCTGCAACACTGTCTATTCTGAAATGTCTAGCACATCCCACCACATAATGACATAATCTGAGTATACTAGACTTTAGCCTTGTTAGGTATATTCTCTTGCTCATGGTGCTAACCCAACACTATTTCATGTTCATGTGGATCTTGTAACTTGGCACATGAAGGCTTTTGTATTGTATGCCTTTCTAGCTAATGTCCCATACGTATGTTCTCTTAAAGCTACTGTTGTCTAGGAATGCACATTTGATTTGATTTAACTTGCTCTTCATTACCACAATATAAAGTATATGTGGAATGTTGATTTCTGCTGTTATACACTTATATCTTATTATGTTCAATCTGATTTTGCAATTTTCATGATGACCAAAGTTTCTTTAAACTTTGCAGTTGGTTGCGACCGCAGCCTTGTTCTTGGCAACAAAGTCAGAAGAAACAGCATGCCTTTTGAATACTGTTCTTAGGGCTTCATGTGAGATTTCTCAAAATCAAGAATTCAATCTGCTTCCTTACATGCTACGTGGTGTAAGTATACTTTATTGATGTACTTCAGTGTTGTGTTTAGTGTGTTCTTTTGTTCTAAACTAAACAGTCAAGAGCTCTATAAAGAACTTCCATTTGCTAATGGTTTGCATCTTTCTCTTTCTTCAGCAGGACTGGTTTGAACAGTACAGAGAGAGTGTAATACAGGCAGAGCAAATGATACTTACAACACTTGATTTTGAACTTGAAGTAGCACACCCATATGGTGCCCTATCCTCTGCTTTGGGCAAACTGGGACTCTCCCATACTGTTCTATTTAATGTGGCTTGGAATCTGATCAATGAAGGGTAAGTATTTCTATTCCTTAATAAGGCATTGGTTGATCGTTACTTACTAATGTATTTCCTTTTCTTATAGTATTATAGAAAAAAGCCAAGTTATCTTGTAAAAGTTTCACTCTACTAGTGGACACCATGAGAATTTTGATACACACCAGCTTTGCTATATTGCAATATACGGCTATCGGGGCGCCTCCGTGTTCCGTGTCCTCTTAGTAAAATTTAAAACTGAAAAATGCATATTTTTAAAGAAGAGCGCAAAAGAATACTTACATTAGTATGGTGTATTTAGTACCACAAATTTTTTACTCTTCTGACCAGTGACAACTCACTAGCACTATGGTCAAATAATATTGAGCATTTGGTTGAATTAATGTGGCCCGTGACAACTTAATGTGTTTAGACATGGCATGAGTTAATGTCTTAGATACCGTATGGTTGAATTAATGTGTTTAGACATGGCATGAGTTTAGGCCCGGTTGAGCCAGTGGATATTCCAGCAATTTGAGCTGATTCAATAGTATTTTGTGAGAGGAAATAAGCCGAAATAAGACCAACTGAACATGGCCTTAAGTTGAATATGAAGCGTTTTCATGATCCATTTTTTTAGTATCCATATATGAGTTAGAGCAGTGTGTCCACGTTGCGTCCACATAAGTTTCGATCTAAGATGTATTAACAATGACATGAACATCGTATTAGTCCCTAATTATCATATCGGCCAGACACAATGTAGAGTGATTCTAAACCAAACAAGAACTCACGACCCAAACGTAGAATAAATCGTCATAAGTTGTCTACCTGACTGTATGACAATCAATATATCCCGTTGCAACGAACGGGCATGTTTTGCTAGTGGGTCTTTAAATATTGTATCTTTCAAATATTTAGATGGCACTGCACCATATGTGGTTCTTTGTGGCACGCAGACAAAAGAAAGGAATGTTCAGACAAAAATTGTGGATATGCAATTAGTTGAACTTGAAGGAAGTAATACATGGTTCATAGGATCACATTTCTCCCACTAACCACATCTGAACGACTGCATATTGGTTGTTCTTTCTGGACTCTGCACTTCCAGAATAGATTGTGGCCCGTGCAATGCTGGGTGACATTGGATGAAGTAAATGCTTATAGTTTTTGAGCGTCGTTTGACTATAATGTGAGATCAGATTATTTTCAAGAATATAATATCTGTGATGTTCACTCCACTTGTCACAGAATAAGTGGCTATGAATATCTTCAACTCTTTTAACTAACACAGAGTAACTAGTTACTTGTGTTTTGCTCAATTTCTGTCAGTGCCAGTTGCATTATTTTCTTATTGGTGTTGGCGTGTATGAAAATATGTATGGAACTTCTTGCAAAACTCAATGAAGTTGTGTAATAGATTTTCTGGATTTGGTCTCTTCATCAACACTTTATAATTCATACAATAGGTTTGTCTATCCTGATGTATCTGTACCTTTCATGATTAATAAAAAGTATGTTCATTGTATTTGCCGGTCTCGGCCTCTTCTTCTTAATGAAAAAGACACGTGAAGTCGTGTTCGAGAAAAAAATAAAAATAAAAAGTATGTTTTCCACTGTGGAGATTTATCCAACTGCAGTGAGAATATTAATTAATTTATTAATTCCTGAGTTCTCTTACTATGCTCTACGTTCCATTGTGATGTGAATCTTGGACTTGACAGAACAACGAATTGACCTACAAAAGACAACACTGCTCTCATTGAAATCTTTCATGGGGATGTTGCCCTTTTGGTGGTGCAGGTATTGTAGTAAATGAAGTTGCAAATAAAATGGATTATTATTATTAGGGGAGATGCATATTAAGAAATTGCCTTCATGTTAAACCATACAAGGTGTTCAGGAGCAAACTGAAAAAGCTAGGGAAAAGTGACAAAAAATTTGGATGCAAATTTGCTAAGCTGCATGTCATATGCATCCTAATTTTTTGCAACATTCATCTTCAGGGGAACTTTTCATCTGATATGTAATTCCATTTTTTGTGATGTGATTACAAAGTTCGCAAACATAGCAAACTATTGATTGGGCTGTACACTTTTGATCAAAATAAGTTTTTGAAATAACGTAGATTCATAGATGCACTGCTAGACATTAGAAAAACACTGCCGGGCTTTTCATGTGTCAGCTTCAAGTTTGATGAGCCATTTTACTGGATGGCTTGTTTTTATATTCAGTGTAATACTTTTAGAAGGGTATATAGTTCCCTCGAATTGTTTGATAATCCATTTTCATATTTGAACAGGAACTTCTGTTAAAAAATGTTAAAGGTGGTAATTGCATTGCATCCTTCAGGATATGTATTTCTACAGCCATTCATGTTGTATTTCACTGCTACTTTACGAAATGCTGTAACTTAATTCACTATTTTGGGCAATGAGCGTTTGCATGACCATTACCTTTTTCCTCAATAACACATCTGATGATAATTAGTCTACCAATGCCATTATCAAATATCTGATGGATAAGTCTCTGTGTTGGCTGATGGTAGTGGGGCTGCAGTACGCAGCACATGTTTTCTGTTTGTCAAGGACAACATCCTTGACTGGCTGTTAGCATCTGTAGGACAGCAGTTAGCATCTGCTTTTAGGACAGCATCTAGGACATCTAGGACAACATCTTGGCATTGGCATATGCTTGGCTAGCATGCAGCCCTATAAATATGTATCCCCAACCCCCAGGTTGATATAGCATTGCGTGAGAAATAAACCCCAGAAAATTGCCCCAACTCTGAGTTCTCTGTTGTCAGGGACGTTGGCCCTGGTGGTGGGTGGCCTACCCTCACCAAGACCAACTACGTCGAATGGGCTGCGGTGATGAAGGTGAGACTTCAGGTGCTGCACATGTGGGAGGCAGTCCGGTACGGCGATGTCGACTACGACCAGGATCGACGGGCGCTGAATGCCCTCATTGCTGCAGTCCCGACCGAGATGCAGTTCTCGCTCACCAGCAAGCAGACTGCCAAGGAAGCTTGGGACGCCATTGCTGCAACACGCATTGGCAACGATCGTGCCTGCAAGTCCACATTGCAGGCACTCCGCAAGGTGTGGGAGAACCTGGCCTTCAAGCCAGGTGAGGACGTTGATGATTTTGCTCTCCGTCTCCACACTCTGCTGCAGAAATTGGTGCAGTTCGGCGACGACACCTACAGCGAGGAGAGAGCTGTCGAGAAGCTCTTCCGCTGCATCCCCGAGAAGTACAGGCAGATGGCTCGCTCAATCGAGTCCCTGCTGGACCTCTCCACGATGTCGATTGAGGAGGCGATAGGTCGCCTCAAGGTCGTCGACAGTGATGAGCCACAAGCCTTCTCGGGGCTTGCCACCGTTGGTGGGAAGCTCCTCCTTACCCGGGAGCAGTGGGCTACCGGCCAAGGTGACAAGAAGAAGGCCCTTCTTCCGCAGCAGCCGACCGCAAGCGTGGCAAGCGCGGCAAGTCACACAAAGGCGCCCAGGCCGGGGTGCAAGGGCGTACCGAAGGGCGGCATCGCCGAAAAGCCCAAGCCGGCACAAGATGACGGCTGCCACAACTGTGACCGTGTTGGCCATTGGGCCAAGGACTGCAGACAGCCACGACGTGGCCGGGCCCACGTCGCGCAAGCGGAGGAGCAGCAAGCTCTGTTCATGGCACATGCGAGCACCGAGCTACCTCCAGCAGCGCCGGCTGCAGCGGCTCTTCTCCACCTCGATGAGCCCAAGGCACATGCCCTTCTCAGCAGCGTGTCTGGCAACGGCAGCAAGATCGATGGGTGGTGCCTCGACACCAGCGCCACCCACCACATGACAGGTCGGCGGGAGTTCTTCTCCGAGCTCGACTCCGGCGTTCGAGGCTCTGTCAAGTTCGGGGACGCCTACGTCGTGGAGATCAAGGGCGCCGGCTCCGTCATCTTCGTTGCCAAGAACGGCGAGCACCGGCTGCTCGTCAGCGCCTACTACATCCCCTGAGGCACTCCATCATTAGCTTGGAACAGCTGGATGGGAACGGCTGGCGCGTGGAGATCCAGGACGGCGTGCTTCGCATTTGGGATCCCCGTCACCGACTTCTCGCCAAGGTGAACAGGGGGAGCAACCACCTCTACGTTCTTCACGTACATGTGGCGCAACCTTTTTGTCTTGCAGCTCGGCGGGACGATGAAGCCTGGCGGTGGCACGAGCGCTTTGGGCACCTCAACTTCGAGGCCCTGAAGCAGCTCGGCAACAAGGAGATGGTGCAGGGCATGCCATGCGTCGACCACGTGGAGCAGTTCTGCGACACCTGCGTCCTCACCAAGCAGCGACGGCTGCCCTTTCCCCGCCAAGCAAGCTTTCGTGCCAAGGAGAAGCTGGAGCTCGTGCACGGCAACCTTTGCGGCCCCGTGACATCGGCTACACCTGGAGGACGACGCTACTTCCTCCTCGTCGACGACGCGTCCCACTACATGTGGGCTGTTCTCCTCGACACCAAGGGGGCAGTCGCGGACGCCATCAAGCACCACCAAGCTGTTGCGGAGGAGTGCGGCCGCAAGCTTCGGGTGCTGCGCACGGACAACAGCGGCGAGTTCACGGCGGCTGAGTTCGCGGCGTACTGCGCCGACGAGGGGATCCAGCGCCACTTCACCGCGCCGTACACCCCGCAGCAGAACGGCGTCGTCGAGCGCCGCAACCAGACGGTGGTCGCCACTGCCCGCGCCCTCAAGCAGAGAGGGATGCCGGCGATCTACTGGGGAGAGTTCCTCAACCGCTCGCCCACCAAGGCGCTTGACGGCATGACGCCGTACGAGGCCTGGTACGGGCGCAAGCTAGTGGTGAGCCACCTCCGCTTCTTCGGCTGTCTGGCGTTCGCCAAGGAGCTCACTCACGTCGGCAAGCTCGACGACCGGAGCACTCTA
Source organism: Bothriochloa decipiens (assembly GCA_023333625.1). Taxonomy (NCBI): domain Eukaryota; kingdom Viridiplantae; phylum Streptophyta; class Magnoliopsida; order Poales; family Poaceae; genus Bothriochloa; species Bothriochloa decipiens. Next base: position 37,252,685 of record CM041632.1, on the reverse strand, counting down.
GGAGTGTTCATCGGCTACGCAGAGGGCACCAAGGCCTACCGCATCCTCAACCCTGCGATACAGCGCGTTTGCATCTCCCGGGACGTCATGTTCGATGAAGGGCGAGGCTGGACCTGGGACAAGGCGGTGGACGACGGCTCGGCTTCGACCCTCAGAGACTTCGTCGTCGACTACGTCCACCTGGAGGGAGCCGGGGGAGCTAGTAGCTCATCTTCACCGAGCTCGTTCTCCTCGGCACCCGGCTCGCCATTAGCTTCGGCGAGCCCTCCACCGCCTTTGCCACCAGCGAGTCCACCACCACCACCGGCTACGCCACGCACTCCTGCACCGGCTCCCTACTCTCCTGCACCGGCGCCGGCATCTCCAAGGTCGGCACCAGTAGATTTGGCCCGTCAGCGTTCGGTGGAGTTCGCCACTCCGCTGTCCGACAACGAGGACCGCGTCGACGCCTACCACGACGACGAGCCTCTTCGCTACCGCACCATGGACAACATCCTCGGCAACCAGCCTGTCCCTGGGTTGGCGGTACACGACTTCGAGACGGAGCTGCACCTAGCACACGAGGACGGTGAGCCTCGCTCCTTCGCCGAGGCGGAGGGAGACGCGGCATGGCGCGCCGCGATGCAGCAAGAGATGGACGCGGTCGAGCACAACCGCACTTGGGAGCTCGCTGACCTCCCTCGTGGTCACCGTGCGATCACCCTTAAGTGGGTGTTCAAGCTGAAGAGGGATGAAGCCGGCGCCATCGTCAAGCACAAGGCTCACTTGGTGGCACGAGGCTTCGTGCAGCAGGAGGGGGTCGACTTCGACGACGCCTTCGCCCCCGTGGCACGGATGGAATCCGTGCGACTCCTCCATGCGCTAGCTGCCCGGGAGGGCTAGCGTGTCCATCACATCGATGTCAAGTCGGCGTTCCTTAACGGCGACTTGAAGGAGGAGGTCTACGTGCATCAGCCGCCGGGATTTGTGATTCCCGGCAAGGAGGGCAAGGTGTTTTGCCTGCGCAAGGCCTTCTATGGCTTGCGGCAGGCACCGAGGGCGTGGAATGCCAAACTGTACTCCACACTGAAGGGGATGGTCTTCGAGCAAAGCCCGCACGAGGCGGCCATCTACCGGCGGGGCATCGGACGAAAGGCCCTGCTGGTGGGTGTCTACATCGACAATCTTGTGATCACCGGTACCAAGGAGGTGGAGATCGAGGCGTTCAAGGAGAAGATGAGGGCCCTCTCTCCTACCTGGGGATCGAGGTCCATCAGGACAGCTCCGACACCTCTCTTCGCCAGACTGCCTACGCCAAGCGCATTGTGGAGCTGGGTGGTCTCACCGGCTGCAACCCAGCCCACACTCCTATGGGTGGTCTCACCGGCTAAGTCGGGAGAGTACGGAGGAGGAGGTGGACGCGACGCAGTACCGGCGCATTGTGGGCAGCCTTCGCTACCTTGTCCACACGCGACCGGACTTGGCGTTCGCTGTCGGCTACGTCAGTCTTTTCATGCAGCGACCGACGACGGAGCACCAGCAGGCCGTGAAGAGGATCCTCCGCTACGTCGCAGGCACCTCCGACTACGGTTTGCACTGCCCCAGGTGCCCCGGCGCGGCACATTTCATCGGGTACAGTGACAGCGACCACGCCGGCGACATCGACACGAGCAAGAGCACCAGCGGGACACTGTTCTTCCTCGTCAAGTGTCCGATCAGCCTATCAGCTGGCAGTCGGTCAAGCAGCAGGTGGTGGCTCTGTCCAGCTGCGAGGCAGAGTACATCGCAACCACTACCGCTTCTACTCAGGCTCTGTGGCTGGCTCGGCTGCTTGGCGATTTCCTTGACAGAGGCAGAGGCAGTGGAGCTCAGGGTGGACAGCATGTCCGCCTTGGCCTTGGCGAAGAATCCAGTCTTCCATGAGCGCAGCAAGCACATCCGGGTGAGATATCACTTCATCAGGAGCTGCTTGGAGGAAGGGAGTGTCCAGGCCAACTACATCAACACCCAAGACCAGCTCGCCGACTTCATGACCAAGTCTCTTGGGCGAGTCAAGTTCCAAGAACTTCGCGCCAGGATCGGGATGGCTCAGATACCTCACAAGGAGCCACACAAGACTTAGGGAGAGAGTGATGGATAAGTCTCTGTGTTGGCTGATGGTAGTGGGGCTGCAGTACGCAACACTTGTTTTCTGTTTGTCAAGGACAACATCCTTGACTGGCTGTTAGCATCTGTAGGACAGTAGTTAGCATTTGCTTTTAGGACAGCATCTAGGACATATAGGACAACATCTTAGTGTCATCTTAGATTAGCATCTTGGCATATACTTGGCTGGCTAGCAGTCCTATAATTATGTATCTCCAACCCCTCATGTTGATATAGCATTGCGTGAGAAATAAACCCCAGAAAATTGCTCCAACTCTGAGTTCTCTGAGTGCTATCCTCTCCATAAGATTAAGGATCCTGCTCTCACCTAGAGTAAGGATTCAGCGACTAACAATATCAAGTGATAGATTTGAATACTTGATGTATAACGATAATGTAGTGGTAGGAATTTTAAAAGTTTGACTATATATGCATTATGGGTTTGTGGCTGGCTGCATGCAATTCGTCCCTGTTTGGTTACCTGCACAGGTCCATATGCAGGCTATTACTATCCTCAAAGCAAGCTCAGCGTCCATCCCACTATTCTGGCCAAATCATGTGTACTCTCTCTGTCCTAAAATAGATATCATTCTCGCTTCCCGAGAAGTCAACGTTTTTAAACTGCCGGCAATTATATATTAAAATATATAAATATTTATGCTAAGTAATTAATATCATCGGAAAGATCTTTAAGTCTATTTTTTAATAAATTTATTTGAACATATAATGTTGCACGTATTTTGTACAAACCTAGTCAAAGTTGAGAAAGATTGATTGATACGCTTCCCATAACGTCATCCTTTTTGGGACGGAGGGAGTATCAGTTATGCACTCTTCCTCTTGCACCCGCACTGCAGCCCAAGACATAGTCTGGCCACTTATGGAGGAAACCAATCACACGCATAGCATTGTACAGCTTCATATCCAGGCAAATTATTGCATTGTCTAGGTTAAGAGTATCCTGTGGAATGCAATACTAATGCGAGTAACCTACCAGACCCTATGGGATCCATTTTGGACAGACATGGTATAAAATATTCATGGTTCACGTATTGTGTTGTTGGGTATCTGTCATTTCAGTTATTGGACTTTTGTAGCAGACCACATTATTATTCTTTTTGGTGTTTCTTTCTCCAGCTTTATCACTTTGCAGTGAGAGCATAGGCCTGACTTTTTACTGCTTCTGTTATTAGGTAGTACAGATAGTGTTAGCCCTCATGGGTTAGTAATTTCTTATGTCTACCAGTTCATGTAACAGAACTATTTGAGTTTTTTTAATCTCAGCTTTATGAAGAACTTTTCACATTTACAATTGATCAGCTCCTCTTTATTATATGCTTTGCATTGAATACATTTTCTGTTTCATGTAGATCTCCCTGTGATTTTGTGTATTCTTTGTGAGGCCATAAAATTTGCACGAATTGGTAGTTAGTGTTTCCATCATAAATGGGCCACATTTTTTCATGTTCCAAATACTGCCTACTTGAAACGGAAATGACATTTTGATATGATGTGCTCACGGATGCTTAATAAGGATATTTTTTTGTAAAGATGGTCATATCCTACTTGATTATAGACAATACCAACTCGGGAATCAATTAGCAAACAAAAACATTTGAACTCAGATATTTGGTCCCAGCAGCTTAGGCTCTGGTGGTCTTTTGGTCAAGTTTTCTTTAGCCTTCGAGGGGTGGGAGTGGGTATCAGGTTGGACTTCTCTAGTTAGGCCAATTGTATTATTTTCTCTATCTTAATGAAGTAACTGCTTGAGTTGGCTTTGTTGTTTCTTTTGTGCCATGCAAATAAAACTGTCATTTTCAAATGACTTTTGCAATTCCAGGAGCGGCATATGCCGCTGGAGTTGTTATATGGTCAAAGCATTGATGATTTATGTGTGGCAAGGTGCATGTCTAATTGCTAGATTTTAGCAATAAGGCAATTTCTGCAGAAGGTTCTTCAAATGTTTTTGTGGTAAGGAGAATTGGATATGGTTTATTTTATCCTTTTTGTAAATTGTTAATATTTGTTGGATCCTTGACCCTTAAGGCCTTAACATCTCTTGCTGACATGGCTTGTCATGTTGTCCAAAGCAAATGACTTCACTTTTCATGTGAACGGTTCTCTAGTTGATGGTTTATCCTGGTCTAGTTTGAGTCTTTATTTGTTTATAGGTATAGTCCATCTAGTGTTCTTAGCTATTTCATTAATGCAGGCTACAAAGTTCACTTTGGCTTCAGCTTAAACCCCATCATATTGCTGCTGGGGCTGCATTCCTTGCTGCAAGGTTTCTCCACTATGACATCACATACCATCCAAATTTTTGGCATGAATTCAAGACAAGTCCATACTTTGTTCAAGGTAACTGAGTGTTCTTTAATAGCAAGGTGAGTTTTGTTTTTATCCAACGATTAGGTTTGACAGCACTATCTGTTGCCCTTGCAGATGTTGTCCAGCAGTTGAAGGAGCTACTTTAGGATATAACATTCAATATATTTGCATAATACCCAGAGATCCTCTTAGTTTTTATGTTGTAGTGAGTAGTAACCACTACCAAAAGTATGGACACATTGGGATGTGGCCACTTCATCAGAGATCCTCTTAGTTTTTATGTTGTAGTGAGTAGTAACCACTGCCAAAAGTACCGATACATTGGGATGTGGCCACTTCATCAATTACTGAACATCTTACATTTGGTTTTGACAACCACAAAGTTTTTCTATGTACAGAAGGGGAAGATTTTATTCAAAAGTTACCCTATGTTTTGGGGAAGTAAAAGCAAACAATCTTTATTATTAGATTAGAAAAATTGTGTGATGCATGAAAATGTTAATTGAATTCCTTTAGTCTCCATGTGTATGCATGTTTTGTGCTCGTACCTACTTTTGGTCCTTAAGGATCTGCAATGTTCTTTTTCCCATAGTAATGCTGGCGGTTCACCTTATAAATCAAAACCAAGGTTAGTTCTGCAAATTCTATTACTCATTTTAATAGTGGTACTGACTGCTTGTTATGGTTGGCTGTATGAGGCACAATACATGTCTGCATTTACAATACTGTATTATGTGTAAGTCATAACTAGTATCGTACATGTCTGCATTTACAATACGGTATCATGTGTTAAGTTATAACTAGTATCATGCATGTGCGTTGCTATGGGATAATAGTATTAAAAACACACGGTTTGCATGATAACAGTACGTGGAATTAAATGATATTTAATAAAAAAATCAAAGTTCATGAAATTAACATAATCATATAGAGTGTGGAGTCACAGGTTCAAACTCTGCATTATAGACCTTTCTGTGATGCATCTAAATTCGACATGAAAAAATCTTCAATATTTATTGCATATACACTTAGTACCCTCTTGGTTTTTTTGATAGACAATAATTCATAACTAAAACTCAGTATGGGGTGAAATTATCATGGAGATCCAAATGTTGATTATGTCGGAGTCTTAACTCTTTTTGTATTTGTGTTTGTTCTAGAATGTGTAATTCAGTAGTTGACGCTGTCGCAGCATATGTACGTTGTGCTCTTAGTGACGGTGAAGTCACTTGGGATTATGTACCTCTCTTTGTAGAGGGTCTAGTGGCGAGTGATTTAGCTGCGACCAATGAGAAGAGTGACAAAAATCAAACGGCTCACGGGGCATTTGAGAAGAGAGCCTCATAGTTACTGCTTAGGGGAAAAAGGACACAAAATTGTTTAACTCTAAGGAAATTCGATCCACCCAATCTTAAAGATCACATCACATACCTAGTTCTTGTGAAACTAAAAAAACTTGGATACTCCGTTCACAGGACTGACAGCACAAACTTTGAATGGCACCTCCATCTAAAATAACATAGAATGGCACCTCCTAACTATTTACCATTCCGCCGAGCTTCAACCTCTAGCTTGTTGTGCAGGTTCCCTGTCCTTGATCCCCGAGATAGTGTGTTTGAGTTTGGTTTCTTGACAAAGTCCAGAAAGGTCAGGAAATTCCTCCTAGATATTGCAGGAATTAAATATATTGAATGCAAACAGTACAAAATTCAAGAATAAAATGTACGTGCATGACAACAACAACCACAGATCACACGCTAACACATCTGAGGCAATATAAGTATTAAAATGGGATGCTAGTGATCATTTAGAAAGTAGAGGATTTAGGTTGTACTATATGGTAAAACTATACCCAAAATCTCTACACTGTAGATTGGCAATTAGCATCAATATCTGCTATCAGATAGTTTATGTTTGTGAAAATCTACTATAAGGCCAATCACCAGTTACAAAATCACATTGCAGCGTTCTATTATTTTGATTACCCATCCTGGTAGATTTTTCTGCCAGAAAGAAAATGTTGCCATAGCCTTGCATATTTTGGAGCATGGTTATGTAGAATGCTAGAAGCCATGAAGTCTTGCCATGTATCTAAATAGGCATATAAAAATTATAGCACCAGTCCATGTGCTAATTAATTGTGATAGATGATTTTATAGTACAGTAAAACAAAAAATTTAAAATGGCATCATTTTTCCTTTGGGTGTATGGTTAGGTTAATCAACAGATTCTCACAAGCACAAACCCTTCCAAAGATTACAAGGTCTCGAACAGGTTGCGATATCAAAAGTTAGAAAATCAGCAAATAAATTGGCCAATACTGAAAACCATGCAATGATCAGGTTGCAGGTTTATTATCAGACCGCCACAAGAGCAACTTATAATTCTCTGTTGCAGGTTACATAACAGGAAGTATGTTTCAAGGGACATGATGTATATTTCAGGTCTCAGTTTCCAGGTTGTATATTTTAGGTCTCAGTCTAGTCTCTTATAGTAACTCAATTACAACTTCCTTGGAGCAGAGATTATGACCATCTTACACTAAAACTGATTTGTCTTGACCATGATATTATAGCATAGTTAGATTTCAGGCAGCAGCTAAATTCTCAACAAAAAGGTAATCCAGTTAGAAACACTTTTTTTAGCATAGTTAGAAACACTCAGTCGAATGGATTTCACAGAATAGTGAAAGTATGCTGCCTTGTCTACAAAACTAACAAGCAATAGTCAATTCCTTACTAAGTGGATTCTTTTTATGAATAATAAATTATGCTGCATAAATTTTTCAGCGACTCCTCATCAATTCTTACAATTCTAGAGGCTCTGGGCAAGGTATAGAGTCACATTAGGAGATGCATAGATCACCAAGGACATGGTAAATTCAGTAGGAACTAATGCAAAGGGACAACTTGTAATCTTTCTGCAAACATGAATATTTTAGTTAGCTATGTGCAGCCTACTCACAATTTTGTTAGCACTATTTATTGGTCTATTTGGTAAGGCCAAAATCATAAAAAATTTTGGTAACTTATGAAGACACAAACAAAAATATGAGAATTTGTGTCATCAATATAGCAATCCCTATCTAAGTTGGCAATTCACTGGTTGGAGCCCTTCATAAGTTCAGATATAGCATAATATTTCTAGAAGATTAGGAGCACATTGAAACATTGCCACAAGAAATGCGTTATCATAATGCTGAATGCACGATGAAACATTGGCACAAGAAATGCGTTATCATAATGCTGAATGCACGATGACATGACTGCAACTCTTGCATAGTCATCTTATAACAAAAATGGGATGTCTTAGAATTATTAGTAGAGATGCTGTGATAGCCATGCTTACTTGGCCACTACGCTATACCCAGAGCCAGAGGCACGAAGGAGCTACTCCTGCCATCCTACGATGCAGAGTGGCCAGGTAGGTATGCCTCCCTTGTCATGCGCTGCATTTTTTCATGCTCATGTTTGTACAACTCCAACTACACAATTTTATCACAGAGTAGCAGGTTACACACTTGAAGTACTGAGACAATTGACAGATCCATGCAAGCTAAGCTCTCTGAACTTACCGGTGAGTTGAGGGTGCCCTTAAACCCCCAAACTTGAGTGCAGCGAGATCATAGGTGCAGGACACTGCCTCATTGTCCAATACTAAAAATACTTCTGCAAAGAAACAAGATTTAAAATCCTAATTCATATATTCCTACCATATATGCAAATATCTGATGGTTTGGTACAAGGGCACACTTTTAATGTGCAGCAAACATGTCCTAGCAACAAAGAGATCCATCATTGTCGATAAAACTTAAAATATCGAAACATCATAGACTTTTAAACATTCATTTTCTCATGTTGTGTACTATCACCAGGAAAAAAATTACGTCTGCATCCAGCTCTTCGCCAAAAATAAGAGTAAAATTTCAAAGTCGCGTAACAAAAGGGTTATACAGTTCACAGAATACAAATATAACTTAATAAACTTTCTAGAAAAAATCCATTCTCCCTGTTGAAAACAAAGTTCAGCAGATCGCAATTCGCAAAGCACCATCAAGACTAAGTTATGTTCAAGCTCAGGTAATTTGAGAAAAAAACACTAACCTACAGAATGTCAGCAACCCCTTCATCATTTGTTCCAGGCAGTGGATCACCTTCATCATTTTGTTCAGTCTTTTCTCCTTCCCCACTTCCTCTGTCAGGTAAAAGCATATCTGTGAAGGCACCCATCTCATGTAGCTTCTTACAAGCAGCTAAACAAACAGCCTGCACAAAAAGAACCAGGCACAGTTCAAACTAATGGATAAAATGTACAGAAAACATTAATGATAATGTGTTTCAGTCAACTGTCGTTACTTATGCATATAGGACCTTCAAGCTTCTCGAATGGAGCATTACAAGGGAGTCGAAGTTTGCAAGAATATTCTGTTGAACCACTGGCTGCTTATGGTTTTGCATATTAAATTCCGGTCGAAGAATGGAGTATCTGGAAGTAGGAAACTACCGATGAGCTTGCGATTTCAAAAATCAATTGAGCTAGTATACCAAATTAATCACGAGAAGTTATGTACCTGTCACTCAACAGCTGTGAGCAGTAAAAATGTATGAGTCCACCTGCAGAATTCAGACTGACAACAGCACCTGTTGATTCAACCTAGTACATCGAATCAGGTGATGTATCAACAGGGCTTAGCATAGAAGTGCCATCAAGATGACTGCGATCAGTTCTCTCAATAGCTTCTTTTCTTAAAGTCTCTTAACTTTTTTTTGCGAGTTTAAAGTCTCTTAACTATTCCGAGCATTTCTCAAGGAGAAAAAAATACCTTGGCACTATTAATTTATATAAGTCGATGCATTTAAATAGAGAATATTTTAATGGTATCAACAGTTTTGGTGACACATAATTACCTCAAGCATCAATATGGCCCCATTTGGCAGGGCTCAGCTTCACTGACGAAGCTTTTTCTTTAACTTTTAGATCAGCTTTTCAATGAAGCTAAGTTGTTTTTTTATCTCACAGCTCTTGAGACAGGAACACAAAGAATAAATTACCATAATACCCTTATCCTTATCTTCTTCCCTTCCACCCCTTCTTCCTTGAACCCGACATTGTGGCGGCGTACGCATCCCCGAACCTCGGCCATCGCGACACAGTAGTCGCGCCCCTCGGCGGAGGCATCTCTGGCACCTCGCCATGGCTTTGCGAGGCGGTCCTCACGACAGCACCCAGCGGCAGGTCCACGAGCGGCGGGCCTGGTGGCGGATCCACAATTGCGCCTGGCGACGCCCCAGCCATGCGCCTCCCGCAGCGGCGGGTCCGTGCCCGGCGGCGCATCGGCCCTAGGCCCCCCACCGCCGACGGGTTCACGCGACCATGCCTCATGGCGGGTCTAGCGGCTGGTCCGCGCGACCAGCCTCTCGCACCGGGTCCGTGGCAGTTGAGCCTGGGCTCCTAGCATAGCAGCAGCACCAACGCACCGGCGAGGTGGCCGCGCTCGCGCATAGCCACGTCGGCGGCAGCTCGGCCGAGCTTGCCCAGGTGCCCTGGCAGCCGCATCCTAAGATCCAGCGGCGCCCGTTGGTCTAAGCTCTGGCGCCCCCGCTCGCACAGGGCAGCGGGCCCCGGCGGCCGCATTCTCACGCGGCAACAAGCCCCGGTGGCCACCCCCCACTTCGACGCGCGGCGGGCCGCGCGCACATGCTCCTTCTCTGTCCTGACGGCCTGCCCTCTCTCTCCACCGGGGCAGAACCAGTCTTTTCTCTAGGGTGGGTCCCACATGTGTCACGGAAACCTGGAAGAAGCTAGTATTTCTAGCTCTCTCATCTTCCATTATTTTTGTGAGAGGGTAAAGAAAATAGCTTCACTCATGAAGCTCTTTTAGAAAGAGGTGTTTGGCAAAAAAAACAGCTCTCAACAGCTTCAAACTGTTAGAAGCCCTCCCAAACAGGTCCTATGTAGTCAGATCCAGGCTCCTAGCATGACCCGAGACTATATATAGGTCCAAATAGTCTTTGCAAGGTCAAAGCGAATGACAACATTGCTGCATATATAGAGAAACAAAAACAAAGGCATTGGATGAATTGAGTCAGCCAACGCAAGCAACGGCCATTGCCAACATGTACGAGCGCTATAGCTAAAAAATCTCACCATGGCCCAGGAGTCTCGAGGCTATCATAGATAGGAGCTCTTGCTAAGAACCCACGAAGCTGATGCAATATATCGAGCAGAGAGGGCAAAGATGTGGACGTCGAAGCGGACTCAAGGCGGCTAGGCACGATTAGGTCCCCATCGTGAAAGGCACCTTGGCGGGGGCGAAAAAGGGGGAGGGGACAGGGAAATCGAATCTAGTGCTCGGTTCCCTTCGTGGCGCTCCAGGCCCCTCCATGATGGCTTCCGTCTGACATTGTGACGTGCAACCGCGACTCCTCCACGACGGCGTGGCAGCGCAATAGCAGGGAGGGAGAGGAGGCAAGGCGTGGGCATAGGCATGGGTGAGCATGGGGATGGAGCGGCGACGCATGGGCAGCGAGGCAAAGGATGCATCATGGTGTGCAAGGCGGAGATGGAGGGGAGGCGCGCGTAAGGGAACTTGCGAGCTAATTGGATGCGAGGGCCTAATTGCACAGGACGGGATTTCGCGTGACATTTGGTCACACAAAAGGAAGTGGAGTATTCTCTGACATGCATGGTTGTTTTTGAAATGCAAAATTAGAGGATAAGGCACGGGATCATTGAGGAAGGGTGGAGGGTCATAGGAGGTAGAACCATAGACCCACGTTAGAGCGCCGCACCAAAAAATTATCCATGCTTTGATCTTTTTAGTTGTGGGATATTGTGACCATGTTGCTGGAAATTGAAAAGGTGAAATGCAAGCTGATAACTAGCCCACTGACGTCTTGTGTGGACGTCGGCGCCGGCTCGCCGATGAGGACATGCAACCTGGTTGATCCTGCCAGTAGTCATATGCTTATCTTAAATCGGTTATAGTTTGCTTAATGGTACGTGCTACTCGGATAACTGTAGTAATTCGAGAGCTAATACGTGCAAGAAACCCAGACTTTCGGGAGGAGTGTATTTAGATAAAAAGATGATGCGGGCTTTGCTCGCTGATCCGATGATTCATGATAACTTGACGGATCGCACGACTCTTGTGTCGGCAACACATCATTCAAACTTCTGCCCTATTAACTTTCGATGGTAGTATAGGGGCCTACCATTGTGGTGACGTGTGACGGAGAACTAGGATTGGATTTCAAAGAGAGCCTAAGAAACGGATACCACATCCATGGAACGCAGCAGACATGCAAATTACTCAGTCCTAACATGGGGAGATAGTGATAATAAATAACAACATCGAGTGCATTAGTGTCTAGTATTTGGAGCGAGTACAAGCTAAATCCATTAACGAGGATCCATTGGAGGGCAAGTCTGGTGCTAGCAACTGTAGTAATTCCAGCTCTAATAGCTTATATTAAATTGTTGCAGCTAAAAAGCTCATAGTTGGACCTTGGGCCAACTCGGCCTGTTCGACTCACAACGAGAACCAACCTACTCGACCCTTCTATTGGTGATGCACTCCTGGACTTATTTGGCCAAGTCATGCCTCCGATGCTGTTACTTTGAAGAAATTAGAGTGCTCAAAACAAGCTATCGCTCAGGATACATTAGCATGGGATAACATCATAGGATTTCGATCTTATTGTGTTAGCCTTCGGGATCAGAGTAATGATTACTAGGGACAGTCGAGGGTATTAGTATTTCATAGTCATCATATTGAGGTGGCCAATAGCTGGTCTTAACAGGTAGAACATGAGTCGACTTGGTAAGACGACCAACGATTACCCAAATCGAATCATTCCCTTTCGGACTAACTGAAAGTCCCGTGATGAAGTCCATAGTTATATCTTCCCATTTCCAATATGGAATAGGTAATACATAAAGGTACCTATGGGCTTCATGTGGATTGCTTTCACTCTACAACGAGTGTCACACCTGGCGACATAAGCTATGATTTCTTTCTTCATTTTGGTCCACCAAAATGAGGTCTAAGGTCATGATACATTTTACTGCTTCCGGGATGAATGGACAACTTGGAATTATGAGCTCCATCCATGATCTTGTTTTTGAGCGCCTTGTCATTGGGCACTACAAGACGATCATCAAACCACAACACACCTTGCTCATCAAGACAAAAATACGGAATTGGTATTTGTTGCGTGGTCTCCTTTACATGGTCAATTCCATCGTCAGTCCTCTGACCCTCGATAATCCTGCTTTCCAAAGTACTCGGGATGTAGCAAATTGAACCCATCTTCTAGCAAAGGTTGTACAACATTGCAATGCGACTTCCGACTCAAGGCATCTGCCACAACGTTTGCCTTGCCTGGGTGATAGTGCACTTGCAAGTTGTAAATTTAATGAGCTCTAACCATCTTCTTTGCCTCATGTTCAACTCGGATTGAGTAAAGATGTACTTAAGACTCTTGTGATCTATATAAATGTTGCACAAGTTTCCAAGCAAATAATGCCTCCATATCTTTAATGCATGTACAATAGCAGCTAACTTCAAATCATGGGTTTGGTAATTGGCCTCATGTTTCCTCAATTGACGTGAGGCATAAGCAATTACCCTTCCATCTTGCATCTGTTGACGTTGCTTAGCGTCATTACCAAATGAGGGGTGTTTTAAGTCCTTCATCGGTAACGGCACCAAAACTGTCTTGTTGGCATCCTTAAGACTATCAGCACTTATGGACCTCTATATTTAACCTCTAAATAGAATATTCTATCCTAGTCATTGAGATTCCCTCCTCTATACTATTTTTTCCCGCACCCATCCAACCTCTACACCAACCTCTATCCACTATGGGGCCCACTTGTCAAGATTTTTTTCCTTTTTTTCTCTTCCTACCCTTTCTTTTCCCCTCTCCTCCTTATCCTTTCGCTCGCACTGGCACCACCGCCCGGTCTGACCTGCTCCCCACCTCATTCATGACGGCGGCGCGGGTGCCCATGGCCGCGGGCAAGCTCGGCCCCGCGGTGGGGACCCATGGCCGCGGTCAAGCTCGGCCCCGACGGTGTGGGTGCCCCCACGGGCGAGCTCGGCCTCAGTGGCGCGGTTGCCCCCGCGGGCGAGCTCGGGTCCGGCATCTTCCCTAGCTCCGGCCAGCGAGCTTGGCGTGCTTGGAGCGGCCTTCTCCTCCAGCTCCGGTGGTGGGACGGGACGGCAGGCTGCCTCCTCCCTCTTCCTCCTCCCCTCCCCGGCCTCGCGTGCTCCCGTGCGGCCAGGCGAGGTCGAGGATGCAGCTCCTTCCCCGGCGGCTGCGACCGGCGCGGCTGCCCGCGGCTCTCCCCCTGTGGCACAGCGCGACGGCTCTCCCCCGACGGCGGGTGCGTCCCTCTCCCTGCTCCCTCCGATGGCCCTTCCCACTCGGTCCCGAGCTCCACACCAGAGATGGCCCCCTCCCCTCCCACGCCGACCATGGAGGAGGACCGGGTTCTTGTCCTCTTCTCTCTGGCGTGCACCCGACACATCAACCAGCAGCACCAGCACCGGTCTTCTCTCTCCGCCTTCTCTCTCCTGGATCGGGCCCGCACCGTCCTTTACAAGCGCTCCGTACAACAGCAAAAGGCAGTGTTCGAGCGCCCGAACGCAACTTTGCAGGTTGTGATAGAGGTCCCCACTGCATCTGTTTTCAACCTGCAAGGGCCTTTACAGGTTGCAATAGAGGCACCACTGCGGGTAGTCTAATGCATCACTATATGAAGAATTATTTTATAGTGATAACATTTTAGAGAACACCTGATAAGCATATCTAACTATCTTTACTTAGGAAAATAACTCTCTAACCTTCACGGCTCCAGTTAGTGGTATTGCAATTCCAAGTAATAAAAATTAGAAGGCCTGATTGACCTTCCTAACCGTCATTACTTAGAAGTGTAACCCCTCAGCATGGCACCGATTGTGCAATGTTGAGAACTACAGTCCTTAGGCAATGGTACTGAGGTACACCAATCATGATAGCTCTTGAAGAGTTCATAGTAAATCCGCAAGCGTACAAAACTATCATTGCAGCATTTCAACCCGAGAGTATTCTAGGATGTCGTAGGAGGGCAAGGTGTATGCATCTAGCATTTGGTATAAACATGATTATTTCTTATGCTTTGATAGGCATAGCATATACAGGTGTAAAAATGGTAGATTAAGGATAGTGGACACACACATTTGAGCCAACCTCAAGAATAAAAGAGAAAATAAAGAATAAAAGAATATAACTAACTGAGCAGGCATGGTCAAATATAGCTATGCAAAGAATAATTGATAATCAGCCATTCATATGTCTAGCATTAGAACTAAGTCAGAGATGGCAGGGAGATCCCCGCAGCTGGTTTGCCAGCCGATAGAGACATTTACGCACTCCTACACGAATACCTGAACATGGGGGAATGCAAAAGACGGACAGGGCTGTCACCACCCATCCGCCTACCCCTCTGCTCATGGGGCACCGTCATATCTGCCGATCTCCGCATACTCGAGCACCACGCCCGTGTAACTGGAAACAACTCTTAACCCCCAGGACCCCAATCCTACGAACTGACAAGCTAGGTTAAGAACTATATACTAGTTCATAAATCATGATCATAACATGAACAAGACTACACTCTAGTTCATATGTAATGCTATATAATAAAGTTAAGAGCTTGAACTTGGAAGAAAACTACATTGTATTTATACCAAGATGTTCTTCTTCTTCGAAGGAGACAAGATCTCATTGCTAGCTTTGCCTTTGCTCAAGAACTACTAATACTACTCTAAGGAATACAAGTGAGAGGTTGAGGTGTGAGGCTCCAAATGTTGGTGTGTGTGTAGAATGGAGGAGCACTCCCTTGCTTTTATAGCGTAAGTAGGACAGTTTTGGCGCAGATAAGTATGAAAACCATCAAAACCGCCTACAGCAAGCTACAATGCAATCGCTAGAGGAGGGCGGGCTCGAGAGGCGGTGCCCTAGGTGCGGCCGCACCTAGGTGCGCCCGCACCCTAGTGGGTCTTCCCGGCCACCACCTTCGCGTGGTCAGTTTGGTTCTAGGCTTGGACCTCTCCATGGTGATGTCTTGGCCTAGATGCGTCGTGAAGGTGGGCTTCTCCATTGTACTTGTTTGTGCACTTCTGAAAGACATGTTCCAACATTGCGCTTTCTTCTCTATTTTTGTTTGTGTCTGCAAAACATACTTTCTCCGAAAACAAGTCAAAGTAAATTCATATGTGCTAAAAATATGTTTATTTCTCCCTATTTGGATATTAATTGGTGGTTCTAAATGTGCATAATTATCACCAACAAATCCCCCAAGCTTAACCTTTGCTCGTCCCGAGCAAATAGCTAAGTATGATTATTGATCATAATTTATAAGTGTCATGTCGATATAATTCATAAGTGTCATTCCTATAATAAAGTACTATTTCACAATTTAAATAAGTTGGCTTTACTTTGATTTCTTTTGGGGATTGTAGCTTTTCCAAGTTCTTGGGCGGTTGCAAGACAAAACAGTTATAATAGAATCACCAATCTTCCATTCTTTGATAGACCGTTTGTCGAGAGGTTTTATAAATTTTTGCAAAAGTAAAAACAAGTTTCTCAAATGATTCTCTCGATCACTCAATATGTATGATTTCCTCACCAAAGACATTGTCTTTCTTTCAAAACCTATCTCTATGGTTTTTGAGTGGAGATTTTGGTAGGTATGAAAGTGGGCGTACTTGCATCACATATAGTGGTAGGTCAAAAACCAAACCACAAGGAAATACAAATCATAGACTTTGAATGAGATGTGCAAGTGTGTGGAATAGAAGATGGATCCTACTTATAAATATTTTTGGTACTCCATGCATCATGATTCTTTTTATTGAAAGATGGGTGACTTTTTTGAGGAGTATGGGCTATATAAAAGGATTTTTTTGAACGGGTATCTTGATTTTTTCATTGTTTATTGAATATTTTCCCCTTGACAAAGTTTTTTTTTGAAAGAATAGCCCATATATTTCTTGTGGCATATGAAGAACTTGTAGAAAGAGATATCATGATGGGAATGCAAGGAGTAATCTTTTGTGGATAAAGAATGCGTGGCTCTCAGGGTAAGAGTTGATATTTTTATTTGATAAAAGGGTACGTAACTCTCAAGGTAGAGTTGGCTATTTATTTGGTGGATGGACAATTGAATGTTTATGAGCAACTCTTAGGTAAAAGTCGGCATTTTATTTGTGGGTGCGTGTGAATCTCAATCATGGGTGTATAGTCATAATCTCACTTAGGTCATATCAATTTGAACCAACTCAATGATCAAACAAGCAGCATATGACTCAAGGTTTGTATGAATGAATCATATCATATGACCTTGGCAGGTATTTCATAATCATTAAGAAACTTTAGATTTTATCACTTTGAAAAGAAAACTCCGGATGTCTAGTTTCTCTTAGAACAGAATTATAGCAAATTCTATTAGTAACATATTGTATCTCGGAATAACTTAAAAAGGATCATGCATTTGCAACCCACAAGATTTTAAAGTTTTCAGGATGAGACATTTTTATCCAACAAACTCATGTTGGGGCCCAACACTCCCAAGCGAATTCACCTTGTAGCGTCGTGAGTCTCTTCCTCGGTCTTTTCGGCTTCTTTGTTTTAGGCCTCTCGTGCCTTTGTACTGAGGCCTGTGTTCTGCTTTTCAGACGAGGACGGGCAGTATTGTTCTGGCCCCTGTCAAGCAACTAGCCAGGTCGTGCTCGGCGAGCTCCTTGGCCGGCGTCGGCGCTGCGGCGGGAGGCGGGGGACTTGTCATCATGATGCCAATGGTGGTCCCAACGGCGATGCCGACCGACGTTTCACCTAGCGGGGCTATGAGGCCGACGCCCGCGAGGAGTGAAGCCATGTCACCGCCATCGATTTATGACGTTCCTGCCTCAGGCGGAGGTGATCTGCCCTTGGCACAGGCAGCGTCCCCCTGCGAGGATGGACGTCGATTCGTCACGCTGCTCTGATCCCGCCTGCTCCTGCTTCCACGGCGTTGCAGTCGTCTGGCACGAGTGCCGTTGGCATGTTGGCCCCTAGGAGTGTGGCTCCGATCGTGGGGATCGTGGCCGCCCCGGTGACGCCCATGCATCAGGCTGTTACTATAATGCTAATAGGAATTTAAAGGTTAGGGACGTCATAGTTGTGACCTGCTTCCGGCATTGAGGAGGACGTTTAGTTGTTGAAGGTCTTCTGGGAAGACGGTGCAACTGCAGCTGATTTCGACGGTGGGCGAGGCTTCTGACAACGAGAGCTTTTGGCTAGTCTTGGGTGGCAACATCAGGCATCATCTACGTCATCGCCAGTCGCGCCGCAACACGTTACCCCTGATGTCGGAGGATCCTGAAAGACAGGTGTGTTCGCCGAAGATGCGGTGGCTCGCCTGCGGGTCGTCGAGGCCGATGATGTACTCATGATCTTCTCTATTAGGACGGCTGGCGGATGCGCCCTTGCCTGCCCTGTGATCTGCGACGGCTGTTCTGCTTTTTCCGATGTGGTTCTGCTATCTATCTGGGGGCCACGAGACGGACGTGGGTCGTCCCACCAGGTGACCCTCATCTATCGGCGAAGGGTTAGGCGTCGAGCTCGGGAGGCCGTCCTCGCGTCGAATGCCCGCATGTCCCTATGTAAGGAGGAACGTCACTGATGTAGGGTCCCGCCAAGCACCCCGGTCGTCTGCCACCCAGCGTCGCGTCTGTTGCCGGTCGCCGTGACGTGATAGCCGAGTGGCTCTGCTTCATGATGTTTGTCGGTCGGTGCGCGTCTCTCGCTGCGGGTATCTAGGAGCCTGATGCTTCCCGCGTCGCGAACTGTACCCCATACTAGTTGCGGCCTAAGTCGGTGCGCCTGCAAGATTTGCAAACCGGACACTGGCAGACGTCGCGGTAGCCGCGCCTGCGGGCT
>CM041632.1:37220359-37233866 GCA_023333625.1 Bothriochloa decipiens | reverse complement strand
AATAAACAATGGCAACTTAGGAATATCCATTTCAATTTATAAACATATGGCAATAAACAATGGCAACTTAGGAATATCCATTTCAATTTATAAACATAATTAATGCCGACTATATGCTCTATAAGACTAAGTTCCGATAAATTCTAGACAGCCTCGGGGTCCCATGTAACACCAAACACCTGAAACCAAAGTCCCTTATACTGCTTGTCGAGTGCCTTCGACTTCGTCTTTGGACAGCACAGCAGTTTTTCTAAGATTATTGTACATGTCATGGCAAAAGTAAGCAAAATCGGCCATGTTCCTGAAAAGTTCTGGCAGGTGAGTCCGGAGGTTTGCAAGTGATTTCTCCCGCACCTGCCTGGCATGCCTAAGATGGTGCCCCTCCTCCTCTCTCAGCCGAATCTCTATTTCTTCGATGTTGCGTTTCCTATCCTCGACGGGATCTATGTTTTGAGTTTCTGCTGCATCTGGGTCTGCCCGTCTCTCCAAGTACTTTTGATGCCAGTCTTCAAACTGTGCCTTCTTTCGGGTCAGATCCCTACGAATTTCATCACACCTCCTCCTTACGTTTACTTCCTCCTCCTGAAGGTGCACGATATTGCTTATGACTTCAGCAAAGGTTTTGATGGCAGTGTTTGCAAGCTCAATTGGAAGCCTCTCAAGCTCGTCATGCCAGGCATGTAGCAGGTGCTTGATGGGTGGATCCACCAGCCTTGGAGGGGAGGAGACCTTCTCCTTTGTGTTGCTCTCAATTGGGATGAGATTGAGCTTCAGCCATGCATTGAGTGCTCTGATGTATGCTTTCTGATTGTTCATCAGTTTCTCAAACTGTGTATGCCACTCCCTAACAATGTCACGTAGCTCACAAGTCTGTATGTAATGAGAATCAGTTGTCTCTCTTGGGACAGGAGGAATCTCAAAACCTCTTATTCCGGAAATAATCAGAAACTGACTTCGATGATGACGGTGCAGAGAACTCCACATCTTGGCCATCCTACAATAGGTAAATATAGGGAAATCGTAAGAAAAAAGTTCCAAGGTCTGCCAGTAATCCAGAACAGCAAGCCACATATAGCACACATTTATCCTCATTCAAAATGACAAATCCAACAGAAAATGTAAAGCAATTTATTTGTTTATTGCGGCCATCAGTCATGAATTTATTAGTTTGTGATAGTCTGTCGATTGAAAAGCTTAAGTTTCTATTTTTTTACATTGACCAAAGGGACACATGTACTTTTTTATTGGATTAATCTATATACCAGTAACAAATACAATTATGGAATTCAAACTGACTTTATTGTTCCATTACAAACCAACAAGCAACAGATTAGATTGTTTTGACTAGTATGCTTGAAAGATTCAAGCACTTAGTTCCCATCTACAGCAGTTGGGATGGGCTCTCCGGATGCGCTGGTTGTGGCTGCAGAAAACTGAACCTGATAGGCCCTGGGCGGCTTTAGTGCACCCTGCAGTCAAGGCATTCTTTAGAGTGGCCATTATCTCGGATGTCGGCAATGGCAAGAACACATTTTCTGAACCGATAGGTGGTTGCATGGCAGAGTCTCGATCAATTAGTGCCTAATCTTTTTGGATCAGTTAACAACAAAGCAAGGAAAAGGACAGTGTATGAAGCCATTACCGAGATGAATGGGTGCAATGGATGCAGGACATATGGAGGGGTGCCACTACAGTGCCCAGATTAGACAGAATTTTTTAAGTTGTGGGACTTGCTCTTAGATTTTACTTTGCAACCTGAAGTAGATGATACTCATCTATGGCAATTCTCTAGTTTGGGAGTGTACAAGTCTGCATATGAGGGATTTTTTATTGGGGCTGTACAATTTGAGCCTTGGGAGAGAATCTGGAAGTTGCAACCTGAAGTAGATGATATTCATCTATGGCAATTCTTATGATACTCATCTAGTTCGGGAGTGTACTCTACAAGTCTGCATATGAGGGATTTTTTATTGGGGCTGTACAGTTTGAGCCTTGGGAGAGAATCTGGAAGAGTTGGGCACCAGGCAAATGCAAGTTCTTCATGTGGTTAATGGCGCATAATAGGTGTTGGACTGCAGAACGTCTTGCTAAAAGAGGTCTGCCCCACCCTGAATGCTGTCCGCTTTGTGATCAGGCTGAGGAAATGATTGATCATCTACTGATCTCATGTGTCTTCTCCAGGCAAGTACGGTACAGCATTCTACGTAAGCTAGGCTTGCAGGATCTCTCCCCCCCAGCGTGACAGCAATTCCTTTAATGCATGGTGGGCAAGCACGAATCCTGGTGTTGATGGCCAAACTAAAAAGGGTCTCAATTCCATCATCATTTTGGGAGCTTGGTCCATTTGGAATCACCGCAATCGTTGTGTGTTTGATGGGATTCAACCGAGCCTAAGTAGTGTTCTGGCTTCGGTAAAAGATGAGCTCCTCCTATGGAGATTGGCCGGAGCTCGGTGAATTTCTAATCTCCTTGCTCTAGAGCCGGTCAATGCATGAGTTCCTCCCTAGTGGTCTTGGGTAAAGTTTAAAAGTGTGAGAGATACACCATCAGATGTAAAAGTGTGTGTGTGGCTGTAACGGGTTCTAAACCCACTATTTTTCTCTTCTTAATATAATGATACGCAGCTCTCCTGCGTGTTCGAGAAAAAATAATGAATAGTGACCAGTCTGCACAACTCTTATGTATTATATATATACTTACTAAAAACAATTAACAGGACCCAGCAACTCAACCCATGATGAAGTTGGTCACCACTGCCATCATATAAAAAAACATTGACGCCAACAGATCGATCCATGTTTCTCCTCGCCATTTTTCTTCTCCCCATTTTTATCTCCTTTAACCACTCTTGGAGGTAACGGAGGGTGTGTTCCAGGAGGCGGTGAAGGAATTCCTTCAGTCAATAGCAGACCGAGGGCCTGGTGACCCTGAGCCTCTGCCCAGTCTCCTCAGCGTTGAACTCCACAAGATCAAATTAATGTACCCATGTACAGTAGAGATTAGGCCTACTCTGCAATTTAGCCCGTAGACAACCCGGTTCAAAAAATGTTCCGGGTCCGCTACTGCCTCCGGTGAATCCCCACCGTGGCACACTCGATGTGGATGTGCACGCCCCTGCACGATGTGTGACCACGCCGCTACCCGATGTAGCAACGCTCACCATGGGTGACCACGGTGCTTGATGTGGGTGGCTCTTGCCTGTTGTAGCACGACGCTTGACGTGGGTGGCTCTACCGCCACACTTGTTGGCTGTCCGAGTGTGGCTGTGGCCCTGTGCCACCACGCTTGTCCATCATGGGTGGCCACACCACCGCACTTGCCGGTTGTGATGCTCTGCTATCCATCATGGGTACCCGCACTGCCAGCGGACCACACTTGCCTACTATGGTTTGCCGCTCGCCTGTGGTCTGCTGGTTACTGCAGGCATGGAGCCGTGGAGGTGTGAAGAGATAAACCAGGAAGAAGAAAAGAAAAGACTATGAGAAGAAGTGAAAAGGTTCAGATAGAGATAAAGCAGTGTGTCCCCCACACTTGGGGAAAGCGCAGCCACAAGCCGGTTCCAGATAGGAGGCATCCTGGAAGCCTATTGCCCAGCACCAGTGCACCACCATCTACTGCAGTACTGCTTCAGTCCTCCACTCCGTTCTATGCTCTACGACTGCGGCTACACGAAGCATGGACAGACTTGAAGCATGGACTTTACCAACATGCTGGGTTTAATAGTACATCAAGGCCTATCAACAAGCAAACGTACAGGTGTTCTCTAATGATTCTTCTCTCGATTTAGGTAGATATTTGAGAACAACATACTCCCTCTATTCCAAAAATAGATGTCATTCTCGCTTCCTGAGAAGTCAAACTTTTTTAACTTTGACCAATCATATATTAAAAAATATTAATATTTATACTACATAATTGGTATCATTAGATAGATTGTTGAATATATTTTTATAATAAACTTGTTTGGAGACATAAATGATGCAAGAATTTTCTAAAAATCTAGTCAAAGTTGAGAAAGTTTGATGAGCACGCATCCCATAATGTCATCTATTTTGGGACGGAGGGAGTAGACCTCAAGCAATTTTATTTTAACCTCAGTGTGGAAACCTCCTTCAGGATGCAATGTGAGGAAGAGAAGTAATAGATTTTTTTGCTCCCTATTCCATGGTGAGACAAATAAAAAGACTGAATTAAAATACAGTGATGCCAATGTAGAAATTGGATGACAAACTTACATAGAAGTCATTCTAATGATTTGCTAGATAGACCCTGTCCACATGGAAGTAAAAGGTGATCATTTGTCAAGAACCCTTAGAAGGTATATTTTATTTTCATGTCTTCTAATGATTTGCTTGATTGAAAATTTGAAACAAACTTCAATTCTTAATAAATAATGAAGGACCCTAAACAAGCGTCCTTCAATATCCGACAGAACACCGGAGTCTTGCTGGTGCACTTATGTATCTAACGCTCACCTGTCCTGATCCACGTGAGCCCCAGCTTGCGCTGGTCAAGCGCATTCTTCGCTACGTGCAGTGCACCCTCGATACTGGCCTTCACATCGGCGCTGGTCCTGTCAAGCCTTTGACGGCGTACTCTGATGTTCTCAGCACTCCACGACAGGCTACTGCATCTTCCTTGGCTATAATTTGGTCTCCTGGTCCTCCAAAAGACAGTCCATTGTGTCTTGTTCTAGTGCGGAGGCCGAGGGTGTAACACTCTGGTGTTAAGCATGCATAATCACTTGCATTCTTAAGTATAAGCATCATTATGCATAGCATTAATGAAAAGATTGATTGTCATTTCATGTATCATGTTTGATTATTCAAATTATGCCTGCCTTTCACATAAATTGAATATGTGGTATGAGTGTTTGGTGTTGGATGACCTCTAGGGTAACCTAGGCATGTTTAGGACACCAAATGAACCTAGGTTTATGTTCATGGTTTTGGCTAATTAAGCTTTGTTGTCATGGTTGACCAAGGTGGACCATTAAAGTAGTTTTGTTTGACTGAATTGAAAGTGGTAGCTAGAGTGCTTGCATGTGTGTGCACCCTAAATAAAGTTTGTAGAGAATTTTATAAGGAACAAAAGTTGTTTTTACCACTTTTCATGAAAATGCTTGGAAGGTGTTCAAAAATGTTGAAAAAGGGCAGAATTGGGGGCTGATTTTCCATTTTGGGAATTTTTAAAAGGTATTTTATTTGGATTTTTGTATTTCAAAATCTAGGCAGAATCTGGTAAAACTTCTTTAAGATGAAATGTTCTACTCTTCAAAAGCTACATTTCATCTATTTTGAGTTTTTGCTAATTCGGCTTAGTTTAAGAGTTATTAAGCAGCAAAGTTTGTTTTAAATTAGTAAAAACTGTATTTCGGTGACGGTTGTTTCCTGGCCGTCAGGGAAATCCCCAACCAGGAACGCGCCGTGGCCGCCCGCGGCAGCATGCGTCGGCCGCGTGGCGCCCGGGGTCTGTCGTCCGGAGGAGTTTTTGGCCGCGTGGGCGTCGTCCGAACCCCGCCCGCTCCTTCACTCTCCCCGCGCCCTCACTCTCTCCCTCCTCCCCGCTCATTTCCTCTCTGCTCGCCGCCGCGTCGCCCGAGCCCGCCTCGCCGCCGTCCAGAAATTCGCCGCCGTCAGCCACGCATTCGCCCGCTGAGCCCCGCAATCGAACGCGCCCGAGTCCGCTCCCTCATCCTCCACCCTCGTCTCGGCCGATTGCGTCAAGGTTCGCCCGAATCGCCTCATCTTCTCCCCGTCCGCCATGGCCGCACCTCGGCTTCACCGTGGTCCCACCGCTCTGGCCATCCTCTCTCGCCATTAGGGTGCGCATCCGAAGCGTCGTGGTGGGTAGCTGCTAGGACGATAGTCAATGGCGTCGATTAGGGTTTCGTGGGGTCGGATTTTCGTCGGGCCGCCGCGCGGAGTGCCGCCGCTCCGCCGTGCTCGTGCTCCGACCGCCTCAAGCCGCTCCCTCCCATCTTTAGTACCCTTGATCGATGCGCGCTGTTCTCCTCTCTCTTCTCCGCCGGATGGTGACGCCGGAGCGTCGCCGGGACGGCCGGCCGAGCGTCGCCGCCGACGAGGACCATCGAGTTAGAATGTAGGAAAACCTAGGGTTCTTGGTGCAAGATTGCCAGACACAGAGATTTACCTATTAGGGCTCGGTTAGTTTCTGAAACCTCAGGGTCCCCGGTGTAAAGTGCTTTTTCCTTTTTCTTTTCCAGAATTGATTTCAGATTTCAGTTTAAACTTTGAAAATTCATAACTTGCTCATTTTTCATCCAAATGAGTTGGTTCAACTTGCAGTATTTTTCTTATGAGATGATCTATGCATGAAAAATATGAAATGTGGAATTTGTGATACTTTTATGTATAGCTTTATTTATCTCTATTAATTGCTTTTATCTTAGGAAATGCATAAGTAATTCTCTGTTGCTCAGAAAAATGTGAGACCAAATTTGTTAGTCTTCTTATGTCATGCTCTATCTGTGAAAAATGTTATGAGGTTATGTCATGTGGAAAGTTTGTTCTGTCTAGTTATGGTGCCTATTTTCATGTGATGATAAATAATTCATAATAAATAATATATAAGAAATTTGTGCATGAAACTTTTTGGAGAGTGTTTTTATGTCAATCTAGAGCTAATTATGTTCCGAGATCTGTTGTTTGATATACTTTTATGTACAAAGTATTTTATGCCCCTGGAATTGTGCTGCCTTGTCATTTTTGTGTAGGATAAAGTACTTACTGTTTTGACTTAAAATTTTTATGATAGTCTTTGTTTGGTATGATTAAGCTCCTGTAATTTTTACAGAATTTTCTGAGTAGTCTAAAGTCATGTTGTAGTTTTACCCTGATTTCTTTTAATTATAAATAATGCTTTAGAGTTATCATTTTATGTGTGTAAAAATGTTTTTTATGCTATTCATGATATGTATGATCTGCTATGGGTTTGGTTCAGTAGAGTGTAGTGTGCGAAATAATGGTTGTTTATAATTCCTTATAGTGTGCGAGTAAATTGTAATGCGAGGCCTATTTGAAGTTTTGTCGGTAGAAGAAAATGCAGATGACATGTGCTTATCATACATATTTTCAAATATCATATCATTCATCTTAGCTGAGCATTCATTCACCATCACCATCAGCATTATATTTATATATATACATGGTATTCATACGCACTATGCATCATACAGGATCGTCAGAGCTCGAAACGATAGTTCTCGGAGCACAAGGAGAGGAAGGCCAGCAGGAAGCTTTGGTTCGGGAAACAGCAGCAGAAGAGGATCCCGAAGCTGATCTTCCGGAGTGTCCCGACCACCAGCCAAGCTCTTTCCTGAAAGGCAAGCCCCGGAGCATTCTCCCTGTGGTTTGTTGCATTAAGTTATAGGCGTTGTTTTATACCGTTGCTGCATTACTTATATTCCTTGCCACTGTTATACTTCAACCCTGTTAGGTTCAGGTACGGATATATGCTTAGCCCTGCTTTAACTAGATCGGTAGAAGTCGGGTGATTTCCTGTCATCCGCGAGTTATAGGTGGTAACTTGGAATGGTTGAATACATTGTTATCTTGGATAACCATGTGGAGATAATAAATCGAGACCGGGCGGGATTGGAGTTGAGAATGAACTGGAGGTTCAATGTGGTTTATCCCGTCTGTGTCGAACTAGGACCCCGTCCGTTGTACGTCCTCAAGTCATATTGAATTTATGCCTCACATTTAGCTAGAAGGATAAGTCGTTCCGACCGCGAAGCCTAATTTTGATTTGGGCCGGGAGTCGACCTGCTGTACGCATCGCATTGGTGAAGATGGGGGACCATGGGTTACGCGGTTGTAAGGCCTGGATATAGCATGGTGCGCCCTGCTGGCAGCCGGACGGTGCCCGGATGCGATGGTACCTGTTGATCTCGTGCTTTTCCCGAATTGGATGTCGGTGACCTGTAGCTCACCGTGGCTGGTGAGTGTGGTTTGTGTGAGGAGTACCCGCCAGCTGGTTAGTAATCGATTATAATCGCCATCGTTCCTGGACAGTGAACACTTGACTTGAGCAGCGGCATCGTAGTAAGAACTTGAACAAGAGATGAGATGGTTGAGCTCTCGAGGTGGAAAGATACTCAACCGGAATTGGTTACTTTCTGTTGAATAATTATTACCATGCTTGTTTAGTACAGGTGCTAATGTAGCATGACAAGGTAATTCAGATTAAAATACATTGCTAGAAGGTTCTTATTAATTGTTTCTTAATGCAAGCTTTTCCGCAATTAAATGAGTCAGCTATCCTACTTATACAGCCTTGCATACTCCTTGGAGTCACTTTATTTTAGTTTATGACGGGTAAGTCTAGCTGAGTACATCCTCGTACTCAGGGTTTTAGTTCCCATGTTTTTGCAGATGGTGAGATGCTTTATGGCTATTGTCAGAACTGTTTCTATCCCGCCTTGGGAGATGATTAGACCTTGGGCATGGTCACTCTTCTCGACTTGATGCTTTTGCTGGATGTGGACCAAGGACCTGGCACTGTATTTCAAATGTGTGTGTGTGGTATTTGAATTTAAATCGCTTCCGCTACTTTGAGTCTTTAAACTGGTTTGTAATAACTCTATTTCGTACTCCGATGATGTTTTAAACTATGTGCGAACTATGTACTTGTGAATGGGAATGCTAAACTATTACGATCTTGGTCGTGCCGGAAAAGTTTGAAATCCTTCGAGATTTCGGTATGACTACCGGGTTTATTAGGTCTCAATCATGTAGTTTGCCGTCCTAATGGTGAATTATGTGCTTGTGCTCTAATAAATTGGTCGGTTCTGTCACAGAGGGAGCCCACGACATTGCCAGAGTGTTGCTAGCTTCGCTAACTGATCCATGAGATTCACATCCTGATTGCGAATAGCCTAGATCAACCTCGTCGGTTGTGCCATCACAACGATAGCTCCTTTGTTGGTCATTCTTACGCTCTCGCGATCGTAGTGATGAGCTCTACCGTGTAGACCACTCTTTCTTCGGTGTTTCTTTTGTATGATGTATGTTCTTAGTTTTGTCTGTTTGTGTTGCTTGTTTGCTACGAATAGACGAAGAACAGTTCGTGAGTGCTGAAGATCGGGAGCTGAGGACCGACAAGAGCAATTGGAATTGGAGACCAGAAGATAGAACAAGTAAAGTCTACCAAGCAGCTAGACTTTGGATTTAAGGCAAGTGCAGGCACCTCTTGATCATGTTGCTCCTTTCACCTTTAATTAATACATTGCATGTGTCTTAAATCGGCAAACCATAGGAATGACTAGACACTCTATCCATATATCACCTATGGGGGTTTTAGTTGATAGGTCACTAGGTTGCTAGTGCTCTACTTACCTTTCACCTGTTTAATGAAGATAAAATTTGCATTTTAAAGATGTTGGAGCCATGGGCTCTTGGCTTCGGCCGATGGAGAAGTTGATGCTATTCCGCATCATTGGTTGGCGGTGAATGACGGGGAAACGGATGCTAGTGGGACTCGTGTTGACGAGGGTATCCGTATCTCCTCCCCCTTTGTGGACCTGTTCGTGGAGCGGCAACCTGGGACTTCCGTACATCTCCAGGCTAATGGGCACTGGCTTGGTCTATTAGCAGGACTATCATAGGCAGTTGGGTAGCTTACCGACGGGTAACATAGCAATGGCGTGAAGGGTGTTACAAGTTCTAGCATGGGAGTTTCGGTTGATCCGTAGTTCGGGGCGACGGCTACGAGTATGGCTTCATGTGCTTGGGACATCGAGGATCGGGTTACTGCTACCTATGACCCTGTGAAAAGCCTCGTTGTGACCTCTGTCGGCCTATCTCGGTAATGGGCTAAGAGGTTGGCCGCCTCGGGCATAAAGAGTAATCACAATCTGGAGTGAAAGTGTACACCTCTACGCAGAGTTAAAATCAATATATCGTCCGTGCTCACGGTCACGAGCGGCCCAGATCCTCACGTGACTTAGCCCAATGGAATAAATTGTTAAATCATGGTGATGTTGTTTGAGGAGGTGGCATACCTCTGTTTCTGAACGGGATGGCAATCCTGTGTTGCTTGAGATGGCATTCTCACGGTTAATATATGAACGGGATGGCAATCCTGTGTTGCTTGAGATGGTAAATCTCAAGGTTGATGTGTTTAATTGATATATGCTTATATCTTGGATACTATGAATCTTAATTTCTACTTGAACCTTTAATTAAGGGTTGGGTCTTGTCCACCAAGATGATAGTAATTAGGCTATTAATCTAAATATGTTATATGTTGTAATCTTAATTTCTACTTGAACCTTTAATTAAGGGTTGGGTCTTGTCTACCAAGATGATAGTAATTAGGCTGTTAATCTAAATATGTTATATGTTGTATAACTAAAATGCTACCGCAGTTTTACCATTCAGCCTTACTTTTGTATAAGCCTTGCATGTCATTACTTTCCACCTGTACTTGCTGAGTTTCGACATGGAACTCACCCTTACTATAGTTTGTAGTAAGGTGCTGCTCTTAAGAAGGATAAAGATGTTGAGTGTCAGAAGTGTTTGGTGTACGGAGTCCCCAGTCAACTGTCCCTGAGAGGAATGGAGCTCTGAAGAGAAGTTGAAGCCATAAATTCCGCGATACTCTGATGTTTGTAAGTGTTGATATAAGTACGTTTTCGCTATATAATACACTGTTTATCTGATATCCCATTTTCTGTTATATATGTGGACTTTCTAGGCGCACATATGACGGCCTCTGGTCTTTCTTTGGGAACCAAGGTGTTATAGGAGCATCAAGGCTGACTTCATCCCTACTGCTGATCAGCTAGCAGATATCCCTGCCAAGTCACTTGGCAAGGCCAAGTTTGAAGAAATGAGGGGAAGGATAGGACTCAATGAGGTCTTCAAGGCTAGCAGCAAGGCTTAGGGGGAGAAATAAAGTTAAGCCTTGCTCCAAGTTATCATTTACCTTAGTCAGTTATCAAATTATCCAAGTAGTTAGCAAGTAATCAAGTAGTTTACTTTATGCACATGACTTGGTCTGCTCAAGATTGAAGCCGGAACTTCCTTGGCAGCCAAGGTCCTACCTTTATCACTTTATGCTATATACTGTTAGAATATGCTCTATGAGCTTCTTGTAATTCAAGTAAACCTTTTGCTATATAATAAACCAAACCCAAGGGGTCATGGTGCCTTCGGATCACCAAAATCCTGTGTCTTTTGCCAACAGGGATGTGATCAAGCACAAGGCCCGGCTTGTTGCCCGTGGCATCGTGTAGCAAGAGGGAGTGGATTATGAAGATGCTTTCGCACCAGTCGCCCGCATGGAGTCTGTGCGTGTTCTCAGGAAGGATAACCGGTTCATCATATGGATGTCAAGTCGGCATTCCTCAATGGAGAGCTCGAGGAGGAGGTCTATATTCAGCAGCCGTCTGGGTTCGCCGTCGCCGAATACGAAGGCAAGGTATATCGCCTCCGCAAGGCTTTCTACCGCCTACAGCAGGCGCCCAAAGTGTGGAACGCGAAGCTGGATTCAACTCTAAAGATGGGATCTAGCCAGAGCAACCATGGAGCGGCCATCTATCGACGAGGCTCTGGCGGGTCAGTTCTGATCATCGGGGTCCATGTGCATGACCTTATCATCACTGGATCCAAGGAGCAGGAGGTCAAGGCATTCAAGGCAGAGATGAAATCCACCTTTGAGATGAGCGATCTCAGGCTACTAAGCTTCTACCTAGGAGTACAGGTTCAGCAAAGCAATGGTGGCATCACTCTTCGTCAGAGTCACTATGCCAAGAGGATTCTGGAGCTGGGCGGCATGTCTGACTGCAACCCAGCCTCCACTCCCATGGAGGAGCGCCTGAAGCTGAGCAAGCACAACACAGCCAAGGAGGTGGATCCAACTCACTATCGCTGGATTGTTGGAAGTCTGAGGTACTTGGTCCATACTAGGCCAGACCTCGCCTTTGCAGCAGGCTTTGTGAACAGATTCCTAGAGCATCCCACTAGTGAACATCTTCAGGCAGTGAAGAGGATACTCAGGTACTTGGCTGGCACCATTGCCTACTGTGATTCATATCTAGCTGAGATGTTGACTCGAGCAAGAGCACTACTGGCTGCCTCTTATTCCTTGGCAACAGTCTAGTCAGTTGGCAATCCATTAAGCAGAGAGTGGTTGCCCTGTCTAGTTGTGAGGCTGAGTATGTTGCCATGACAACAGCAGCAGCTCAAGCATTGTGGTTATAAGGTTGCTTGCTGAAATACTTGGGAGAACGGTGGAAGTGGTGGAGTTGAAGGTGGACAACAAGTCGGCACTTGCTCAAGCAAAGAACCCAGTGTTCCATGACAGGTGCAAGCACATCAGAACCAAGTTTCTTTTCATCATATTGAGGAAGAGGAGCATCAAGGCTGACTTCATCCCTACTGCAGATCAGCTAGCAGATATGCACATATCCTGACCAAGTCACTTGGCAAGGCCAAGTTTGAAGAAATGAGGGGAAAGATAGGACTCAAGGAGATCGTCAAGGCTAGCAGCAGCAAGGCTTAGGGGGGAGAAATGTAGTTAAGCCCTGCTCCAAGTTATCATTTACCTTAGTTCATTATCAATTTTAGTCCTAGTTACTGTAATGCCCTTAGGCTGATCAAAGCCATCAGCTTGCTGGGCAGCCAAGGAGCCTACCTTTAGCTACTTCATGCTTTATGGAATTATGCCTAGAATATGCTCTATGAGCTTCTTGTATTCCAAGTTGAACTTTTGCTATATAATCAAAGCAAGGCCTAGAGCCAAACCTGCCCTCTGGCAGTTCACAAACCTGTGTCCAATTGCAAACAGTACCTTAGAAACAACCAATGGCTACCACAAAGCACATGAAGCAGCATCATTTTTCTGTAACTTAAATCATGGATGAATAGATGACTCTTGTGTCTTACACTGCTTGTTTTACCCTTTTTTCCTATGCTGTTCAATTAATTACAACATCTGATTAATAGGCTAATATTCTACTGATGGCAAAGCCATGTGAAGGAATAGTAAACAAGGTAACATACAACAATCAATTGAAATTATAAGGGAATCAATTGCTGCATAAGAATACTCACCCATCAACAAGCTCCACTAACTTTGGGAATAACTGTCTATCCCGAAGCCGATTTATTTCTGAAACTGTTGAATCCATGGATTGCATGTCTACGATGTACCTTGTGTGCAAGTGGCTAACAGCAGCTTTTGTCTTCTCCAAGGTTTCAAGTTTAACACCATGTTTCTTTTGCTTCTGCAATAGCGACACCTTCTTTTGATAATCGATTTTCATAAGCTCCCCAGCCTAATTTGACATACGCAGAGGTAAACGAGAAAAAAAAGGTGATTAGAAATTGAAAAAAAATATAGCAAAAAGCACAAAAAATGAGACATTGCTAACATGTTTGCATATTAGTTGATAGTATAAAAGAAACAACAAGCCAAAAGTATGTATTAAACATAGTAAAAAGCACAGAAAATGAGACATTGCTAACATGTTTGCATATTA
>CM041632.1:37177775-37220349 GCA_023333625.1 Bothriochloa decipiens | reverse complement strand
AAAAAGCACAGAAAATGAGACATTGCTAACATGTTTGCATATTAGTTGAGAGTAAAAGAAACAACCGGCCAAAAGTATGTATTATGCACTTTTCTACAATATGCTTCAGTTGTTATATGGCTTCTCACTCGGTATGTACCCCTTATGATAGGATTTAAAGTATCTGAAATTTTAATAATAACTGTCGACAACCCTGCAACATACTAGCTGGTTTTCTTGAGAAAACAACAGACACATACAACGCGCAATGCTAGGCAATACTTAAATAGTTAAATATAAGCTGTAACAGGTCTGTTAAAAAAACAATTAGTTTATGCTACCAAAACTCAAGATTAGGCTAACAGTTGGGGTGTAAATAAAGAGATGTCCATTAAGGTGAGTAATTGTACAAAGGATCACCATTGACAGCATGCTTTTTGAATAATGAGAGTGAAATGAATGTATCAACAATTACAGAAGTGTTCCAGCGTACAATTCTTACATATAAAACAAAGAGGTGACAGGAAGATACGAGTTTGAAAGAAATAGTTGTAGCTAATCAATGAACAAATTAATTGAATATATATTACCTTCACTTCGTCATACAGTTTTTTCTCCCAAGCAAGCATTCTATCTAGAACTGCAGCATGAGTTTCAAATCTATCATCAATATCAAAGTTATCGTTCAGATCCTCATGGTCAGGTAAGTTCTTGAAAGAGCGATTCCATGTGATAACATGCATAATTTTTGCAGAGTGGTCAATATGTCCTAAAAACATTAAGAGAAATCATTAGGAAACATGACATTGTACACACATTAGAAAGAAGTAAAATGGGAAGTTCAGAAATAGAGAAGTAAATCTCAGTCCAAATTGGAGAACAAGAAATGGCAAAAACAGAAGCGGCATGGAATATGAACGTCTTTAGCGTGTTCCATTGTGGTTAGGATAATTGATTCTTCTTGGCAGCACATAAATAGTTAAAAAATTGGAGTACAAAACATATTTTATTATTATTTTCACAAGTGAGCCCGTTTGGCAGAGCTCCAGCTAGATTTTTGTAGCTCCATGAAATCGTGGATCTAGAGTTGGAGATATGACAGGGGTGTTTAGATTATTCACTTTGTTTATAGTTTGGACATCACTTTAATTTAATCTATATACTACATATCCAATCTGGATTTCGAAGCTCGAGCTGTGCAAAAAATTAATGGCATCTTAGCCAAGTTTTCAGATGTGATTGTCATGTAATCAACAAAAATGTCCAATTTCCAATCATTGGGGCAGCTGGCGGCAGCCAGAGATGAAATGGCCGTTGTACATGCTGCTTGTACCTTTTTATCACATTAATGTAATTATATGCGATGTTTGGGCCAAAGAACAAACATTTTCTGCCACTAACCAATATATCTGGACTTTCTGCAACATTTACCAAAATTACTGTCATTTATGCAGTTGGCTCATAATAAAATTGAATAAACTTACATCATTGATATGTTACTAAAATCTCATGCTTGTCACATTACAAACTGAAGGTCAGAATTCTGAACTCCACATTTTATGATTCCAAAAGTACACAAAAGACCAACATTCAAATCAATCCAAAAGCAAGTTAGCAGTAACATGCTATATTTTTTGGACTCAATAGGTGTGCAGCATCACATAAACATTAGGAAGCAAATTGAGTAGCAACAATACTTGCCTCGGCTGTCAGCATGGTTGGAGTGATAATGCATTCTGGTGGCCTCCAGTTTTTTTGACACATCATGTGCACTCTCTGAAGCTCTAAGGAAGTGATCATCAAGCTGTGTAACAATATGTAGCAAACTGGCAGTTCCTGATGCCACCATTACCTTCCCCTTCCGAGTTTCAACTGCACCCATCGAAGAGGCATGCTGGTAGTGTGCTGCTGGTGGTGGGCCAGGTGCTTTGGGTAGTTTCCTTACAATAGGTTTCGATGGCGGTAGATTAGCCACCATCTCCTCAATTGCTTTCTCCTTCTCTGTGGACTTCTGTGGTGGCCTTTCTTCAGTAGCAGCTAGCTCACTAACAACTGGTTTTGCCACAAGTGCCTTCACCTCAGGCACTGTCTCATTATCACGCCTTCCCATCCACAAAGTATCATCAGCAGGCTGCTCTAGGGTGGGTGGTGGGGTGGGAGTTGGGCCAAAGAAGTAATCCCAGGTAGCCATCTGTGACTCCAGCACCGGGGGCGGTGGCGTTGTGGTTGCAGGCGTTGGTGGGGTCTGGTTCAGCCTTGGAGGCGGAGGTGGTGTTATTGGAGAAGATCCCACACTACTCATCAAAATCCGCTTTGATTGCTGTCCATGCACCATGTCGTCCACATTAACATCGTCATGCTCATGGTGATCATCATCTTCATCACTGTCGTCGTCGTCGTCGCTGTCACTGTCGGTCTTGATATGCCCATCGTCTTCCTCCTCGTCCTCATCCTCCTCTTGGATAGGAGCATCGGCAGGAGGGCGGTTTTTGGCGGCGGCCCTCGGCACTGGCATAGGAATGTTGGGGGTGGAGGAGGACCTTTGGAGACTAGAATGAGAGAAGTCGGCGAATGGAGGCGGCGGCGGGGGGGAGGGGCTGGTGACGGAAGCTGCGGAAGGACCTGGCGGAGTCGAGACAGATGCCGCCGCCACAGCGGGAGCGTGGTGGGTATCGGACGACACCAGGCTAGGGTCGGGTGCCTCGCCTTGGGCGAAATCGGATAGCGCGCCGCCGGTGCTCTTGAGGCGGACGGTGTAGCCAGTGTGGGCGGCAGCAAAAGCGTTCCGCGAGACCACGGCGTCGGCCATCAGCCGCTTCCGCTCCCGGCACCGACACACCGCCTCCTCCTGATCGATCTTTGACTGCCCGCACCCCATCGAGGCGGCTGGCGGCGACTCGACGGTCTCCTTGTCTTCTTGAGATTCCTGGGGAGGGGTTCCTAGTTTTTTTATTATTATTTTTGAATCTAGGGGTTCCTAGTTCTAGCGTTTGATGCGGCAGCGGCGGCGGCAGCGGAGGCGGCGGCGGCGGCTGCGGCGACGGAGGCGGCAAGTGGGGGAGATTCTTAAGGCCCGGTGGGCGGCGGCGTTGGATGAGTGGGTGCCCGTGCAGATGCGGAGTGGGGAAAGTGCTCTTTTTTTGTTTTTCGAGGTAAAACCTCTTTTTTTATAAGAGCCTTGAGGCAAGCTTTATTCACTGAAGATAGTCGATAATAATAATAATTAAATAATAAAACTAGGGGATCTTCTTCCTAGATACAATTTATTTTAGAAATCATAGCTTGCATCAGTCCAGACTATTCAAGTACTCAATGAAAATCTCTTAAAATCCATCAAGACTATACTGCACTCATCATAAATTACAGTAGCTGAGTTTGCAGTAAATTCTCCATTCTCCATAGTTTCAACGACCTCCAAACAATATTGAACAATCAATCAATTACCTCCAATACGTTGAGCTAGCATCTGTCCCTCTTTAAGAGCAAAAGCTTCGGCCATTGGTGCATCAACAAGATAGGGGATAAAGGTATTTAAAGGTACGATCATACCCCAGAACCATCTCGAATAATAGCATCTATACTGTCACAGTCATTATCTTCGTCAAACGAACCATCAATATTGAGTGAGATATAACCCTCCCATGGTTTTTCCATCCCTGTCATGTCTTACAATCTTTTTTTCATTACCAACCTGTAATTCTTTGTTAAAAACAATCGCTAATCCTGATCTTGAAGGTGGCTGTACTGTTTCTCCATGAGTTAGTTGTTTGTGTTCCCACCACATGTACCATCTACCAGTCAAAAGAAGTTCAGCAAAACCTACATTTAGGTCATAAATCTGCTCACCTCTATTAATTATTTCTTCCAACACAACTGATCCTGATTGGTCACCTCCAGCAGATCTTGAATTTTCTCCCAGATTCCTAACGATCTCCATACTACTTTGGCTTGATCATAAGTGAAGGTCAAGTGTTTAATGTTTTGTGCTCCATTCTGACAGATCGGGCATCCTCCATTAGGAACAATATGCCTATTTGTCAATATAGCATCGCACAACATCAATTCCTTAATAGCTCTCCAAGCAAAAAAATTTATTTTCCCCGACAAATCGAGCTTCCAAAAATTCTTTCAAATCCGACGATTCCTAGTACCACTATCCTGCATACTAGCCATTCTAGCTCCAAATTTCTTTTTCCATTGGACATGATAAGTTGATCTGGACTGAGAACATACCATTTCTATTATAGTGCCAAGCAACACAATCATCTCTCCCTGAAGTAATAGGTACCTTTAAAATGCGATTGGCATCAACCTCCAGGATAAAGCGTACCAGATCCTCATCCCAGGAAGCATTGCATGGATTAATAAGCTCATCCAGCGTGCTAACTAGATTGTTCCCTCTACGTGTCTGAATTTTCATATTATGGCTGCCATGTATCTAGTTGTCCTCCTATATTTTTATCTGTGTTCCATTACCAACCCTCCAAATATATCCTAATTTGAAACAATCAAGGCCGGCTAAAATACTTTGCCAAGTATAAGAACTACCACTTTTTATTTTTGCATTTAGCAATTTACCATCGGGGTAATAGCGTGCTCTCAATACTTTAGCACATAATGAATCAGGCTCTCTTAACAGTCTCCATACTTGCTTTGCCAACATTGCCAAATTAAAAGATTGTATATCTCTAAACCCATACCTCCTAATCCCTTTGGCATACACATTTTCCACTATTCTTGCCAATGGATCCTCTTATGATTATTGTCATCACCCCACCAGTACTGTGAAATAGCATTTGTTATTCCTTTTGCAAATTTTATTAGGAATTTTGTAGCTTGAGCAATAGATTTTATCAGGATCTCCTTGCCTCCCAAACTCAGAAGCTTCTCCTTCCATCCATTGATTCTAGAATTCACCGATCAATAAGATGCCGGAAGCAGTCACTTTGATCAGTCCCCACTGGTAAGCCCAAATATTTATCGCTAAGAGATTCAGTCATGATATTCAGGGCTTCACAGACCTCCACTTTTGCATCAACATTAGTGTTGTTGGAAAAGAAAACAATTTTCTTCACTGGCCTTCTGCCCTGAATTAGCACAATATCTATTCAAAATATCAATCAAGCAGTGTGCATTCTTCTTATCAGCATGCATTAAAATGAGAGAGTCATATGCAAATAGTAAATGTGAGATAATAGGAGCTGCCCTACACACTTGCACTAACCTTTCTTTTCTTACTGTTGCCAACTTCGTCATATGGCTTGATCCTAGATTTTCTTAGTCTCCTAGGTTTCCTTCTTAATTTGGATTTGTTGATTTTGTAGTGTAAGTCAACATGAGACCATTGATATTTAGAAGTTTAAATGTACTTACATATGTCTTTCTATACCTATTAATAAAGAAGTATTCATGGAAAATTTCATCCATCTGTACCTCTACTTGCCAAATCATGATAGTCAGATGCCATTGCGATAGGTCTTTCATGCATTCACATGTGAGGGGTTGTAACACCCCTTGTGTTAAGTATGCATAAGCACTTGCATTCATTAACATAAGCATCATTATGCATGGCATTAATAAAAAGGTTAAGTGTCATTTCATGTTTGATGCTTGAATTGTTCTAAGTGTGCCTGAATTCCATGTGAACATGATAAGTAGTACAAGTGCTTGATGATTGTCCACTAAAACAACTTAGACATCCTTAGGGCATTGAATGAACCTAGGTTTATGTTAAGGACTTTGGCTAATTATGCTTGCATGTTTCGTTTGACCAAAGTGGACCATTTGAGTGCTTCTGTTTGTTTGAAAGTGGTAGATAGAGGCGATGCATGTGTGTGCAACCTTAACCTATTTTGTAGATAATTTTATTAGGAACAAAAGTTGTAATTGTCACTTTTCATGAAATTGGCTGAAAATCCCTAAAAGCATGAGAAAACAGGTTTGGGGGCTTTTTTAATTAAAATGAATTTATGAGGTATTTTCATTTTGAATTTTGTATTTCAAAATATATATAGAATCTGGCAATGGTTGTTAAAGATGAAATGTTCTACTATTCATGGGCTACATTTCATTCAATATACATAGTGTTTAATTCATCATAGTTTCAGAGATAGGGCAAGAAACAATTTTTCTAAAGTCTAGGAAAAGCCATTTTTATAACGGCCTAACCATGGCTGTCACGAAAATGTCGGTTACAAAATATCGGGCCGACCGTGGGCAGCCGCCTGTAGTTTGCTTGGCTCATGCTTCCACCGGACGTTCGTTGTTTCCCTCCCTCCGATCTCTGGTGGCGTACAGTTTCAGGTCGAGCATGGCTTCCTGCCCAGCGCTGAGCGCTCTAGCACCTTATGGTCTAACCCGGCGACTATGCGCGAAGCGGAGGGGCTACGGGGCACAGTAGCATAGGATGCCAACTTTG
Source organism: Bothriochloa decipiens (assembly GCA_023333625.1). Classification (NCBI taxonomy): domain Eukaryota; kingdom Viridiplantae; phylum Streptophyta; class Magnoliopsida; order Poales; family Poaceae; genus Bothriochloa; species Bothriochloa decipiens. Next base: position 37,213,952 of record CM041632.1, on the reverse strand, counting down.
ATGCTAGCGGATAGGCGCCGGGTCTACACGGTCGTGCACGAACACCGAGACGGTGCGGTTGGGCGGGCTGGCCGCCACACGGGTGCACGTACAGCGCGAACAGAGCGCGGTCGTCGCTGTCCACGACTAGCAGGCGGTGGTGCGGGTCCGACACCAGGGCCGGGACGCCTTGAAGGGGCACCTGGGTAAGAAGCTGTTACAGGGCGCATAGGGGCACACGTCCTGGTGCGCTGCAGTCGCGTGGTACCCTCGGCGGTGGCCCTTGCGAGCTTGATGCTCCACTGCGAGCGCCGCCTTAGAGGAAAACCACGGCCTTCATGTGTGTGGTGAGGTTACGCGGCTTGGTGTGCGTGGCGAGGTTATGCGGCTTGGAGCTAGCGTCTACACGGCGCTGCTATTCCGCGCTTGTGCGACCAACGGGGAGGCCGCATCTGCGCTCATGGCGGGCGCACGGGATCAGTCGGAGACTGGGAAAACACCATGATTTTCTCCTAACACGGTGCACGAGCTTCATCCGCGGTGGCGATGGCGGCCTTTCGAACTTCGTTCATGCTGGCCATGCGAGATACTAGCGCAATCGTGAGGTGGACTGGGTTCACCGCGGCCGGGTTCGTGCTCGCTGCCACGGTCGTCGTCATGAGGCCGACCTGCAGCGCCTGCCCCTGCCCGCGCGCTCGCCCTCCTCTTCCTCTGTTCCTCATGCATGCCGCGGCTGGGTTCGCCCTCACTATCACGGCCTCTATTCTCGCGCCTCAGCATGTCATCGTGGACCGCCGGTGTAGGGCGATGTTCACTGGGATAGCCCAAGGCCCATTTGACAGTCATGCCTGCCATGCAGGAAGGCTACCATGGCCATGGCTGCCACGTTGGGAGGCCACATAAGCAAAATCGCCTACATAAACCGAAACATCCTCAATTTTTCACAAAGAGAAAATACATAGAATGACAAATAATATAATAGTTCAAAGCTCAAACCATCACATTATCCAGCAATAGTTGATACAGAAATCCATACATCGAACAAAAGAGTACAAATAGAGGGGGTTACATCAAATAGTACATCGCCACACTGGCGGAATCATTAGAGTAGCAGCATCTGGAACAGCTGCGAATCCTGAACGTAGGAACGAGACGTCTACTCCTCATCGATGAAGTCGTAGTTGGGCTCACCTGCCAAATAATTTTTAGTACGGTCCCACCCTATGCTTTGCTTTTGCTGTGTAATATTTGGTGGATGCAAAGGATATAAACAAAGAGACCTATTATTTGGCTGTGGTTTCCTATGCAAGTAGTAACCATCATTATATAGTAGTAATACATCACGTTTTAACCCATTCTCATCAATCATCATTCCCATCCCATCATCACACACATCTCACCCTCTCGCACTCAGTCGACTAGTCCAACTCCCTCTCGGAGCTTGCGCGAGGCTAGGCGAAGGCGGTAGCAGGGCGCCGGCGGGCTCGCGGTGCCTCTGCTCACCGGCGCACGCGCAGCGGCGGCGCCGAGCAGCATGGCCGCGGCGGTGGGGCGCAGCAGCGGCTCAGCGGTGCCTTTGGCCCATGTATTAGGTTCGTGCAGCCAAGGCGAACATGACCCAGGCGCTAATTTGAGGAAAGCGGTCTCCTAGCGACAGACGACGGTGAAGCGCTCGACGGTGGTCGACGTTGGCGGCAGCGAAAATCTCCGACGAGGCTCGAATCCGACACCATCTTTACCTTCCCCTACCGATTGGAGCAGCTCGGAGCTCCAAGGGACTACGACGCGTCTACCGAAGGCACGGCGGGGGCGCGAGTGACCGTGGCCCTCCAGCGGCCAAGAACCACGGCGACCTAGGCAGGCAAAGGTGTCGAGCCCCACTGGGGCCATGTCGGGTTCCAAGATCTTGCCAACAACGCATTCTAGGACATGATGAATCCGGTGGTGTAGCTAATGAAGCGAATCGATGAGAGGAGAGAGGAAACGCGGGAGGTGTACCGGCGAAGGCCATGGATCTCGATGCTCACCTCGGTGCGGCACCGCTGGCGGCTTGCGATGCGTCAGCTCAGGGAAGGGGAAGCATGTCAGCGCCTCGATGCAGGGGGAGCAGACGGCAACGGCGAGGTTGAGCGGTTCCTCCTTCCCCGGCGCACGGACACGTGGAGCTCCCGGCTCCGGCGACGGACAACTCCTCCCCGCCTCCTTCTCCTCCCACCTCTCCTTCTCGTTCTCGGGCAGCAGGTGAGTGGTTCGGGCATGGTCAAGATGACTGCGCGAGCACAGGAAACCCTAATGTCCGGACGCTCCTCCTTATATAGCCATGGCGTCAGCCATGGACGACGATGATTCATGATGCCCATCTAGCGGCTGTGCGCGGCTCCCGGCTAGGTTTAGGGTTTCAGGGGCGTGCGTCAAGGGTAGGCGTCGATGGACGACATCGTGAGGGGTCACGGGTGTGGTTAAATGGCGGAGCTCGGCCGTTCCTTATTTGGTGCGGCGGACGGGACGTCCCAGTGCACAGAAACGGCAAAAGGTGGGGCTGACGAGGCGGGCCCACATGGCAGTGACAGCGGGGTGACGCGCGGCGCGCGAGTGACGCTGGTAGGCCCTTGCTGGGCCGCAGCGGCGAGCAGTGCGGGGGACGCATGGCCTTGCTGGTCTGCAGACGCGGGGACAGCTACTTGGGCCGACACTAGGCCGCGGGCAGGCAGGCACGCGAGGCTGGCAGGCCGGTGCTGGGCGCCTTGTTGGTATCATGATGATAGTTAATAAATTGAGTCCGGACGGGTAATTTGCATTGGGAATGGAGTCCATCTGTAGTGTTTCCTTCTATTGATGTCCTAGGTCCCGTCCGATGATGATCTGGTGATATCGAAAAATTAGAAAATCCACATGCATGAAGTGACATACTAAGGGTTGGAGCCCAGGTAAGTCATGGAGTGATATATAGTGGGGCCAGAGTTCCCACATATTTCATAGTGTGTTATACTATGGTTTAAGTTCCTATGTATATCGGTACACTGGGTCTAAGTGCTCATGTGTATCATGTGGTGATATATGGCTGTGGTTGTTATCCCGGTATATCTGTGGTCCGGTATGCAATTTGGTTGGAGCCTCATGCATATCGAGATCTAGGTCCCAGCTGGGTATGAAAATGGATTCGAATCGCCGTTGCTTCTCGGAGAAGAAGACTCGATCGGTGTTCATCATCGTAGTAACAACTTGAATAATATTTAGAGTTTAAGAATGAAGTTTGATTGGTAATTTTGATCTAGAGCAAGACAACTTTTCTTTTTGTCAAGCTTTTCTACAAAAATTCTTGTCTTCTGCAAGCCTTACCTTGTCCCTCTAGCCAGCATTTCTGAGTCTTCACCCCTCTTTTTCATCGGGTCAGTCTTGTTGAGTACTGTTGTACTCAGGGTTTGTTGAACCCTTGTTGCAGGTGAGCCCCATGCGCAGGATTGCTTTGCACCCTGTTGCATGACAGTCGTTGCGAAGAGTGACGACGAGTAGGATATTTGGCTCTTGGGCAGAGTTTATCGCCTGGTATTGTAATAAATTTATTTATCGCTATTCCACTACTACTATGGTTTGTAATAATCCAACTTATGATTTGTAAGTTTTGAACTAAATGGTTTGTAAATTTTTGTTATTGTAATCCTTTCGCTATTTTACTCCGATATATCTTACTTGTATAAAACTGTTGTAATACTGCAATGTCTCTTTGTAATGATTGATCCTGCTCGGAGAATCGTGGATGATTCGGGATTTACCCGACATACCTTTTAAGTCTCATGGCACACATTCATGGTTATTAGTAGTCTGTTTAGACAATAATGATGCATGTGGGCCATATGATTTAGGAGGTTCTGCCACAGCTGGTATCGGAGCCAGATCGTTATTAAAAATAGTTGTTGTAGTATTCTTTGCGAAAACTTCAAAAATTTTGAGTCAAATAATTTTAACTTAACTATTTTGGGTCCAAATTGCTTAATTCCTTATCTATGATTCTTTCTATCGACCCTTATTCTTATTTCCAAAGTGTGGTGGTAGAATAGCATATTAAATTGCCCTATTTTATAAAGGTTACCTTTATATATGTGTTATTTCAACTTCTTTTATGCTTAGATCGTAAGTTCGTTCATGCATCATGTTTAATTAATCTGTTTTAATTACCTTCCCCTTTAAAGTGGTTTGGGTTAAGTAGCATCAATCCTATTCATGCTAACCTTCAGATTTCTCCCTATCTGTCCTTATCCTTTATGACCTATCTTTCTTCAGGATGGCCCTTACTAAGCAAACTCCCCGTAAGAGCACTGCATCGAAGGAAGTACCTCGACATCAATTAGCTCCCAGATATAAGATCGGCGAAAGCAGTAATAATCACAATCCAGATCCACAGGCTGAAATAGCAAGACTCAGGGCCGAGCTGGAGAGGGCTGAAGCCGATAGGATCGAGGAGGCCGCTGAGATTACTCAGTTGAGGCGATCTTGAAGGTATATGAAGCACCAAAGAAATGATGCTTAGACACGAGAAGATGCAGCAAATGAGTGTATTCAAGAACTTGAGGATTATGTGGAAGAGTTGGAGGAGTATGCGGAGGAAGATGATGATGAATGTGTAAGGTTAAATAACCTGTTGGATCTCGAATATCAATGACAGGCAGCCCAAGATGATCTTGGTCTTGTAATGGGTCTGGACGAAGAAGAGGAAGATCCTGAGGAAGTAGTGCCCGTCAATGAGGATGTCATTGATGAGGAAAAAGAAAATCTTATGGATGCAGAAAATGAAAATGAAGCAGATCCTATGGAAGAGGAAGATCCTAAGATAGTGGAGGAAAAACCTGAAGAGGAAGAGAAACCTGAGGAGGAGGAAGAAGCAGAGGATGTAGTCCCTATGGATGATAGTGAGGAGGATGAGTAAGGAGTTGGAATGGTGGCTTGTGTAACATATTCTTTCCTTGTTTTCTAAATTGTAGAAGGGATGGGAAGTCTTGCCGAAGTGCAGACTTTTGTAACAAAAATAATGTATCATAAGTGTGTTGGACATTTGTAATATCCACTTATGAAATCCAATAAAGTTTTGTGAATAAAGTATAGTTTGTTTATCACCAGATGCCTGCTCACACTCGATCCCGTGATGCTGCCGGTCCATCTCATGATGGAGGTGATGTTCTGAATCCTCCACCAGTTCCGCCAACCCTGGCCGATGCAGTTGCGGCCTTAGTCAATGCAACCAACATGATGGCCCAGAATCAGAATCAAAATGCACATCAGGGGAATCATGGTCGGAATAATAGGAATGAGACCACCTATGTAGATTTTACCGACACGCGTCCTCCTGTCTTCACCAAAGTAGATGAACCCATGGAGGAAGACGATTGGCTCCGTACTATGGAGCAAAAGTTTGGTCTGATTGAATCCACTGAATACTAGAAGCCTCTATTTGCAGCACAGCAGCTGAGAGGTACTGCAGGGGCTTGGTGGATAAATTTCGTTGCTGCACAACCAGAAGGTCATCGTATTACCTAGAATGAATTTTTTGGTGGTAATCAAAAACGCCAGAAAATAATCTATCATCCCCAGAACCATTTCTGTCCTTCTTACCGTTCCCCACCATACCAAGCCCAGCAACAGATATTTGTTCGTCCTACTGCTACTCTTTATTATCCACGACAGCCGAATGCCCCTGGTATTCGTAACCCCAATTTCCAGCCACAAAGTCTCCCATGCTTCAATTGTGGTAAGCCTGGTCATTTTGCAAAATACTGCCCGCATCCAAGGCAGTATAATTCTTATATCCCTAGACTTTTGTACCACAACAACAACCACAGAATCAAACCTGGGCTAGTAACCAGAATGTGCAGAAGGAAAAGAGTGATAAGAAGGTTGGTAAGATGTTCTACACTCAAGTTAGGGAAATCCCAGAAGGATAACCCATCATGATGAGTACGTTTCCTGTTGCTGATCATCCTGCAATTCTGCTTTTCGATTCTGGTGCATCTCATACATTTATTAATGGTACATTTGTTAAGACACATGAGATACCAACAATGGGAACAAAAGAATAAATCTTTATACAATCACTTGGGGGGCGTATGTGTACTAAAGAAATGGTACATGATGTGCCTATAAGTTTGGGTGGGAATATTTTTTCCACTGATATGATAATATTAAAGGATCAAGATATAGATATGATCCTAGGTATGAATTGGATGAAACGGCATGGTGCTGCGATAGACATCCTTAATAGAACTGTGAGAGTGAACTTACCCAATAGCAGTTCTCAACTTCTTATCCAACTTTCAACACTTAAGAGGACTGTTGAAAAGATATGTGCGACTTCTGTGAAAGAGATCAAAGATATACCAGTGGTCTGTGAGTTTCCTGATGTGTTTTCTGATGAGTTACGGGTTTACCTCCTGATAGAAAGGTGGAGTTTAGAATTGATTTGAAGCCTGGTACTGCTCCAATATCCAGAAGAGCTTATCGGATGGCACCACCTGAGTTAGCAGAGCTTAAGACTTAGTTACAAGAGTTACAGGATAAAGGTTTTATTCAACCTAGTTCGTCACCTTAGGGATGTCCTGCCCTCTTTGTGAAAAAGAAAGATAAAAGTTTGAGGTTATGTGTGGATTATTGCCCCTTGAATGAGGTAACAATCAAGAATAAGTATCCTTTACCCCGCATTGATCTGCTTTTTGATCAATTGGCGAAGGCAAAAGTGTTTTCCAAGATTGATCTTCGATCTGGATATCATCAAATCAAGATTCGCCCGGAAGATATTCCAAAGACTGCCTTTACCACTTGGTATGGCTTATATGAGTATTTGGTTATATCTTTTGGACTTACCAATGCACCAGCTTATTTCATGTACTTGATGAACTCAGTGTTCATGCCAGAGCTTAATAAGTTTGTGGTTGTCTTCATAGATGATATTCTAATATACTCCAAAAATAAAGAAGAACATGTTAAACACCTCAAAATTGTTCTGCAACGTCTAAGAGAACATCAACTGTATACCAAGTTTAGCAAGTGTGAGTTTTGGCTGAAAGAAGTAAAATTTCTTGGACATGTTTTGTCAGACAAGGGTGTTGCTATAGACCCTAGCAAAGTACAGGATATATTTGATTAGGAACCACTAAAAATAGTGCATCAAGTTCATAGTTTTCTGGGAATGGCGGGTTACTATTGTCGTTTCATACCTGATTTCTCAAAAATATCAAAGCCCATAACTGAGTTGTTGAAGAAAGATGTTAAGTTCGTTTGGTCACCTGAATGTGAAGAGTCATTTCAGAAATTGAAGAAATTAATGACTACTGCACCAATCTTAGCATAACCAAACATCGAGAAGCCATTTGATGTTTATTGTGATACTTCTGGTATTGGTATTGGATGTGTGTTGATGCATGAAGGGAGAGTTATTGCTTATGCTTCTCGTCAGTTGAAGAATGAGGAGCATTATCCAACACATGATTTAGAGTTAGCAGTTGTTGTTCATGCATTGAAAATATGATGACATTTATCTATGGGGCAACAAATGTAATATCTATAGTGATCACAAGAGTTTGAAATACATTTTTAGTCAAGATGAGTTAAATATGAGGCAAAGAAGGTGGTTAGAACTAATTAATGATTATGACTTGGAAATATATTACCATCCTGGGAAAGGAAATGTAGTTGCTGATGCACTCAACCGAAAAAGTCATCGTCATTACTTAACAGTGAAGCCTTTGGATATTTTTTTATGTCATGAGATAGAAAAGTTGGGAATAGAGATGGTGTAACAAGGAAGTTTGTCTAACATTACTGTTGAGACAACCCTCAAAGATCAAATTATTGCTGCTCAGAAAAGTAATAAGGGGACTAAGCATATCAAAAATAAAGTCAAAAAAGAAAAAGTTTCTTGTTTCATCATAGATGAAGCAGATGTCTTATGGTATAAGAATCGTCTAGTTATACCAAAAGTTCCTGAGCTACGCCAAAAGATCCTAGATGAAGCACATCTTTTAAAGCTTTCTCTTCATCCAGGGAGTAATAAGATGTATCATGACTTGAAACAGAAATTTTGGTGGACCAAGATGAAGATTGAAATTGCTAGATATGTGGCTCAGTGTGATACTTGTCAGAGAGCCAAAGCTGTGCATTTGAAGTTCGTAGGAGAACTTCAGCCATTACCTATTCTAGCTTAGAAGTGTGAAGATATAAGTATGGATTTTATAGTGGGTCTACCCAGAACAGCAAGAGGTTTTGATTCAATTTGGGTCATAGTGGATCGTCTCACAAAATCTGCACATTTTATTCCAGTGCAAAATGCTTATATAGCCTCGAAATATGCCAAACTATATTTTGAATGTATCATCAGTCTTCATGTTGTACCAAAGACTATTGTGTCTGACAGAGGTACGCAATTCATCAACAAATTTTGGAAACAATTACATTATTCATTAGGAACAGATCTTTTGTACAGTACAGCTTACCATCCACAAACGGGAGGTCAGACGGAAAGAGTCAATCAAATACTTGAAGATATGTTGAGAGCTTGTGTTCTTAACTTTCTAGAGAAATGAGATGAATGTTTTCCTTTAGCAGAGTTTTCTTACAACAATAATTATCAAGAAAGCATCAAAATGGCACCATTTGAAGCACTATATGGTCATAGATGTAGAACTCCATTAAGTTGGTCTGAACCCAGAGAAAGAAGATTCTTCGGAGTTGATCTTGTAAAAGAAACAGAAGAAAAGGTTAAACAGATACAACAAAATTTGAAAGTGGCCCAGTCTCGTCAGAAGAGTTATACGGACAAAAGGCGTCGACCGTTGTGGTTCAATAAGGGGGATTATGTGTATCTAAAGGTGTCACCCATGAAAGGAGTTACTCGATTTGGAGTCAAAGGCAAATTAGCACCTCGATACATTAGACCATTTCAAATCATAGAAAGGTGTGGAAAATTAGCATATCGTCTGCAATTTCCTGAATAGTTGTTAGCCGTACACAATGTATTCCATGTATCACAACTCAAGAAGTGTCTTCGAGTGCCGGATAATGTTGTTAACATGGAAGGAATTGAACTTGAACCAGATTTGACTTACTCTGAGTATCCAATTCGAGTATTGGATCAGAAAGATTGTGTCACTAGAAGTAGAACCATTAAGTGGTACAAGATACAATGGGATCAACATTCAGAAGAAAAAGCTACTTCGGAATCAGAAGATTGCTTATTGGAGAATTTCCCAGAGTTCTATGCTTCCATCTAAGTTACAATTCCCTCTATGAGCTGTAACTAGGCTAATGTGAGTTGTAAAACCCCTTTTTCCTATGTACTTAGTTGAAGTGTGTTTTCTTAACATATTTCCTTTTCCATTACTTTACTCAAGGTTTTAAATCTCGGGACGAGATTTCTTTAAGGGGGAAGGGCTGTAACACCTCTGGTGTTATATTAACTAAAATATGCCATGTCATCATATGCATTGCAGAGCATTCATGTTTAAGTCAATCTTGATGTGTATCAACTAAAACAAGTTTACATTTCATAGGTTGATTGTGTTTCTGTAATGTTTTGTCACATGAAATAATAAAACCCTACTTTCGAATGTCATCTCAAATACTTAGTTTATATTCTATGTACTTGAGGTGTAAACCGTGTTTACACTAGTGTCAAGCATAGTGTATAAATCTAAGTCCAACCCTTAAAAGTGATTTCCATATTTGAAGTTGAATTTGGATTTCAAAGCTTATTCCCAAGTTTTGCAATTCAAATTAGAAAGTTATAAAATGTTTTTCAAAAGTCAACTTGGTCAACCATGGGTGTCATTGGGTCATTGACCTAAAAATGTCCTTGGATGATGTTTTTGATCACTAATGACCAACCAATTAATTTAGAAACCAAATCGAATTTGAGTTCGGTTTCAAAAACCCTTTATTTCAAAACCTTGTTTTATCCCCTTTTCTATAATTCAAAATCTATAATGAATTTGGGTATACTCTAAAAATATGATTTGTAGATCTTGACAAGAGCTACAATAATGGTATATAAAGCTTTTCAAGTTTCCAAAAATAATTTCAAATAAATTTGAAAATACAGTTTTCCAGCATTTGTCCCCTTTTTATTTTAAAAGCATAATTCAAAATTTATGCATAATTTGAGAAAACTTTATATATGAAACATGTTTGGTTTGCAAAGTTAAACATTTCATAGTTTTGAAGAGTTTCAAGTTTTATTGAAAAATCAAAAGTAATTTCAAATGTTTATTTCTAGGGTTTTATTCCCCTTTTGAATTTGAATTCATATTTTAAAATCTAGACAGAATTTGAGGATGCCAGTTAAATGGAAAGTGTGGCTCTTAAAATGTTATGCAAATTCTATTTTTGGAGATTTTCAAGTTCTTATATAAATTTTGGAGTAATTTGTTATTTTCAATGAATGGCATTTCTGTAATTTGCTTGACCAGTATCGAAACCTATGGGTGGCCGCCATGGCCGGCTTCTCAAGCCATGCCGCCGTCCACCGCCGCACATGCCACGGCCGCCAGCTCGCCCCGACGCTCGAAACTTCATCGTCGTCGTGTCGTCCGTCCATACCTCGCCTAGCAAGCCGGCCGCCACTTCTCTTCTTCTTTTCTTCCCTGCCACCGCCGACGACGACCTCGCTCTGCCGCTCAAGTTCACCGCCGTCACTCCATCTCTACCTTCTTGTTCTTGCCAGGAGCTCCCCTCGATCTTGCGCTTCTTCTGAGCCAGCTAGTGCCTGCCCTCGTCGCCCGTAGCGCCCGCACGCCGTCATCTTCCTCACGGCCGGTTGCCGAGCCGCCCCGAGCTTTTCCGCTGTCCACCGCCACCGAGGGTGATTATTTATCTCCATTAACCACTTTATCATGTTCTCCGTGTCATCTTGCTCCTCATGCGCATCTTGGTTCATTCGTTGGTGGATAGGACACGCTGGAACACTCTCTTTGCCATCGGGGCACCACCGCCGCCATTAGCGTCACCAACTACAGCTCACCTCAGCCTGCCTCCGACCCCACCAACGTGCGCACCGAGCCTGTGGTGAGCTTCTGCATCTGTCCGTGTACTCAATTTCTCCGCTATCGTGTTATGGCCGCCGGTCACCGTAGCTCGCCGCCGGCGCGACCATGCCACTCCGCCGCGCGCGTAGTCATCTTGGCTAGAGGTCAGGAGCGGCTCCATCTTGTGGCTTAGCGTGTTCGCCAGAGTGTCCCGCGTGTGCCCGTGTATTTGCCGTCGCCGGAGAAGCTCCGGGGAGCTTTGCCGCCGCCGTCCGCGCGCCGCCGCGCCGCCATGGCCGACGCCGACCATGCTCTGGAGCTCCGCCGCCCCGTTAACTACCTCATTAGGCTTGCCTCGTCGCGTAGAGCCCGTAGGTGCCAAGCTCATCACCGGAGACCTCGCCGTCGGTGAGGAATCGCCGGTCAACGGCGTCGGTCGGTTCGGTCAGCGCGGGAGTACTGTTCCCATTTTCCTTTTTCTTTTTCCAGAAAATGATTTAAATGCTATTTTTTTAAAAATCATAATAATTCATGTATAGCTCTAAAAATTCTAAAACTTTTTGTGTATGTTCTTTATGATGTCATCTACCTAGAAAAAAATATGAAATACCAAATTTGAGTACTTTTTAATAAGTTAAAATTAGCTCTTTTAATTAAAAAATGCATCTTCTATGATTTTTAATAAATAAAATAATTGGCTTTTATTTCTGAAATTTGTTTTGCCATCTATTAAGACCAAGATCTTTTCAAAATAAAATTTTGAGCTCAATTAGGCAAATTTAATTTTTATGCCTTTATTTTATGCTTTTAATTAATTAATTAACCCCTTTTATGGCTCATGTGTATCATGTGGTATTTTGATCTAGAGCAAGGCAACTTTACTTTCTGTCAAGCTTTTCTGCAAAAATTCTTGTCTCCTGCAAGCCTTACCTTGTCCCTCTAGCCAGCATTTCTGAGTCTTCACCCCTCTTTTTCGTCGAGTCAGTCTTGTTGAGTACTGTTGTACTCAGGGTTTGTTGAACCCTTGTTGCAGGTGAGCCCCATGCGCAGGATTGCTTTGCACCCTGTTGCATGACAGTCGTTGCGGAGAGTGACGACGAGTAGGATATTTGGCTCTTGGGCAGATTTTATCGCCTGGTATTGTAATAAAGTTATTTATCGCTACTCCACTACTACTATGGTTTGTAATAATCTAACTTATGATTTGTAAGTTTTGAACTAAATGGTTTATAAATTTATATTATTGTAATCCTTCCGCTATTTTACTCCGATATATCTTACTTGTATAAAACTATTGTAATACTGTAATGTCTATTTGTAATGATTGATCTTGCTCGGAGAATCGTGGATGATTTGGAATTTACCCGATAGACCTTTTAAGTCTCATGGCACACATTCATGGTTATTAGTAGTCTGTTTAGACAATAATGATGCATGTGGGCCATATGATTTTGGAGGTTCTGCCACATATGGTGATGTGGGGTCCATGTCCTTGGTTAGTTGCCCATGTTAGTATACATATGAATATACATGTGATATAAGGTTATTTGATTTTATTAGGCATCACATAAAATCAAATAAGATGCAAATCAAACTTATAAATTAAATGCAAATGTTTCAACTAACATTAGGTGATACTTGTGCAACTATTGGATGTTTTTCTACATGACACTCACCAACCATTAGTTATTTTAGAAAAATTTTTGTTGGTTGTGATTTTTGGTGTTTGGATTTTTAGGGTTGTTACATAAACCGTCTAGGGGCCAAATTAGACGGAGTGTCAAAGTTTAAGGTGCCCAACAACCGGTTTTATACTTGGTGGCCCAAACTATTCCAGGCATCATACTTTAGGGGGTATTTAGACTTTTTCCTATAATCTTTTGTAAACTCCGTTGTATTTGAGCTATGTGCGAACTTTATGTAACATGTAGACTGTGGTTGCTGAACTATGTATGATTTTGGTTATATGTTGGAAAGTTTGATATCCCTCAAAATTCTTTGGACTACCGGGTTTATATGGGTTCAAATATACAAAGTTAGCAGTTTATCAGCTGTTTTCGTACTTGAGCTCTTATAAATTGGACGGTTCTATTACAGCTGGTATTGGAGCAAGGTTCAGCATAGTACTACTCATATGTGTATTTAAACAAAAGGGTTTTGTTTTACAAAACTAATTGCCAACTTAAGTTATATATAAAGGAATTTAAATCTATGATTTAAAACTTAAGAGTGTGCCAGTTGTCCTATCATTTATGCCTAATAGGATCTCAGGTGGCTTAGTTAAGTACTAACTTGGGGGATTGCTGTAATAGAACTGCCCAATTTATAAGAGATCAAGTATGAAATCCGCTGATCAATTGCTAACTTTGCATACTTGAACAGCTGTAAACCCGATAGTCCGGAAAATTTCAAGGGTTCTTAAACTTTTTCAACGTGCAACCAAGATCGTACATAGTTCAGCAACCACAGTCCACATGTTACATAAAGTTCACAAATAGCTCAACTAAATCAGAGTTTATATAGAAATATTACAACACCCTTTTATCAAAGAATAGTGGAAGCATAATACTTTAAAACAACCACACTTCACATTTTGATTTAATATTGTGCCAGCTGAGAGTCAAATCCAACAAAAGTATCAAAGATGAGTGTCGGCGTTTAGAATCGTGGTCGACAATGAATTTGTCTCGGGAGCGTGCTTAGGCTAAACGGATGGTAGAACAAGATGAACACAAGGGTTTATACTGGTTCTAGCAGAATGTCCCTACGTCCAGTCCAGGAGAAGTGTTGCCTGTTCTCTTAGGAAATGTGGTGTGCGAGTACAAGTTGTTCGATGAATTGTAGAGCAGGAGGCATCTCCTTTTATAGCCCAAGGAGTGGCCTGGTTTTCAAGTCGTTCAGAGTTTTGGCTAAGTCTCAATCATTCTGAGTACCAGGTGGATGTCTTCCGGTGGAGGCCCATTTCCTTTCAGCGTCGCCTTTGTTGATGGATTTTGGATGGGGGCCCGGACTAGCCGTACATCCCAGTTGCCATTGATTTAGGGATGCTATAGGGGCCAACTTCCTCCCTGTTTTGCCGTCCCAATGGGTCCTATACCTGCGGCCTGACCGCTTGTCAGGTATCTTCCTTCTGTTCTCATCATTCGGCGAAGTATAGACGAGGTACAATCGTGCGATGGTTGGTGTGGCTTTTGTATGATCCCAGGTAGGGGCTGGGTGATCGGCCACTCGCAACATGAGGGAATCTCTTCTCGATCCTTATCCTATTGCCATAGATGCTCTTGAGCTGATCCCTTGCGCCATGGCGTCAATTGTTCAGCTAGGCTCGTCTATCATGAATTGATTGGTCAGGTGTCGTAGTAGCATGATACCCCAAGCAGGTGTGTGCTGTGACCTCCTCGGGCCTCGGATATGTTTCCTTTGGCCCTTGGGTCATCGCACGTCAGCCCACGCGGGCTATCGTTGTGCATCGCCTTATCCTAGAGGCACGCCACTAGGTACGTCGGGCGAAGCGGACCCGACGTCGGACGCCGCCTCCACGTCGAGCGAAGCGGAGAGCACGTCGGATGAGGGGACATCGTTTATAGGGTGCTTTGGGCATAGAGAGCCCGTTCACGGTTTTCATGATATTGGGCCCTGTCTTTTGTTGTCGTGGCCTGTTCCAAAGGGCAGTTGTCTTGGTCCTCGGATTTTTCGGTATGAAGTCATTTCATTCTCTTCTCACGGGGATCCATGATCCAGATCCCCGGCCCCCGAGCTTTGGGAAGGCGTTTTCACCTTGGTGAAGCTTCTCTTCTCTGTACTTCTTAATTCTCTCCCTGATGAGTGCGTGCGAGCACACATGCTGATTTTGTGCCTTGAGTCGGAGTGTGATCGTTATTTGGGCACAGATCTTGGGGTTCCTTTGGTGGCATTCCTTTTGTCGTTGCCCGAGCTCATGTAAGTGAGGTTTTGGGTCTCATTGGCTATCTTGCCGTGCCACGCGTAGTGACAGCAATGCCTGGTCAGGACGTCGCTCGTCGTACCGTCTGCATGCTAGGACGAATCTGAAGGGACGTATCGTCGCTCCTCCATGACGTCCTTAATTATTTGTCCACTTGATCAGGTGGCAGGCGACGCGCCTTGCTGTGTCGTGCGTCATGGCCTGCTACGGACACGACCAATGCAGTGTCGTGCCTCCCCTCCTTCTCGGGATCGTCGTCGGCACTTGAGTGGTTGCAGTGGTGGATCCTGCTGCCGTGCGCCCCTTTGCTTCCCGAGGCCATTACAGGCACGTGAGCAAGCGGTAGTGGTGGGCCCTTCCCGGGAAGGTTTCTCAGTGCTGACGGCGTTCGGGGTGTCTTTCTAATCTCCATGACTTTCTATTTAAGGTGGCAGGTCACTCAATCACCATCATTCTACTCTCACCTTCCTAGCCTTGTGATTTTCCACCAACACATCCATGATGTATCGCGGTCGTCCGGCGAGCGAGAGCTGTGTGTTCGATGATGGCTGCTCCCTCCGCCGTCATGTCATGCCCGAGGGATGGTAAGCGATGTGTTTTCTCAGATCGGACTGAGCCTTCATAGCGGTGGTTCTTCTACATTCTTCTTTTGTGCAGGGCTCCTTTTTCCTTGAGTCAACCGCTAGCCCGTTCCTTGGCTCCTACCATAGGGTTCCCGGCGGTCCCTATGGCGGCCACATCCCCTTCCGCTAGAGGGAGGGTATTCCTGTCGGGCTCACACTCGGCGTCGGCGACGGCCTCGAGGGCGTTGCCGAGGCCCGGCATTCCTACTTCGATGGTAGCAGCGTCAATGCCCTCTGAGGCAATCGTCCTTTCCCTGACGCTGCTTGGTGCGCCGGTTGCGCATCTCGTCAGCTGCATGATCCTGATACGCTCCGGAGGATCGTTGATGCCACCCGAACGACGCTGGCGGAGTCGGAGACAGCCAGCGCGCTGCTGCGTGCCTAGCTGGCGCTTGCTAATAGCCGCACTCTGGGTGAGTGTGAGTTACTGCGTCGTTGTTTTAGCATTTTTTTCCATGCCTGCTGACGTTTGTTCTTAATCCCAGCGTTGGAGGAGGAGCTGGAACTACTTAGCCCGGCGGCCGAGGCAGTCGCCAGCTTGGTGCATGCTAGCGGCGGTTCCCTTGTAGTGCGTCTCCAGGATGTTCCGGCGTGCGTGCACGCCGTCGCCGACCAGGGGGTCTTTCGTGGCGCTTCGATGGGCCTCATCGCGGTCCAGATCAGGTCGGGCCATGACCTCCACGACTTCATCGGCTTCCCGAAGGGTCAGGGCATGGTGCAGCATGACCTCCTTGTTGATGGATTCAAGGATGTTGCCGAGGCCATCATGGTAGAGGTGCCATCCGGCGAGGTCATCGCGGGTTCGTCTGATCGGCCCGTCCTGCCGCCCGCGGTAGTGGTGATCGAGTTGCCAACTTGGGCGGCTGGCCGAGGGCGTAGAGCTTTTTCTGACGGGCTGGTGTCCTGCTGTGTTGTGGTCACCTTATTTTTGCCGATCATCTTTTGTTTTAGACAGGTCCGATCTCCGTGTGTCTCAGATCAACGCACAGGTCCATCCTTTGGTTGTAATGATGGTCTATGTATCCTTTGTGTTGTTTTGGGAGGTGGTCGAGCCCCTGAATGCTAGGAACTCTCGGCTAGTTGCTTTCATCATGTTTGGGCGATCTCATTGTGCTTCATTGCTCGCGCTTATGACATGACTTTTGGTAATCGCAGTGTGCGGGTCCAAGCCCATCATTATTTTCCTGCACGGTTCCGTTTGGACGGAAAGTAGAGGCGAGCCGCTCCTCGTTTTTCCTCATGGAAAAAACGGGGCGCTCGATGAGCTGATAACGGGTGATTCGAGTGGAACCCCGAATCCCCTCCGTGGGGGCTGTCCGATGTAGATCCGCTGGGGATCGGCTCCAGTTTTTCGCCAGTCGACGCGTATAGTTCTCGATAGTCGTTCGCTAGGCGCGGAGGGCTCGCTGCCATCCACCAAAGGATCAACCACGCGTACTATTATCTGGCAAAACTCAAACGCGCTTTAAGGTGCCCATGACGTGATGACTCAGGGGTACTGACCGCTAGGGTCCACCTGTCTGCATCCCTCACTCTTTGGCTTGGTTAAGGCAGTTATCGAATCCCAATCGTGGGACCAACCTACGAACCTTGGCCTTTTTTATTTGGGCCTCGTCGTCTGGGTCTCGCGGCCCATCCCGTGCTTCGGATTTGGATTTGTGGTCGTCGCTTTCTATTCTGGGTTGTTTGACTTGAGCAAGTTGCCCAATATTCCGCGGCTCGCTTCCGTTTCTGGCAACGTAGGGAATCGAGGTGGCGGCGGTAGCCCGTGGCCCACTAGGGTTTTGACCTACATATATACCGAGGTAATCCGCCTGCGCTGTCTTCTTCCCGAGTCATCTTTTTCCCTACCGCAGCTTTTCACCGCTGTCAAAAAGGAAAAAAAAGAACTAGATTCACTAGTAGAGATATGACCTACCATGATGAACTATTTTTATCACGATAGGTGTGAAGTTTATCACTATTTGAGTTCTGTGACGAATCTGTGATCAAAACGCCACCGTCGTGGAGGTCGCATCACACATATGTGGTTGTGATGATCCTTAAGGAACCGTCACGAAAGCCTACCCTCGATGACCAACATGTGGACGTCGTAGAAGTTTTTTGTATGCGTACATGAGGGCTATATATGCGTATATTGACGGCACAGACGGCCGTTAGGCGCCCTTGGCGTCGTTTGGCTGACATAGCGTGCTTAGGGTCTTCCAATTTCAGGCTTCTAGAGGACCACGTGTCTAGATACTGGTGAACCATGTGTCAATTTCTTATTGCAATAGGTTGCGTGTTACCATTAGCTAGACCATCTATCGTTTATATTTTTTGTTCATGTGTCAATTTTTTATTGGCACACATTTCGCGTCCAAGTTAGCCCACTTGTTCGTGCTTCATTGGACCATCTGTCGAGTTTTTATCTGTACACGTGGCCATCTCTCATTCTGCCACATGCCATTGTGGCTTGAGTCCATGTTTCGTTTGTTAATCCGCCATGTGGCTTCACGCTATTCAACCGCGTGTTGGGTACTTAGAAACACACGTGTCGTGCCATGGCAATTGCACGTGTAGTGCAATGATCCGTTATTAATCGAAGACATGGGCTGCCCTGGATCGCCCACTGCTGACATTCATTTCGTCACAGAAATAAAGATGAAATCGTCCAAACACCCATTCGAAAAAAATCACAGAAACTAATTTACATTTCACACCGTGCAGCATGCTGCGGCAAGAGTTTCACCACAACAAACTAGCACAAGTCCACACATCAAACTGGCATATGCTGGCACACAGGTCTACACATCAAACCACAAAAGTTAATGACATCAAGGCCATAATAGCAATAGACCTATAGTCAATTACCAGAAGAAATGGCGACCAACAATTCCTCATGGAACTTCCTCTGTTGCTCTTGTTGTTGTCTCTTGTAATCCCCAAACTCCATCACAATCTTCTGTGCCTTCATCTTCTATTCAGCTAGTTCCTCAAAGAGGGCAGTAGAACCAACCTATTCCTCATAAAGCTTTTGTTAAAACATCCTCTCCACCAATGTATCTGTTATGGTGGAGCTTGTCTGGATACAAACATTCTTTAGAAAAGGGATGTTGTTGATGGGTGCCAGGGACTCATTCTTGCCGTGGGAGTCGCATATGACCTTGCAAACAACATCAAAACTAGTCATTGGTTCTCACCCTTCACTAACACAAGCAGCCTGTAGATTTTCCATAGCTACCTGCGTATGTTAAAACATTAAACTTTAGGTAGCAGATAGTGGTATAAAGGTAGTAGATAGTGGTAGAGGATTTAAATTGTGAACCCAGGAGATTAATCAATAACAACTAATGCATAGGTATTGCGCAACATACTACTGATAGGGAGCCAACAGAGATTACATAAGCACAATGTTCAGGTACCGTATAGATTGGTTTATAATTGCAAATTTCAAGTAAATCAAGCGAAGGTACTTACAATAGCTTCTTTTGCAGCATCACTAAGGCCTTTCTTCTTACTGGTATGGAACTCCTTGAAGACTTCCACAGCATTAACATCTGCATCAGATCCCCCCTATTGTTCATCAAGTCCTTGATTTTGTTGTGCGGCCTTCCTCTTGTCCTCCATCTGTTCACATTGCACATGAGAGTCAGTTCATATATATACAAAGTCCCAGTAACAGTACAATGAAACCATCACTTACAAATTTGTGGAGCTTGACAACATAGGATTGAGACCCTATAGTCTAATGGTACTTAACTTTTGCATGGTTTTGCTTATTCTTCATAGATACATCCTATAACGTAATTGGTATTACACTACAACACAAGTAGACCATAGCAGGAATAGACAGGCATTCAATGACTTCACATGCACCTTGTTCTTTGCACTAGACCAAGATTTGACAAGGTCATTCCACTGCTTATCATTCATGGACTAGACAAGAGAGCACGTCATGATCTAATCAGCAGGGACTTTATTGTAGTAGAGTTTCTTCAACCTGTAGCATTCCTGCCTCACAGCACACCTAAACACATTCCAACAAGCATCTTTCATTGGTGGGTGATTGTAAATGGTAGTTATACCATGTTTTTACCCCATCATAACTATCAACAAGACATTCTTTCTGAAGGAAACCACCAAACACATAGTGACTTAGGTACAAATAACTTGGTTCCATATGTACTTGTCATTATTTGGTTGCAACACTCAGAACAGGTACTTTTCAGTGTCTCGAAGCTCCATATGAACGATGGGTAGCCAACCAGGTATAGCCAAATGACAAACCGACTTCACATTCATCAATATCATAGCTTCTGAAGACAATGTGCAAAAGATGGGCATAATGATGGCATTGGCCGATCCTACCATGGTGGGCCCAGCACCATGATTGTGCTTAGAATTGCACCTAGAAGCTACCTGCAGAAGATGGACCATTGGTTCCACCAAAGGGGGGTCGGCCATCCCCTTATGGGACCTTCCAAACACTAAAAGACCACTAGGATCACAAGTGTGTTTTCTCTCAGCGGCTCAAAATCAGCTCACTTGGATCCATGGGCCCACAAAGAAGCAAACCGAGCAACCCAAGGCCAAACCAAGCTTGACCACACTCTATGAGAGATGGGCCACGCTTCTAGAAGAAGGAGAGAGGTCCCACCTACCATAGGGGGTTGTCCTACCCCGAAATGGTGGGCCCCAAGGTGCCACCTCATCTCACCGACATAAACAGCCTTCTAAAAGACCGAGGATGGGCCCACCTATCATTGGGGGGTCGGCCAACCCCCACCTAGTGCCCAACCAGGTTAGTTGGCCCCCACCGCCTTCTTGCATGCCTCCATACAGTTGCTTCATCATGGACATCCATCTATGGCGGTTTTAAGCACTTTGGTAGGGCCTTCTTTGCCCGAACCAGGATACAAATCGTGTGTTCTTCTTGCATCACCATTCGGATTTGGAAGCACGTAGCACGTAGTTACTCATTGGTGCTAGCCCCTCGGGTCAAGACACCGATAGTTGGCGCGCAGGTAGGGGACCTGCGTGTCACCAGCGTTTCTCGCCGTTTTCTGGATGGCAAATTCCGTACCATTGCTTCTGTTCGCTACGGTGATCTGGTTCGGGAGCTTGGAGTTCATGTCGCTAGGCCGCGACCAAGACATGGTCCTGCTCTCGATCGGAGATCCGAGCGGAAGCAGTCCCGAGTCCCCACAACGGGCCCCTCGGTGGTCTCGTCACCCCACTTTCGCTCTCGGGAGGAGGCGTGGCCGGCGCAACCGCCATCGCCGCTTCAAGTTGACATCCACCTCAGCTTCTTCGCCCTCGGCTGAGGATGCAGGGTCCCTGGTTGGGAACCTGGCAGACCTACGTCTGGGATTGGAGGAAGAGGTGGGAGGTCTTGGCGGTGACCCCGACTTCATCTTCGCAATGTGCTCGTCGAGGGGAACGGGTGTGGTGTCCCCGGTAGATGCCGCCCCAACGCCATCCGACTTGCTTCCGCACGGGCTGTTCAAGTCCTGATGACCGTTTCTGTTCAGTCTCAACAAGACAACCAAGTTGACTCCTCCTCGGTGAGCACCAACATGACCATGTATGAGGACCTCTCGGGGCACCTCCTTCACACCACCGAGAACTTGCTGACTCCCACGCCAACCTCCGGGCACCCAGAGTCTTCAGAGACTCCTGGCCCGAGGCGCTACACCCTCGGCACGATGCGACGCCAACTAGAGGAGGAGCGGCGGGAGCAGTTCCCCATCTTCTACTCCGGCAATCCCAACTCTGACTCCAAAAACTACGATCCCACTCGCGAGTGCTTCCACATCAACGGAGCCGTCGCGTCGAGCGGCGACACCGTCGACCCCACGGCCACAGCCGCAGTTGCGGCTGTAGTGGGAGGCTCCCTCGTCACGACGGATCGGGAGAAGTAGCCACCAGCTGTGCCAAACGACGCGCAATTGCATCAGGACGCCCAAGTCCAGGAGATGCAAGCCAAGCTTGACGAGGACAGGGAGCGCCTGTGCCAGCTCGAGCGAACCCTCGAGCAGGAGCGCGGACATCCGCTCGGCGAAAGGGCTCGAGCCAGAGCCCGAGAAGTCCACCAGCAGATCGTCTGAGGGGGTGCAGCCGAGCACCCCATCTTCAACTACGCTAGCCAGAATATCGTCATGGCGACCATGCTTCTCCGCAACATGCTGGTCCCCTCGGACCCCGAAGCCCGTCGCATCCAGCAGGAGGTTCAGGACCTCCTCGAGGTAGTTGCCGCATAGCAGGTCAAAAGCTGAGCCTCGAGACGTCGAAGGGGGTCTCAGAGCAACCCCTAAACCCTCCCATCATGAGAGGGAGGGCTCAGTCCATCAAGCGGATGCCCCCAACCAAAGAAGGCAATCCCCGTCCATGAGCGCATCCACGACAACCGCGAGCCTCGAGACGCACGCCACAACATCAATGAGAACCGCTGATGCAAGAGTGGTGATGCCGAGGCTCGAGGCTACAACGCTCACAGGGGCGGGTGCTACGACAGCGATGAGGACCGACACCAGTCCCCCGAGTCGCTATGCCCTCGAGTCTTCAACAGAACGATTCGAAGGACGCTGCTGCTGAATCCCTTCCGTCCCCTCACGAGCCTCGTCAAGTACAATGGCAAGACCAAGCCCAAGCTATGGCTAGTAGACTTCAAGTTGGCATGCCAGTTGGGCCGGGCGCGTAATGATCATGCCATCATCCGTCAGCTGCCCCTGTTCCTATCAGACACCGCTTGAAGGTGGCTCGAGCAGCTCCTCCCTGATCAGATCTGTGACTAAACCGATCTCATCAGGGTGTTCGAGGGGAACTTCAAGGGAACCTACGTACGGCCCGGCAACAAGTGGGACCTCCGAAGCTGCAAGCAGGAGCCCAGGGAGTCCCTCCGTGACTTCGCTCAGCGCTTTTTCAAGCAACGCACCGAGCTCCCCCATACCCCCGACGATGATGTGACCCTGGCGCTCATTATCGGGACTACCTACAAGGAGTTGGTACTGGAGCTAGGACGTAAACCCCAAGACCACTGATGAGCTAATGGACGTCGTTGCCAGTTACACTGCTAGAAAGGAGGCTATCAGCGCCTTCTTCAACGACGACTATGGCAGGAGGAAGGCCAAGCAAGGCGACCCTGAGAGCTCGAACTAGGGCGCCAAGAGGAACAATAACAAGAAGAAGAAGAACCAGCAGGGCAAGCGCAAGGCCACCCCTGACGAGCTCGTGGCCGTCACCGAGTGTAAGAGGCCCCGAGGTCCTCCTGAAAAGCTGTGCCCCTATCACAAGGGGCTGGCCAATCATAATCTTGAAGACTGCCGGATGCTCTGAAAAAACTTTGAGAGCTTGGGCCTTGGGAAAGACTACAAGAAGGAAGACCCCAAGGACAAGGGTGGCAACAAGGAGGATGGCTTCCCTGAGGTCTACGACTGCTATATGATCTACCGGGGGCCCTTGGCCCGCCTTTCACTGCGCTAACGCAAGAGGGAGCGTCGAGAAGTTTTCTCCGTGCTGGTTGTGACCTCCCACTACCTTGACTGGTCTGATATGGCCATCACGTTTGACTGTGAAGACCACCCGGACCACGTCCCCAGACCTGGGGTGTACCCGCTCGTCGTCGACCCCATCATCGTCAATACTCGCCTTTCCAAGGTACTCATGGATAGAGGCAGCAGCCTCAACGTCATTTATGCAGAGACCCTCGACCTCCTGGGGGTCCCGAGGACAAAGCTCCAGCCAAGCGCCGGGGGCGAAGAAGGCTCTTCCCATTGGCCACATTGACCTCCCCATCTGCTTCGGTACTTCCGTCAACTTCAGGAAGGAGACGCTCACCTTCGAGTGGTCGGGTTCCATGACACGTACCACGCCATCATCGGCCGGCCCGGCTACGCCAAGTTCACGGCTGTCCCCAACTACACCTACCTCAAGCTCAAGGTGTCGGGGCCCAAAGGCGTCATCAACATCGGCACCTCCTTCAAGCACGCATACGACTGCGACGTCAAGTGCGTTGAAAACGGGGAGGCCGTCGAGGAGTCCCCGATGTTGGTGGAAACTCTTGATGGTCTCACTGCCGAAGTCCCCGACCCCAAGCGCCATGCTGGCAGCTTCAAGCCAGCAGAAGACACCAAGAAGATCCTCCTTGACCTTAGCAGCTCCAACGGGAAGGCGCTGACGATCAGCGCCACCCTCAATGACAAATAGGAAGCTGTGCTCGTCGACTTCCTCCGCGCGAATGCTGACATGTTTGCGTGGAGTCCCTCGGACATGCCAGGCATACCGAGGGAGGTCGCCAAGCACACCTTGGAGATCCGAGCCGGGTCCAAACCAGTGAAGGAACGCTTGCGCCGCTTCGACGAGGAGAAGCGCAAGATCATCGAGGAGGAGATATACAAGCTTTTGGAGGCCGGGTTCATCAAGGACGTTCTTCATCCCGAGTTGTTAGCTAATCCTTTACTAGTCAAGAAAAAGAATGGGAAATTTAGGATGTGTGTAGACTACACCAGCTTAAATAAAGCATGTCCGAAAGTTCCTTTTCCCTTACCACGCATCGATCAAATTGTTGATTCCACCGCGGGATGTGAAACTCTCTCCTTTCTCGAGGCTTACTCCGGCTACCACCAAATCAAGATGAAGGAGTCCGACCAGCTCGCAACTTCCTTTATCACCCCCTTCGGCATGTATTGTTATGTAAGTATGCCCTTCGGCCTTTGAAATGTCAGGGTGACATACCAGCGATGCATGCTCCATGTCTTTGGCGAACACATCAGGCCAATGGTCGAGGCCTATGTCGACGATATCGTAGTCAAAACTAAGAAGGCCGACAACCTCATCAATGACCTTGAGATTGCGTTCAAATGCCTCCAGGTGAAGAACATCAAACTCAATCCCGAGAAATGTGTCTTCGGCGTCCCCCGAGGCATGCTCTTGGGGTACATAGTTTCTCAGCGCGGTATCGAGGCCAACCCCAAGAAAGTCTCCGCAGTCATCAGGATGGGTCCGATCCAAAACCTCAAGGGTGTCTAGAAGGTCATGGGTTGCCTTGCAGCCCTCAGTCGCTTTATCTCACGACTCAGAGAAAAAGCACTACCTCTATACCGCCTCTTGAAAAAATCAGAGCACTTCGCATGGACCCCCGAAGCTAAGGAGGCCCTCGCCAAGCTCAAAGCTATGTTGACCTCACCTTTGATTCTCGTACCTCCGAGTCCAGTCGAGCCACTCTTGCTCTATGTCGCCGCAACCACCTAGGTGATCCACGCAGCCATAGTTGTCGAGACAGAAGAAGAAGGGAGCATCTTGCCCGTCCAGCGACCGGTCTACTTCATTAGAGAGGTACTCTTAAAAACCAAGGTTTGCTACCCGTAGATCCAGAAGCTGCTCTACGCCATCATGATCACGTGACGCAAGCTCCAGCACTACTTCCTCAGCCACCCGGTGACTGTGGTCTCGTCCCCCTCGGAGAGATAGTCCAAAACCGAGAGGCTGCGGGAAGGATAGCCAAATGGGCGATCGAGCTCATGGGCGAAAATCTCTCCTAAGCTCCGCGTAAGGCCATCAAATCTCAGGTGCTGGCCGACTACATCGCCGAATGGACTGATACTCAACTCCCTCCAGCTTAGATCCAAGCAGAGCTCTGGACGATGTTCTTCGACGGGTCATGGATGAAGACGGGAGCGGGCGCAGGCCTACTCTTCATCTTGCCCCTCGGAGTCCACATACGCTACGTGATCTGACTCCACTTCCCCACCTCTAACAACGTGGCTGAGCATGAAGCCCTCATCAACGGCTTGCGCATCGCCGTTGAACTCGGGGTTCGACACCTTGATGTTCGCGGTGACTCGCAACTCATCATCGACCAAGTCATAAAGGCCTCGAGCTGCCATGACCCGAAGATGGAGGCCTATTGCAAGGAGGTCCACAAGTTGCAGGACAAGTTCTATGACCTCGATCTCAACCACATCACCCATAGATACAACGAGGCCACAGACGAGCTGGCGAAGATCGCGTCGACTCAAGGTACTATCCCACCTGATGTTTTCTCGAAGGACCTCTACAAGCCCTCTGTTGATCTAGGCGTGGGGGAAGGAATTGCAACACAAGCAGTCGGTCCCCCTCCATCGACCGAGACCCCCTCGACCAGGGCTGAAGTCATGGAGATTGAGGTGTCGCCGTCTCCCTCAACCTCCAAGCCAGACTGGCGCACACCCTTCCTCCATTGCCTTATTCGAGGAGAGCTTCCAGAAGATCAGACCGAGGCCTGCTGCATCGCTCGACGGGTCAAGACCTACGTCCTCTACGGTAAAGACAAGGAGCTCTATCAACGGAGCCCTAGCGAGGTCCTCCAGCGCTGCATCACCATTGAGGAAGGAAGAAAGCTGCTCAAGGATCTACACTCAGGGCTTACGGCCATCGCGCTGCTCCAAGGACCCTCGTTGGAAATGCCTTCTGACAAGGTTTTCATGCGAAGGGTGCCAATTCTACGCCAGACAGACCCACCTCCCAGCTTATGCTCTACAGACGATCCCCCTTTCATGGCCATTCGCAGTCTGGGGGCTCAATCTCGTGGGACCTCTAAAGAGGACAACTGGGGCTACACCCATCTACTCATAGCCATTGACAAGTTCTCTAGGTGGATCGAGGCCCGACCCATCACCAACATCCGGTCCAAGCATGCGGTGTTATTCTTCACCGACATCATCCACCGCTTCGGGGTCCCCAATGTCATCATCACCGACAATGGCACACAGTTCACCGGCAAGAAGTTCTTGGATTTCTGCAATTGCCATCACATCCATGTGAACTGGTCTGCAATCACTCATCCTAGAACTGAAGGCTAGGTGGAGCGTGCCAACGGCATGATTCCACAAGGTCTCAAGCCTTGGATCTTCAATCAGCTAAACAAGCACGACAAGAAATGGGCCGCCGAGCTGCCCTGAGTCCTATGGAGCCAGAGAATGATGCCAAGTTGAGCCACGGGGTTCACTCCATTCTTCATGGTGTATGGGTCCGAGGCCGTCTTCCCCACAGACCTCGAGTACGGGTCCCCTCGACTGAAGGCCTACAATGAGCAGACGAACGAGGAGGCCCTCGTGAATGCCGTTGACCAGCTCAAGGACGCTCGAGACATGGCCCTCCTCAACTCGGCTCGATACCAGCAGAAGTTTCGATGCTATCACGACAAGCACGTACGCAAGCGGGACCTCCAAGTCGGTGATCTAGTCCTCCGTCGACGACAGAACAACAAGGGACGCCACAAGCTAACTCCACCATGGGAGGGCCCCTTCATCGTTGCAGAAGTGTTGAAGCCTGGAACCTACAAGCTATCCAACGGGAAAGGCAAAACCTTCAACAACGCATGGAACATCGAACAACTAAGTCGCTTTTACCCCTAGGGCTTCAAAGCCTTGTACTTTTTCTCATGTCATGAATGAATAAGAAGTACTTCCGTTTACAAGATCAACTTTTTGTTCACATGCATAAGGTAGCCTCGATTCTGCTTCATCAGAGTCGAGCCTCCCTTGTGGGTACAAGGAGGAACCCCCTGAAGTTCCTAAAAACTCGTAAGTTTTTTTGAAATTCAATGTCCAATCTTCCTTACGCGCCACGATGTGTGTTGTTGCTTAGTCGAAAACTCCATGAGAGTGCCCCGAGGGTTGAGGCTGTCGAGCCACGAGATCACCTACGCCTCTGCGCTATGGTTCCTCCACTCACTCCCCCCTCGATGGGCATGACCGTGCATCGAGTTTACTAAGTAAACACATAATCTGGCTAGCAAGAAAGAAAGGGACTTAAAACTTGCTCCCGGCTCCAGGCCGCAGGCTGTGTCCTTAAGCCCGGTGGTGCCGGGAAACACGTCGGTCTGCTCCTAGCTCCGGGCTGCGTCCCTCCCCGCCACGGTCCCCGGGGCGCTCGAGCCTACAGCAGAAGCAGCGCTCGTCAGCCTACCTCAAGTCATAGCGGCGCGGGCCTCCGCAACCCAGGCAGCCACCGTCGCTGCCCGGGGCATCGAAGTAGCACCTGGTGTCGATGTCGCCACCCTTCTGACTCTGCTTCATTAGAGTCGAGCCTCCCTTGGGGGTACAAGGGGGAACTCCCTGAAGTTCCTAAAAACTTGTATGTTTTTTTGAAATTCAATGTCCAATCTTCCTTACGCGCCACACCGCTTAGCGGGGGAGGGAGCCGCCATCTTTGGCGTAATCTTGACCCTGGAGCACACACGAGCAAGAGATGCTAAGAACCCCCAAAACATCAAAAAAGGGAAAGGAGGGCCCAAGATGCCAAAAACTTACCCCACGGGGATGAGGGGCGCCCTCCTGCCCACCTTCGAACCGCTCGGGGGCTTTTGAGCCCCCTTCGTCGATGGGCCCTTGTCAGAACCTGAGCCGCTCGGAGCCAATGCTGTCGACGTCTTCAGCGTCCCTTGCTTCTCCGAGGCCGACCGGCTCTGGGTCCGCGCACCGAGTGTCGAGGACCTAGTCTGAGGCGGCGGCGTGCTGGACCCGCCCCGTGAAGGGACCGGCGGCGTCCCGCCAAGCGGGCGATGAGACGATGACCTCCCCCGAGTCGAGGGGTCGCTCGACCTCTGCTCCTGGGGCTGCTCCGAGGCCCACGTTTCTCGACCGTCGATGGGCACCGAGGCCATCTTCGAGGCTTGAGAAGATGACCCCACCTCGACCGTTTCCTGCGTGAAGCGGATGTCAGCTCGGGCCATACGGGGCTCCAAGGCATCGAGACGCGCCTGCACCCTCAGGAACCCCCTCGCGCCTCTGCTTCGCCTGGCGCTGCTCACGCGCTAGGCGCTCGAGGCTCTTCTTTTTCGCTCCTTCTTCTCCTAATCCTTACTCTTCTTCTTTTGTTGGGCAGTGAAGCATCTCACCTGGCGATCGGGGTCGTCCTCCTTGACCGGGGCATTGACACAAGCCCACGACACAGAACACAAGGATCAGTCGAGGAAGAAAGGAATTGGAGGGCAATATTACAACATACTCACCAGATGGATGTGACTGTCATCGGGCAGTATCAGGATGTTGTTCACATCCTCCGATGCGAAGCCGCCGATGACCGCTCTCCTCACCCGCCTCGTGATGTCCTCGAGGGACAGCGCCTCGGCCGACATCTGGCATCCCTCGAGCGATGCACCGGGGACCATCAGGTCCAAGCGCAGTGGGCACCGCATCAGTGGGAGAACCCTCCAGCTATGGAACGCTGAGACGATGATCTCGGTGTTCAGCCCCCGCTCGCGCAGGGTCCTCAGTGCGTCGAGGAGAGGATTCAGCCTCTCCTGACGATCCTTCACCACATCGTGCAGCTAGTGCTCTGGGCGCTTCGTGATGGCACGCCTGGGGTTGGGCGGCAGCAGGACACCGTCATTCCAAAGGTAGAACCACCCGGCGTGCCACCCGCCGTGGTTGGAAATCAACCTCATCGGGATGAACAGGTCCGCCCGCTTCAACGACAGGTTGCAACAGCCGACACGGACGATGCTCCTCACCCCTTGTGACATCGGCTTGGTGAAGTGCTCGCCCTTGAAGAGATGGAGCCACAACTCCCAGTGTGGCTCCATCCCCAGGTATCCCTCGTGGACGATGGTGTAAATCACCGCGTTGGAGATGGCGTTGGATAAGAAGTGATGGAGCTCGACCTCGTAGTAGTTAGTCAGTGCCCACATGAACTGGCTCGGAGGTGACCCGAGCCCCATCTGGTGGTACTTGACGAAGCTCACCACGTACCCCTCCGGCGGGTTCGGCTCTAGATCCTCCCTCGGCGGCATCATCCACTCCGGCCGATCAGTCGAGACGACGGGGCAAAGGAGCCCTTCATCCACCAGCTCCCCAAGCTTTCGTTCTGTCACGGCCGACGAGAGCCAGTCCTCCAGAGGAAGAAGTTCCGGCGCCATGGCGACAGCGCGGATCTGCTCACCGGATGGACGGGAGGGAAGATCCCCAACCTCTCTCTCTTTTCTCTCTTGTGCTAACTCTACTCTCTGGTGGCAGTGATAATGAAAGCAGGAAGACAAGATGAGGAATAGGCGGAAACCTACCCCCCGAACTTATAGGCAGGCAAGTAAAAACCCGCATTTAATTCCTACACCTAACCGCTCCCTCGATTTATGGGTACAGGGACACGCGTCGAATGCTTGGTCTCTAGCTGTTGTCCCAACCCCCCACGACTACACCGTTACAACTCCAACCTCCAAAAAGGCGCTCCCAACGGATGGGAGGAGTTATTCACGAACGATTCCTTCCACGGTAAGGAACGCGGTCCCCGGCCCCACAAAAATCTTGAGGGAGCGAAGGCTGGCCCTCGATTAAGGGTTCGGCTGCTGCCCTCAAGTATCTGAGTCAGGGATGACCGGGGAGGAGCCGACATGAGTCCCTTGCTCGAGAACGAACTCTCGAAGCCCCCTCAGACATATTCAAGGCGAAACAAAAGGACAACTACAGAATCCCTTCGGAGGGAGGCGTCGAGCCACCGAACCCTACTGAATGGGATCAGAATCCATGTCTCCATTTTTAGCTTCAATGAGAGCGCCTTCGTGGCCATCTGTCGACCCCTATCGAACGGGGCACAAGCTCTCACTTAAATTTCCCGATAACAGCTCACCGGAGGACGTTGGAGCTCACCCAAACAAGGGTAGCATGGCGTTCCTCACCCCTCCTCCTGTCGAAAAGGAGCCTAAGGGTCGAAAGAAAAAGACAGGCTCATTCCTGATCAACCTCGACGAAAGAGGCTCGGGGGCTCGCTCGCAACCGGATGGCCTTGATGAAAGAGGAACCAACCATCCGGGGGCTCAACAACGTGCGGAACCCCTCAACAAAAGAGGGGCAAGCACGCTTGGGGCTAGAAGACTTGAACTTCCCCCTTGATTGTACATCTAAAAAGCCCTCGAAAGAGTTTTTCTACTCCTGCAAGGACTCGGGGGCTACACCCAAAGGGTGCGCTCGCACGCACCCGTTGGAAAGTGTCGTTGCTACGACTCCAGTTCATTTATACCTGGTCCCCAAAGAGAGAACCTACAGCACCCAACCACCATAGAGTGGGCTTCGATGAAGAAAGCTTATGCATGCCCGAGGGCTTAACCACTAGAGCACCCCTCAATAAAAAATGCATAAAGCCCTCAGAAGGAGTATCCTGCTGCTTCGAGGCCTCGGGGGCTACCGCCGAAGGGTGCGCTCGCGCGCACCCTTTATAGAACAACAGACGCTATGACTCCAGTTCATGAGCCTCTGCGTGAGTGCCAACACTCGCGCAAAGACTCGGGGGCTACTGTCAGGTACCTGGATAAGGGGTACCCCTTAACCTCAATCTAGGAGAATTAGTCCCCGAACAATTAAACCCAAATCACAAGGGTCCACCAGCGTGCGTCGAGCCATGCTGGGCTGGCCCACGAGCAGCATCCAAGTCAAGACTACCTCCTATTTGACGGGGAGCCTTGAATGACGGACGTCCGCCAAGGCGGACAACCCCCCGTCGGAGTGACGGAGCGCATCGCGGGCGGACAACCCCCCGTCGAGTGACGGATCTCCGCGCGGGCGGACGACCCCCCGTCGATTGCCACTCCCACTTCGGCTCACCTACTTCCTCTACGGGATCCAAGGCATTTAATGCCCCCACCAAATCCTGCCTAACCTCATGGCTACAGCACGGTTACAATGATCGGGTACAGCTGTTAATCCTCCTTTTACTCCCATACCCGGAAGATCGGTGGTTCGTACTACGCAGCGATGCCAGACTGATCACTGTACACTGTCAGGCGCCCCCTCGAAGCACATTTACCAATATCCGTACTGTATTTCCTGAGGCTTGGCCTTATCCATTCGGGCCTCGACCCCCTCGGCCACCCCTCAATTCAGACCTCGACGCCTTCAGTCAGCGTTCCAACAACTCTCGATACAACGTCTACAGGGATTTGCACATCCCCGTATGGGTACGGGTCTTTCACCGACCACCTGCGGGCGTCATCGTGACACGCATGGAGGACAACCATCGACTCCAAGCATGTCGCTACAGGGCAAGCCATGCCGGGTGCACATCTGTACAGGGGCTATGACATGAACGGCATCAACCCCTCGATGTCATCACCTATGACATCTCTAGGGTTCCTGTACACCTGAGCCTCTCCTTGGCCTATAAAAGGGGATGCTAGGGGCTAGTTTCGGGGAACCGGATTGATAGAACAACAATCGAACGATCATCGAACAACACTTAGAGGAACCCGAACACTCTAGCAGCAGGGCTTAGGCATAGCGCTTCTAGACTTGCGTCTCGCCCGCACCCCGAGTTCATATACACACGCTTGTATCCCCCCTGTACAAGCACTTCGGTGCAAGATAATATAATCTCTCCCCCCACTGGATGTAGGGCCTTCTTTGCCCGAACCAGGATAAAAATCGTGTGTTCTTCTTGTGTCACCATCCGAATTTGGGAGCACGTAGTTACTCGTTGGTGCTAGGCCCCCGGGGTCAAGACACCAACACGGCCTGTCGGGAGTCTTCTCCAAGGTACGCCTCAGCGAATGCGAGCTTCTTGTAAGTAATACATCCGAGTATTTGATATTCTAGTTCTAATACTTTAAGTATACGGTCTTTTACTGGCATACTGCTTTATTTACTTAGTAAAGTGCTTGAGTCTCTTGCAAGGATTAGAGTAGTGAGATTAGTGTAGACATGGTGTCTAGGCTATATCTTGCCAGTATGAGCTGCTTGTCGCACTGCAAAAGACACCTAACGCGAGAGTGACGGACCTCTCTAGGCAGAGAGTTCCTTGTACGTGTTGTAGGCAAGTTAACATTGTGAGAGCGGGGCTGAATAGGTTAGTCGCCTTGGTAAGGGAGGAGGTGAAAACCTATTATCTTAGACCCTCCGTTTCATCACTAGACGACCTTGAGCCTAGTTAGTTCACTTCACATTCCCTGTGGAAAATACGATATCTGGAATACTCCCGGTGAAGGCTACATTGACTACCGTACGCTTGTGGTATATCCATTTTCCACTTCTGGTGTCAACAGTGATGCTAGTCAAAGGCCAACTTTGTCTGCAGTATTGTGCATGCAAATTAAATCAGTTTCTTAGTTGCTCAAGGCACAGTTGAATGTAAACAACAGGTAGCAATGCATATAGATAGCTTATGCAGAAAATTTTCAAAATGGACCTTGCCATCAGGTGTCTTGTAATGTTTGAGATGGGTGAAAAATGGTACTTGATCCACGACTACTATACTAGCCGCTGAGGCAAACTTGGCGGCTTGTGGTGCATCATATGGCCGTCTATTCCCCTTGGCAATAGAGATGGGCATCCTCATTCCTCCAAATGCACCAATCATTCCATCAAGCATAAGTCCCATACCTTTTCCCCACCATTTGCTCTTTCTTGGCAGTGGTCGTTCTACACAGTTTTC
Organism: Bothriochloa decipiens; assembly: GCA_023333625.1. NCBI lineage: Eukaryota > Viridiplantae > Streptophyta > Magnoliopsida > Poales > Poaceae > Bothriochloa > Bothriochloa decipiens. The sequence goes on along the minus strand of CM041632.1, from coordinate 37,181,022 downwards.
ATACATTCAGATTGTAAATAGATAGTGCAAAATTGATTGATAGACATATACAAGTTAATACCAACCTTGGACAATTTCATTATTGTTCTGTGGGTCAGGGAAGATAGTAGCTTGCTCAGAAGGATCCTCTACAGCATGGGTATTGTCATCTACCACAATTTTTGTTTGTTATACAAGTAGCGTGGATGTCAAATAGCTATTGCAAATCAATAGATAAAGATCCCTTCGCAACATTCGCTATTATTCTGTGTCTGAAGGAAGATAGCAGTTTGCTCAGAGGGACCCTCTCCGTCTCTGGCATGGCTACTGTTGTCTAGAGGTGCCCACAGGGCTATGGTCGCCTCCTCTTGATCCATCAGGCACTTTATGTTTACCTGACCAACTACAAAAACCAGTCAACTTAGGTGTTGCTGGCATCACTCGCTTCGTATAACTTTGCCTGGCACCCATATTACCAAAGCCTTTTGTCCTACTAGCTGAGTCTCCTCTATGCCTTCTAGAACCGGACACTGAAGGTTACAAAACAAACATAAGTAGCAAGCATGTGCAGATTACATTGTTCCCAAACAAAATACAGAACAGAACAAGCAACTTAACTGGTAGGGACTCTGGCTCAGCTTCAAAGTCTGTGTAACACTCAGGTGTTAAGCAAGCATAATCAATTGCATTCTTAAGCATAAGCATCATTATGCATAGCATTGATGAAAAGAGTGATTGTCATTTCATGTTCATGCTTGTTTATTTCAAATTATGCCTGCCTTTTACATGAATTGCATATGTGGTATGAGTGTTTGGTGTTGGATGACCTCTAAGGTAACCTAGACATGTTTAGGACACCAAATTAACCTAGGTTTATGTTCATGGTTTTGGCTAATTGAGTTTTGTTGTCATGGTTGACCAAGGTGGATCATTAGAGTAGTTTTGTTTGACTGAATTGGAAGTGATAGCTAGAGTGCTTGCATGTGTGTGCACCCTAAATGAAGTTTGTAGAGAATTTTATGAGGAACAAAAGTTGTTTTTACCACTTTTCATGAAAATGCTTGGAAGGTGTTCAAAAATGTTGAAAAAGGGCAAAAATGGGGGCTGATTTTCTATTTTGGGAAATTTTAAAAGGTATTTTATTTGGATTTTTGTAATTCAAAATCTATGCAGAATCTGGTAAAACTCCTTTAAGATGAAATGTTCTACTCTTCAAAAGCTACATTTCATCTATTTTGAGTTTTTGCTAATTCGGCTTAGTTTAAGAGTTATTAAGCAGCAAAGTTTGTTCTGAATTAGTGAAAATAGCTTTTCGGTGACGGTTGGGTCCTGGCCGTCAGGGAAATCCCCGACCAGGAAAACGCCGTGGCCGCCCGCGGCAGCATGCGTCGGCCGCGTGGCGCTCGGGGTCTGTCGTCCGGAGGAAAATTTGGCCGCGTGGGCGTCGTCCGAAGCCGCCCGCTCCTTCATCCTCTCGGCTCCCTCACTCACTCCCTCACCCCGCGCATTTCTTTCTCTGCTCGCCGCCGCGTCGCCCGAGCCCGCCTCGCCGCCGTTCGAAATTCGTCGCCGTCAGCCGCGCCCCCACTCGATTGACCCCGCAACCGAGTGCGCCCGAGCCCGCTCCACCATCCTCCACCCTCACCTCGGCCCATCGCGTCAAGGTATAACCGAATCGCATCACTTTCTCTCCGGCCGCCATGGCCGCACCTCGGCTCCGCCGTGGACTCGCCGCTCCGCCCGTCATTTTCTTGCTGTGTCGTGTAAATCGGATGCGCTGTGCCCCGTAGCCACTAGAGCCCTAGCTAACCGAGCCGATTAGGGTTCCTTCGCCGGGAATTTGGCCGCGCCGCCGTGCGGTTGGTCGCCGGTCCGCCGCGCACGTGGCCGAGCCACCTCGGCCGTGCCCCTGTCCGTTTTTAGCTGCTCAATCGAAGCGCGTTGACCTGCTGGTCCTTTCCCTCCGGTCGATGACGCCGGGAAGCCGCCGTGTCGGCCGGCGAAGCCACGCCGACGACCTCCCTGCCTTTTCCCTGGAAGAGGACTGTCGTCCTGGAATTCAAGAAAACCCTAGGGTCCCTTGTGCTAAGTTGCCAGACACAGCAGTTTTCTTAATAGGGCCTGGTTAGTTTCTGGTAATGCTAGGGTCCCCGGTGTAAAGTGGTTTTCCTTTTTCTTTTTTTAGAATAGATTTCAGATTTCGGTTTAAACTTTGAAAATCCATAACTTGCTCATTTTTCATCCAAATGAGTTGGTTCAACTTGCAGTATTTTTCTTATGAGATGATCTATGCATGAAAAATATGAAATGTGGAATTTGTGAAACTTTTCTGTATAGCTTTATTTATCTCTATTAATTGTATTTATCTTAGGAAATGCATAACTAATTCTCTGTTGCTCAGAAAAATGTGAGACCAAGTTTGTTAGTCTTCTTATGTCATGCTCTATCTGTGAAAAATGTTATTAAGCTATGTCATATGTAAATTTTTCTATGTCTAGTTATGGTGCCTATTTTCATGTGAGGATAAATAATTCATAATAAATAATGTATAAGGAATTTGTGCATGAAACTTTTTGGAGAGTGTTTTTATGTCAATCTAGAGCTAATTATGTTCTGAGATCTGTTGTTTGATATACTTTTATGTACAAAGTATTTTATGCCCCTGAAATTGTGCTGCCTTGTCATTTTTGTGCAGGATAAAGTATTTACTGTTTTGACTTGAAATTTTTATGGTAGTCTTTGTTTGGTATGATTAAGCTTCTGTAATTTTTATAGAATTTTCTGAGTAGTCTAAGGTCATGTTGTAGTTATACCCTGATTTCTTTCGTTTATAAATAATGCTTTAGAGTTATCATTTCATGTGAGTAAAAATGCTTTTTATGCTATTCATGAGATGTATGATCTTCTGTTGGTTGTGATTCAGTAGAGTGTAGTGTGCAAAACAATGGTTGTTTATAATTCTTTATAGTGTGCGAGTAAAGTTTTAATGCGAGGCTTATTTGGAGATTTATCGGTAGAAGAGAATGCAGATGACATGTGCTTATCATACATGTTTTCAAATATCATATCATTCATCTTAGCTGAGCATTCATTTACCATCATCATCAGCATTGTATTTATATGTATGCACGGTATTCATACGCACTATGCATCATACAGGATCGTCAGAGCTCGCGACGGTAGTTCCCGGAGCACCACGAGAGGAAGACCAACAGGAAGCTTTGGTGCGGGAAGCAGCAGCCGAAGAGGATCCCGAAGCTGATCTTCC
>CM041632.1:37088038-37172775 GCA_023333625.1 Bothriochloa decipiens | reverse complement strand
AACCACGTGGTCAGATAATGTCATCATTTAGTGTTTATGGAATTACGTACATGCCCTTGTTATATGTTTCTGAAATAGGTGTGATGTTCAAGTACCTCATAACCAATGTTTCGATTAGTGTTTTGATTGTTCAATGGAGACAATTGTACCTTGATGTAATAATTAGGAGGGTTAAGCTTTGTTGAGGGTGGTGTAGCATCGGTCGCTTGGTCATTTTTTAGCTGGTGGCCCCTATTGGTTCTTTTTACCTTGTTTGTTGTAAACCGTTGGCAGCGAGGTGTTCATCTCAACAAGTCTCGCCTCGATCTAGTGCAGCACGGATGAGACATAGTTGTTTAGTTTGACTACCAAAGCAAGAAAATCCGACCTCTACATATTTGATCGCGAGGATGAAGTGCCAGGAGTTGTCTGTTTTGAATGTCATAGCAATCAGTCTCTGCATCAATCGCCAACCTGGTGCCTGGTGGACCCCATCTGGCAGCAAGGAGCCTTTCTCGCTGCATCCACTATACCACAGCCAAACTGTAGAGTCTACAAAAGGGTCGCTATAAGCCGCTATAGCGACCGATCATCGGACGCTATAGCGCTATAGCGACCGATGTATTAGTCGGCGTAAATGGCGTCGCTATAAGTATATAGCGACCAATCTGATTTATAGCGACCGATAGCTCGACGCCAGTACTATAGCGACCGATTCTCTGTCAGTTGTTTTAGCGACCAATGATTCGAGGGTATAAAGCTTTTCAGCGACCAATAATCCGTCTCTATGAATTGGCACAATTATTTATAAATAATATTAATATCATCCTGACCGGAATTCAAACCTAATAAACATACATGACATTTCACATTATTCATCAACCACATATGTACCACCACAGCTGCCATGCAATATCACTCAGGAACAACATCTATAAGATAAAGTTATCAGTTTTCATTGAAGCCAATTGTTGGCATCAACATATGTAGCGGTTACTTAGAAGCATTCCCCCATTGGAGTTCAATACATAAGTTCATAGAACAACATACGGTAACTAGGCTAAATGGCAGACACAAGCCATATGTTTGCTTGCATAGTCTAAATAGATTCGCTACAAAATGCCTCATCTCCAACAGCATAGCAAAAGCGGAATATCATTTGTTGGCTTCCTGGTGACTATGATGGACACCTCCAAGGCCTCTCCCTCCCACCTGAACATAAAACATCACAATGCGCAAATGAAGTTAACTATAGTAATTGTATATAGGTAAAATACAGATAAAGATGACTACATAGTATGGAGCCCAGGAAGCACAACTTATGGAAGTGCTTTGGAGCAATTTTGCAATCTGCTAGGAGCCCAGGAGCATCTTCCAACAATTTATATGGAAGTGCATAAGTCATTTTGCTCTTTTTATGCATATCAGCTGTACAAAGTATTGGGAAACAGAGTTCTGTAGGTAGGTTGTGCAAAGTTAAACTGTACAGTAAGCCTTTACACAGAGAAAGGATTAGCTGAGCTTTGACAAGAAGATTTGCCTATCAGCTTATGTGTGAACCTAGAAAATGCAGACATGTCCGTTATTTACTGGTGGCTGCCATGGCTGCACCATCTGATCCTTCTAATCCTGAGTTGATTCACCTAAGTACCTATGCCTTACATCAGCCAACTAACCAGCCTATGAGTTTATTATGCTGAAATTAAAAAAAAAGAGAGTAAATGCTATGAACCTAGACACACAGGATTGTTTCCAACAGCATTGTGCTTGCAATATCTTATTGTTAGAATGTGCCTTACACCTATTTTCACAGTACAACATAATTTAGGTGTTATGGTTACTGTATGGGCTCCAATTGTCATTGTATGTAGGATCCTTAACATGTAGAAAAAAGCAGAAATCACATATAAACTGCCCACCTCAGTTCTTAGCCTTTTTCCCCCTGCTGCAAGTCTAGAGCTCTTCTCTCCTCCTGGTGCAAGTCCGGAGCTCTTTCCATTTCTTTCCAGCAGTAACTGTTCCGCCAAGAGAAAAATAGTCACATACTTCCTCAGCATGAAAAAAAAAGTGCAACACAGCTAGGGAAACAGGCACCTACCGATACAAACAAGTTGAGCTCCTGCCAAGAGAATGTTCAAATGTCCTCCTAAGGTGTCCAACTAAGGGTGGAGCAGCTGCAATTACAATATGGTGATGTCAGGATGCTGCATACATTTCTCCTAATTATCCACATATGCATATTTCCATCCATGCAGTAAAGTATTACCAAAAACAATCAAAAGAAAACCTAAAGAACTAGGATCAAATCACCATGGGAAAGCATAAACGACAGCATCCATTCAAAACATACACACTTCTCTACTGATTTCAGAAAAACGAAAAACCCTACAAATTGGAAAAAATGGTACAAGATCCCTGTTACTATGATACTTCTATCCAAAGCAATGCAAGCAACTAGTAGATCTAGTATAGCTCCATCTAGACTTCAGAGAAAATTTCCAATGGCTAGATGGGGTAGGATGGGAAGGAACCAACAGAAGAGGAAGGGAGGGCACGGCGGCTGCGATGCACGACGGCTCTGGCGCGGCAGGTGGGGTACTTCGGCTGGACCAGAGCTCGGGCACAGGAGATGGGAAAGACGGCCGCGGCGGGGGGACGATGTCGAGGACTCCGGCCAGACTGCAAGGACGGTGGGCGCGGAGCTGGGGACTCGTCCGGACGGCGAGGACGGCGGCGCGGCACTGAGGACTCGTCCGGGATGATGGCGCAGCGCTGGGGACGCTCCGACGACGAGGTCGGCGGGCGCGGCGCTGGGGGCGCGTCCGCGACGGCGAGTGGGCGGGCGCGGCGCCGATGATGGTGGCCGCGAAAGGAGCCCCGGTCGCGTCGGAGGGAGTGGCGGCGTTGCGGATCCGAGCGGCGTTGCGGCGCGTGACGAAGGGGAGGGAGTCGCGGCTGTGGGCGCGTGAAGGGGAGGGAATCGGGGCTGTGGGCGTTGCGGCGCGTGAAGGGGAGTGGCGGCGCGTGCTGGGGGGTGTGGGCGGCGTGAAGGGAAGCCTGAATTGTTTAGGGTTTCGTTTGGCACTGTCTAGTAGGGCCCATCAATTTCACTGCGCGCAAATGGGCTGGGCTCATCGCACCAAAGTGGAATTGGGCTATAGCGACCAATTGCTGGACTCTGAGACACATATTTAGGGACCGATGGTCTGACTCAGTTTTATAGCAACCAATGTTCTGTGGATGCAAATAAATATAGCGTCCGATAGTTTGTGACAACGTTATAGCGTCCGATAGTTTGACGGTTTTATTTAGTTTTAGGGACCGATATCGGACGTTATAGATTGGCTGTGGTATAGTGATCCTAACGCAGAACCGAGGAGCCATTGGAGTTGAAACGCTATTTTGAACATATGAAAGTACGGCCCCTCTCTATTTGACCGCGTTTGACAGCTTCCTCCATGGTTTGTCCTTGTTATCCTATGATGCTTGTTACTGTGTCATTTATACTAGTTTAAGCGACTAACTTACTGTGTGGTCCAACACAGATGAAAGCCACTAGTACTATTAATACGTGGTTTCCAATGTTGAGGACTGCATTCCCTCCTGCCATCTATTATTCACCCCCGTCAAAAGCACAGTCCCAAAATCATAAAAACCAATAAAAAATAGTTAAAATGAAATTAGATTGGTTTTCAAAAATTTTTAGGGTACATAAGGCTATTCGAAAATAGAACAAAAGTGAACTACATGCACCCGCCATTGTACTAGTACTACTAGATCTTTTACTACGGTACTAAGTACACCTACTGATTGATGCCTCAACCCTCGAAGTCGTCTTGTCGCCACCATCCACCTCGTCGTGTCATCCTTGTCGTCGTCCTCCGATGAGCGAGATGGACTCATCCGGCATGGCGATGAGCTTGAGGATCGCCCACAACAACCGGTTAAGACCCGTAGACAAATCTTTCCTGCACCATGGGCAGGTGGACTTCCGATCGAACCAATTTATTATGTAATTGCGGTGGAATGCTCGGCTGTAGCATGATGCATGCACAACAAGACCGGCCGCACCACTAGATCTGAAATCCTCCAAGCAGGTGCTACATTCCCAACACCTCAGTGGTGCTGCTTCCGTGCAGAGCGTCAAGAGTGCCGAGGACGCGATGAACTAGATTTCTTGGTCAACCGCAAGCCCAATCTTGGCTTGGGTGAAGCAGCCATCCTTGCAGGCCTCGCGTGACAAGGTGGTGAGCAGAGGAACCGCTGACTCAGGAAGGATTCTATCCCACTGTCGATCCCTAAGGGTTAGATCCTGCAATGGTGGGACTGACCTCAACAATGCACGAAGGACCTCACGGACACAATCCTCGTTAATAGGGATGACCACGGCCTGATTCGTGGTGAAGGTCCTATTGGCATCGTGTCCTTGGTACGGCATACTCACTGACTGCTAGCGACTGCCGGCTTTGAGGATCCTGGTGACCTTGCATTCCAGGGTCACAGACAACGCTACTTCACTAGCACCATACATAGTCAAGGATTTTGTCCACATCATTGTCGACCGGACCAAGTGATGGAAAGTGGAAAACTGGGCATGAGGATTTGCGGTGGAGCTCATGGTGATGGCAACTCTATGGGGCTGGTGGCTTAGTCTGTAGCTATGATTTTGGAGTTGGAGCGATTAGAGGTAGAGGATGCTTCGAAGGGAACCCGATGTTAGATATCTACTGGATGAACAAGGGGGTAGCAATGCATTTGTATTATTAGTGGTAGTTGCAGTAGCAGCGGTAGTAGTAATAATTGTCATGAGCAGAGCCAGTTAGCTAGCTGGAATTGGCTATATAAGGTGAGGCCAGGCTTTTGCAAATCACAGGGACGGCAGGGCTAGAACAGTTTATTGATGTGACCGCACGATGTTCATCATTGTCCGAGTAGTGAAATTATTAAACGGCTGGACCTTCTCGGTGGAATAAACAGTGCACTCCAACGCCAGCAGTCCCATGCTCGTAGCAGCCGAGAGGCAACATAGCTAAAGATGGCTACTAATACATGGAGTAAGCAGTGTAATCAAACCTCAGCTCCTATTGTCATTTGGTAATTTGATTGCAAATATGATGGTTAGAATAAATTTAGCTAAAATAGTAATGGAGGAACCACATAGCTATTCAATTTTACTGTGCACGCAAGAAAGTCCGAGGATCGTGATTCAGATCGGAGCAGACACAAATCACCATTACTTTCATTGAATCCCTAATGGACACAGATTTTAACAAAGACACGAGTCATCACCAGAGGTCAAAGACACTCATGAATGTCTAGCATATTATCTATTAGAGCAAAGACAACCTGAAAGAGATCTGCAGCGAGAAGCAAACAACACAGGCTACAAACCAGGTAGAAAATGACATGAGCCACCGTGTTCAACAGAGTTTAATGCACCTATTACAAAGTGCAGCACAAGTTCACACATATCAAGGGTGCCCCACAGATCAAACCTAATCATGACAACTAATAATACTGATATGTCTCACAAATCAAGGGTCGAGATTGGCACGTAGGATCTCGTCCACTTCAACCTTCGGTAAGACGATATTGGCGGCTGGCTCAAATTTTACCATCAGATCTATGATTTCATCGTCCATGGAACTCGGCGAAAAACCCTGGTCCACCACTCCAAGGTTTGCTGTTGTGCCAATCTAAAGCTGGGCGGCAACCAGCGCTGCGGCTGCACCCTGACGAATGGCTTCGGACACCACGGCTTGAAGAAGGCGGGCAAGCAGGGTAGGGAGGTGCCCATCAGGGGACGGTGCCGCCATAGAGGAAGTGCTGCACAATGCAAGCTAAGTTCAGGCCCATAAAGCGGGAGAGCCATCTGATTGAGAAGTGAAATAACTTTTACCGAACTGACCAGCGCAGCGTGGCACGGAGTCGTGGGCGGCTACCCCCATCGGGGGATGCCTTGCGGGATCACTTTCCTGGCGCAACTACAGCTAGAGAATTCGGCTCCAATGGCAACAGTCCTTGGGACGCAATCATGTCCACGTCCACCTATTGAGAGTAGGCAAGATCCAAATACTAGTGTGAGCGTTTCTAGCATACTCTGGTGAAATGAAGATAAACAACATGTACAAGTGGCACGTTGATGACACACCTTCAAAGGGAGACCTGGCGGGTCAGAGACCACGCCGACTAGACTTCCGTCCGTAGGCGTAGGATTGTCAGCGTGGACAGCCTCTGGGGCCTCCCCATCGATAGTCAAGCTCGTTGGCTCAGCCATTGTCTTGGTCGAAGGCGCAGTAGGGTGGAAGGCAAAAGCTTTCGGATGGAATGAGGAGCTCTGGAGAGAGAAGGCAACAAGTATAACCTTCCTCGCGCCCCTTTTTTATGCTCTTATAGCTTGGAGGCCATCGATTAAGTTTTTTCTTTTTCTTTTTTTACAAGAGAGGCCATTGAGTAGTTGACCACCCCACGGCCAAGACGTTTGCGTGGGCCGTGTCTCCTCCTTGTGTCTCCACTGTCCACAATCTAACTAATTATTTGTGTTTTTACTTTTTCATAAAACACCTCACATGCCAATTTAAAAAAATATGACATAACTAGAGTGAAATAAACCAATGCGAGAACCTACAGGTGGATGTCTTCTGGGTAGCTAAGATTTGAGACTGTCGGACCTTCTGTGATCCAGTAAAGTTTAAATTTCTGAATAAAAGTAATCCTTGATTCGAGTTCTTGCAAGTACATAAAAATAGAATAACTGGGTTACAAACAGATCAAAAGCCACTCATCACTACTACTGATACAAATGTTGTGACCTACTCGAAAATAAGAAGAGTTCTGTACTGCTAATTGCCCGACGAGAACAAATGTGCCCAGTGTCAGACTTTCTTCCGAGCCCTGTAATATATGTGTCAGGAAATCTGGACACATGAGGTGATTCGAGAAAAGGAGATTTGGCACGCGAGACATGAATGCCTGGTGTGGTAGTGATAGGTCTTTTCGTGAGTTACTTCACTCGAATCCAAGCAGTCACACCAATCAAGGGGAAGACTGAAGGCGAGTCCAGCTAAGTTGGATTTACTATGATCAGACTAGCTCAGCACAAGAGTTACATGTTCGGCAGGTCAAATTTACCATCACGAACATTGGACTATATTGAACTATAGTATGCGGCAAGCCGTGGCAGCCCCTTTCATATTAGACCTTGTGCGTTTGGTGAGATTGAAGTGAATGCGCTAGAAAAATGGGGCAGAAGAGGAATCACCAAAAAAGAGTTTTTGACCAACATGACACGCTTCAGACTTGATTGACAGATGCAGTTGTGATAGGTCTACAATATATTTCAGCCCAATCCAAGCAACAACAACAGTCGATGGGCAGACGTTCTAATTGCCACGACACTGAAAGATGACAACGCGTAGGACCATCTGACAAGATCAGAGACACAGCGGCCGGACGTTCTGGAGTTCCTAGTCAAATGCAGTTCTGCATTAGATAGAGGCGAGGCTTGTTGATACTTATTACTTCCTCCATCCAGAAAAGATTGCAATTTTAGCATAGTAACATGTTTTAGTACCTTAAGTATGTCTAGTTATATTATATGAAATACCAATATTTGGTCAAACATTGAAAGTTTGACTCCTCGGGAAACAAAACGGGAATTATTTGTGGGGCGAAGTACCACAGAAGGCGTGTTCGAATGGACTTGTAGACGACTGTTGAAATTTACTACCGTGAACTCAGTAAAATCCATCCGCTGTACTTGTTCGTTTGGTCTTATCAGCGCTTATAGATTCAGTAGTGTTTTCCTCTTACAACAAATCAGCATCAGGCAGAATCAGCCAGCCAGAAATGACCAAACAAATAGTTTGTTTGACTTCTTGACATGAAGTTTGACCACTCGTATTATTCAAAAAATATTAGCAAACATAGTTAAATTTAGGTCATTCTTGAAGATCTTTTGTTAATAAAGCAAGTCACAACAAAAATAAATAACATTTTGAACAATTTTTTTGAATATATCAGACGAGAGGCCAAACTTTAGATATGTAGGGAAAGACATGGAGGACAATTCTTATGCCTGGAGGTTATGCATTATCTATGACCGCAGATCAAGGTCAGCTTTGTGTATGTCTTCTTGAAGTTGTCAACATGGTTGACCTATCAATCTGGCTTGGTAACCAAATCGATGTAATAATAGTTATGTTTGTTGTTAGGACATGTCTTCTTGATGTTGTTAGGACATGTCTTTTTATATGTTTGTTGTAAACCATTGGCATAGAGGAGTTCATCTCAAGACACGGACGTAATAAAGTCCGACCGCTGCATATTTGATCTCATAGTAGGACGAAATGTGAAGGGTTGTTGGTTTTGAATGTCGTAGCAATCAATCTACAGCCTGAGATGCGGAGACGAAGAAGCCCTCATTGAAGCTGTGCGTTGTCCAAACGGTGTGGGAAGACACCTTCACCACATGGGGCAGGAGTGCTTGGGCCTACCGGTGCCGGACCAACAGGCTGTGGTGGTTGCACACGATGCTGCTGCCTTTGATGTGCTTTGGGGGCAGCCCGATTCTGAACGAGACATGGCGGCCGATCGGCACGGTTCGCAAGACCACGCCGACGCTGGTGCACGTCGATGAACTCGTCCAGCCTGACCGGGGGCGGAGCATGCACGACACCCAGACTTGGATCTGGTCGGTGCTAGCGGCGGCCCTAGTTGATAGGCCCATGCCGCTGTTGGTGGTTGGAAGGTGCACCGCCTTAGCGAGCGGGAGGCGGTGCTCGGCCCATGGCCAGATTAGGATCCTAGCGACGCGGGAAGCCGTCTTGGCTCGTACGGCCTTGCCAATGTGGTTGGTCATAGTTGGGACCGCCCTGCTGACGAGCAGGGGGCGGTGCTCGGGCCGCGGGTAGATTTGGATCTGCACGGCCTGAGTGGTCGGCGCGATTCGTACGCCCGCACCGACGTGGACGGACAGAGGTGAAATCTAGATCTTGATGGAGTCACAGACGAGCAGACTCAACATAATCTAAGATCTCGATCAGGCCTGTGCCCTGCCGATCGATCAATTCAATCAAATTGGAGTTGTCGATGTTCCTCCTCTGGTAACGAGGAAGCTGCTAGTCTGTCGCTGGCGTAGCCACCAACTCCGCAACCGTGTCGGTTGGTGCGGCGATTGGTGCAGTTGGCGCTAGGGCCGGCTATGCTGCTCCCGCGATCGTGATGGACGCCGCTGCACCGGAGGTCCAGGTGAACACCCCAATGGTGAAGGTGAGGCCCGCCTCAAAGTCCATGGAAGCAAGGAAGGAAACCATCTGGCTTGCCTCAAGATCAGATCACGCACCCCCTACCTGGTGCGCCACTATCGGTGAAGTCTCCTTGGCAGTCTACCACAGGGCTCCCCGAGGTAGTAGATGATCGGTGATTGCGCGCTAAGACCTACGAACCAGATGTGACACACAAGACAAACAATCAGGGTTTGTCCAGGTTCGGGCCACGAGGTGCGTAATACCCTACGTCTTGCGTTTCTGCTGCTGTATTAATGAGTACCGAAGTACAAAGGGTTGAATGAATGTGTTCTAAGGGGGTCCTTGCCCGCCTTATATAGCCGGGGGGTAAGGTTACAGATCTAGGGTTTCCTATGGTCGGTTACATTGCTCCGTATCTTAGAGAGTACGAACAGATCCTAACCGACTAGGCTTCCTTGCATTCCAAGCAGCCTTCAGGATCCGTGTGGCCCATCGACCAGGGTCGTGATAGACCACAGGCTTTGTCTTGTGGTCTGGGCCGTCTGGTCCATGCTGCCCAAGGCCCTGCCGTGAGGGTATATGGGTTTATACCCCCACAACCACCTCCATCGTCATCTATTGAAGTAGTACCATGCATTGGGTTCTGATGGGTGCCATTGTCTTCTTGCATTAATTCTGGTGCATCTGACCCTCCCGTGTTACATGCCTCTCTACTTCTCTCACCATGATGGTCCCAAACCTCGTAGTTCACCATGAAACCCCGCCGAACCAAGTGTGATCTTATCGTTTTTGGATCATTGCATACTATAAGGTTCCGATAGTCACAACAGGGATAATTGATATCGTTTGTCTGCTTGATCAGGGCGTGTCTTTTAGTAGCTTCAATAAAACCTTTAACATCAACTAAGTAGGATGCTTCAAATCATTTTTTTGTATACATCCATGATTGGTCCATAGTTGCCCTTCAAAAATAAAAGGTATATTTTCATCAAGGTAGAGTTCTCATATAACTACAACAGCAATTAATTGATGTATATATCGGTAGTGAAAAAATCGAACACCTTCCATGCATGTCTCTAGATCTAGCTAGTTCCAGTGGAGACAGATGACGAGCATATAATGAATGTACAGTTTGGAAAGTGTTTAGGGATGCCAAAATCTCACCTCTCCATCGTCGAAGGGCAAAACCTCCCCCGCAAATTTTGTTGCTTGTCGTGGCCTCCTAGTGCTCAGCTGAAGAAACCATAGAGGGAGTTAATCGCGGACCCGAGAAGGAAGAAGGGTTATTTGGCAGGATTTTGGCGATAGTTTTATGGGCGGTTTACATAAGGACACCGCCTCTAAAATTGGTTTCCATTTTAGGGGCGGTTTCATAACATCCACTGCCCTTGATGATCCGTCCGTCAGAGGCGGCTGGATTAAGAGAACCGCCTCTAGAAACCTGAATCTTCAGAAACGGTTTAATTACAACACCCACCTCTAAAACTATAACTTCAGAAGCGGATGACTTAATGAAACCGCCTATGATGGTACGCGATCTTTATAGGCTGTTTTCTTTATGGAACTGACTCTAAATATATATCATCAGGGGTGGCTGCCCCACGGCTGTAGAGGCGACATGTTATGTCAGCCGCCTCTGCTAAAAATGGGTGGCATTACTGATGTTGATTTTTGTACTAGTGGGACTCCTAGCATGTTGGCTAGCTTCCAAGCAAAGATATCTTTGTTGTCCCTGAGAAACTTGGTGAGCACGAGTTCCTATTTGGGGTTGAGTTCGCACTTATGGTCGTCATCTTCTCAGGATCACCATTCTCCAAATCTATCTTCTTGGTCTTCACATCTATAGGTGTTGTGAAGCTTTTGCTCGCCTTCTTTATTGGAATTTCAGTTTCTTGCGGGTTCATTGTTGCTGCTACCATTGCAATCTCCCTTCTTTCTTGCGCACCTTGCAGCTTCCCTGCAATTTGAATTGCTTGTACGTCGTAGTTGTATGCCTTCTGAAGATCTCCTAGCAGTGATAGTATCCCTTTGGTTGTCGGCATCTTGAGTAACAGGTATGGGTAATGTGGTACTGCCATATACTTGGTTAGAGCCGGTCGTCCCAGGATGGCATGGTAGCATGATTCAAAATTGGCCACTTCAAACTTAATGAACTCTGTTCTATACTTTTCTTTGGTGCCAAAGGTGACCGGTAGTGTGATCTGTCCCAGTGGTACTACGGATAATCTGGGTACTATACCATAGAACGGTGTGCTTGTTGGAGTAATGATCCCTTCGTAGTCTATGCTCATTTTCTTAAAAGTTGCAATGAATATGATGTCCAGCCCTGCTCCTCCATCGATCAATACCTTGGGGACTATGATCCCTGTGATCGTCGGTGCTACCACTAATGGGTAACACCCCACATTGGATGTGCTGGTCCATTGGTCTTCTCTTGTGAAGTTGACTAGGTATTCAGACCAGTCTAAATATCTTGGAATAGCAGGTTTTGCCGCCATGAAGATCTGTGTGCTAATTTTTGTTGTTGTTTGCTTCTTGCCCCTAGGATTCCTGAGAATATTATGTATAGTTGCTATTGGGGTTCTTAGAATTCTCCTTCTGGTTTCTTTTCTTCCTTCTTAGGTTCTTGTTCCCTTCTTTTTGGGTTGTCATTGTATTTTCCTGCTTTTCTATATCGGCTGTTGAAATCATGACAATCTCTCAGTTTGTGTCCTACCTTTGGGTGGATGAGGCAATTCATGTCTTCGAAGTTTGCGAGTTGTCTTTCTTTCATCCTATCCCTTTCTTGTGGTGTCATATTTTGATAAGTGTTGGTTCTTTTGTTGGCAACTGCCACCGTGTTATCTTGTCTTGGCCTCTTGTCATTGTTTTTGCTATCATATCTTCCCCTTCTTTCATTGTTCTCCATGTCTCTAGGGAACCTTCTATTGGTCTTTTCTTGTGAGGATATGAGCTTCTCCATAGCTCACTTGATTCCTCATTCGTTTTTGGGTCTTCGCTGTTAAAGTCTTTGAACTGCCACCTTGCGATGATTCCATTGCCAAATATGTCAATGACTTCTCTGTCTGTGATGTCATTTACTTGGGCTCTTGCTTCACCAAACCTTCTATAATATTCTTTGAGTGATTCACCTGGCTTTTGTGTGATTCCTTGAAGTTCTACTGCTGTCATTGGATGTATGATAATTCCAGCAAAATGGTTGCAGAATTCTCTTTGTAGATCACCCCAATATCTAATGGAACCTGTTGGTAACTTGTCAAACCATTGGAGTGGCACTGCTTCCAGGGCCATTGGAAAAAATAGTGCCTTGAGGTCATCATCTCTTCCAGCCAACTCGATGGATTGAGAGTAAACTGTGAGCCATTGCTTTGGTTCTTCTTTCCCATTGTACTTTGAATAATTTAATGGTTTGAACTTCTGAGGTAGCTGTCGATGGGGGACCCATGGGGCTGCCCACGAAGAAGACATAAGAAGACCTAGTCCAATTAGGATTTCTTTTATGTAATCCTACTAGGACTAGTTACACGCAATCCTACTAGGATCTCTACTTTGTAACCGACTAGGATCCCTGCCTCTTCTAGAACTATATAAAGGAGGGCAGGGCTCCCTAGATCGGCGCTTCACCTCCACCGGGTCAGACCAACACAACCTCCATAATAGACCTCACGGTCTAGGGAGAACGCCAACGCGAAGTACACAGCACCACACAATCCCTCATACTCATCAATACAACGCAATAGGCTCACGTCGACTGGACGTAAATGTTTTTACTTGACAAAAGTCAAGGGCCCGAACCAGTATAAAATTGTCTATCTCGTCAAGCTTGTTGCCGCAACCGCCGAGTTTCGCAGTCTGCGAAGCTTCTCCGAACAAAAAACCCTCCTAGGTGCCCCGGTGGTGGGCTATCGGTGATAAAACATCGACAATAGCTTCAAGTCTTGTAACCTTCCCACAAAACATGGGAATCTATTGTAATTGTCCCTTCTCTTGTAATCTGGAGATGGCGGTCTTCTATATTGGGATCTTGGTTCTCTATATTGTGACCTGTATTCTGACTCACCACATCCTTCTTCTTTGCTCATCATCCTACTTCGCTCTAGTTTTCTCGAAGGTGGGCATGGGTGGGTTCTTTCAAACCTTTGTGGTGGTGGTGGTCATGGATGTTGGTGATTTGCTACTCTCCCCCTCACGTTGTTGCTTTCTATCAGGCCTAGACTGGAAAAGATTAATACTTGGGATTGGTCATCTTGCTGGTTAGCGTTCCTGGGTTGTTGATCCTGTTGTGCTCTGAGAGGTGGTCTTTCGGGTTCTTGAACCTTCTTCTGGGTGGCTTCTTTCTCTCTTTGTGCCTTTTTCAGAGATTCAAGTTGCTTGGTGACTTCTTCGATCTTTTGTTGTTCATCAATATCGGCTGCTTGTTTTTCCGCCTTCATCTTATTGTAAGCCATGCGGTTCACTCTGTATTTGGTCCATGCTTGCTTCTTGCACCTAGCCTTGCTCTTCCTGCCGACTCTACGCTGATTCCTATTCATTCTTGACTGTTTGTGGCCTTTGCTTTCATCTTCCTCCGTGCGCTCTTCTTCAGATATGTCGACTTCTGATTCATCTGACGAGCGTACTTCTGGTGTCTTGGACGAGGGGGTAGTTCAACCACGTTGGCCATGTAAATGGTTCTTCTCTTCAGCCTTCTTTTACTTGTAGTGAGTTCTTCATCTTCTGAATCATTGGATGAGTAACCGATTTCTTTTCCTTCCTGAAAGGGCAATTCTTCGACGAGTCTACTTAACGACGCCCCATTGGCTGAAAAAGAACCTGGCCAGTGCACCACGCAATCTCTTGGGGTCACAGTCATAAACAAGCCTTCCTGCGCTCCTTTTAGCACGAAATTTTTCACGATCTGCTTTGCTTTTCCTCTCTGGTCTTAATATTTGTGGACCGGAGTATTTAGCTTCGCAGGGTTGTTCCTTGCTCTTCTTACGTGGGTTGGGC
Organism: Bothriochloa decipiens; assembly: GCA_023333625.1. Classification (NCBI taxonomy): domain Eukaryota; kingdom Viridiplantae; phylum Streptophyta; class Magnoliopsida; order Poales; family Poaceae; genus Bothriochloa; species Bothriochloa decipiens. The sequence continues at coordinate 37,158,559 of CM041632.1, read as the reverse complement.
ACTCGTGCGGCTTCTTCAGGTATTCTTGCATAATGGATGTCTGGTTGCGCAACCCAAACGGAAACGAGCCAGGGATATTGATGACGGTCTTGGTGTTGGAAACAGTCTTCAAGTTCTTCTCCAAGTCGGCTTTATGGTCTTCTTCTTCACCTTCCCAAACTGGATCCGAAGTCGAAAGAGCTGCGAGCCTCTCAGCGAGTTAAGACTCTTTCGCGGCGTCGAACTTGATGTCATCGAGCTCTGGTTCCTTGACTAGATGGCTTTGGAGCTTGCCCTCACTGTCAGCTCCGCAGATCCAGGAGCTGAAGATGAAGGTTGTTCCCATCGAGAAACTCATCTTGAAGGTGAGGTCCGCCGAACTCTCAGTGTACAATCCACCAAAAGCCCCTACCTGGCGCGCTAGCTGTCAATATTTTATCATCGATAGCCCACCACCGGGGTACCCAGGAGGGTGTTTTTGTTTGGAGGAGCTAGGCGAACTATGGAACTCGGCGGTTACGGCAACAATCTTGACGAGACAGACGATTTTATATTGGTTCGGGCCCTTGACTTGGGGTCGAGTAACAACCTTTACGTCCGGTCAAAGTTAGCCTATTGCGTCATGTTGATGAGTATGAGAGATCGTGTGTTACAATGTTCTTGCGTTGTGAGACGTAGGTCTTTTTAAGGGGTACCCTCAGTAGCCTTATATGGGGCGAAGCTAGCTGGGGGTTCCAGGTTTTCTAGTCGGATTCCAGGAATGATTCCTAAATTAAGAGTTTCGTACTCTTTCCTATTATAATCCATCTAGGATATGGCAATTTACACGCTGTGTTACTCCGTGTTCTACTCGAATCGGGAAACAAGTCCTTTGGTTCTTCTCCGTCCGTATTCCGTCTTCTCGGTGATTCTCTGGTATCTCACATCGACATTCGTATTCCCCCATCCCAATTTGTATGTCATTATAAGAATTTTGGAGAGTCAAATCATCTCAGGTTTGATCAAATCTATACAATAAAATAGTAACATTTAAGATACCAACTAAGTATCATTAGATTATTTATTGTGTTTTTCTATATAATTTTGGTCAAACTTGAGATGAACTCTTTAAGATTCTTAGAATGACTTATGATGTTGAACGGAGAGAGTATTAATTAACATTTTTTACTCTACCAAGATTTATTACGAAAGTATTTTCCGTCCTCAATCTTGTATTGTAAATGTTAGTTTTTTTAGAATGTTGGTCAAATCTATATATCATATATAGATAAAATCCCACTAGCCTATTTCTTTCATCATGCAAGCTATCCACCTTAGCAGCCCACTCACACTTTCAAGTAAAGCTCACTAGCACAAGTAATTATGATATCCAACACATCAGCATACCACGTTATCCACTAACATTATTTTATATTTCTGAGAATTGTATGAATAGTTTAATATCATTCCAAATTAGCAGTTCCTGCAGCAACGCGCGAATAGTCTCATTTATGGTTTTAGGCATCAATCTATGCAGTCCACTCATTTATGGTGTTAGGCATCAATCTACGCTTCCACCTAAAGATGGCAACAGTCACAAAATATCCGCATACCCGCGGATATCAAACCCGACGGGCGAGGATACGGGCGCCAAAGCGCATCCGCAGGCACGGGTGCGGGCACAGTGTTAAACCTAGCGGCATTTGTTAACGGGTGAAAATATAGCCTACCCGTATCCGCAAACCCGCCTTAGGTGGCTGACATGTGGGGTTACAACCAATCAACTATATATAGTAAGACCAAACCCTAGTTTCATTCTATCCCCACCCACTCATTCCCTCATACCGCCGCCACTATCTCTCATGCATGCGTATCCCCATCGCGCGTGAGTCCGCGACTCACACCGGCGGACCGGCCTATCCACCCGGTCCTCTCTCCTCTCTCTGCCGCAATCCATGACCACCCAATCCTCCTTTTGCCGCGCTCCTCACCGGCCAGGGCGCCTCCCTCGGCTGCACTGCCACCTTCTTGTCCACCGCCCTCGCCGAGGTGGAGGACGCCGTCCTACGCCGCCCACCAGGAGTTCCGGCTACCGGCCCCAAGAGTTTCTGCGCCGCCCTACAGAAGTTGCTGCGGCCAGCCCCCATCCACACCTTCCCAACCTAGATCCAGCAACCGACCCGCCTCCCACGTCGCCGGCGCCGTCCCTGTCGTCCGATTCGAGTCATCGACTGCCTGTACATCGACATTGGCGGAGTATACGGGCATGCCCGCGGGCAAGATATGCCCGCGGATAGCGGACGCGGGCACATATTTCTGCCCGTGGCGGGTGGCGGGCGAGGGCGCGGGCACAAAATTTTTCTCGCGGGTGCAGTCCCCGTCGTCAGATTCGAGTCATCGACTGCCTATATATCGACATTGGCGGACTACCCGCGGGCAAGATATGCCCGCGGATAGCAGGCGCGGGCACATATTTCTGCCCGTGGCGGGTGGCGGACTAGGGCGCGGGCACAAAAATTTTTCTGGCGGGTGCAGATTTGTGATAGAAGTACCCGCGTGGATACGCGTTACCATTTTTACTTCCACCACTTCCACCACCTATGTCAGGCTGCACCGTACGCATCTAAGCCCGGTAAGCGGTAACCCGTACACCCGCTAAAGAAACCCCGCAGCCAATCAGCGTGTGGCATTTGATCGAGCCCTCTTGGCCACTACCGAAGATGCTCCTCCGCACACGTGGCTTTCTAACGCCCCACGGCAGCCGCCTGCCCAATGGGCAGCGGCCACGCATTGTCCCTTCCTGGACAACTCTTGGTGGGTGGAGAGAGCCGCAGAAGGCAACTGGAGGAAAGAAGACGATAACAACTTAGCACGGGAGGAGAAGTGGAGAGGACAGCGCGAGGCTTTGGCCTTGCCGGCGAGTTGGGGTGCTTTTCCTGCGGTCGGAGATGCGACCGCTGGGATCGGGGAGACAGGGCAGTTCCGGTTCGGGTTCGGAGGCGGCTCCCGCGACGGCGGCCGCCAGCTGAGCAGGATGTTTAACTGGAACGACGACCAGCACCAGGTGTCCCTTCCCGTCTATCTTTCCCGTGATAGTCTAGAATCTTTTGTTATGCTTGCTGCCTTGCTCACTCGGTTGGATCTGCTCGGGCTCTGTAATTCGTTGCGTTATTCCGTGCCCCACGTGCCTAATTCACTAGGTTTTAGTTTGGATGTGGTTGTCCCAGAACGGAAGTTTTCTGTTATACCATACAGTTGGGGGTTAAAGTTGAGGGAGTTGGAGGTGCAAGGGACTGCGAGCGGAAGTGTAGAATTCTTGCTACGCAGGTCGACTGTATCCCTGCAGGTTGCAGCAGTGCGAGCCTCTTGGACACTATCTGTGCTAATAAGCATGACTAGGGGACAATTCTGCCTTGATTTCCTCTCTTTCTGAAGCGTGCAAGATTTTCTAATGCCCAGAGCAGTCTGGAATATGGACTTGAATGTTCTATTGGAAGAAAGCTAAGGGAGTCTTTATAAGTTTCTTGGCTCTTAGACTGTTCCCTCCTTAGTTTGGTGGAAAAAGAAGTAGTGAACTGAGCTGGTAATTGATTTTATGAACTTGATGGTTTGGGTTTTACTGATAGTTGCTGAAGTGAACTGCAAACTGGTTCTAGTAAATCACAATGTCAAATTTTCTTATTTGCCCTACTAATTTTGATGCATGCCACTCAGTTGGCAATATTCTACTCCGTTGATTTAGTATTTCCTCATAAAAGGATAAATTTATTTAGGAACCTTGAATTCAGATATGCTCATGCCTACCCCAACTTGCTTGGGACAAATGGCTATGCTGCTGTTGTTGTTGAATTCAGATATGCTCATATGAATTTAAAGACATATCATATTATACTGAATACTTTGGACCTTCAGCGATAATATCTATTAAACTACACTTTTGCTTTGTGCTTGATTATTCTCCAAATTTTGTATTGGACTTTCAACTATGAACCTTGCACCATTTACCATCACATCACTAAATGCTCTTCTTTTTGGATTTTAACATTTTCATTCTGGTGTCATATTATTGTTTTGGACATGAGTATAGACTGGACTCTACTTGCTACTGCTGCTAGAGGACTATACGGAACTAGCATATGCCCGTGCGTTGCTACAGAACCTTAAAATTTATAGTGCAATAACACAATGAAAATAAGCAAAAAATAGTAGGTTAGGATAACAACTGGTGCGCACAAGCAGCCAACAAATACTTTGAAAGCTCCATAGTTACTTTGAAAGCTCCGGAGTTCTGATACAGATTAGTCCAGATTCCTGACCTGCTCAAAACACAAGACACTACATATGCACTGTGTCACCTGCTTATACAAATCCTGTAGTCAATTCCATGTTGCTTGTTACAAGGTTTGCAATCTGCAAGTTATGAATGAAAAATGTATCAGAAAAGGTCAGAAGGACTGCATTTATATGTTTAGCAAAGGAATTATTTAAAGCTGAGTACACCAGCAATAGATAAGGTTCAGACATCCATGTTTTACATTATAAATGTGCAGTTCTACAGAAAAAGAAATATATTAATATATTCCTTTATTTTCCCATGACATCATTCTCAACCAATCCAAAAACAATCAATAATGTAATTCCTCTTTATATGGCTACCAACAAGATTGCAAGAGATCAACCCTTCAGTTATTGCCAAATTAAGTGTAGTGAAAAGTATCATAGCAGCAAGCGGCGGGTAAAGCAGCCCAAAAGAATGGCTCAGAATAAATTTATAGATTTTTTTTCTGGTGATCCTGGGAAGAATGTGTTTACGTGCCACCACCCACCAGGGGAAGAGACGCCTAGTTATGTCACTGTGTGGCAAGAATATGCTCAGGATGGAAAATCAGTGTTCAATATCTTATACATAGTTTAGGGCGATAATAGTGGAGAGTGTTCGTGGCTATAATCTAATGATTTAACATATGAAGCAAGGTCCCATCAGTATCTCTAATATTGTCAATGCAATTTATAGCATCCTTCAGGAGATCTGGCACGCAAGCTTGAACATGGGTTGACAAGTTCCTGAAAATGTCAACAGCCACATTTGGAGCCATAAATATGGAGAATAGCTTCAAGTTGTCTCAGAGTCTAACACAATTTGTTGTTCAGAAGTGAGATACTTTTCTTCGTTCAACTACGTGATGAGGAGTTGTATTTAGGGAAAGGAAAAATAAATGTAACCAATGCTACTTAAATTTGCGAGAACGCACTGTCAGAAACAATAAACAAAAAGTAGCAGTATTTGGGACAACTGAAATCCATTTGTCATGTACGGGCGCACGTACACTAGACGGCGCCGCGCCGGAGACATCAGGCGCGCAACGGATCGTGCGCAGAGCGCGCCGTGCGGCCGGGCAGCTTCACCGAGTGGCTAAGTTAGGCAATAGTTTGTTAGTATCCCTAAGATTAAGGAGTGATTAGTTGCTATCTTAGCAAGGACTATATATGTCCTCTTGTAATTGACACTTTGGTTTTAAGCAAGAAATATAAATCTAATCTCCTCTCTTCCTCTCAACGGTATAACCTCGCTGGCGATGACGGAACGAGGCTACGAGCTCCGTAGCCGCGGTCCAGCTATCTTGGGTACTGACGCCCTTGACAACTTGGTATCACGGTCCCAGCGATCCTCGTCATCTCGTCCCGCCTCCCCAACAACCGCTGCGCACCCACCGCCCACAGCCGCCGCGCCAACCGCCCTGGTCTCGTCCTCTGCATCCTCGTGTGCCGCTGCCATGAGTGACAACGGTGACCTCAAGGCTACCGTCGAGGCCCTCGCCAAAGCTGTCACGGCTCTGCAGGTGACCGCGGAGGCCAACCCAAGGCCATTGCTGCCCTCGCGACCGACCTCCCCTCAACGTCGAGCAGCAAGGTGCCCACCGGTGAGCACCACCAGGACTGACCACCTAAGCACTTGCGGCCTGACTTCTCGCGCTACGACGGCAACACTGACCCGCTCGTCTTCATCAATCGATGCGAGTCCTTCTTCCTCCAGCAACGGATCATGCCGGAAGAGAAGGTGTGGATGGCATCTGTGGTGTTTCGGCCTCGGGGGTCAACACCAACGAGTAAATTCGTAATTGCGTGCTCCCTTAATCAGGTGGGTGATGCAAGAAGGACACGACGATTTATCCTGGTTTGGGCAAAGAAGGCCCAACGTCCAGCGGGGGAGGGGCGAGATAGTTCGTGTTATCTTGCACCGAAGCGCTAGTATAGGGGCGAATACAAGCGGGTGTGAGAAGCGTGAGCTAGAGCTTGAGCGTCTCGGGCGCTTAGCTCTCTACTTCACACTGTCTCACCGTGTTTTTCTATGATCTAAAGCCTTAGCGTATGGTGCTCTCAGATCTCGGATCCTCTGTCCCAAGCCCTGGCGCCTCCTTTTATAGGCGAAGGAGAGGCACAGGAGTACATATTTTTAGTGCTAACGTGGTCGATGACGTATGACGCCGGTGCCGATCGTGTCGGTGTCGCTGTAGAGGTGTATGTCGGCATAGGAGGTCCTGCAACCGTCGCGTCGGGAGTTGTTGAAGTGTTGACCGGAGTTGTTGAAGTGTTGACCGGAGTTGTTGAAGTCCCGCTCGAGGGTGGGCGTGACAGAGCCGAGGGGCGACGGTCGAGGCCTCAGGTCAAGTCGAGGGGGTCGAATCAAGGGGGTCGAGGCCCTTGGGATAAGGCCGAATGCTGGGAGATGCAGGGAATGTGTTGACTTCCGAGCCTCGAGAAGGTGCCGGACGGGACACGGTGCTTGGTATGGCGTAACAGTGAGGTACGATCCGCGGGATTCTGGGGTATGGGCGGCAAAAGCACGACTCGACTGCCATACTCGCAACTGTTGCTGTAACTGTGACCGTACGGTTAGGCGGGAGCAGGTAAAATGCATTGAATGCGCCTGGATCCGTACGGAGGGTAGGTGGTCGAGGGGTATACTGTGCTCGAGGGCTGCCCATTCGCACGGGCGAAGTTCCGTCCTCGAGGGCGGGCTCGTTCGCTCGAGCGAAGTTCCGTCCTCGAGGGGTCCCCGAGTTGTACCCTCGAGCGTACAGTCTCGGTCCGTGTGGTAGCTCGTCGAGCAGGCTGTGGCTTTAGGCTGTCGACGCCTGTTCGTGGGGCGGCCCAGTATGCCTTAGCCTGTGGGCTTTCGAGCGATAGTGAGGGACGTCGTTGGAGGGTTTGCGTTGCTGACCTCGGGGATTAGTCTGGTTAATCGAGGCTTTGGGATACCCCTTTCCCAGATCTTCGACAGTAGCCCCCGAGCCTCTGTGTGAGTGGTGGCACTCAGGCAGGGGGTCAGGAGTCGGGAGCGAGGTGCGACTCAGATTTTTCTGCGGGGGGCGCGCGAGCGTCACCCGCGGGGGTAGCCCCGAGGCCTCGGAGGAGCCGGCAGACTCCTTTGAGGGCTTTATTTGTCTTCGGTCGAGGGGTGCTCGTCCAGTCGGGTACGGACCTGAACTGGAGTCGTAGCGTTTTACCGAGGGGTTTGTCGGAACGTCGAGCCCTCGGGGGATTTTCGACCCTCTTTCGTTGAGGGGTGCCGGACACGGTCGGGCTCCCGAGCCTCGTGCGGCTGGGGCGCTGCCGGCCTCGGCGTTCATCTCACGAGTCCTTTCGATCGGACGTGAGGCGAGAAGCGTCGGACTACCCTCGATAGGGCGAGCCTCGAAGTTCTCAGTGAGCTGGTAACGGGAGAATTCAAGTGAGAGCCCGATCCTCGTTCGATAGAGGTCGGCTGGAGGCCCGGAGGCGGTCTCATTAAAGCAAAACGCAATGGACCTACGGATACCGATTCCATTCGATAGGTCTCGGCGGCTCGATGCCTCCCTTCGGGGGATTGCATAAAAGTCCGTAGCATTTTGCCTTTGATATGTTCAAAGGGGTCTCGAGAGTTCGTTCTCGAGCGGGGCCTCGTGTTGGCTCCCCCTTGGTCACCCCTGACTCGGGTGCTCGAGGGCGGCTGTCGAACCCTGGTCGAGGGCCAGCCTTCGCTACCTCGAGGCTTGTTGTGGGGCCGGAGCCCATTTACCTTCTCCTGGAAGAGTCCGTCGATAAATAACGTTTGTTTTTCTTACCGTCGGACGCATCTTTTGAGGAGGAAGGTTAAACGGTGCGGTGGTGGAGATCGTGGTGGGCCCGAGCAACGGCTTGTTGCCTGAGGTGCAACACGTGTATCCGGCCGAGGATCGAGGGGGAACGGGTAGGTAAGCGCATCAATTGCGGGGAGTTACCTTTTTTTGCCGCTGGATTCCGCCCGTTACTCTTCCTGGGTATAAAACCAGGGGGACAAGCGTCGTTCGCCCCTACCTTTGCCACCCTGCCTTCACCACCGCTAGTGCTCCCGAGTCCCTGCTTTCCTGCGCGCGAGGGTAGGAACTTAGAGCAAGAAATCGCGATTGGGAACCTTCTCGGTCGCCCGTCCGCCGAGGAGATTCGCGCTGTTGCCGCCGCCGCCGCGTCCACCGAACAGATCCGTGCCGCTGCCACTGCCATGGCCCTCATCTTTCAGCCGGTGGAACCCTGGCGCCTGTCGACCGTGACGCGGCAGAGGTTGAACGAGATGGTCAGAGAGGGACTTCTCCACTCCGTCACCGATCCGACTCGGCCGGAGTGGATCGCGCCGCCTAGGGGCCACCCGGAGCCAAACCCGTCGGAGGGCTACGTGGTGAGCTTCCTCAAGTACCACCGGCACGGGCTCGGAGCGCCCCCGAGCGAGTTCATGCGGGGGCTGACGAACTTATACGGCGTCGAGCTCCAACACTTCTCCCCCAACGCCATCTCCATCGCCGCCATCTTTGCGGCCGTCTGCGAGGGTTACTTAGGGATGGCACCCCATTGGGAGCTGTGGCTCCATCTCTACAAGGGGGAGTGGTTCACCTCTCCGGTGGTCAGGCGTGAGGCGGATCGTCAGAGCGGGCTGCCTCAACTTCATGTTGAAGACAGGCAAGTCAGAGGTGCCGCGCGAGTACATCCCCACCGGGTTGATGTCCAACCATTCCCGGTGGGACGAGTTATGGTTCTACCTCAGCAATGACGGAGGCTACCTCCCGCCGTACACCGGGCGGCTCATCACCGAGCGACCATTCAACTGGCTGCACGGTGTGACGGGGCATCTTCAACGTCGACTTCGTCCCCTCGTCGCCGCGATGAGGACCCTTCGAGAGGCGGGCCTGACGGCGGGTGTGGTGGTCTCTGCCTTCCACAGTCGACCGGTGCTCCCCCTGATGGAGCGCCCGTTGCGGTTGGACGAGATGCTCCCCGAGGTAGCGCCCGAGGTGCTCGAGAAGTGTCGGATGTCCAGCGAGGGGATATCCGCCGCGGAGATCGTTGCGCGGGTGAAGGGGATGGTTGCGGGTTCGTTCAGGGCAGAGGACGTCAACCGCCTCCCCATGCGGCCGGAGGAGGGGTGCCTCGACCTGGTGAGTGCCTCGACCCATGCCTTTCGCGTTTACGTTTTGTCCCCTTTTTTCCTTATTCTTGTCCTCGTGACCGAATGTTTTCGTGCAGGGGAGAATCGACTACCGGAGATCGAGGCCCCCGTTGAGGGAGGATGCTCCCGATCGTCAGGTGAGACGCTTCAACGCCCAGCAGGAAAAGAGGGGCAAGGATGAGGAGAAGAAGAAAAAGGACAATAAGGATTGGGAGCGCGAAAAGCGCGAGAAGCGCCGTGCGCAGTAGAGGCGCGACGGGCTCCCTGAGGAGGAGTCTCCCTTCGAGGATGAGGGAGACGAGGATGAAGATGATGATGATGATGATGTTGAAGGGGTGGCGGGACGTCTCGAGCCCCTTCTGTCTGGTCCCTCCCGTATTGACCGTCTTCCGGTGCAGGAAGGTGCGTCGGAGCAGCGCGCCCCTCAGCCGGCGACTATGGCCTCGGAGCGCCAGCGAGGGGAAAGGTCGACCACCCCCTCGACTCGGGGGGTTCGTCCTTCTCACGTCGTGCTCGTGGCGAGACCCCGCCCACTTCGACCCGGGAGACCCGGTCCCGGTCATCGGCGCGGGCGGAACAGGGTCGTGCCCAGGAGGCCTCGTCGGAGCAGGGAGGCACGGCGACCTCACCGACAACCCCTAGCAGCCCCAGCCCTGGGAAGAGCTCGGCCTCGGGTGGGGCCTCGAGGTCTGCTGGCGGCTCGAGTGGGACCCGAAAGGCCTCTATCCCCTTTGGGTAAGTGTTGTCGATTTAAGTCTCTTCTCGTCGCTTCCCCATTCTGCGGTTCATTAAGTTCTCTACTATCTTACTTTCCGTCCAGGCCAAAGCGTCGCATCGAGGGGGCGACCCTTGCGCCGGCTAAGCGGCTTAGGGTGGACGCGGCCACAAAGTTGAGGGCCTCGGCCACAGGTACGACGTCGAGGCCCTTGGCACCGTGGGAGGCGAGGTGGCTGTCCTTAGCCCTCGGGGCTATGGCTCGCGGTAGGCTGACGGGTTCTGTTCTTGCTGCAGGGTCGAGCGACTCGGGGGCCGTGACGGGCGGCGACTCCGAGCCGAGGAAGACGCAGGAGGGGGGAGCGCCTCCCTCATGTCGACGTCCGTGGTCCCCGAGCTCGGCCCGGCGCCAGAGAGCGGAGCCCCGGCGTCGGGAGCCCCTGACCTGGGCCAGCCCGAGGTCTCTGCTTCCATGCCCGAGGCGGGAGCCCCCGAGGGCCACGAGCCGGGAATGGAGGTAGCCCTCATCGACCTCGAGGGTGAGGAGGCCATCACCCCTCCCCCTTCGACAGGGGAGCGGAAGCCGTGGCTGACAGGGCTACGCGAGTTGGAGGCTCAGCGGAAGCAGGAGCTGCCGCGGACGCAGCAGGAGGAGAAGGAGCCGCAGGAGCGGCAGGAGGAGGAGGTGACCGGGGAACGGCCCCAGCACCATCAAGAGCAGCAGACGCCGCCGGGGGACGTGACGCTGCCGGACCTATCGGCGCAGCAGCCGCCCAAGCCGTCGGAGGGGGAGGACACCTCGGGACTCCCAAAACAGTGGGTGTCCGTGATCACCCTCGACGAGCTGCTACAAGAAGCGGCGCTGAAACCCTCGACGCAGCTCGAGGAGGAGACCTCGGCACCGAGCCCGCCGGCAGACCTGTCGATGGTGGACCTGCCGGCGCCACAGGACGTGGGGTTGGAGGAAGCGACGGCCTCGTCCCCTCCGCCGCCTCAGGAGGCACCTGAGCCAGCGTCGAGCAAGCCACCGCAGCCGTCAATCGCGCCGTCGGAGGAGCCAGCGATTTCTTGTCCGCAGGCGAAGCGGTCGGAGGAGACGGCGGCCGCCATCGCGTTGGGGGCTCCTGGCCCGTTGAGGAGGAGGTCGACGTCCGACCCCGGGCTGGGAGGCATTGGCGCCGCGTCAGAGTTTCCTACCTCGGCCGAGTTGGCGGAGCACCACGGCGCCCCACGCGATGTGGCGGAGGAGATCGAGTCCTTGGCGCGAACCAAGGTCAAGACGCTCTTCTCTCATTGGGGCAACGAGCGTGTCTTGCTCCAGGAGCTCGGCGACTCCAGCGCTTCCAGGATCGAGATGGATGACCCGGGGAGGTCGAGCGCTGGGAGGGCGTGGAGCAGTCCCGGGCGTGGCTGCAGCACTTCCTCAAGCTGGGTGTCGAGCTCGTTGGGGATTTCGACCAGAGTCTCGCGGTAAGTCCCCGTTTGGATCACCTACGGTTTTTGGCTTTTCCCGTATGGATCGCTTTAACCCTCGATTTCCTGTTTCCAGGACTTGCGGAGGCATTCCCACTCCAAGTCATACTTACTCCATGAAACGCATAACAGCCGTGAGGAAGTGCTTCGCCAACTCGAGGCCGGCCGTTCTGCGCAGAGCAGGATGGCCGAGGTCGAGGAGGAGGTGAAGCGGGCCAGGGAGGAGGCCGCCAGGGCCAAGGAGGAGGCCGCCCAGGTGAAGGAGGACGCCGAGGCAGCTCGAGGCAAAGCCGCCCGAGTCAAGGAGCAGCTCCGGCGGGTCAAGGAGGAGGTCGACGCGGCCAGGGGCGAAGCGGAGGAGGCCAAGAGCGATGGCGCTTGCGCTCAAGAGCACGTCAAGCTGCTCGCGGAGTAGGCCCGAGGCTCCGTGGAGCGTATCCGCTCGCTCGAGGCCAGTCTGGCTCAGGTCTGCACGGCGCGCGACACCCTCTCCGCCTTGGTCAAGGAGGAGAAGGGTTGAGCCGACAGCCTGGACGCCAAGCTCGAGGCGATGAAGGCTACCCTTCGAGAGAAGGAGCAAGCCATCATCTTGGCTGGTGGTGCCCTCGAGACCCTCCGGTGCGAGAAGATCGACTTGACTCGAGCTTTCAAGGAGGCCCAGCGGGAGCGAGACGAGGCTCCGGAGGAGCGCGACGCCATGCTGGAGGACCGCAGCGCCCTCCAGACCCGCTGTGCCAGTGAGTTCCTTGGTGGGCTTTGACCTTTTTCTTTCCGTGTGACTTGTTTAACTCTTGTTTTGTCATTCAGGCCTTGAGTCCGAGCTGCTTTCCACTCAAGCCGCCGCCAAGGCGCTACAGGAGCCTCATGGCGGAGGGGGCGCTTCTCGGCAGGTTTCGGGTTGCCATCAACAGGCTCTGTACCTCATGGGAGGTCGAGCCCGTCGAGGTGGCTGACGAAGATGTCCCGGGGCCACGCTCGTCGACCGGCTCTACCACCTCGACGCCACCCTTCGGGATCACGTGCGGGAGGCGCTCCACAACGGCGTGGAGCGCGCGCTGGCCGTGGTTTCCTCCGGCTTCATCTTCGACATGGACGTCGTTGCTCAAGGCTTCGTCCCCGACATCTCGAAGACCGATGCCGAGAACGAGGAGCGATGCCGGGGGCTGATCCAGGATGCCGAGAGGCCGGGGAAAGCGCTGGCGAAGCTGTTCGAGGATGAAGTCCTCCCCCCGAAGATGAAGGGTATACCGTCGAGGAGGGCGGCGACGGAGAAGGCGGAGCGGGCCTGTAGGACAAAACTGGGCGAAAGTGCCGGTGTAAATAAATTAGTTTTTGTAACTTATATTCAGTATAGCCTCGGGGGCCTTTAAAACATCTATGCATCTATCGTAATGCATTTGGATATTTCAAGTTCGAGCCTTCTCTGTTTTCTTTCGCCTAGATTTTTCTTTTTTGACTAAGTGTTCGACGCGTGCCCGTATCCCTTGAGGGGGGGAGCGAGTGGAGGTACCGTAGCCCAGAGGCGTAGGAGAGCTCTCGGCTCGACAGCCCTTGACCCTTAGGGAATTCGAGGCGTTTTCTTCTTAGTCGCGAAGCGCATCGAAGCGAAGGAAAGAAGAGACGCTCGAGCTTCGATCATCTGACCTTTGTTTTTCGACTAAGTGTTCGACGCATGCTCGTATTCCTCGAGGGGGGAGTGAGTGGAGGTACCGTAGCCCTGGGGCGTATAGGAGAGCTCCCGGCTCGACAGCCCTCATCAACTTCGAGGAAGTTCGAGGCGTTTTCTACTTAGTTACGAAGCAAAAGGAGACGCTCGATTTTTTGAAAAATCGTTCGTATTTTTTAGGAACTTAGGGGGTTCCCCCCGTTAGCCCCCGAGGGAGGCTCGACTCTGGCGAGACAGGGTCGATGCTACCTCTTGCATGTATAATAATAAGTTTGAACTTATAATCGAAAGTACTTATTATATTTGTCATGCGAAAATGTACGAAACATGCGAGAATGTATAAGGGCATCGGTGCCCTAGGGGTAGAAACGACGTAGCTGTTCGATGTTCCATGCGTTGGTGAAGGTTTCGCCCTCGTTGTTCGCTAGCTTGTATGTTGCGGCCTTCAGCACCTCAGCTACGGTGTATGGGCCTTCCCATGGTGGAGTCAGCTTGTGACGCCCCTTGTTGCTCTGTTGTCGATGTAGGACGAGGTCTCCAGCTTGGAAGTCCCTCGAGCGCACGTGCTTATCGTGGTAGCGTCGAAGCTTCTGCTGATACCTTGCGGAGTGAATCAGTGTCATGTCTCGAGCTTCCTCGAGCTGGTCGACGGCGTTTGCAAGGGCTTCTTCGTTGTTTTGCTCGTTGTAGGCCTTTAGTCGAGGGATACCATACTCGAGATCAATGGGGAGGACGGCCTCGGACCCATAGACCAAGAAGAATGGTGTGAACCCCGTGGCTCGACTAGGTGTTGTCCTTAAGCTCCACAGGACCGAAGGCAGCTCCGCGGCCCATTTCTTTCCGTGCTTGTTAAGGCGGTTGAAGATTCTCGGCTTGAGGCCCTGCAAAATCATGCCATTGGCGCGCTCGACCTGGCCGTTAGTTCGAGGATGAGCAACCGCGGACCAGTTCACACGGATGTGATGGCGATCGCATAAATCCAAGAACTTCTTGCCAGTGAACTGTGTGCCGTTGTCAGTGATGATAACGTTCGGGACCCCGAAGCGATGGATGAGCGGAGCGGATGTTGCCGATAGGCCGGGACTCGATCCACTTGGTAAACTTGTCGACAGCAACGAGTAGGTGCGTGTATCCCTTGGTTGTCCTCTTGAGAGGCCCTACGATATCGAGCCCCCAGACCGCGAACGGCCAGGTGACGGGGATCATCTGTAGGGCGTGAGCTGGGAGGTGCGTCTGCTTGGCGTAGAATTGGCACCCCTTGCACGAGCGGACAATGTTGATGGCGTCGGAAACGGCGGTTGGCCAGTAGAAACCGTCGGAAGGCGTTGCCGACGAGGGTCCTTGGCGCTGCGTGGTGGCCGCAAGCCCCCGAGTGTATGTCCTCGAGGAGCTTCCTGCCTTCTTCGATAGCGATGCAGCGCTGGAGGATACCTGATGGGCTTCGCCTATAGAGTTCCCTGCCATCACCGTAGATGACGTAGGACTTGGCCCGTCGCGCGATTCGGCGAGCCTCGGTTCGGTCTTCCGGGAGTTCCCCTCGAATGAGGCAGTCGAGGAAAGGGACTCGCCAATCCGGAGGTGGGCTCGACGGAGGAGGTGTCCCCTCGACCTCCATGACCTTGGCCCCGGTCGAGGGGACCTCAGTTGAGGCCGCGGGGTCGAGTTTCGAGGGTGTGGTGCCAGCCCCCGAGCCTAAGTTGACAGAGGGCTCGAAGAGGTCTCTCGAGAATACGTCCGGAGGGACAGTACCTCGAGTTGATGTGATCTTTGCGAGCTCGTCCGCAGCTTCGTTGTAGCGTCGAGCAATATGATTGAGCTCGAGGCCGTGGAACTTGTCTTCCAGTTTGCGCACTTCTTTGCAGTAGGCTTCCATCTTGGCGTCGTGGCAGCTCGAGGCCTTCATCACTTGGTCGATGATGAGTTGCGAGTCACCTCGAACGTCAAGGTGTCGAACCCTGAGTTCGAGGGCAATACGCAACCCGTTGACAAGAGCCTCGTACTCCGCAACGTTATTAGAAGCGGCAAAGTGGATGCCAATGACGTATCGCATGTGAACTCCGAGGGGTGAGATGAAGAGCAAGCCTACGCCTGCTCCTGTCCTCATGAGCAACCCGTCGAAGTACATTGTCCACAGCTCGGCTTGGACTTGAACTAGCGGCAACTGGGTGTCGGTACACTCAGCGATGAAATCCGCCAGCACCTGAGATTTGATGGCCTTCCGTGGTGCGTAGGTGATGGTCTCGCCCATGGGCTCGATCGACCACTTAGCAATTCTTCCAGCAGCCTCCCGGTTTTGGATGATCTTCCCCAAGGGGAAAGAAGACACCACGGTAATCGGGTGGCTAAGGAAGTAATGCTGGAGCTTGCGACGCGTAAGGAGGATGGCGTAGAGCAGCTTTTGCACCTACGGGTAGCGGATCTTGGTTTCCGAAAGCACTTCACTGACGAAGTAGACCGGCCGCTGGACGGGCAGGGTGTGCCCTTCCTCTTGCCTCTCGACCACTATAGCCGCGCTTACCACCTGAGTGGTCGCAGCGACGTAGAGGAGGAGGGGCCCGGCGGTTCAGTCGACGTCGCTGATCGAGGAGGGACGAGGATCGGGGCGGAGGTCAGCATGCTCTTGAGTTTGTCAAGGGCCTCCTCGGCTTCCGCGGTCCATACGAAGCGTTCGGATTTTTTCAAGAGGCGGTACAGGGGCAGGGCCTTTTCCCCCAATCGTGAGATGAAACGGCTGAGAGCCGCGAGGCAGCCCGTGACCTGTACGCCCTTGAGATCTCGAATCGGACCCATTCGCGTGATGGCTGCGACCTTCTCGGGGTTGGCCTCGATCCCACGCTGGGAGACGATGTATCCGAGGAGCATGCCCCGAGGCACTCAAAAGACACATTTCTCAAGGTTGAGTTTTATATTCTTGGCTCAAAGGCATCCGAATGCGATTTCGAGGTCATGGATGAGGTTGTCGACTTTTTTGGATTTGACCATGATGTCATCGACGTAGGCCTCGACCGTGTTGCCTATGTGTCTGCCGAAGACATGAAGCATGCATCGCTGATACGTCGCCCCGGCGTTTCGAAGGCCGAAGGGCATAGTGACGTAGCAATACATGGCAAAAGGCATGATGAAGGAAGTCGCGAGCTGGTCGGACTCTTTCATCTTGATTTGGTGGTAGCCGGAATAAGCATCAAGGAATGAGAGGGTTTCACATCCCGCGGTAGAGTCAACAATTTGATCAATGCGTGGTAAAGGAAATGGAACTTTGGGACATGCTTTGTTTAAACTAGTATAGTCAACACACATTCGCATTTTTCCATTCTTTTTCTTAACTAACACGGGATTAGCTAACCATTCGGGGTGATGAACCTCCTTGATGAATCCAGCCGCCAAAAGCTTGTGTACTTCCTCGCTGATGATCCTGCGTTTCTCCTCGTCAAAGTGGCGCAGACGTTGCTTCACCGGTCTGGACCCGGCTCGGATCTCCAAGGCGTGCTCGGCGACTTCCCTCGGTATGCCCGGCATATTCGAAGGACACCACGCAAACATATCGGCGTTTGCGCGGAGAAAGTCGACGAGCACTGCTTCCTATTTGCTCTCGAGGTCGGCACTGATCGTCAGCACCTTCTCGCCGGGGCAGCTCGGGTCGAGGGGGACTTTCTTGTTGTCTTGCGCTGGCTCGAAGCTGCCGGCGAGACGCTTAGGTTCGGGCACCTCGTCGCCGAGGCGCTCGAGGGTCGAAGCCATCATCGCGCTTTGCTCGACGGCCTCTCCGTACTCGACGCATTCGACGTCGCAGTCGTACGCGTGCTCGTAGGAGGAGCCAATGGTGATGATGCCTCTGGGTCCCGGTATCTTGAGCTTGAGGTAGGTGTAGTTTGGGATCGCCATGAATTGCGCGTAGCCTGGTCGGCCGATGATGGCGTGATAAGGTCCGTGAAACCCGACCACCTCGAAGGTGAGGGTCTCTTTCTTGAAGTTGGCGGGGGTGCCAAAGCAGACTGGGAGGTCGATGCGGCCGACGGGAATAGCCTTCTTCACTGGTACGACGCCATGGAAGCCCCCGGCGCTGGGTCGGAGTTGGCACCTCTTGACTCCCAGGAGGTCGAGGGTCTCGAGGTTTATGATGTTCAGGCTGCTGCCGCCGTCCATGAGGACATTCGAGAGGCGGGTGTTGACGATGATTGGGTCGACGACAAGCGGATAGGCCCCGGGGTTGGGGACTCGATCCGTATGGTCGTCGCGGTCGAACGTGATGGGTGCATCAGACCAGTCGAGGTAGTGGGGTGTCGCGACTCGGACAGAGAAGACTTCTCGATGCTCTCTCTTGCGCTGTCGAGGCGTGAGCTGGGTCGAGGGGTCTCCGTAGATCATGTAGCAGTCGTAGACTTCGGGGAATTTTTCGTCTTCCCCATTGTCTCCCTCATTGCCGCCCTGGTCTTTCTTGTCGTCACCCTTCTTGACGCCCAGTTGCTCGAAGTGCTTTCGAAGCATGCGGCAGTCCTTGAGTTTGTGTTTCGCCCCGTCCTTGTGATAAGGGCAGGGCTCCTCGAGCATCCTGTCGAAGATGGCCCCTTAGGGGGACCTCGAGGTTTTTTGCGCTCGGCTGCTGCGACGAGATCGTCGTCTGCAATCTCACGCTTGCCTTGCTGATTCTTCTTCTTCTTCTTCTTCTTCTTGTTCTTCTTCGAACCTTTGCTCGAGCCCCCGGCATCGACTGCCGGTGCCTTCCTCTTGTCTTTTTCGTCGTCGAAGAAGGCTCCGACCGCCTCGTCGCCAGCCGCGTAGTTGGCGACCACATCCATGAGCTCGTCAACGGTGTTGGGACGGTTGCGCCCCAACTCGCGAACTAGGTCCTTGCAGGTCGTACCCGCAACAAACGCTAGAATTACGTCGAGATCAGAGATGGGGGAGTTCGGTTCGGAGCTTGGAGAAACGCCGAGCGAAGTCACGCAGAGACTCCCCTGGTTTCTGCTTGCAGTTGCGCAGTTCCCAGGAGTTTTTAGGACGCACGTAGGTGCCCTTGAAGTTCCCCTCGAAGATCCGGACCAAGTCGACCCAGTCGTGAATCTGGTCAGGGGGAAGCTCCTCGAGCCACCTACGCGCGGTGTCGGATAGGAACAGGGGAAGGTGACGTATGATCGCGCGATCGTCACGTGCCCCGCCTGCCTGACAAGGCAGTCGAAAACCGGCTAGCCAGAGCTCGGGTTTGGTTTCGCCGTTGTACTTGACGACGCTCGTGGGGGGTCGAAACTTGTCGGGCAGCCGGGCGTTGCGGATCGTCCTGCTGAAAACTCGGGGTCCCGGTGGCTCCGGGGCTCGTCGGTCTTCATCGCTGTCGTAACGTCCCCCACGATGGGCGCTGCACCCTCGATCCTCGGCGTCCCCGTGTTTGCGCTTGCAGTTCTCGATGATATAGAAGCGCGCGTCACGCGGGGCGCGATTGTCGATGATACGATCTCGGGCTGGTGTCTTCTTCGCTCGGGGGGCCGCCTCTTGATCGACCGAGCCCTCCCTTTCGGGCCGGGAGGGCTCGTCCTGTGGTTCAGAAGCTGCCCCTCGACGCCTCGAGGCTGAGCTCTCGGCTTGCTGAACAGCAGCAACTTGGAGGAGACCCTCGATCTCGCGTTGTACCCGTCGAGCTTGCGAGTTGGATGGCGTGGGTATATTGCGAAGAAGCATAGCCGCCGCGACAACGTTCTGGCTTGCTCGAGGGTAACGGTTGACGGGATGTTCGGGTGCCCCGCCCTCGTTGATCTGCCGGTTGACCTCTCGGGCCCTGGCTCGGGCTCTTCCGCCGGGTGGTCCCCTATCGTACTCATGTGGCGCGGGTCAAGGTCGAGAACGCCTTTGCGGCATTGTTGAGACCGAATGGGAACCGTCGACAACGCTCGAACAGCTCGTGTGGAAGTAGGCTCGATGTAGTGGGGGTTGCGCGCATCGGGGGAGCTCTGCCGGGCTCCCTCAACGAGTGCATTGCGAAGGTGAAGTTGAGGTTGTCGTGGAGCTCTGCCGGTCCGTCCTCTGCTCCTGAACTCAGGTCAGATAATCCCCCAACAAGGGGCTCCTCATCACCGGTTAGGAGCGAGGGGAATGCAGCGGGCACCAATCTCGACTCAGGATGATGGCGATGACGGCGCCGATCGCGCCTCCTTCTGGTTGCGGCCGCATGGTGGCGAGACCGAGGAGTGGCCCCTCCTGAGCGTGGGGGCACACTGCGACCTCCGCTTGGGTCACTGATCGACAGCAGGGTCATGTCATAGCCCTGTCCGAGGGACATGAACTCCAGGCTCCCGAACCAGATCACCGTAGCGCGAGCAAGTCGTGAAACAGAGTCGCCCATCCGGAAAGAATGGTGGGAAATCGTTGGTAACATGCAGAGCCCCTACCTGGCGCGCCAACTGTCGGTGTTTCGGCCCCGGGGGTCAACACCAACGAGTAAATTCGTAATTGCGTGCTCCCTTAATCCGGTGGGTGATGCAAGAAGGACACGGCGATTTATCCTGATTCGGGCAAATAAGGCCCTACGTCCAGCGGGGGGGAGATAGTTCGTGTTATCTTGTACCGAAGCGCTAGTACAGGGGCGAATACAAGCGGGTGTGAGAAGCGTGAGCTAGAGCTTGAGCGTCTCGGGCGCTTAGCTCTCTACTTCACACTGTCTCACCGTGTTTTTCTATGATCTAAAGCCTTAGCGTATGGTGCTCTCAGATCTCGGATCCTCTGTCCCAAACCCTGGCGCCTCCTTTTATAGGGGAAGGAGAGGCACAGGAGTACATATTTTTAGTGCTAACGTGGTCGATGACGTATGACGCCGGTGCCGATCGTGTCGGTGTCGCTGTAGAGGTGTACGTCGGCATGAGAGGTCCTGCAACCGTCGCGTCGGGAGTTGTTCAAGTGTTGACCGGAGTTGTTGAAGTCCCGCTCGAGGGTCGGCGTGACAGAGCCGAGGGGCGACAGTCGAGGCCTCAGGTCGAGTCGAGGGGGTCGAGGCCCTTCGGATAAGGCCGAATCCCGGGAGATGCGGGGAATGTGTTGACTTTCGAGCCTCGAGGAGGTGCCGGACGGGACACGGTGCTTGGTATGGCGTAACAGTGAGGTACGATCCGCGGGATTCTGGGGTATGGGCGGCAAAAGCAGGACTCGACTGCCATACTCGCAACTGTTGCTGTAACTGTGACCATACGGTTAGGCGGGAGCAGGTAAAATGCATTGAATGCGCCTGGATCCGTACGGAGGGTAGGTAGTCGAGGGGTATACTGTGCTCGAGGGCTGCCCATTCGCACGGGCGAAGTTCCGTCCTCGAGGGCGGGCTCGTTTGCTCGAGCGAAGTTCCGTCCTCGAGGGGTCCCCGAGTTGTACCCTCGAGCGTACAGTCTCGGTCCGTGTGGTAGCCCGTCGAGCAGGCTGTGGCTTTGGGCTGTCGACGCCTGTTCGTGGGGCGGCCCAGTATGCCTTAGCCTGTGGGCTTTCGAGCGATAGTGAGGGACGTCGTTGGAGGGTTTGCGTTGCTGACCTCGGGGATTAGTCTGCTTAATCGAGGCTTTGGGATACTCCTTTCCCAGATCCTCGACAGCATCCTACAATCTCGAGGACGGCGCGCAGATGTGGTACATACAAGTCTAATCGGACGAGGGTACCCCTTCATGGCCTCGCTTCAAGGAGCTCATCAATCTACGCTATAGGCTGTCGCTCCGGTCTGCCCCCCTCTTCGAGCTCGCGTCCTGCAGTCGAACGGGGACGGTGGAGGAAGACCAGGACCGCTTCCAAGCCCTTCTTCCCCGCGCCGGCCACCTCGATGAAGCCCAGCGGGTGCAGCTGTTCACAGGCGGCCTCCTGCCTCCGCTCAGCCTCGCCATGCAGGTCCAGAATCTGCATTCCTTGGCGGCTGCCATGAGTCTCGCCCGACAGATGGAGTTGATGGAGCAGTACTCCGTCGCGGCGCCAAAGACTACACCCCGCGCCATCCTGCCGACGCCGGGTCCGCGCCCCACCCAGGTGCCCCAACTGGCCGCAAAGGCCGCCACTCCGACGGCCACTGTGGAGGGCCGCCCTGTCAAGCGCCTCACTCAGGTGGAACACGAGGAATGCCGCCGCCTCGGGTTGTGCTACAACTGTGATGAAAAGTTCACCCGGGGCCACAATCGCGTCTGCAAGCGGCTCTTCCTCCTTGATAGCGCTGTGGACGATGACGACGAGGACTCAGCGACCACGGAGGACGCGGCTACGGACGAGACGCCGGTATTCCCGGCGTGCGCTTCATCGACACCATCCAGGTGCCCATCATGATCGGCCCCTCGCGCCTCGTTGCCCTCCTCGATTCCGGGTCTACCCCTAACATCATCTTGGAGGCGGCGGCGCAGTGGATCGGGCTGCCTCTTCAACAACGTCCTCACGGCGACCGTAGCGAACGGTGAGCGCGTCGCATGCGTGGGCGTCGCGCGCGATGCTGCGTTCTCCATCCACGACGTCGCGTTCCGCGCCGACCTCTTCGTCATGGCCCTAGCTGGCTTCGACATGGTCCTGGGAACCCAATGACTGGCAACGCTGGGGCCCAACACGTGGGATTTCACCGCCCACACGCTGACCTTCCGACGTCACAACCAGGAGGTGCTGGCATGGCCTCGCCGGGCCGAACCACCCCAGCGCCCGTGCGACCACCGCCAGTCCATCTCTGCTGGACGAACTTCTCGAGGGCTTCGCCGACCTCTTCACCGAGCCCTAGGGACTGCCTCCTCCTGGTGGCCGCGACCACCACATCGTGCTCCAGCCCAGGTCACAACCAGTCGCCGTACGACCCTACCACTACCCGGCCACACATAAAGACGAGCTCGAGCATCAGTGCGCTGCCATGCTGGAGCAGGGCCTTATCCGCCGGAGCACGTCAGCGTTCTCATCCCGGTACTCCTCGTCAAGAAGGCAGATGGCTCCTGGCGCTTCTGCGTCGATTACCGCGCCCTGAACACCATCACGGTCAACGACGCTTTCCCTATTCCAGTCGTCGATGAGCTGGTCGATGAACTCCACGGCGCCAAGTTCTTCACCAAGCTCGACCTTTGCTCCGGCTACCATCGGATCCGCATGGCGCCGGAGGATATTGCCAAGACCGCCTTCCGCACCCACGATGGCTTGTACAAATTTCTGGTGACGCCGTTTGGGCTTTGCAACGCCCCGGCCACGTTCTAGGCGTTGATGAGCGACGTCCTTCGCGCCTTCCTCCGCCGGTTCGTACTTGTGTTCTTTGACAATATCTTGATCTACAGTGCGTCATGGGTAGATCATCTTCGTCACCTCCTCTCCGTGCTCTCCGTGCTACGTCATCACCGCCTCGTCGTCAGGCGTTCCAAGTGTGCGTTCGGAGTCACCTCGATCACGTACCTGGGCCACATCATCTCCGCCGCCGGCGTCATTGTCGATGAAACCTCGTCGGCAGTCTACCACGGGATACCCCGATGTAGTAGATTGCGGTGAAGGGCGCGCTGAGACCTACGATCCGGATGTGAGACACAAGATGAACACCGGGGTTTATCCAGGTTCAGGCCGCTCGGAGGCGTAATACCCTACGTCCTGCGTCTCTGTTGCTGTATTGATGAGATATCAAAAGTTGTCTTCTAGGGGGTCCTTGCCCGCCTTATATAGTGTTGGGGGCAAGGTTACATATCTAGGGTTTCCCCTATGATCGATTACATTGCGCCGTATCCTTGAAGTATACGACTAGATTTAACCGACTAAGACTCCTTGCATGCCAAGTAGCCTTTAGAGCCCACACAGCCCACCGACCTGGTCGGTAGCAGACCACGGGCTCCGTCTTGTCATGCAGCTCACCGATTAGGATGATGATGGACCAGCCTTCATCTTGTGGTCTGGGTCGTCTTGTACCGAGCAGCCCAAAGTATAGCCGTAAGGGTATATGGGGTCTATACCCCCACAGTCACCATGGACCCCGCCAAGGTGCAGGCGATCCACGACTGGCCCAGCCCCGCTCGGCGCGCGCGGTGCGTGGGTTCCTAGGCCTTGCGGGCTACTACCGCAAGTTCATCCACGGCTACGGCGAGATCGTCGCCCCGCTCACGGCACTCCTCAAAAAGGAGGGCTTCGCCTGGTCAGACGAGGCCGCCTCGACGTTCACAGCCCTCAAGGCCGCGGTGACCTCGGCTCCGGTCCTGGCGCTTCCAGACTTCCACCGGCCGTTCGTCGTCGAGTACGATGCGTCGACCCACGGTTTCGGTGTGGTGCTGATCCAAGACAAGCACCCGATCGCGTAATTTAGCCCCACGTCGCTCTGCGCCATCTATCCCTCGACGAGCGAGAGCTTATCGGGCTTGTGCACGCCATCAGGCATTGGCGCCCATACCTCTGGGGCCGCCGCTTCAAGGTGAAGACGGACCATTACAGCTTGAAGTATCTCCTCGACCAGCGGCTTGCCATGATCCCTCAACATCACTGGGTCGGGAAGCTTCTAGGCTTCGACTTCGTCGTCGAGTACAAGCCGGGTGCCCAGAACACTGTCGCCGACGCACTCTCAAGCCGCGACACCGACTGCGACGCCGAGGACGGCGCAGTGCTCGCGCTCTCGGCCCCCCGCTCTCGTCGCCCTGAAGGATGAGATCACCACCGAAACGCGCACGGCGCCATGGGGCGTTCGTGAGGGTCTAGTCACTTATGACGGGCTCATCTACATCGCCTCGTCCTCACCACTACTGCAGGAGCTCATGGCCGCTGTTCACGAGGATGGTCACGAGGGCGTTCAGTGCACGCTTCATCGGCTCTGTCGCGATTTCCACTTTCCCAGCATGTGGCGCCACGTCCATGACTTTGTTCGCTTTTGCACCACCTGCCAGCGGTACAAGTCGGAGCACCTCCACCCCGCTGGGCTCCTTCCTCCTTTGCCGGTGCCGACGGCGGTGTGGACCGACATCGGGCTCGATTTCGTGGAGGCGTTGCCCAAAGTCCACGGCAAATCGGTCATCCTCACTGTGGTGGACCGCTTTAGCAAGTATGACCACTTTATTCCGTTGGCTCACCCGTATTCTACAGAGTCCGTGGCTCAAGCTTTCTTCGCCGAGATCGTTCGCCTCCACGGGATGCAGCAATCCATGGTGTCTGATCGCGACACTGTTGTCGCCTCCACGTTCTGGAAGGAGCTGATGCGGCTCATGGGGGCCAAACTGCAAATGACTACGGCATTTCACCCCAATCGGATGGCCAAACGGAGGCGGTCAACCGCGTCATCACCATGTACTTACATAGGTAATCGACCCCGCCAGTGGCTCCGGTGGCTTCCCTCGTCAAGTGGAATGGTGAGCCGGCAGCTTCAGCAACCTGGGAAGACCTGGACTCCATCACTGCTCGGTTTCCCCATTCCAGCTCGAGGACGAGCTGGCTCTCGAGGAGGGGAGAGATGTCATGTCCGGGCACACATACTAGATGGCGCCGCGCCAGCGCCGCGCCAGAGACATCAGGCGCGCAACAGATCGTGCGCAGAGCGCGCCGCGCGGTCGGGCAGCTTCACCGAGTGGCTAAGTTAGGCAATAGTTTGTTTTTTGAAAAAAACTGGGGGAGTTCCCCACAGTATTGTAAAATTTCATTAAATAAAAGGCAATAGTTTGTTAGTATCCCTAAGATTAAGGAGTGATTAGTTGCTATCTTTATTCAGCAAGGACTATATATATCCTCTTGTAATTGGCACTTTGGTTTTAAGCAAGAATTATAAATCTAATCTCCTCTCTTCCTCTCAACGCAAGCCGACGGCTGAGGGGTATAACCTCACCGGCGACAACGGAACGAGGCTAGGAGCTCCGTAGCCGCGGTCCAGCTATCTTGGGTACTGACGCCCTTGACAATTTGTCACATAAGGAAGAACCATTACACGCCAACTTAGGCAAAAGCTACATCACCATTCACCGGTTCACTACATATTCAAAATCAAAAGGAGGCAAAAGCCATATCAGCACATACTGGAAAGCACTACCCAAGCAAATGGTTACAACAAAATGCTAAGACTTGCTTTTCTCCATGACTATGACTATTCCAAAAAAAGTTTCAGAAAAAAGATTAAAGACAGGTACACATTATCCAATTTTTCATTATTTATGTAAACCTGCAAGTAAAACACATGTCAATAATCACTTGAATCAATTTCATTCAACAATTTTTTCATAAGAAAGCAATAACAATGCATATCATTCTGGTTGCAACTTTTGGATGCTACATAAGACAACCATCATTATTTATGTAAACCTGTAACACATGTCAATAATCACTTGAATAAATTTCATTCAACAATTTTTTCATAAGAAAGCAATAACAATGCACATCATTCTGGTTGCAATTTATGGATGCTACATAGACAACCATGTGCTACCATTGAGTGGCAAAATCAGTAAAACTTCACTGAACCAGCTCCATCTTTCCACTGAGCAATCTTAAAAACACTGCAACTGCAAGTTGGTCATCATACCTTGTTTGATAACAACATACTTGTTGGCGATTCAAATCAAGCAAGAACAGTGAACTGATGGTCACCACCATCTATTGCTGCATTCCAAAGTGAACTGCAGTTCATAGCCCACTTAACTTCATGCTTCAAACTGTCCTGTGTGATCCTGATCTCTACTTGGGCCGGAGACACGAGATGCAGTCTGCACATATCAATTGCGTTAGATCATCAGTCCAAAATGTAGTAGCACAACCTCGCCATTCATCATCAGAAACACATGCTACAACTACTGCATATGAGGTGACAAGCCTTCATTGCTGTTTATAACTTGGTGAATCCGAGGTACCACTCCTCTTTGAAATCCACAATCGCCCATAACTTCACACACAAATCCGCAAAGAGTATTTTTCCACCTTGTTTTTTTTTCAACTATGCAGTGAATGGTGCCCCAAGTGTAATGTGGTCCACAAGATTTCATCTTAAAAAAAAAATGCAATGCCGCCCCAAATTTGGTTAAAGTGAAACTCACTAAGTGCTGGAGTCTCTTAAACAAGCTAAACCATGGACTTCAGCATTAATTGTCTGAAAATAGTCCATAGTCCATTGTATATACGCCTTCTCTGTATTAACCTACATATTCCTCTTTGTACAATCGTATTTCATTTAGCCTCTCCCTCTCCTATGTACTTTGTTTTTATTTAGTGTAAAGCTGAAACACAAGACAATTGTGCCCAATAAAAAGAAACATTGCTGCAAGAACAAAGCGTCTGATTTGTAGAGCTACAAAAAGTAGTTGAATCATCAGAGTACTTGTTTGCAAGTGTTCAATGCATAGTAGCACAAGATGTGAGTTTGCTATTATTCATCCAATCTAGCGTTTAGCTTTTGTAAGTTTCTATGAACAATGGGAATCCATAAATGACAAATCCCGTGCTCAAGATTCAAATACATGCTAGGGAGTTGCCGAGTCAGGGACGCAGCCGCACAGGGCCGATGGATGGAGCCGGAGAGCGGCAGGGCATGAAGGTCAGAGTCAGAGCGGGTGAGTGGGCGCCGTCGCTCGTCGCGAGCCGGAGTCGCTTGCAGTTCCTACTCCGCCTTGCGACACAGCCGGTACGCTGATGCTTGGTGCTCGGGTTGCCGCCGTCGGGTAGGGTGATGCCCACGCCAGTGTACCCACCGCCATTGCTGCCACATGAGGAGGCGGAGAGGCGTGCATTGTTCCTCGTGTCTACGTTGGGGTGCTCGCAGCTCGCGAGGTCTCGTGTCTGGCGGCGTGGGTACGGGGAGTCAGGGAAGCAGCGGAGATGCGGGCGCCAAGGCATCGTCGCTCCTCGCGTCCGCAGCGGCAGCGGAGCAAAACGGGACCGCGCTGTAGCATGCGACGAGGAGGCGACGCGTCCTCGCTCCTTGCGCCGTGGAAGCGGTGTGCCGGTGGCCAATGGAAGGGCGGGGGAGCACGCGAAGTGGAGAGGCAGGCCGCGGAGCGTAGGCACCCATGATTGGGGAGTCAACGTTGGTGCGGATGGGACCAGTGTTGGGCGCGCTATGGGCCGGGGCTGAAGGGGAATCGGGTAGAATTGGAGCGAGCGGGGCCAAGGAGTCGTTGACGATTCCGAGTTTCATCGTTTTAGGGGTAGATATTTCAAGTATATTTTAGATTTGGTCTATTTTAACTTGATGTTTTTTGTAACATAAGACATCGAAATTATGTGATCCTTTAAAGAAGTTTGGATGAATGTGTATTGGTTAGGTCCCATTGAATGAATTTAAATGGTTTTAATTCTTTTTCTCTTTTATTGTTGGAGACTGATAACAGCCCTGGCCTGGGGGGCAGCACCAGACACATCCATCCAACCGCAGGCATCTGGTATCAGATGCCTGGGATGGATCTGTGCCAGGCAGGTTTCTCAGAGATCTAAGCGAACAAGCTGGTATGCCCATTTTTTTATTATTTGATTCCTTTTGGAATGCAGGTAGGGGATGCAATATGGGCTGAGTTCAATGAGAGTGAGGACCATATTGTGCCTTATCCTAGAGGTGCAGAAGATAGTATGATCCTCAAGAATAATGAGGAAGAGGCAGCTAGTATTGTTGGCATCACTGAACATTCTGCAGGTGTTCAAACTGGACTTCAAGGGATGGAAAAGCAGACTGCAAATCAGACAAGTGCACATTTTTCAGCCACACGAATTGACATGGAATCCTGGCCTGACCTTCCTTCCCTGAATCCTACACTCGATAGAAACTATAGTGATGACAACATAGCATCCACATATCTGGATTTCAGTGCTGAACCTAGTTTACAGAAAGTGACAAGAAGTGCTACAGGTTCATTTCTTCTTTCAGCATGCTGCATTGCCATATGTTTATTGTATTTCTGCTTCAGTTTGAAAACTTCTAGTCCAACAGATATACCTAAAAACATCATGCAATTATGAAAGATAAGATGATACTGACTGAGTTGCATAGCTTTCCTTGATCTGTATACAGGGCAACTAGACGGTGAATCAGAAGTGTTTGGTAATGATCAAGAAGAAAAGAGTAACAGTTTCCTTGATTGCGACTGGGGCAATATTGGAGATTTTGATGATTTTGACCGTCTATTTAGGTATGATTTGAATGTCAGAACTTTTTACTCAACTCATGAGTTCGATTTGCAGTCATTAATTCTTTCATGGTTAGATAGTATTATCAACTTTGTAGTCTTATATCAAGTGATAATTTTTGCAGCAATAGTGACTCCATATTTGGTAATGAGATAGTTGCCAATGACAGCGATTTTATTTCGGCATCTTCGAATTTGATGGATAATGTTGTTCAATCAATCCCAATTCCGGTTTGTGAACATATAACTTTGAATTTTTCCTGTTTTTTCCACATTCTTCTCACTGTAATTTATTTGTTTCTGGTAAAAAGCAACTACCATTGAACAAACAACCATCATGTGATCGCGAGCCTTCTTTGCTTCTGACTAAAGAAATTTCCAGTGGTGTTACCAAACAAGAAAATAAGGTACACAAAAAATGCATTTACATATGTTCCTATGTTTAGAATTATTTCTTGCTAGCAAATGCTAATGCGAAATCTTGAGAGGAAGCTGAGATTAAAATTCATCTGACTAGTGAATTTTCTGGGAAACCAAATAAGTTCTTGCAGGAAGTATAATTCATGTGATATACTCTGCCAAACTCCTTATTGATGAGATCACTTCTGAGCTTTTTTTTTGTCAAACTGAAGCACTTGATATGCTCATGTTTCTCATCGGGATTGATGTCATAAAACAAAATGGCATTTGAAGATGGGACAACTGCAGTGCGAATCTGTCAACAAACTGTTTCTGACAAATCTTTAGATCTTTTGAGAAAATCTTGTCATAATAATGTGATATCTCATATTTGTCAGCTCTGCTCCAGTTTGTTCTCTCAACTCAATTATAAAAAAGTTTTTGGTGCACTCAAGTACATTAAGCACAAAGTTTAGCTTTTATTATTTGCAAAATGAGCACAAAATATGTCCTGTCAATCTTCTTTGTTATCTCTTCCAAAATCTAGCTTTACAGCCTCTGATTAATCTTCTCACTTGAATGCCACTTTTTAGCGTCTGAGTTGAGGGGGTGAATTTTATTTTATTCAATGATAAATTAACACTCCGTGTAGGTCGAGGTGCAGAAGAAGCCAGTGAGGTCACGCAGAAAACCAGAGGAAAGAGGTAAAAGTAAAATATCCAGCAGTACAAGTAGCATCTCCCAGAGCAAAGTAGAGAATCCATCAACATTGCAAGCTCGAATTCAACCTGCACAGACTCCTCAATATGCACTATTCCAGGAGAGCAAGAAGATAGGACAAGTTCAGCATGCCAATCAGTTTATGTTTCCTGGATATGGGTATCCTGCGTATCCATTCCCTACCATTCCGTTAGTGCCAAACATTCAGGCTGAAGGCTATCAGACAAAACCAGCTGGCACAAGCTACCGAACTTTAGAAGATTCCCCAAAACAGTCAAGTTCCATGGAAATGTCACAAGACATACCATCAAGACCACTGAAAATGACACCACAAGAAAAGATAGAAAAGCTTAGACGCCGGCAGCAAATGCAAGCACTGATAGCTATTCAGCAACAACAGCAACATTTTGGTCAAGAGGGTTCTAGCAGTGACACAGTGGTGTCTCAAGCATACTCCCCTAGGAACAAAAATCCGGATTCCTTAGGGAGTTCAATTGTCATAGATGAAAACACAAATAAGGTTCTTTCGCCTGAGATGATTCCAACCAACCATGACCTGGCTCACAAGAGTTCTGCAATTTCAGATGATCCCTTTATAGAGGAAAAAATATATTATCAGCTACAAGATGCTCTTGGCAAGGCAATTTGTTAACCCTTTCAATTTCATTGATTCTTCATATGTTTACTGATAGTATTATTGAGTTGCTGGAGATGTGCAATAGTAAAGTTAAATTTTTAATCCTTCTGACACAGTTGGATACCAAAACTCGACTGTGCATTCGAGATAGTTTGCTTCGTTTGGCCTATAGTGCAACAGAGAGACAAATTGATGGTGATAGGAGCAGCACTAACAAGACTAATAAAGATGAAGATGAAGCTTCTGAAAATGACAAATCTACTCGGAGAACAAGGTAGAGTATACCAAAAATGGGTTTGTTAATGTGTTCCTGTATCAGGTAATTGATATTATGCAATGTAAAGTCATCCAATGACCCCAAATCATGTCTTATTTACCATCTATGCAAACGTCAGACCAGACATTTTATCACTGACAGTATTCAGAATAGCTCAGTTTATATGTTGTGATCTCAGGTCTCCAACTAAGGAAGCAGAAACAACCACTAATCCAATTGATCGAATAGTGGCCCATTTGTTGTTTCATAGACATTGCTCCAAGATTGCAACAGCAACAAAAGAGGAAATCATATCCTCAAACCCCTTGATACTAGAACCTGGTGAGTTGCCTTATATGCATCCGAATAGTATGTTATCATATATGCTTGCGCAATCAACACATAGTAACCCTTTTGCAAATTTTACAATGTGCAGAACCGAAGGTACCCTTGGGAGCTCCTAGGGTGCCATCAGAAGATCAACTAGATGAGCAAGAAATTGCATTGCAGCCGTGACAATAATGTGAGATGTTCTAGAAGATAAGGTTTTACTCAATTTGAGTAAGATTATTTGCATTTAGTTAGCCTGTGAATCTAATGTGTTCCTTCTAATGAGCATGCGGATGCTGATTTTATCCACTGTCAGAATCAAAATGATAGCAAATCCAGTGATGATCGCAGTCTGCTAATCACCTATGGCTCCGGAGATCCCTTGTGTAATGTGTAACCATTTCAACATTGTAGCATCCTTTTTTT
This sequence comes from Bothriochloa decipiens, assembly GCA_023333625.1. Taxonomy (NCBI): domain Eukaryota; kingdom Viridiplantae; phylum Streptophyta; class Magnoliopsida; order Poales; family Poaceae; genus Bothriochloa; species Bothriochloa decipiens. The sequence continues at coordinate 37,127,485 of CM041632.1, read as the reverse complement.
CATCCTGTAAGAACATCTCAGACTGTATAGGACCTGCAATTGTGTGTCAAGCCCTAGAAAGAACATCTCAAAAGGGAAGGCCTTGTTTCTCTTCTAACCGCCCAATGTTTAGACGTGGTTGCTTACATGGGAAAATATTGATGGCACATAAAGTGTCTCTGAAGAGTGAAATCCATAGAGAGGTATTATCGTCCTCCGCATACATTTTCTATGTGGTGTGAAAATTTCGTGATTTTTCATATAGCAATTGTAACATCCCTGATGTGAATAAGCGATTAAAATATTAATCATGTGCTTTATTATGCATAATCATTGAGCATCATGGCATAAATGCATTTATGTTTTAATGTCTTTTATTAATGCATGAAATGATGGTGCTCTTCATAATGATGATTTAAAGTTCTATTGGTAGGAAAAGAACCTGGCCAGTGCACCACGCAATCCTTTGGGGTCACGGTCAAGAACAATCCTTCTTGTGCTCCTGTTAGCGTGAAATTCTTGATGATTTGCTCCGCTTTTCCCCTCTGGTCTTGATAGATGTGGACCAGAGTAATTAGCTTCGCAGAGTTGCTTCTTGCTCTTCTCCTGTGGATTGGGCATTCGCACGGCTTCTTGATGTATTCTTGTACGATGGATGTCGAGTTGCATAACCCGAACGAAAGTGAGTTCGGAATCTTGATGGTGGTCTTGGAGTTAGACACGGTCTTCAACTTCTCTGAACTGGATTCATACCCTTCCTCTTCTTCTCCCCGAGTCGGATCCGAAGTTGAAAGCGTTGCCAGCTTCTCGACGAGTTGAGATTCTTCCATTGGATTGATCTTGATGTCGTTGAGCCTTGGTTCCTTGATCAGACAGCTTCGGACCTTGCCTTCACCATCAGCTTCAAAGATCCAAGATCCGAAGATGAAGGTCATTCCCATTGAAAAACTCATCTTGAAGGTGTGGTTTGCCGAACTCTTGGTGTACAATTTGCCGAGAGCCTCTACCTGGCGTGCCAGCTGTTGATGTTTTGTCATCGATAGCCCACCACTGGGGTACCCGGGAGGGTGCTTTTGTTCCGTGGAGCCCGACGAATTGCGGAACTCGGCGGTTGCGGAAACAAGCTTGACGAGACAGACGATTTCATACTGGTTCTTCCTCGACTTTGAGTCGAGTAAAAGCCTTACGTCTAGTCAACGTGAGCCTATTGCGTTGTATTGATGAGTATGAGGTGTGTTGCGTTCTTCTTACAAGGGGCACCCTCATATAGGACGAAGGTCTGCTGCGGGTTCTATGTTTCCTAGTCGGATTCAAGGATCGAGTCCTAAACTAAGAGTTTCAAACTGTTTCCTATTACAATCCGTCTAGTATATGGAAATTTACACGTAGTGTTGCGCCATGTCTTTCTCTTGTCAGGCGATGGGGCCTTTGGCAGGGCCCACCGTCCGCGTTCTCTCTATGGGGTACCTCTAGTATCCCCCATCGACAGATACCCTAGCCAAGCTAGGATCTAAACGAGCAAAAGTACCGCCAGAAATTTTCATGGAAGAACTGAAAGAACCATCCATCAAACAACCCGATGAAGAAAAGCTATCTGGAGCAACCAAAACTGACCCAATGGAAATTTATCAAAACCCCTTAACAAGGCAGATCATGGTGATTTACGAAGACAGGATGCAACAATTCATCAACTACATCAAAGACAAGAAATTACCAGAAGACAAAACAGAAAGAACCCAATTGATACGAAAGAGCAAGAACTACGTCCTCGTGGGAGACAAGCTATACAGAAGAACAGCTTCATCAGGAGTACTACTAAAGTGTGTACCCAGAGAAAGAGGAATAGCCATCATCGACGAAATACACGCGGGTTGTTGCGGCAACCACATGGCTTCAAGAACCTTGGTAGGCAAAGCCTTCAGGATGGGATATTACTGACCAACAACGATGAAAGATGCAGATAAATTCATCAAGAAGTGCAAGAATTGCCAGATGTTTGCAAGACAACAACACGTGCCAGCACACAACCTGGTATGCATACCACCATCTTGGCCTTTTCTCTTGTTGGGGGTTAGATCAAGTCGGACCACTAAAGAGATCAAAAGGAGGATTCAACTACATCTTTGTCGCCATTGACAAGTTTACCAAGTGGATAGAGTACAAACCCTTGATCAAGTACAGCGCAGAAAAGGCAGTTGAGTTCATACAAAGCATCATGTTCAGTTTCGGCATACCTTACAGAATCATCACAGATTTGGGATTACCATTCACTGCAAAAGAATTCACATTATGGGCAAAAGACTGTGAATTGACATAGATTTTGCATTTGTTGCCCACCCACAAGCCAACGGACAAGTTGAGAGAGCAAACGGTTGATTTTACAAGGACTGAAGCCAAGATTATACAAAGACTTGATAGACTATGGATCAAAATGGATTGACGAACTACCAAAAGTTGTCTGGGGACTAAGAACCCAGATCAGCAGATCAACTGGATATTCACCGTTCTTCCTTGTTTACGGATCAGAAGCCATACTCCCAGCAGACCTACTATGGGCATCACCAAAGATAGAGCAATACGAAGAAGAAGCTGAAGAAATAAGAAGACTAGAGCTCATTCTCTAGAAGAAGTCAGAGAGTGTGCAATCTTACAAAACGCAAGATGCCAACAAGGCCTAAGAAGACACTATGAAAAGAGCACACAACCCCAAACCCTAAAACCTAGGGACTCAGTCCTTCGACTCATTCAGAAGAAAGATGGAAAACACAAACTCCTAAGCCCATGCGAGGGACCATTCAAAGTAAAGACAGCAGTACGACCCGGCACATACGAGTTGATGACAAATGAAGTTCCACTGAAGAACGCCTAGCACATTAGCCAACTCAGAAGATTCTACAACTAGAAGAAATGTCCTGTAAACAACCCGCAACAAAGCAACAAAGATGATTGAGCTTTACCAGACAACTTGTTGACATCAACCACATAATTGTCAGCCTAGACCCCTTTTTTCTGCGATGTGATGCAGCGCGTCGGCCTAAGCCCGGGAGCATAGCATTGGTTTGGGATCCGAACACTTCTTGCTTGCAATGTGATGCAGCACGTTGGCCTAAACCCGAGTGCATAGAACTGGTTGGGATCCGAACCCTTCTTGCCTGTGATGTGATGTAGCGCGTTGCCTCGGACTCGGTGCATAGCACTGGATTGGGATTCGAACACCTCTTGCCTGCGATGTGATGCAGTGCGTCGGCCTAAACCAGGGTATATAGTCCTGGTTTGGGATCTGAACCTATTGATGTTTTATCACCGATAGCGCACCACCGAGGTACCCGGGAGGGTGTTTTTGTTCAGAGGAGCTTAGCGAACTGCGAAACTCGGCGGTTACGGCAACAAGCTTGACGAGACAGACGATTTTATACTGGTTCGGGCCCTCGACTTGCATCAAGTAAAGACCTTTACGTCCAGTCGGCGTTAGCCTATTGCGTTGTATTGATGAGTATGAGGGATTGTGTGTCGTTGTGAGGCATATGTGTCGTTGTTTACAAGGGGTACCCTCAGCGGCCTTTTATGGGGAGAGGGCTGCTGCGGGTTCTGTGTTTCCTAGTCAGATTCTAGGAACGAGTCCTAAACTAAGAGTTTCATACTCTTTCCTATTTCAAATCGCCTAAGATATGGAAGTTTACACGTTGTGTTGCTCCGCGTTTGACTCGAATCGGGTGACGGGTTCTTCGATCCTCCGTCCGTATTCCGTCTTCTCCAGAAACCTCCAGTGTCCCCCATCAACAAGCCCCCGAGCATTTTAGAATTTGGAACTCAGAAGCCAGGTTCTTTCGAGGTAAAATCTTGGGATGCCCTTTCTTCTTGTTGCCTTCCTTTAGTTGTTTGGGGAGTGCAATTTTGAAAAACTGCACTTACTGAGTGTAGCCCCCGAGCCTCTTATTCTTGGTACAAAAAGGTGGAGGGTCTGTCGTAGCCTTCGTCTTCTGGTCGTCGTCTTTTGCCCTTCTTTTACGGAGAATTTTGCACTCAGTGAGTGTAGCCCTCGAGCCTCTTACTTTTTGTAACAAAAAGCTGGAGGGTCTTGATGGAAAATTTGAAATGTGTCTTCGGTTGAGGGTACTCCTATAGCCCCTGAGCCTTTCCTGGGTTCTTTTCGGTATGAAAGAACTCGGGGAAGGGTTCTGGAGTTCTTTGCTGATGTAGTTCTTCACCGATGTACCGTTGGTTGTTGAGTGATTTTATTGCTTTTGTACCTTTCTAGAATATGCTCTTGAATATGCCTTCTTTGTCTTGTAGTGGCTTTTACTGCTTGCTCGTGACCTTTGCAGGTGCTCTTGATGGCTTCAGTGTGCATGCTTGTCCCCCTGTCAGCTATGTTGTGATCCCGCGTGCTCGTTTAGTCGCTTCAGAGCTCTGTTCTCTTCACGTGGCTCTCTGCTTTTGATGCTCTTTTCTTCTGTGGACTTGGTCTTCATACACCCATCTTGGCTTATAAATACGGCTTCCTGGTGCCTGTTCCTTCTTTATTCACTTGTAGCTTTCTTGAGTTGCCTCTTCTCTTCTTCATACCTATGTATTTGCTGGTGTACAAGCTTGACGAGCCCCCGGGCTTGTTCTGTGCCTTTTGTAATCTCCTTTAGCGAATGGTGTAGTTCTTGTGATAGGGGTTAGTAGCAGGCTAATCCCCAGGTGGAATCACTTTGTCGAAGGTGTCAGGGCAGATGGTGTAGGGCTTGTGATGTACTTGGCACTATCTCTGGTGCCTTGTTTTCTAGTGCCCATCGCCCTTCCTCCTTGTTGCCTTTATCTTGGTGGTTCATGAGTTGTTTAGGTTGTTCACCCTTCACATGGTGTGGGCCGGCCTCTGCTTTCTTCTCTGCTGTGTCATTTTGGCGCTGCAGTGCAAATCAGCTCGTGTTGGGAGTTTTGTCTAGGTTCTTTGGGAGTCGTGGAGTGTGAAGACGTGGCAGCTACTCCGGTTTACTTGGTGCTCCTACCATTCTCAACGACTTCAGATACGGATTTCTGCTGCGATTTCTTTTCTGGGGTTTCCCTTCTGCTTGTCGGCATCGAATCTTGGTAGAGGTTCAAAAACCTTGAATTCTACTGGGTTCCTTGTTGATATTTGCAGCCGACCAGGACTTTCTTGATGCACTTGCGAATTCCACCAGGCTCCTGGTTGCTGTGTAAACGTATTTCTCTTGGTTCATCGGGTCTTGTATCCTCTTGTACCCTGTTGTAATCCCAGTATCTTCTTGATCAGTGAAATGAAAAAGATATTTGTTTATCCTTGTCTCTTCAATGACTGTGTGAGTTGTTTGTTGACTGAGATGTGGATATGATTCTGCGTTCTTGACTATATCAGGTTCTTTGGTGATGTGCTTGGTGTTGTATAATATATCCTGTCTTGTCTGCGAGTTCTTCTGACATGTCTTCTGATGCCTCTGGGTTCTTTTGGTATCTCAATGGATTGTCCTTGTAATCTGTTGGTTTTTCGAGCTGTTGGTGGTTCCAGGTTCCTTTCTTCTTTTGCTGTCTTCATGGTAAAAAATCTGCTCTAGAATCCTCTGTTTTTTTGCTCGTTGAGATATTACCGTTGTCTTTATTACCATTGGTGACTTATCCGTTGTGGCCCTCTTGCGCTTTGTATTAGGCAACCGTTGGCCCGTTGGGCCCTCATAGATCAGTTGATCCTTATAAACTACTTGACCGCTTCTCCTTTCTCCGTACGCTTGAGCCATCCATGCGCACAAGAAACTCCCAAATCATCTGCTTTTCTTGCTGTCTTCGCCGCTTCACGAAAACCCTAGCTTGTTCTTCTCTCTGGCTGCAATTCGTGAATCCGCCGACTATTCCACGAGCTCCGATGGCCCAAACATGGTCGCAGAGCAAGGGCAAGGCCGTCGAGGTAATTGATTGAAACAAATCCTTCCTTCTGCGATTGAGCCTTTCTTGATTGTGTATTTTGATGTAGCGGACTTGGCCGACGCCGACGACGACGAAGGCGGAGCTCGATATGGTGGTTGAGCGCGGCCTGCTACGAGAGCAGGCACTCTCCGGGTACATCCTTCCGGGTCATCATCTGATCCCCACTCTTTCTCCTGATCAGATGATTCTGTTCATCATGTTCGTTGCTGCGGGACTCTATTTGCTGCCTTTGAATTTTCTGATGGGATTTCTTCAATTCTTTGGTCTTCAACTCTTCCATCTTTCCCCTAACGGGGTTCTTTATCTATCTGCCTTCGTGCATTTGTGCGAGGCGTATCTTGGGGTTCCTCCCAACCTCCTTCTCTTTCGTCACTTCTTTCGCCTAAAGCAGGTTTCGAAGACAATGCTTTTTGGTTGCTGTACGATCCAGTTCTGCCAGGGGATGGGTGCTTTTCTTTTTACTCTTGACTTCCTTGACAAGAAGGTTTGGGCGGACAAGTGGTTCTATGTCCCCAAGCCTACCATTTTTTCTATTCTGATCATTCTACCTTCCCCAATGATACTAGTCTTTGGTCGAAAAAGCTCTCTGATGCTGAGCTTTTGGCAATTGAACCTCTTCTTGCACATCTTCTTTATGTGAACACGCAAGGCCTCACCAGCCTTGGTGTTGTTGCCAGGTTCTTCCGACGCTTTGTGCAACCGCTTATGCAAAGGGAGCACCTTGGCTTTGAGTACACCGAGGACTATGACTCCTACCGAATCAAAGTTAGGGTGAAGCTGAATAATGAGGAGCTGATGGTGCGTCTGAAGGTTGTTCTTGGTATAGTTCCTTGTATTCCTCCTCGAGTTGCGTATCACTTTGACAACCTGCCACCGCGATAAGTGTTTTTCTTATTGATTCTTGTTCATGCGAGTTCTTTTCTTCTGACGTCTTGATGCAGCATCTTCTTAGGATTTGGTCGGAGCTTCGTTATCCGGCTTCCTGCTGGTGAGGAGGTCAATCCTGCTGAGGGTGCTGTCCAAGCGGGTTCTACTTCTGCTTCCCAGAAATGGTCTGTCCTTCCTCATTTTCCTTATAGCATCTGTGAGGGTGGATTTGAAGCTACGCCTTATCAACCGCACCCCAAAATCGTTGAAATTATTTTGGTTCCAGGCGAAGGGGGTCGTCGCGTCCTCTGGTTACTACTGCCCTGGGACCGAGCCTCGCAGTTTCAAGTTCTCTTCATGTCACAGGTAATATCATCATAGGTGAGGTTGATTCTAGGCTCTTTATCCTTTTCCTTCTGTCGCTTAACCTTCCTTCTTTGTTTCCCTGTAGAGGGTATTAATGTGCTTCTGCATGAGCCTGGGGATGAGGAGGTGTAGACTCCCCTTATCCATAAGCCGTAAGTGTCTTACAACTTCCTTTGTTCTCTTTTTCTGGTTTTTCCTCTGCCTAACATTGTTGGCTTTCTTTCTAGTCGGACGGAGGGTTCTGGAACATCCTCTTCTCTTTTCTCCTTCCCTTGCTGCCCATGTGTCTTCCGTGGCACAATCTTTTGCTTCTGTCTCTCTTCCGGTTGTCCTCTTTAAAAGGGGTGTAGGGGCCTTCAAACGCCCCCGGAGGTAATTTGCTTGCTGATCTCTGGATTTCTGTTCTTTGTCACTTGTTTCTCGCTTTATATGCCTTTCTTGCTTGTAGACCTGGCACTGCGGAGTCTTCTGGTGGTCTAGGTTCTTGAAGTGGGCGTGGCTCCGAACGAACCCCGAGGATGAGCCCAAAGCTTAGAGCTCCTCGGCTGGTAAGCTTTTGTGAGTTCTTACTGAGTCTTCTACCTTGAGGGTGCTTGTCTTGATGATTTTGATCTGTTCGTGATGCTTCTATAGGTCTTGAATTGCAAGTTGGCCAGATGGCCACAGTTGGCGCGGGGTCTGGCCCGGTCTTGGTCGTGCCGTAGGCGATTCCCGTGGAGGAACCCGCTGCGGCGCATTCTGAGCTTCCTTTTGCTGAGCCGGTGACTCCATGTGTTGCTAGCGCTGGTGGGGGTGATGGTGGTAGTCCACCGAGGCTTGCCTCGCCACCCTGGGTTGTTGTGGATCCGGTTGTGTCGGAGATGAGCCAACCTCGTCGGCTGGAGGCATTGAAGTCTTACTTCGATGAGTTTGCGGCCAAGTTTGGCGGCATGGTGCATGTAGGTGTTCTCCATGCTTTTGTCATCTTTGCGGCTTCTTTTGCTTCAGGTATTCTTCTGATGCTTGGTTTTTTGTCCTCTAGTCGCTTTGGCAGGATCAGTACCTACTCTTTGGTCCTGCTGAGGCTGTGGCGTTGGCTTCTAGTGCCACCGATTTTGAGCGGGTTCGAAAAGAACGCTCAAATGCGGGCGGATCTTGAGCGTGAGCGGGAGCAGCGTTATGCTACCGAGACCGCCCACAAGACCCAGCTTGCTGAGGAGCAGCGTCGTCGGGAGGAGGCGGTGAAGTCCACTCTTGGTGAGGTTGAGGCCTTAAAGGCCCAGATTGCAGGTGCTTCTTCTTCTGGGGAGTTGTTTTTGTTGTGTTTCCGCCATGGTTGCTGATTCCTTGGCATTTGTTGTAGGCTTCGATCATGAACGACGCAGATGGCACCAGGAGTCAGAGGCCATGAAAGAGACCCTTAAGTCATCTGAGAATAAGGCTGAGTCGGTAAGAGAGTTGCACTCTCATTGTGAAGATGCTGACCGGAAGTTTGCCTTGGCTCACGAGTTCCGGCGAGATGCTGATAGAGATGTTTTTTAGGCCTTAAAGACTGTTTAGGAGTTGAAGGGCCAATTGGAGGTGGCCGATACCAGGTTTGAGGTGCTGTGGAAGGCTATGACCTATCTCTTGTCCTTTATTGGACAGGAGGGAGATCAGGACCTTTATGCTGATGTGGTAGGTTACGCGCCTCTGATTCCGTCACGGTTTTTCTCCTTCATGAAGGACAGTTTTCGGAGGTGTGTGAGCAACATCTTGTGCCACATCTGGGTTCTTGCTTCTGAGGCTGAGCTGGAGAGGATGGTTGAGCTCGAGCCGCCCGAGGAGTTCTTAAAGCAGGTTGGTGATCAGGAGGCAGGGCTTTCTTCTCTTGCGGAGCGGGTTGTAGATAGGGTAGATTTAGGTGTTGATCCTTCTGCACCTGCGCCTTGAGCGCCTTCTTGTAAGGAACTCTTTGTATAAAATGCTTGTTTTTCTTCATCATGAGTATTTCTTTGACTCCTCTGTGATTCTTCTTGGTTGTGCAGGCTTCGTCTCGCCTAGTTATGTCTTCAGCGAGTTCTTGCTGCACGGGCTTCGTCTCGACTTGTTTTGTTCTTTGGCGGGTGCTTCTCTTGAGTAGCTGTTTGCTTCTGTCGCTTCATTCTAACCACTGCATTGTGTTGCTAGCGGAAGTGTAGTGGCCAATGCTGAGCCATTGTTGTTCTTGAATTATGCTGCATCATGCCGTAGCGTAATGTAGTATAATCATGAAGCCGCACGGTGTGCCTGAGTTCAGCCCAGCATGTTGTACCATGAAAGAACTCTCTGATTGTGAATCAACATGAGTGCCCTGATTCAGTCCGGTGCTCTGCATCACATCGCAGGCAAGGGGAGCCAAGTATCCTGGACCGACACGAGTGACCTGATCCCGTTGTTTCTAGCGAAAAGGACTTGACTCCCGAACCAACACTATGTGCCTGGGTTCAACTGCATCACACCGCAGTAAGAAACTCTCTGATCATGAACTGACACGAGTGCCTTGATTCACCCCAGAGAGGCCCGATCCTAGACCGACACGAGTGCCCTGATCCAGCCCGGTGCTCTGCATCATATCGCAGGCAAAAAGAGGGGACGCCAAATAGTCCTGGATCGACATGAGTGCCCTGATCCCGCTGTTGTGAAAGGATTTGACTCTCGAACCAGCACTACGTGCCTGGGTTCATCTACATCATGTCGCAGAAAACTCTTTGACCGTGAACCGACACAAGTGCCCTGATTCACCCTAGAGAGGCCCAATCCTGGACCGACATGAGTGCCCTGATCCAGCCTGGTATCGCGCACCTGGCGGCAAGTCTGATCCTGAAGTGGTAATGTGTACTCAAATTTAGGCAGGCACACTGTGAGATCACCTCACAGTGTGATTGTTGATTCTGAGGCAACATTGTATGCCCGAGTTCTTGTTGCGCATGGAGGAAGTGAGTTGTTCTGAAACTCAAATATTTCGATTGCAGCGTCGCGGGTTCTTTTAAAGGACTTTGCTAGTTGTAGAATCTTCGAAGCTGTCTGATGTGCCAGGTGTTCTTTAATGGAATTTCTTCATCTGTCATCAACTCATATGTGCCTGGTCCAATTGCTTTCTTCACTTTGAAAGGTCCTTCCCATGGGCTAAGTAGCTTGTGCCTTCCATCTTTCTTCTAGATGAGTCGAAGAACTGAGTCCTCGAGTTTTAGCGCCCAGGGTTGTGTGCTCTTATCGTAGTGTCTTCTTAAGCATTGTTGATATCTTGCGTTCTGTAGGATTGCACATTTTCTGACTTTTTCTTGTGAATCAATTTCTAGGCGTCTTGTTTCTTTGGCTTCTCCTTCTTTGTATTGCTCTATCTTTGGTGATGTCCATATTAGGTCTGCTGGTAGTATTGCTTCTGATCCGTAGACGGGGAAGAAAGGTGAGTATCCAGTTGATCTGCTGATTTGGGTCCTTAACCCCTAAACAACTTTTGGTATTTCATCAATCCACTTTGCTCCATAGTCCACTAGCTCTTTCATATAGTCTTGGCTTTAGTCCTTGTAAAATCAACCCGTTTGCTCTTTCAACTTGTCCGTTTGCTTGAGGTTGAGCGACAGATGCAAAATTACACCGCAGCTTGTTGCCCATGATGTAAATTCTCTTGCCATGAATGGTGATCCTAAGTCTGTGATGATCCTGTTGGGTATTCCGAACCTGAACATGATGCTTTGTATGAACTCCACTGCCTTTTTGTGCTGTATTTGACCAAGGGTTTGTATTTTATCCACTTGGTAAACTTGTTGATTGCAACGAAGACGTATTCAAATCGTCCGGTTGATCTCTTCAGTGGTCCAACTGGGTTCAATCCCCAAGGGTATGTATTCCATCCCCATCAGGTTGTGCGTTGGAACGTGTTGTTGTCTTGCAAACATCTGACATTTCTTGCACTTCTTGCACTTCTTGACGAATTCTTCTGCATCTTTCATTGCGTTGGGCCAGTAGTATCCCATCCTGAAAGCTTTGCCCACCAAGGTTCTTAAGGCCGCATGATTGCCGCAGCAACCCGCGTGTATTTCATCGATGATGTCAATTTCTCTTCCCCTTGGTACGCACTTAAGTAGTACTCCTGATGAAGCTGCTCTTCTATATAGCTTGTCTCCGACCAGTACATAGTTTTTGCCTCTACGTATCAGTCGAGTTCTTTGTGTCTTGTTTTTTGGTAATGTCTTGTCCTTGATGTAGTCGATGAACTGTTGCATCCAATCTTCGTAGATTATCATGCTTGTCTTATAGAGTGGTCTTGATCAATCTCCATCGAGTCATCCTTGGTTGTCTCGGTCGATCATTCATCTCCAAGTTGTTTGATGGATGGCTCTTTTAGCTCTTCGATGAAGATCTCTTGTGATATTTTTGCTCTGTTGGACCCTAGCTTGGCCAGGGTGTCAGCTGCAACGTTTGAGTCCCTTAGGACGTGGTGAATCTCTAGTCCTTGGAAATTTTTCTCTAGCTTTCTCACTTCTGTGCAATAGGCACCCATGTTGTCCTTTGTGCAGTCCCAATCCTTGTTGACTTGGTTGATCAGACGAGTAACCTCTTAATTGCTAAAGAGTGGGCTATTCTTAGTCTGTGTATGAGCGCTTCGTATTCTGCTTCATTGTTTGTTGCTTGCCATAAGATCTATAGAATGTACTTGAGTTGCTTTCCTTCTGGTGATATGAATAGAATCCCTGCTCTGGCGCCTCCTAGCTTGAGTGACCCGTCAAAATACATCTTCCAATGATCTGTGATGGCTTTGGGTTCTTTCAAGGTCGTCTCTGTCCATTCTGCTAAGAAGTCACTGAGTGCCTGAGACTTGATGCCCTTCTTGGATTGAAACTCTAGATTTAATGCTCCAAGTTCTACTGCCCATTTAGATATTCTCCTGGTTGAATCCTGGTTCCGTAGGATGTCTGATAGTGGGAACTGTGATTACCGTAATCTTGTGTTCCTGAAAATAATGCCTTAGCTTTCTTGATGATATAAGGACTGCATAGAGTAACTTCTGTATGTGTGGGTATCTGACTTTTGATTTCGTTAATACTTCGCTGAAGTAGTAAACCAGTCTCTGCACCTTGTAGACGTGACCGGCTCTCTCGACCACAATTGTTGTGCTTACGACGTTCTTTGTAGCTGAGATGTAGAGCAACATGTCCTCCTTCTTGGTTGGTGGCACCAATATGGGTGATGAGGCTAGGTAGTGCTTGAGCTTTTGGGAAGCTTTATCTGCTTCTTCTGTCCACTCGAATTTTCCTGTCTTTTTTAACATCTTGAAGAATGGAATGCCTTTTTCTCCTAGGCGTGATATGACTCTGTTGAGGGCTGCTCTACAACCTGTCAGCTTCTGGACGTCCTTTATCTTTCTTGGTGGCTCCATATCTAAGATTGCTTTGATTTGCTTGGTGCTTGCTTCGATTCCCCTGTTGCTGGCCAGAAAACCAAGTAGTTGCCCTGCTGGTACCCCAAAGACACACTTGTTCGGGTTGAGCTTCCACCTCTGCTTCTTTAGATTTGTAAAGGTTTCTTGTAGGTCTTCTATCAGCGCGTCGGGTTCATTTGTTTTGACCACAATATCATCTACATATGCTTTGGCATTTCTCCCAATCTGATCTCCCAAAGTTGTTTGTATTGCTCTTTGATATGTTGCTCCTGTGTTCTTCAACCCAAAGGACATTGATATGTAGCAGTAGGCTCCAAATGGTGTTACAATGGATGTCTTGCTTTGGTCCTCTTCCCTAAGAGATATGATGTCCCAACGGTACTGCTGCTGTCCCAGGTACTATGCCATAGAATGGTGTGCTTGTTGGGCTAATCATCCCTTCGTAATCTATGCTCATCTTTTTCAATGTTGCGGTGAATATGATGTCCAGCCCCGCTCCTCCATCAATCAAGACTTTGGGAACTATGATTCCTACAATCGTGGGTGCTACCACTAGTGGATAACAACCTATGTTTGGCGTGCTTGTCCATTGATCTTCTCTTGTGAAGTTGATTCGGTATTCTGACCAATCCAGATATCTTGGAACTGCAGGTTCTGCTGCCATGATGGCTCTATGTGCTAGCTTCTGTTGCTGTTTGCTTGTTGCTCCTCGAACTCCTGAGAATATTACGTATAATTGCTTCTGGGGTTCTTGAAATTCTCCCTCAGGTTTCTTTTCTTCCTTCTTTGGTTCTTATTCCCTTCTTTTGTGATTGTCGTTAGATCTCCCAGTTCTTCTGTATCGGTTGTTGAAGTCGTGATAGTTTCTTAGGTTGTGCCCCGCCTTCGGGTGTAAGGCGTAATTCATGTCTTCAAATTTCGCAAGTTGTATTTCTTTTATCCTGTCCCTTTCTTGTGGTGTCAAGTTCTGGTAAGTGTTGGTTCTTTTGTTGGCCATTGCCACCGTGTTGTCCTGCCTTGGCCTCTTGTCATTGCTTCTGTTGTCATACCTCCCCCTTCTATCGCCGTTGTGTCTATTGATGGGGGAACTTCTATTTGTCTTCTCTTTCGAAGATATAAGCTTTTCAACAGCTTGTTTGAATTCTTTGTTTGTCTTTAAGTCTTCACTGTTAAACTCCTTGAATTGCCATCTAGCAATAATCCTGTTACTGAATATGTCAATGACTTCTCTATCTGTGATTTCATGCACTTGCGCTCTTGCTTTGCCAAATCTTCTGTAATATTCCCTAAGTGATTCACCCGGCTTCTGCATGATTCCTTGTAGCTCTGCCGCCGTCATTGGATGTATGATAATCCCTGCAAAGTGACTACAGAATTATCTTTGCAAATCATTCCAATATCTAATGGACCCTGCGGGTAGTTTGTCAAACCATTGTAGTGGCATTGCTTCTAGCGCCATTGGGAAAAATATGGCTTTGAGGTTGTCATTTCCTCCAGCCAACTCGATAGATTGCGAGTAGACTTTGAGCCATTGCTTTGGTTCTTCCTTCCCATTATATTTTGAGTGATTTGATGGCTTGAACTTGTGAGGTAGCTTTAGGTCTTGCGGCCTCCCCGCGAAGCATGGGAATCTGTCATAATTGTCCTTTCTGTTGCAGTCTGGTGATGGCGATCTCCTGCGTTGAGGTCTTGGTTCTCTGTATTGTGACTTCTATTCTGATTCATCGCACCCTTCTTCCTCACTCATCATCTTGCTTTGCTCCAGCCTCCTTGGGTGTGGGTACGGTTGGGTTTTTTCGAACCTCTGAGGAGGTGGTGGTCATGAATGCTAATGGTTCACCATTCCACCTCTCACGTTGCTGCTCCCTTGCGACCCTAATCTAGTGAAGATTGATTTTTGGAGTTGTCCACCCTGTTGATTAGCGATAGCGGTTTGTTCATTCTGCTACGCCCTGATGGGTGGTTGTTCAGGTTCTTGGATCTTCTTCTGTGCGGCTTCTTTCTCTATTTGTGCCTTCTTCAATGATTTGAGTTGTTTATCAACTTCATTGATCTTTTCTTGTTCATCAAACTTGGTTGCTTGCTTTTCTACCTTCATTTTGTTGTAGGCCATACAATCCTGCTTGTATTTGGTCCAAGCTTGCTTCTTGTGCCTGGCCTTGTTCTTCCTGCTGACTCTGCGTCGATTCCTGTTCATCCTTGACTGCTTGTGGCCTTCGCTTTCATCTTCTTACGTGCGCTCTTCTTCGGATATGTCAGCTTCAGATTCATCCTACGAGCATACTTTTGGTGTCTTGGGTGACGCGGGTAGTTCAACTACATTAGCCATGTAAACTGTTGTTCTCTTCAGCTTCCTTAGGCTCATTGCGAGTTCTTCCTCTTCTGAGTCAACGGTATCGAAAGACAAACTAGCGAGTTCTTTTTTTCCTAGAAGGGTAGTTCTTGAATATGATGGTTGAATGGTGTCCCCTTAGTAGGAAAAGAACCTGTCCACTGTGCTACACAATTCTCCACGACCGCAGTCATAAATAGCTCTTCTTGTGCTTTAGTTAGCCCAAAATTCTTCCTGATCTGCCTTGCCTCTCTTCCGTGATAGTTGCAGGCCGGAGTAGCTGGCTCAGCAGGCTGGTTCCTTCCTCTCTGGATTAAGCATTCACATGGCTTCTTCAAGTACTCTTGCACTATGGATGCCGAGTTGCGTAGACCGTATGGAAGCGAGTTGTGAAACTTGATGACAGTCTTGGAGTTGGAGACGGTCTTTAGGTTCTTCTCTGAGTCAGCTTCATATTCTTCCTCTTCCCAAGTCGAACTTGAAACCCTGAGGACGTCTTTGGAGTTGAAGATGGTCTTCAAATTCTTTTTTGAGTCGGCTTCATAGTCTTCTTGTTCCCGAATCAGATCCAAAGTCAAGAGTGTCGCCAGCTTTTCAAAGAGTCAAAATTCTTCCATGGCGTTGATCTTGATGTCGTCGAACTCTGGTTCCTTGATTAGATGGCTTTGGAGCTTGCCTTCATCTTCAGCTTTGTAGACCCAGGAGCCAAAAACAAAGGTTGTTCCCATCGAAAAACTAAACTTGAAGATGAGGTCCATCGAACTCTCGGTGTACAATTTGCCGAAAGCCCCTACCTGGCGCGCCAGCTGTCAACGTTTTATCACTGATAGCCCACCACTGGGGTACCTGGGAGGGTGTTTTTGTTCGAAGGCCTTAGCGAACTACGGAACTCAGCGGTTATGGTAACAAGCTTGCGAGACAGACGATTTTATACTAGTTTGGGCCCTCGACTTGCGTCGAGTAAAGACCTTTATGTCCAGTTGGAGTTGGCCTGTTGTGTTGTATTGATGAGTATGAGGGATTGTGTGTCGTTGTAAGGCGGATGTGTCATTGTTTACAAGGGGTACCCTTAGCGGCCTTTTATGGGGCGAGGCCTACTGCGGGTTCTATGATTCCTAGTCATATTCTAGGAATGAGTCCTAAACTAAGAGTTTCGTACTCTTTCCTATTACAATCCGCCTAAGATATAGAAGTTTACACATCGTGTTGCTCCGCGTTTGACTCGAATTGGGCGGTGGGTTCTCTGATCCTCTGTCCATATTCTGTCTTCTTGGGGAACCTCCAGTGTCCCCCATCGACAGAACCCTTCTTGCCTACGATGTGATGCAGCTCGTCGGCCCAAACCCGGGTGCATAGCACTGGTTTGGGATCCGTACCCCTTTTGCCTGCAATGTGATGCAGCGTGTCGGCTAAAACCCGTGTGCGTAGCACTAGTTTGGGATCCGAACTCTTTTTTGCCTGTGATGTGATGCAGCGCGTCAGCCCAAACCTGGGTGCATAGCACTGGTTTAGGATCTGAACCCTTCTTGCCTGCGATGTGATGCAGTGCATCAGCTCAAAACCTTGGTGCAGCAGCACTGGTTTGGGACGCAAAACGACCCGCCAAGTTCTGGGGACATCAGCCCTGTTCTAGAGCAATCATCAACTCGGACCCTAAGGCAGGAACCCTGGTCTGGGGCACAAGACAACGAACCTAAACCTAGGGGCATAGCCTTGGTTTAGAAGAAGAACATCCAGCTTAGGAGCATGGGAAGAACCTGGCCTAGCGCTTAGAGAAAGTACATCAGTTCAGGGTACACCCAGCAAAAGGCTAAAAACCTACGTACAAGTCGATAAGAGAAGAGATTAAGAGCACAACTCGCCATTCATCAACTCAAGTCGGGACGAAGCCCGCACAAGAAGAAAGATCGTGACCATCCAAAAGCAAGCACTTATGTTGAAGAAGCAACATTGTCACACAAGTTATTTACAAGAGATGCTCAAGGTGCAGGAGCAGGAGAATTAGCACCTACTTCTAGCTGGTCTACAACTTTTTCTACAAGGGGAGCAAGCACAGCTTCATTGTTGGCCACCTGCTTTAGATAATCCTCAGCCAGGTCAGGCTCAACCATCCTCTCCAATGGCGTGGTAGGAGCAAGAACCCGGTCGTGGCATAAGATATTACTCATGCACGTCCACAAACTTTCCTTCATGAAAGCGAGGAACCGAGATGGAATGACGGCCGCATAAGCAACCACATCAGCATAAAGATCATCATCACTATCTTGGCCGATAAAGGACAAGATGTAGTTCATGGCTCCCCACAACGCTTGGAACTTGGTGTTGGCCACATGAAGCTGGTCCCGCAACTCTTGAACTGTCTTCAAGGCCTGAAAAACATCCTGATCAGCATCACACTGGAACGCACGAGCCAAAGCAAACTTTTGGTCAGCATCTTCACAACGAGAATGCAACTCTCTTACCGCCACAACATTATTCTTGGAGGTCCAGAGAGTTTCTTTCATGGCCTCTGAACTCTGGTGGCAAGTGCACCACTCACTCTCAAAGCCTGAAAGGAATCAACAACGACAACGAGATTGAAAAAATGCAAGCAAATTGAAGAAGGAGGAAAACAGTGGATCAAGAAGAAATCTGAAGAAAAAACAACCTGACAAACAGAAGATTCCTACAACCTGGGCCTTCAAGACCTAGACCTGATCAGTGGCGGCCTTCACCGCCTCCTCCTAACGATGCGACTCTTCAGCAAGTTGAACTTGGTGAGCGGCCTCGGTAGTCTTATGCTGCTCTTGCTCACGCACCAACTCTGCCTGCACTTGATCGAGTTCTTTATGAACTTGTTCAAGGCTGGCGACACTAGCTACAGTTGCCGCGGCCTTAGAAAGACCAAAGAGAAGATCTTGATTCGGCCAATAAGACTAGAAGACAGAAAAAACAAGAATCAGAAGGATACCAAGAGAAAAAGAAGCTTCAGAAAGCAAAAGCAAGAAGAGCACTTACGTTCACCATGCCACCAAATTTGGTGACAAACTCATCAAAATAATTCTTCAACGCCCTAAGCCTTGAGGGCGGCTCATCTCCGGATCAACCGGACCCAAAGGCACTCAAGGTAGCGAAGTAGGTGTCGGTGTGTCCATGCCACCACCACCACCACGAGTAGCTTCAGCATCACCAACAACCGATGAAGTCATTGGTTCAGCAAACAGCAACTCCACATGTACCACAGCGGGTTGTCCCACAAGGGACACCTGCGACACCTCCAACACAGGGACAGACCTAGGTCAACTGTGGCCACTTGGCTAACCTACAACTCAAGGCCTATAAAGAAACAAGTACACAAAGAACACGCAAGCACTAACCAACAGATGAATCTTGAACCTTTGTCTCAACCTCAGGGGCTTGCCGAGCAGAAGGTAGTCAGAAGATAGGGAAGGAAATGTTCAAACAAACGAGTACACAAAGAATTCGTAAGCACTAACTAGCAGAGGAATCTTTAGCCCTTTGCTCAACCCTGACCTCTAGAAGAACCAGAGCCACTAGAAGAATCTGTAGTACCAAGTCTACAAGAAGAAGGGTATGAGAAGAAAGAATCAAAAGCAAAAATGAACTCAGAAATTGACAAGCAATTACCTCGTTGGACGCTTAAGAAAGCCCACCTTCCTTTTAATAGAAGGGACGAGCAAGGTAACAAAAGCAAAATCTCATGTAACTTAAGTTATAGCAGCAGCAAGAGAAGGAGAAAGAGAAGAGGAGGTCCCACAACCCTCCACTAAGAGAAGAAGAAAATACAGGATGACTAACAAGCAAAGAACCAACAAAAACAATAAAGGAAGTCGACAACACTTACGGTTTGTGAATGAGGGGAGTCACTTCTTCCTCCTCCTCGGGCTCAGTTAGGAGCACATTAGACCCATCTACAAGAGTCAAGAGGATGTGATAAGCAGCAGAAGAAGACAACCAAAAGAAGAACTAGGAATCAAGCTCACCTACTATAATATTACTTGTGACCTGAAGAGAACTCGAAACTGCCGGGCGCAGCCTCTTAGCAGTCACCACCGCAGCACAGGATGCTCCCCTTCGCCTAGAATCAAGGATCATCTCAAGAATTTTGGGGTGCGCTGATAGTGCACAACTTTAAATCCACCCTCACGAATACTATAAGAAAAACCAAGCTGAAGAGAGACTGACCGCTTCTTGGGAGCAACTAAAGAACTCGCTTGACCACCACCTTCAGCAGAATTGGCCTCTTCAGCAGCACCAAGCTAGATAACGAAATTGGCCAAATCCCTAAAACAAAAGCAGCAAGGCATCAGTACAAGTAGAGAAAAGAACACAGATGGATGGAAAATAACATGGCAAATGCTTACCGCAGAGGGCGGTGTGGACGATTACTCCTCGACAGTTTGCCACGGGGCTACCCGAGGTAGTAGATTGATTAGTGAGGGTGCGCTAGAACCTACAAACTAGATGTGAGGTGCAAAA
Source organism: Bothriochloa decipiens (assembly GCA_023333625.1). Classification (NCBI taxonomy): domain Eukaryota; kingdom Viridiplantae; phylum Streptophyta; class Magnoliopsida; order Poales; family Poaceae; genus Bothriochloa; species Bothriochloa decipiens. The sequence goes on along the minus strand of CM041632.1, from coordinate 37,108,154 downwards.
CGAACACAAGGTTTATCCAGGTTCAGGCCGCTATGAAGCGTAATACCCTATGTCTTGCATCTCTGGGTATTGGATTGCTGAGTACAGGAGAGTACAAGAGTACAAGATGCATTTGAGGAGGGTCCCTGCCTGCCTTTTATAGTCGGGGAGCAGGATTATAGATCTAGTGTTCTATCTATGGTCAGTTACAATGGTCCACGACTTGGAGAGTATGATGAAGATCCTAACCGACTAGGCTTCCTTGAGTGCCAAGCAGCCTTCAGGTCCTGCAACACCCACCGACCAGGGCGGTAATGGACCACGAGCTTCGTCTTGTTGTCTGGGCCGTCTGGTCTATGCAGCCCAATGCCTCACCGTGAGGGTATAGGGGTTTATACCCCCACAGCTAGTCCCCGAGCACCATGTATCTTGAGAGAGTCGCTGTCTTGTCCTGTGCTGAGCAGTGAAGATGCAGACAACGTAGTACCGACCAATGAAGATGCGAACCACATCGTGCCGACCAGTGAAGCTTCATCCCCAGCACTTTGTAAGTCTGCTCCCCGACCACGACTTCTGTCAAGGAAGGTGGTCTATCGAAAGATGCGTGGTGCTCTAAGAAAAAGAAAAAAGCTTTTCACGTCCCTGGGACGTGGGCCTACGTTAACACGTGACACGAAGTATCACTGGGATGCTAACATGAACCAACCGTATATGTAGGGGAAGGGAACCAAGAATAGAAGATAGGCCCAAGTCACCGCGAGGTGACGTGAGCCCACGTAGTCCCCAAGCTGAATAGAAGGTAGAAGATGTTGTATTGAGCTTTTAAGAAAAAACACAACGTAGCATTACTGGTCCGTAATTAGTCTCGAACGATTAGTCGATGCAGAATCCCCAAGTATGAACCTATGACTTTCTTCTTAGGAAACAAATCATAGGCATCGATTGGGTCGAGGGGCACCGAGAGCCACTGGCCCACAGACACCTCCAGATTGCAAGTCAAATGCGCAGTCCCTAGGCAAGTCCTGTATGAAGCACAGGCTCGATCGGGTCAAGGGACATCGAGAACCGTTGGTCTGTAGATATTTCTGGGTGGCAAGTCAAATACGCACTCCCAAGGTAAATCCTGGACGGAGCACAAGCTCAATTGGGTCAAGGGACACCGGGAACCACTGGTCTGCCGACACCTCCGGGTGGCAAGTCGATGCGCAGCCCTAGGTAGATACTGGACGGAGCACAAGCTCGATCGGGTGAAGGGACGCTGAGAACCGCTGGTCCGTAGACACCTCTAGGTGGCAAGTCAAATGCGCAGTCCCCAGGTTTTTCTGGTAAAAAATCTAGAACAAATTTGGAAATAAATAAAATTATGTCAAAAATATAGGAGTTAATCCCACAATTATCGGACGCAAATCAATCATTGGATAACGACATATGGGAACCGCACGAGGGCGAATAAAAAATCCCACGGTCCAAATTGGCACACGTGGACCAGGATGGCCCACTTAGGGTTGAAAGCCGCATCCACATGGGATCGGTGGGTCAAACCCTAGAAGTCAAAGCGACGTCATCTGATTCCTATAAATACGCGGCCGCCACCGGGGGGATCGGTTCTGCACTTCATTTATTTTGGAACTGCTCATTTCCCCCACTCGCTCGAATCCTCTGCTGCACACGCACACAACCGCCGCCACTGCTTCATTTGTCGCCACGCTCGTTTACTGTCGCGCAGAGTGGCATCGGTCCAGCGCCTCCCTGCACCACCGCCGCGCGCCGCCCTCCCATCGACAACCCCACGGAGGAGATGGCCAGAAAGAATGTGACAAAGAAGGTGCCCAAGGCTGGTGGATCTGGGTTGCAGTGGCTGCCGACAACATCCACTCTAGAGTCACTGCAAGTGCTTGCAGAGGAGGGACTGCTGCCCGCTTTGGAGATGGGGGTGTACCGTGCGCCGCCACTAGGTGAGGCCTATCCTCATCCGAAGAAGGGGAATCGTAATTTTTGAGGATTTTGTGACGCGGGGGCTGTGGCAGCCTGTGAATGGGTTTCCCCGTGTCCTCTGCATTTTTTTGGGGATTTTGATTTGCAATCTGGACCCCAACTCCATCTTGTCGATTTTTATCTTCATCGTGTATTGGGAGCTGTTCCTGGGCATCCCCCCACTTCAATCTGTTTCGCTACTTCTACTTGCTGAGGAAGAAGGGAGCAGATACCGAGGGGTCCACAATCACAGGGGGTTGCTACCTGCGCTGGCGAGATGGGATGAAGGCGCACTGGTTGGACGTCCGGCACGCGTCTGCCTAGAGGAGCTGGTTTGCCCGTTGGTTCTATATGAGCCAAGACATTGAGGACAGACGGGAGCCCTGTGATGTGAACTAGGTCCCCACCTTCATACCGCGGTGGTCACACAGACCATCTTTGGACGAGATGCACTAGGCGAGGGAATTGTTGCAGCTGATTGATAGTATGTGTTTCAATGGAGTCCTAGTGGCGGTGACTTGGTACATTCAGCGTGTCCAGCCGTACAAGGAGCACGTCAACTACCTATATGAGTACACTGGGGATAGACCCCTCTTGGGAGACCAAGCAGAGACAATCAAAGGACGCACTCGATCGGCGGATGTCTTCTTTATTTGAGAAGTTTGATCCAGCCAAGAGTTATCCAGACCCGCATGCTTCGGCATACTGCTTGGGCCGACCACCGCCAGATGTAAATGAACAAAACTTTGTTTTCAATCCAAGATTATTGTGTTGACAACTGCCTATAACATTTGTGGTCTGACTGACAGACACTGCTTGGACAGGATCGAGCAGTGTTTTTCTCGGCCGTGCCCATAGAGCAATGGCCTCAAGGAGCAGCTCTGTCCGGCCAGCAATGGATGGACGAGGCCCACTACCAAAGTAGGGCCAGAGCAGGGGAGGAGACAGTGGACGTCTCCTTCCTTGAGGAGGATGACAGCCTGGCCATGCGGTAGCGGCACCAAGGGAGAGGAAGCGGCCCATGTCCACTGTCGATCCTAAGAAGAAGAAGCCCTCCACCCTGCTATCCGGAAGTAAGTTAAACTTGGACGTCGAAGAAAGGGGAGCAGGAAGAGGGTGGCTATGGGGATATAAACCCCTATACCCTCACGGGTAGGCCTTTGGCCGCACAGACCAGACGGCACAGACCACAAGACGAAGCCCGTGGTACATCACCACCCAGGTCAGTGGGCCGCGTGGGACCTGAAGGCTGCTTGGCACGTAAGGAATTCTAGTCGATTAGGATCTTCATCGTACTCTCCAAGTCGTGGAGCATTGTAATCGACCATAGACAGAACCCTAGATCTGTAACCCTGCTCCCCGACTATATAAGGTGGGCAGGGACCCCCCTCAAACGCATCTTGCATCTTCTACGCTCCTGTACTCAGCAATCCAATACTCAAAGACACAGGACGTATGGTATTATGCTTCATTGCGGCCTGAACCTAGATAAATCTTGTGTTCGTCTTGCTTCTCCATCTAGTTCATAAGTCCTAGCGTACCCTCACCGATCAATCTACTACCTCGGGTAGCCACATGGTAGACTACCAAGGAGGTATCATCGACACTTGGCGCGCCAGGTAGGGGTGTGCAAATCGATCTTGTGGCGAGCCAGATGGTTTCCTTCCCCACATCCATGACGTTCGAGGCGGGCATCACCTTCTCCATCAGAGCGTTCACTTGGACCACCGGCGTGGCGTCATCCGTTGCGACCACAGGAGTAGTGCAGCCAGCCCCCGCACTGACTACACCGACCACCACGCTGACAAGCTTGATCCCGGGGCCGCCCCCAGGGTCGTCAACATCAACTGCGCATCGGCAGCTTCCCCGCTACCAGGGCAGGCACATTGACAACTCTGATATGATCGATCTAATCGATCAACACGGCGCAGGTCTGGCTGAAACCCTAGATCTGATTGAGTCCATCCACTTGCAGCTCAACCAAGACTCGAGTCTGGCGGCCGTATGTGCTCCATCTCTGGTCAGGCTGGACGAGTTCATCAACATGCACCAGCGTCAGCGTGGGCCTACAAACCACACCGATTGCTAGCGGCGTCCCAATCCGAATCGAGTAGCGTACCGAGCACAACAAAGACAACAACGCTGGGTGCAACAGCTACAACCTGCCGGTCTCATACTGGCAAGAACAAATGCTCCTACAACATAGGTGCCCCCGGCGCAACAGATCCAAATGCATCAACCACCGGTCGCTGGCCTCGTGCCAGCAGGCCTCAACGCTCCTGCTCCAAGCAGTGGAGCCATGTTCCTGCTTGGGCTGCACAACATAGCCGCCTCACATGTGAGGAACCTATGAGTCACACTCACGTGCCAAGACGACCATATCTTGGACTTAGATCCCACTATGGTTCTGGTTCCCAAGGATGGCAGGCACGTGATCAACATGGTCACTCTGAAGGAGATCAACCCCAGCTCAACGGGCACCGTCTTGGAGAGTAGTACTGTGTCCGATCTGCTTGCGCGGCTTGATCGGTCACCCTCCATCTCCAACTATACTAAGTACCTCCTCTCCGATGACGAGAGTCTTGAGGTCCGGGCTCCACGTCGAGGATGAGATCCCCGCCATGCCAAAGCACCACACTCAGACCACCCCGATGGATCTGACCTTGGACTTCCCCAAATTCTTGTCTGGGTTCGGGGGCGCGGTGTTTGTGGTCAGCGCCGATGAGCCTCCTGTCCCCAATGAAGTTGATGCAGCCCGGGAGGAAAGGGAGGAGTGCAATCGTGGCCGTGCTCAGTGCCAGATCCAGGAGCAAGAGGCGAACGGCCCTCGACCCTGTCACCTCCATCGCAATCTTCAGGGCAAATTCGACATGGTCGGGGACCATCCCATCCATGATACTCCCAAGACAAACATCGCCGTGGCCAGGCATCAGCTGGAGACTCTTCCCCTAGGAACGCCTGGGGTTGACGCTGTCCTTGACTATCTGATCACCGTCTCTGACTACGTCGTACTGATCTCGTTGGTCTCGCCCGTGGCACAATCGCAGCCATCGCAACGAGTTGTTAGAAGGCGGTGCCGGCAACTCTTCCAACCATGGAGGACAAAATCCTCCACCTGAAGGACATCGGCAGAACGGTGCCAACAACGACATGTGTGGTGACCCACGCGATGATCCACGAGACGACCACTAGCGTGATAATAGCCCGCGTGGCAACCGGCGATGTGGTGACCACCATGCCGAGTATGAGTAGGAAGTTGAGCAGCGTCGAGGCTCTGATGTCTGTGACCACCTCGATGAAAGATACCACACTCGGCAAAATATGAGCGGACCACCGTCGTTTTTAGCACAACTCATGGTAGTCATTTGGCTGAAGAATTTTCGGATTAGAGACGTGAAGATGTACGACGGCAAGGACGACCCCGAGCAGTGGATCATGCTGTACGAGGTCACTGTCCATGCGGCTAGAGGAGACGAATATATCATGGCTAACTACCTTCCTGTAGTTTTGAGCCCCAGGCTACTTCATGGCTGCTCCGTCAACGCAAGGGCTTCATCCATAGCTAGGCACAGCTCCGCTAGATGTTCATTCACAACTTTAAGCCGACCTGCGACCAGCCATGCTTCAAATACGCCTTGGTGCATATTAAAGATTACCCGAGGGAGCCGGTGAGACATTACATCTGGTGCTTCTCCGATATGTGGAGCCGAGTGATCAATGTCAGTGTCGATGAAGGGATCAACCTCTTTATCCAAGGCCTCCGTCAGCCCCGGAGCATAGACCTCCACAAGAAGTTGCCCCTGAAGCAACCAAAGACGATACAACACCTCTTCGCCATCGCATAGAAGTTCACCCACTTTGACGATGGGATGTATGAAGTCGACGCCAGCCCTTCCCACTGCAACTATCGTCGTGAGGACAACCATGACAGTTACCGGGATCGCCGACCAGATCGTCGTCCCGATCGCCGTGGTGACCGATGTGAGGATCGTGGAGCTGACCAACATGAGGATGATCACCCTAATAAGCGCCATGAACGACAGGGATACAATGACAATCGGCATAACCGCATCCGCAGTGGCAACTCAGTCAATGCGGTGAAAGGCTAGAAGCACGAGAATGACGAGGAGCTCGACAAGGTCTTCAGCCAAGATTGCCCTTGTCACCCTAGCAAAGGACACACGCACGGTGAGTGGAAGGTCTTGCAAACGCGCTTAAGTTCACTGCCAACAAGAAGCCGCACCCTGCCCCCAAAGGCAAGGGCAAGAACAATGACCAAGACGATGATGCCACGATGATGTGGTCCAAGATCCAAACCCACGTCACACATATAGGGAACTCGACAAGGATGTGACCGCCGTCATCTTTGGCAGCAAGGTCGGGCTCGAGAACACACGTGACAAGAAGCTGCTGACCCGAGCCATCGCGGCTATCCAGAAGTCCAACGGCCTCGTTGCAGACACCAAGGTCCAACCCTAGTCCGAGCAGCCTATTTCCTTCAGCCGAAATGACATGTGGGCAAAAATACCTGACGTTGATCGGTTCCCACTTGTCCTTGACTCATTCATCAACAACGTCTAGTTCGAGAAGGTGCTCATCGAAGGGGGAAGCGCCCTCAACATCCTCTTATACCCGGCCTTCAAAGAGCAGTGTCTAAAGCAAGAAGAGCTACAACCCTATGATTCCCCTTTCTGAGGCATCATGCCGGGCAAGCCTTCGTATCCTCTCGAGCAGATTTCCCTGCTGTCCAGTTCGACACCAAGCAGCACTTCCACATTGACCACATCAACTTCATCGTGGCTAAATTTGAACGGATCTACCACGCCATACTTGGCTGACCAAGGATCACCAAATACATGGTGGTTCCTCATTATGGATACCTTGTGCTCAAGCTCCCAAATAAGCAGGGCGTCCTGTCCCTACGTGGCAACATCTTCATGGCACGTGATGCGAGACCAACGCCTATGCCGCTGCCGAGTTTGAGGACCTAAAGGCACAGCTGGAGTTGACCACCTTGAATGCCAAGGAGATGTCCCTGATAGACCTTGAGATCCTAATCAACGCTGCTCGACGTTCTTCGAACAAGAACAAGCAGCACAAGACGGTCCAACTCGTCCCCGGTGATGCCATGAAGACCACAAAGATCAGGGCCAACCTGGAGCCCAAATAGGAAGAAGCGCTTGTCCAGTTCCTTCGGGAGCACATTAGCGTGTTCGCGTGGAAACCCGCCGACATGCCAGGTGTTCCCAGGAACAAGGCCGGGCAGTACCTCGACGTCTTGAAGACCGCCAAGCGGATCAAGCAGAAGCTACGATGGTTCGCTCGTGACCGAAAGGAAGCTATTAGGGTAGAAGTAACCAAGCTTTTAGCAGCTAGCTTTATCAAAGAGGTGTATCATCCGGAGTGGTTAGCCAACCCAGTTCTTGTACACAAAAAGAATAACGAATGGAGAATGTGTGTTGATTACACCGATCTCAACAAACGCTGCCCTAAATAGGCTTTCCTTCTCCCTCGAATCGACAAGGTCGTAGACTCTACTGCAGGTTGCGAGTTGCTTTCTTTCCTAGATTACTACTCAGGCTATCACCAGATAGCCCTCAACGAAGAAGACTAGGAGAAGATTGCCTTCATCCCCTTTGGTGCTTTTTGCTACACGACCATGTCTTTCAGCCTCAAGAACGCTGGAGCTACCTACCAGCGGGCCATCCAGACATGTCTCGCTAAAGAAATCACCGCCGACCTAGTCAAGGCGTATGTAGACGACATGGTGGTGACCAATGAGTCCCATACTCTGGTCAATAACCTCAAGCGGACCTTCATGGCCCTCAACAATTTCCAATGGAAGTTGAATCCTAACAAGAGTATCTTTGGCATGCCCTCCGGGATCCTGCTTGGCAACGTGGTCAGTCAGGATGGCATACGCCCCAATCCTAAGAAGGTGCAAATTATGTTTGACCTAGTGCGGTCACGCAGCGTTAAAGATATAGGGAAATTCACTGGGTGCATGGCGGCCCTCAGTCGCTACATCTCCTGGTTGGGCGAGAAAGGGCTTCCCTTTTTCAATCTTCTGAAGGTGAAAGAAATGTTTGAGTGGTCAGATGAAGCCGACCAGGCTTTTACACAGCTCAAGGAGTACCTTGCATCCCCTCCAGTGCTTACGGTCCCACAACCGGGTGAGGATCTTCTCCTCTGTATAGCCGCCACCACCAATGTGGTCAGCACCGTGATCGCGATCGAGCGAGAGTAGTCTGGGCACACCTATGGTGTACAACGTCCGATCTAGTATGTTAGTGAGGTTTTCAACGAGACCAAGCAGTGCTACAACCATCTCCAAAAACTGCTCTACACAGTTCTAATCACCAAGAGGAAGCTTCTCCATTACTTCTAAGCCTATCCAATCATGGTGGTCACGGAGGCTGCGATAGGTGAGATCCTACGCAATAGGGACGCTAGCGGCCGTATTGTCAAATATGCGTTAGACCTCTCAGAGTTCACGCTGAAATTTTGTAGTCAGAAGACTATTAAGTCCCATGCCCTGGTTGACTTTATTGTAGAGTGGTCGGATATCTATCTACCTCTAGCATATACATCTGCCAACCACTGGCAGATGTACTTTGATAGTTCCTTAAACATTAAAGGCACTAGAGCAGGTGTTTATTTCATTGCTCCATCTAAAGATACTCTCCGATACGTCTTGCGTATCAATTTCAAAGCCTCCAACAACGTGGCCGAGTATGAAGCCGCTCTGCATGGCCTCCGTATAATAGTCGAGCTAGGCATAAAGTGGTTCCTCGTATATGACGATTCTACTCTGGTCATCCACCAAGTCAATGAAGATTGGGATGCTATCAACGAGAAGATGGAGGCCTATGTGGCTAAGATACGCAAGCTTGAGAACAAATTCTATGGACTAGAGTTCATCCATGTATCTCGCACAGAGAACAAAGGTGCCGACGAGTTGTCCAAGCTAGGATCATCTCGTGCCAAGGTCCCATCTGGCGTATTTGTCGAAGATCTCATCAAACCTTTGATTCCTGAGCAGACTCATGGTGCACTAGCACCTGATCCCACTACCGACCAGCTTGTAGCAGTGCTCAGTGACGACATCTTAGAGGTCGAGCCAAGCTCCCCCAGCCAGCACGGGTCTGATGAAGGTAATGAGCAGCCACCGATCGATGAGCCAACCGAGCAGGCAACGCCTCCCTAATCCACTTGGAGAGAGCCCTTTGTTAGATACTTGAATGACCACCTTGTCCTGGAAGATAAGATTGAAGCCCAATAGCTGATCCGTCGAGTCCGTGCCTACCTTATGATTAATGGCGAGTTGATGCGCAAAAACCCACGGGCTGAGATTTTTCAGAACTGTATAACCCAAGAAGAGGGCATCAAACTTTTGAAAGATATCCATGCTGGCTCTTGCGGTAACCACGCTGCATCTCGGACGCTGGTCAGCAAAGCTTACTGAGCAGGGTTCTATTGGCCTACAACAGTCACCGACATGGAAGAGTATGTACATCGGTGCAAGAACTGCCAGATGTTTGCCAAGCAGATCCACGTCCTAGCGCATGAGCTGTAGACTATACCGGTCGCCTGGCCATTCTCATGCTGGGGACCGGATATGATTGGTCCTTTTAAGAAGACGCCCGGTGGCCACACGTGTGTGTACATGTTGATCGACAAATCTTCAAAATGAATCGAGTATAAATCGATCAAGAAGGCTAAATTCGAGAAGGCAGTACAATTCCTTGATGACATCATCCACTGTTTTGGTGTGCCAAGCACGATCATTACTGATCTAGGCTCCTAGTTCACGAGCAATGAGTTTTTTTGACTTCTGCGATGACTTAAGCATAAAGGTCAAATATGTGTCCATCGCTCATCCTAGGGCCAATAGACAAGTTGAGCGAGCCAACGGTATGATACTCAAAGCCCTGCGCAAGAGAGTCTACCTTGATGAAAGGACCTTAAACCTGGTCGGTGGTTGAAGGAGTTGCCTGCAGTGGTCTGGGGACTCCGTACCCAGCCCAGTCATAACACTAGAGTTTCTCCATACTTCATGGTGTTTGGATTTGAAGCCATCCTGCTAGCTGAGGTTGCTGTCCAACGACGAGGACGCCTCTAACGAAGCTAGAGAAGTGGATATTAATGCTAAAGAGGAGCGCACACTTGAGACTTGTGCTTGCACAGCCAGGTACCTAGCTTCTGTCCGTCGTTACTATAACCGCAACATCAAGGGCAGGCTATTCGCGGTCGGTGACATGGTGTTGCGACGAACTCAGAACATAGATGGTCTGCACAAGCTATTGCCCAGATAGGAAGGACCATTCAAGATCAAGGCTGTCACACGCCTAACATCTAATCGGTTATGCATGATGAAGGACGTCGATGAGCCAGACTCTTGGCATGTTGACCAGCTTATACGCTTCTTACCCTAGAATAAGATATGTACCTTACTTATGCATTTTATTTCCAGATTAATAAAGTTGTGCGTCGTCCTTTCCTTGTCACAGCTTTGCATTCTTTGTCTGTCATACGTGCACCCTGCATATGTCACAATTAAACTTTGTTTCTTGCTCGCCGAGAACTGCTTGACAAGGCGCTATCTCAATCCTCTGTCGATGTGTTACAGCCACCGCACTATATGGCACTAGGCGATTCGGTAGTTGCTCTCTAAACGGTACTAGTTACCTAGTGATCCTAGCTTCCATGCAGTTCACTAGGGATGTTGCTCTCTAAACGGTACTAGGTACGTAGTGATCCTAGCTTCCACGCAGTTCACTAGCGCATCCCTAGTCACCCATGGAGTTAGTCGCTTCGAGGGCAGGGGCAAAACTTAATTATCGACCTTAACTACTTCGACTACATATCACATATTAAAAAATGACACAAATGTTATCACCCGCTTAACATGCCTACTTAAAACGATGTCTACATCATCAAAAGGCTAAAACTTTCGAGCACCCAGTTCTCCGCACAATTTACAAACAGTGTTTAGCAAATAAACATATTGTTTATGGCCTTACTGACCACAACCACCTGCTGCAGGATCTTCAATGAGGGTGAGCTCTCCAACTATGACGTCGGCGGTTGGGATTGATGTGGTCCGGAGGTCCTCGGCTGCTTCATCGGAGACGCTCTCTAGAATGCCAGTTTCAATGGTCCCCATCTCCACCTCTGGATAGTTAGAGCGCACGATGGCCAGCACGGTGGCGGCTACAAAGTGGCCCGCGCCCGCGATGAACTCACGCTAGGCTGGCCACCACCTCCGGCACTGGTCCGCCACAACATTCGCCTCGCCCATAGGATCTGTAGGATGAGCTTCGCTTGGGAAGATGGCCCTCAGCACTGGCCGAATGTGGTCGATCATCGTCCAGATCCTCCCCAGGAGAATGGCATTCTCATCCTGCAGCACTTGGAACTGGGCCATATGTCGTTCCCTTACATCTGCATACATAACAAGAATGGTGGTTAAGCATATCTTGGTCCATCCAGCATGCGCAGACAAATGTCAATCGGTCAAAGTGGCAACCACTTACCGATCAGCTCAGCAATCTAATCCATATGCTCCTTTGCCTGTTCCTCGGCCGCCTTGTTCAGGTCCAACAGGTGTGAGATCTCCCTGGCAGCCCCTTGGTTATGCTTTCCTAGCTTTGGCAAAAATATATGCGTCAGCACTGATGAGCAAATTAATTTTGTTCCAAGTTGCGGCAACAGAAAGACTTTACCTTCATTGTCGGCCTCCAGCTCGGTCACTGTTGGCGGTCCTTATGGATCAATTCTAACTGCCAACTTAGGCCTAAAAAGAGAGAAGCAACCATACTTTAACACATATGCTTATGCTATTAACAAATTTCCACTTGTACCCCTTGTGTTCATGTTTTTACAGGTTTTGTGGTGAAACAAGTGGAAATGCACAACACCATTTGGAAAGAGGAAAAGCTAGAGACGAATTCAGAAAATGCGCAAACAAGATTTACAAAGGAGCCTACCTTCAGTGCATACCTGGGCCTGATGGTAACCGTAGGAGAGGTCTAGGCCCAGGAAGGAACCGAGCACACGAAGGCGGTGGCCAGATGGCCCCACCAGGGGACCGCCCTGGTGGCCCCTCCCGGGCCCAGTTTTCTCAGGCGGTTCATAGGACGGTTCCCTCAAGGCGGTTTCACCTCCTTCCATACCCGTAGACGCCCAAACTGTCCTACTTGAGCTATAAGTAGAGGGAGCTCCTTCATTCACAATACACACCTTCATTTGGAGTCACTCACCTCACAGCTTTCACTTGTATTCCTTAGAGTAGTTTTAGTAGTTTGTGAGCAAGGCAAAAGCTATCAAGGAGAGCTTGTCTCCTTGGAGGAAGAAGAACATCTTGGTATGAATACAATTAGGTTTTCCTCCATGAGCAAGTTCTTATCTTATTTATATAATCATGCATATGAACTAGAGTATAGTGATGATCTTGTTATGAGCATAATATATGAGCTAGTACATAGTTTATGTATTATGTTCTTGACTTGTTCATCATCGTTCTTCATCGTTCATTGAATTAGTATGAATAGAGGAAGAACTAGGAATGAGGTGATGGTTCATCGTGCCTTATGGTTGCTCTTACCCTAGCCTGTCAATCCAAAGGGCTGGGGTCCGTGGGGGTTAGGAGTTGTTTCTAATTACACGGGCATGGTGCTTGGGTATGTAGAGGTCGGCGGATATGTCGGTATCCCACAGGTAGAGGGGTAGGTGGGCAGGTGGTGACATCCCTGTCCATCCCAAGCACTCCTCCACGTTCGTATATTGAGTAGGAATTTGTAAAGTCTCTATCGGTTGGCAGACCAGCTGCGGGGATCTCCCTATCATCCTAGACTTAGTCCTGATGCTAGACATGCTAGTTAGATGTTTTACTAATAGTTCTTTGCATAGTTATTTATGACCAATGCCTGCTCTGATCAGTTATATTCGTTTATTCTTTATTTCTCTTTTATTCCTTGAGGTTGACTCAAATGTGTGTTCATTATCTTCAAACCAAGATTTACCCTTGTTTACTCTATGCCTACCATTGCACTCAATAAGTGATCATGTTTATACCATGCTTGATGCATATTGCCCTCCTACGGGAAATTATAAATACGACACCCCTGAATAGTCAGGGTTGAAATGATACAACAATAGTTCTGTGCGCTTGCAGATTTATTCTTATTTCTTACTGGGCTATCATGATTGGCATACCTAAGTACCATTACTTAAGGACTATAATTCTTGTGCACCCCATGGTGCCATGCTACAGGATTGCATCCTCGTAAGTAATGATGGTTAGGAAGGCCAATCCGTCACTTCTAACTGTTATTACCAGAATTGCAATACCTTGGCTAGTGCCGTTAAGGGCCGAGAGCTACTCTTCTGATGTAATGGTGGTTAGGGATGTCAACACACGTTTTTAATGTTGTTACTAGGGATGGGCCTTTAGTCTATCTTTAGTAGTGATGCTAAGAAACGACAACAAGCATTTCTGGTGCCATTGCCGGGGAGGGCAAAAGAAATATGCAAACATCTAGCTTGGCATAAATATTAATTACAAAATAAGCATTGGTAGCCATAGTTTAAGCAGGCTAACTTCGCTGTTTTCTTCCTCTATTTATTGGAATGAAAACAGGATAGTGTATGAGCAGTTTTGCTCTGCCGGACAACTGCATCAACAATCCGGAAGCACTCCTAAGGAAGAAAAGGTCTCGTACCGTTTCTTCTTCTGCTCCACCGGTAGATGAATCGGTCACTCCCGCAACATCAGCTACTATCGCTATGGCCAAGACACTCTATGACTACTCCACCCCCGCTATTGCCAACGTGCCCGTTGGGCCCGCTGTAATGTTGGGAATGGAAACTTCGAGATTCGTGCGGCCTCATCTCGATGGTGCAGGCGAGTCAGTTCTGTGGCTTGCCAAGTGAGGACGCAAACTCTCACCTGCAGCACTTCCTTGAGCTGTGCGACACCATCGTCATCAAAGACGTCACACAGGACAGTATCAGGCTTCGCTTGTTTCCTTTCTTCCTCACGGGGAAAGCAAAACAATGGTTCTATCAAAACAAGGAAGCTATCAACAAGTGGAACAAATGTTCTGTGGCATTCCTCGCCAAATTCTTCCCCATGGGTAGAACCAGTGCTGAGGGGGAAGATATCAAACTTCTAGCAATCATCACTTGAATCCATCCCCAAAAGGCTTTAGGAATACATCCGGGCCTGTCCTCATCATGGGATGGAAGATTGGCTCATGCTCCAGAACTTCTATGAAGGCCTCATGGCCATGTCAAAGGGGCACGTAGATGTCACAGCTGGAGGTGCGTTCCTCTCCCTCACCATCGAAAGTGCTACAACACTCATTGTGAAGAGGGTGGCAAACCAGAGCTGGGGAGAAGGAAGGAAAACACAAAAAGGCACGCATACTATGAAGGAGACGGATTTGCTCGCTGCAAAAATAGACTTGCCGATGCAAAAGCTGGCGATCGTGCCACTAATCCTACAATGAGCACCGTCCAGGCCATGGACTCACACATGACATGTGAAGTCTGTGAGAATGTTGGCCGTTCAGGGAACAACTGCCCTGAAACCCAAGAAGAAGCTTCCTACGTCAACAATATGTTTCGCCAACCACAACAGCAAGGTAATAACGGGTGGAACAACCAGCACCACCCGCAAGGTAATAATTTTAATTCCAATTTCAATTCAAACCAACCTTCTTTGAGAGACCTTGATGTGGGACAAGCTAAGATCAATGAGAATCTTACCAAAAACCTGTCCTTCAACGATAAAATGTTTGAAAACATAAATGCTAAGCTTGAAACTCTGTCTTCCTCTGTTTGAAAATCAACTGAGTTTCAATAAAATGATAGAAACTCAAATTGCTCATATAGCTGCTTCTATTCCTGTCAACAATAAGGGAAAATTCCTGGGGCAACCGAGACTTCTCCCGAGTTTGTTCATGCAGCTGTAGAGCAATGATGAAGGAAGAGTCTTGCCAACGGACTATAAATGTGGAGCCCTTGCCGAAGGACATCGGTAGCTATCTAAAAAAAAGAAATAAATATTTATATATATTTTGTTTTTTAAAAAATATATAATATATTTCTTTTTCTAGTTTTATAAAAACCTTATTTTTATTTCAAAATAAATTTTATCCAAAAATCTTATAAAAATTATTTTCTAAAAGTTTAGTTTATGTTCTTTCCAAATCTTCTTTTTCAAATAATTTTTAAAAATAAAAAAGTTGCAAATAAATTTGTAGAAAATCAAAAGAGGGAGTAAATTTTTGAACTGGAGGGAATTGTAAATGGCTACCACCCATGGATAGCCGTTGGAGGCATCTGGCAAAATCCGGGATAGAGCAAGCCTCACCAGGGGACCGGCCGGTCCCGAGGGCAATCGCCCCCTGCTCGAGGAGCTGGCGCTCTAGCTTTTTGCCAACGGCTACTAGTCGTTGCCACCGGCCTCTCCACACTTGCATCCGCACCTATAAATACCAGGAGGCCGGGGTTGAGCTCCTCACCCCACTCACTCTCACATTTTTCACTCCCTCTCCATCACTCTCTTGCTCCACCACTCTCCAAATATTTTCCACAAAGATCAAGTGCAAGAAAATCCTACAAAAATCACTTGCACTTCCACCACAAAGCAAGCTCAAGTTCTCGTGCTAAGCTCACTAACCATGGGTGGGATCGGAAATTGGGTTTCCGGCATGTTCTAGAGAGGCCATCGCTCTCGCGGGGAATCAAGCCAAAACATCCCTCGCATGAGGAGAACCGCTGGACGGAGGAGAGGAGGCGCCAACAGGCCATGCCATCGACAAAGCCGACGCCCCTTCATCGACTTGGAGAACGAGCAGGAGATGCAAGCGTACAACCTCCCCGGCCTTCGGCCCGATCCTTCTCCAGCAAACAGCTATGGACACCCAATTTAATACCATTTTTGAGCACGTAGGTTGGAGCCTTGTTGCCCCTGTGCATGAACTTGGATCCCGTCTTTTGACTATCCAAGTCCTGGGCACTTTGCAAATTGTCGACAATGGTATTACTTTTCGCTGCTTTGGTAGAGAGCATAGCCTTTTCTGGAAGGAGCTAGCCACACACTTAGGCTTTCATACTCGATGCTCCGTTGATTTGGGTTTTTCTCTCTCGGGTTATCATTGTCCTACTTTTGGCATCTGATTACTGGGCAAAATACTATTGGGAAGTTCCAACCCAATGTCAATATCATTCATCATCCCACTCTGAGGCTTATGCATAAATGGATTGCCAATTCTTTATTTCCTAGAGATGATATGCAGCATGCTTATGATGTTGAGTTGAAGTTGCTTTATGCCATGCTTAAAAAAATTAAAGTTGCTCCTGTGCATGAGATTGTTAAGCATTGGCTGAATTCTTTTAAGACATCTACACCTATCAGTTGCACTTCACTCATCACTTGTCCTGCTACTAGTGTTGATCCCCATGCTGCAAACACCATTGTTTACCTCTCTACTCCTCGCATTATGATTATTGAGTTTTATTTTTGGTAAGCCCATATTCTAAAACATGATGAATCGGGAAGAAGATTGGTATACTATTTTTTGGGATATATAAACGAGATTTTGTTACCTAACCTGGATCTCTCTTTATATACTTCCCAATCTCTCACCTTCAACCTTGTTGAGAGGGAGGAGGCATGCAGGAGTTCTGTTTCCCGCAAGGCATCATGGAGGAGAGGAGGACAGGATGAGGAGCCCGCACAGCATGCACAACCACCGACTATGCCCACCATGACGCTAGGGATGGAATGGTCCCCTGCCATGCTAACACCTAGATTCACCCTGGATATGGATACATTCCTCACCCACATGAGGCAGGAGGATTGGGGTGGCACGAGCAAGCACACTCCTCAGGATTGGAAGGCATGCCACCCCCAGCTCATCCACAGCCGGTCACACTAGAGGTCCTCAACACATGCATGGGAGGACTAGAGCTTCAGAACAGGCAAATCCAAGGTACACTCAATGCACATATCCAGACCACCACCCAGTGGCACCAGCATACCAGCAGCACTTCATGGACCTTGAAGATGCGAACCATCGACGGCACGAGGCACAGATGGCCTACCTACACTCCATGGGACACTTCCCTGGACCTAGGACTTGAGCTAGCTTGGGGGAGGACACCCCGCATAGGTAACATGTGTCTTAAAATTCTTGCATTTTATTTTTTGCATTTTTAATTTCATAATTCTATTTTATTTATAATTCAGAAAAAATATCCGCTCCCATATGTGTTAAGATGTGTTAGTTTCTCTTGTGTTGAAATGATGAATATTTGCTGTCTATAATTTGTTTGTGCCTAAGTTATAACTTAGTATTCCTCAAGGTTTAAGTTTGTTGGCTAAAAATGTCCCATTCTAAAAACTTGAAATCTTATGGGTTGCAATTGCATAATCCTTTTCTAAGTTGTTGCGAGATATGAGATGGTACAAATAGAGTTTGCTATGGCTTTGTTCTAAGAGAAACTTGACATCCGAAGTTTTCTTTTCAAATTTCAAAATCAAAAGTTCCTCAATGATTATGGATACCCACCAAGGCCATATGATATGCTCTACATTTATAAACCTTTAGTCATATGCTGCTTATGGAACTTTGAGTTGGGTCAAATTGTGGTGAACTTAGTGAGATTATGGTCATATACCCATGATTGAGATTCACATGCACCCACCAAATAAAGCCGACTCTCACCCTGAGAGTTGCGCACAACATGCACCCATCCATCCACCAAAAATACGCCAACTCTTACCCTGAGAGTTGCGCCCCCTGTTCCACCAAATAAAAATGCCGACTCTTACCCTGAGAGCCATGCATTCCTTGTGCAAAATTATCACTCCTTGCATTTGCCATCATGACATCTCTCCATTCAGAAATCTTCATATGTCAAAAGATATGGGCTATGCTAAAAAACAAAAAAAGAGAGAATGCCAAAGGGCAAGAGAAAACAAACGGGAAAGAAAAAGTCCAAATACCCGTTCAAAAAAATGATGAATAAATGAATGAATGATGATGATTTTATAGCCCATATCTCTCCCAAAGTTCCACTCCATCCAATAAAAGAGAGTCATGATGCATGGAGTGCCAAAAATAATTATAGTTAGGAATCCACCATCCTCATATTCCACACACTTGCACTTCTCAATCAAGGTGTATGACTTATATCTCCTTGTGGTCTGGTCTTTGACTCAGCAATACAGATAACGTAAGTATGCCCACCTTTATATCTGCCCAAAACTCCACTCTCAGTCTTAGTGATAGGTTATAAAAGGCAGCACTACAATGCCTTTAGTGAGGTAATCATACACATTGAGCGATTGAGAGAATCATTTGAGGAACTTGTTTTATTTTGCAAAACTCATAAAACCTCCAAATAGACGGTCTATCAAAGCATGAATGATTAGTGATTCTGTTGTAACCATTCTGTCTTGCAACCGCCCAAGAACTTGGAGAAGCTACAAGCCCCATGAGCAATCAAGGTAAAGAGTGGATAGAAATGCCAACTTATTTAAATTATGAAGGAATGCTTTGTTATAGGCATGGCACTTATGAATTATATTAGCATTGTAGCAACTCCTGATCAACAACCATACTTAGCTATTTGCTCAGGACAAGCAAAGGTTAAGCTTGGGGGTCTTGTTGGCGGTCCTTATGCATCAATTCTAACCGCCAACTTAGGCCTAAAAAGAAAGAAGCACCCATACTTTAACACATATGCTTATGCTATTAACAGAATTCCACTTGTACCCCTAGTGTTCATGTTTTTACAGGTTTTATGGTGAAACAAGTGGAAATGCACAACACCATTTGGAAAGTGAAAAAGCAAAAGACAAATTTAGAAAATGCGTAAACAAGATTTACAAAGGAGCCCACCTTCGGTGCATACTTGGGCCTGATCGTGACCGCAGGAGAGGTCCAAGCCCAGGAAGGAACCAACCACACGAAGGCGGTGACAAGATGGCCCCACCAGGGGACTGACCATGTCGATGAAACCTCCTCGGCAGTCTACCACAGGATACCCAGAGGTAGTAGATTGTGGTGAGGGCGCGCTAAGATCTACGATCTAGATGTGAGACGCAAAACAAACAACCAGGACAACCAGGGTTTATCCAGGTTCGGGCTGCTCGGAAGCGTAATACCCTACGTCCTACGTCTCTGCTGCTGTATTGATGAGTATCAGAGTGCAAGAGATCGGATCAGATGAGATCAGATCCGATGAAAGAGAAGGGTCCTATTCTAGGGGGTCCTTGCCTGCCTTATATAGTGGGGGCAAGGTTACATATCTAGGGTTTCCCCTATGGTCGGTTAAATTGTGCCGTATCCTTGGAGTACACGACTAGATCTAACCGACTAAGACTCCTTGCATGCCAAGTAGCCTTCAGCACCCGTGCAGCCCACCGACCTGGGCGGTGACGGACCATGGGCTCTGTCTTTTCGTCTGGCCCGCCGATCAGGATGACGATGGACTAGCCTTCGTCTTCTGGTCTGGGCCGTCTTGTACCGAGCAACCCAAATTCTAGCCGCGAGGGTATATGGGGTCTATACCCCCACAGCTAGTCCCTGAGCACCATGTATCTTGAGGGAGTCGTCGTCTTGACCTGTGCCGAGCAGTGAAGACGCAGACCACGTAGCACCAACCAGTGAAGATGCTAACCACGTAGTGCCGACCAGCGAAGATGCTAACCACGTAGTGCCGACCAGCGAAGATGCTGACCATGTTGTGCCGACCAGTGAAGACGCCGACCATGTAGTGCCGGCCAGCTTTACCCGAGCAGTTCATAAATCTCATCAGAGAAGGTGATCTATCGAAAGATGCATGGTGTTCTAAGAAAAAGAAAAATATTTCCATGTCGTAAGACATGGGCCCATGTTAACACGTGACACGAAGTATCATTGGGATGCTAACATGAACGATCCATAGAGGCAAAGGTATCGAACTAGGAATAAGAAACAAGCCAAAGCCACCGCAAGGTGACGTGTGCCCACGTAGTCCCCAAGCTCGATAGAAGATAGAATATGTTGTATTGAGCTTTTTAAGAAAAAGGCAAATAAAACACCAGCTAGACATAGAAGTGTGGCAGAACCTCCTAAATTATATGGCCCACACGCACCTATCATTG
>CM041632.1:37055241-37088028 GCA_023333625.1 Bothriochloa decipiens | reverse complement strand
AACTTGATTATAATTTTAATTGCTTACTAACATCTGGGATGTTACAAGAAGATGCCGGATACCCATTCTAGAACTGAGAACAGAAAATAGGAACAAGTCACCACGAGGTGACGTGGGCCCACGTAGTCCCCAAGCTCGATAGAAGATAGAATATGTTGTATTGAGCTTTTTAAGGAAAAAGTCAAAAACAACATCAACTAGTCAAGGCCGGTATTAAAGGACTAGACGTGTTCCAACTGACTCGCAGTCCCCAAATGTACTCAGGATGAGTCACAGGCTCGATCGGGTCGAGGACACCGAGAACCTATTGCTCGTAAGCACCACTGGGTGGAAAACCGCCATGGAGTCCCCAAGTGTGCCCTAGACAAGTCACAGGCTCGATCGGGTCGAGGACACTGAGAACCTGTGGTTTGTAAGCACAACTGGGGGGGAAACTGTCACGCAGTCCCCAGGTGTGCCCAAGGTAGGTCACAAGCTAGATTGGGTTGAGGACACCGAGAACCTATGGTTCGTAAGCACCACTGGGCGGGAAACTGCCACACTGTCCCCAGGTATGGGAAATAAAATATTTGATCCAAAAGAAGCAGTTCTCAGATTTAAGGAAGAAATCTGGGATAAATTTGGAAAGGAGTATATAATGAAAAATGAATCTGGGATTAGATCCCAAGATTACCGGGCACGTGCCAGACTTAAGGAGACGCCAATTGGGGAAAGCGTGTGGAAGAATAAAAAATCCACAGCCCACATCCGCACTCGAGGACCAGCACAGCCCACTAGGGTGGAAAAAGCCGCGTCCACACGAGTCAACTAGGTCCAACCCTAGAAGTCAAAGTGACATCATCCGGTCAGTATAAATAGCAAGCGCCACCAGGGGAATTGGTTCCTGAATCACAATCATTCCCAACTGCTCACTCTCGCACTTCTCGAGCGCTCCGCTGCCTCGTTCCGAGCAACTGCCGCACTCCCGATCCACCACTTCAAATTCGCACGCCGCCACGAAGCAATTGAGCAGAACTAGCGCATCCGCACCACCGCATTCTGCTCGCCCTGCAATCCACCACCCTTGCAAGAGATGGCAAAGAAGGGAGCTAAGAAGGCGGGGAAAGCGACTGGATCTGAGGCGCTGAGGCCGCAATGGCAATAGTTGACTTCCACACGGGAGTCGCTACAAGCACTCGCTGACAAGGGCTTGCTACCTCTGCGGGAGATGGAGGTGTGGCGCGAGCCACGAGGTGAGGATTCTCCCCATCCCCAAGATGGGGAAATAGTTATTTTTGAGGATATGGTGACATGGGGACTGGGTGTGCCCATGAATGGATTCCTCCGGGACCTCTGCATCTATTGGATGATCTCCATTTGCAACTTGGATCCCAAGTCCATCCTGGCCATCTCTATCTTTATCACTTTCTGTGAGATGTTCCTGGGATTCAACCCCCACTTCAATCTATTCCGCCACTTCTATCTATTGAGGAAGAAGGGGGCTGAATCTGGGGGTCCCAGATTGGTGGCGGGTGCTATGTGCGTCTTCGGGATGGGATGAAAACGCACTGGATAGGAAGCCGACACCAATTGGCCGCCAAGGGATGGAACACTCACTGGTTCTATATGAGCTAGGATGTGGAAGGGAAAAGGGTGCCTTGCGACATCATGCAGGTGCCAGAATGCAATCCCAGGTGGTCGGAGCCACCAACCCCGGACGAGATGCACCAGGTGAACGAGCTGCTGACTTGATTGATAAGAAGGTTGTCAATGGCGCGCTTGTTGCCGGAACCTGGTCGGTCCGCCAGATCCAGCCGTGCAAAGAATGGGTGAACCGCATTTTTGAGTACTCTGGGCGGGCCGACCCCTCCCAGGAAACCCAGGAGAAGCTATCGCCGGAGGCGTTGAACCTGCGGATGGCTTCTCTGTTTGAGAAGTTTGACCCGGACACCAGCTACCCGGAGCAGCGTGCTCGACCCTACGACATGTCCCGACCACCACCAACGGGAAGCCAACCAGCACAAATCTTGACTTGGTTATGCTATACTTGTTGACAATGATGTATGTAACGTTTTGTGGTATGATTTATAAACATTGCTTGGACAGGACCAGAAGGTGTTCTTTTCTGCTGTACCGGTGGAGCCCTGGCCTCAAGGTGAGGCGCAGGCCTACCAGCACAAAACTGAGGAGCATCGTTGCCAGAGTAGGACCTGAACAGGGTAGGAGATGGCTGGCGTCTCCAGCCCAGATGAAGATGAAGTCCCTGCTGCTTAGGTGAAGCACCGAGCAGCGGGTAAGGGGCCTATGGCAGAGGCTGCCAAGGCGAAGAGGCCTTCCATTCTGCTGTCCCAGGACAAATTGAACCTGGATGGCAGAGCAGAGGGGGGCAAGAAACGGGATGTGCCGGCCACCCCAGAGTCGTCGGACAACGATCTGCTGACGTTGAGCCAGCACCAGCAGAAACGTCAAGCCCCGACTCCTTGGACGGGGAGGACGCCGAGGCCCCTGACCTCGACGACATCGTGGAGGTCTGCGTGGAACGCACCACCACCAACTCCTCTCCCTCAGAGGGGGAACACTACTTCAACCACTCAGCCGAAGCAGGCTAGGGGGTTGACACTGCCACCACCATCATCGCCGCCTGTATTGCACAGGGTGGCGATGCCTTTAGCCAGGACAGCTTCATTGCCGGGGCACGAAGAGGCCGCAACTTCTCCGGTGCGCCCCATCGGGATGAGCAGAACAGCCAAGGCATCGAGCCTAGTCCTCGGGCATGGCAGCGGGGCGTTAGGCAGGACCCCAGGCGCTCCAAGCGGGGGAACAGCCCCACGGTTCAGAGGAGGGCTCCGGCAGTCAGCCACGTAAGTGTCAATGAGTTCGCATATCTTGCATGTTCTTGATCTTGTGCTTGTTGTGAAGAAAATATGACTATAAAGTGACTTATAGCCACGCTCCACCGTCGACAACACCGACTCCATCCCCCAGCTAGACCACCCCGCCGACCATCGAGCAAGCGACGACCGGCGACGCGGCACGGTCACAGAGCAAGGGGAGGCGACCGGAAGCACCGTGACACCTGCCCGACCGACCCTGACACCAACTCCACAGCTAGAGAGGCGGGTGGTCCGTCACAACGGGTCGTCCGCCGAGGCGCATGCCAGCCCCACAGAGCCAAGCATGCCGGTGCCTCCTGAGGAGGTTGAGGAGGTGCCCCGGGTGCCGAAGACGCCGCACACCGACCTGCCCACACAACACGTCTTTACGTCGCGCAAGCTGGGGGAGGATAGCTTCATGTCGTACGAAGAGCTTTTGGACGATGACATCAATATGAGCATCCAGGACGTGTTGGAGGTGCTACATGACAAGATTAAGGTAAAACTCAACTACTATTTGCTTGCCTGTTTTAAGGTTGGTGTTTAGCCACAAACTCGTTAATCAATCCATGGTGTATACAGTCACTACAGGAGACCAACGCTCAACTTGGTCGGACCATAGACCGGTTTGCGGCAACCTGGGATGAATGCAAAACCCTCCGGGTAGCCAAAGCTGAGCTGGAGGCACAGGCCCAGGTCTACCGGGAGCACGAGGTCCCGTGAGAGGAGGAAGTTGCCACTCTACGCCGCAAGGTGGAAACCCTGAAACAGGCCAACAAGAGTAAGTAGACCTCTCTTACCCATTCCACGTTGATCCTTGCTGCACATTTATGGGTGCTTCTTGTAGCCATGGCTCGGGAGCTGGCCGGTCTGCTGGAGCAGAAGGAAACTGCTGAGAAGCAGGCCAAGGCGGACCTGGCACAGATCACCGAGCTGACTGGTAAGTAGAACAATGTAGAATTGTTGTGTGTAATCTGCCGCATACTGGACGAACCACGATATGCTAACCACCATTGCTTTGTTGTTATAGGCCTCCTGGAATGCTACTTGGCCCAGTTCCAGGTGCTCGAGGACTCCATCGCCGTCCTCCAAGGAAAGATGCGAGCCATGACTGACCACGTCAAGTCCGTATTAAGGGCCATCTTTCTAGGAGAAGAGCACCCTGTGGACCGTGTAGGCGAAGCAGTTGCCATTGCTGACCAGTGCAGGAGGCTGTGGCCGACGCTGCAGGAGTTCATCGTGGGAGCTGGGCGCTATATGGCCTCCACCGTGCTCGCCGTGGTCTGTGCCAACTACCAAAACATGGAGCTGGCAACCATCGAGCGTGGGATCGCTCCTGAGGTTCCTGATGAAGAAGCCGAAGAGCTCTGGGCCTTGTCTAGCCCAACTGCCGCCGCCATTGTTGAAGACATGACGCTGATCGAAGATCCTGCAGGAGGTGGTGGTGGTCAGTAGGCCATAAACAATGTATTTATGTAAAAACACTGTTTGTAAGTTGCGCTTAGCAGGTGGTGCTCGAAAACTTTTAGCCTTTTAATGCAGACAAATTAGGCATGTTTAAGCGGGTGATAAACATTTTGCCTTTTTTACTTTTTAGATGCATATTTATGCATAGTTTGTTTTCTCAAAACAATGTTGTCGATTAAGTTTTGCCCCCACCCTCGACGCAAACTGACTCTGTCAGGTAACTAGGGATGCACTAGTAAACAGCGTAGGACCGCCAGGATCACTAGGTACCTAGCACTGTTAGAGAGCGACTGCTGGAATCTCATAGTGCCATGTAGCGTGGAGCTGTAACACATCGTAAGAGTTCGTGGGATAGTGCCTTGTCAAGCCATTCTCGTTGGGCAGAAAACAGTTTTATTGAGACTTATGCAGGGCGCATGTATGATAGATGTGTGCATGAATGTAGAACTATGACAGGGAAAGAGAACAATAAAGGAAACTGTATTAAATATTTGAATAATAAAGATCTGAGTACATATCTTATTTTATGGATAGAAGCGTATGAGGTGGTCGATGTGCCATGAGTTGGACTCCTCGACACCCTTCATCGTCTCCAACCGATAGGACGCCGGGCGTGTGACAGCCTTGATCCTAAACAGCCCTTCCCATCTAGATGACAACTTGTGCAGACCATCTGTTTTCTGGATTTGTCGCAACACCATGTCACCGACCACGAACAGCCTGCATTTTACATTGCGGTTATAGTAACGACGCACTGAAGCTAGGTACTTAGCTGTTCGAGCACAGGACTCAAGTGCTATCTCCTCTTTGGCGATGATGTCGACTTCCCTAGCTTTGTTGGAGGCTTCTTCGCTGTAATGCTAGACACGTGGTGAAAGGAGTGCGACCTCGGCTGGTAGGACAGCCTCGGACCAAAACACCATGAAGTACAGTGAAACTCCAGTGTTGCGACTGGGCTGGGTACGCAGTCCCTAGACCACGGCAGGTAATTCCTTGAGCCATCGAGCAGGTTTGAGATCCTTGTCATCCCGGTATACCCATTTGCGCAGGGTGTCGAGGATCATACCATTAGCTCGCCCCACCTGTCCATTTTCTCGAGGATGAGCGATGGACACGTATTGCGTATGCCAAACCGGTGGATAACATCGTCAAGGAACTATACTGCTTTCTTGGACGAGGCTTTCTTGATGACTTTGTACTCAATCCATTTGAAAAATTTGTCAATGAGCACGAAAACACACGTATGTCCACCAGGAGCCATCTTGAAAGGACCGATCATGTCAAGTCCCCAGCATGAGAATGGCCAAGCTATAAGGATAGTCTGGAGTTCATGTCTGGGGACATGAATCTGCTTGGCGAATGTCTGGCAATTTTTACACCGACGCACATAATCTTCTGCGTCAGAGACGGCTGTCGACCAGTAGAACCCTGCTCGGTAGGCTTTGCCGACCAGCGTCTGGGATGCCGCATGGTTTCCACAAGTGCCCGTGTGAATATCCTTCAGAAGCTTCAAACCCTCTGCTTGGGTGATGCATTTCTAGTAAATTACGGACCTTAAGGCCTTGCGCATCAGCTCGCCGTTAACCACGAGATAGGCACAGGCTCTATGGACCAGCTATTGAGCTTCGATCTTATCCTCTAGAACAAGGTGGTCATTCAGGTATCTGACAAAGGGCTCTCTTCAGTCAGGCTGGGGAGGCGCTGCTTGCTCAGTTGGTTCGTCAATGGGCAGCTGCTCACTACCGTCCTCAGATCCCTGCTAGCCAGGGGAGCTGTCTTCTACCTCTTTTACTTTGCCGCTGAGCGCCGCTACGAGCTGGTCGGTAGTGGTACTAGGCGCAGAAGCTTAATAAGCCTAATCGGGGATCGAAGGCTTAACCAAGTCTTCAATAAAAACACTAGGTGGTATCTCGGCTTGGGACGATTCAAGTTTAGACAGCTCGTCAGCACCTGTGTTCTCGGCACGTGGTATGTGGGTGAACTCCAGTCCATAAACTTATTCTCCAGTTTGTGAATTTCAGCAACGTAGGCATCCATCTTTTCATTGACCAATCCCAGTCTTTGTTGACCTCACGGATGACCAAAACAGAATCTCCATACACCAGGAGCCGTTTAATGCCTAGCTCGACTGCAATACGGAGGCCGTGCAGGGCCGCTTCATACTCGGCCACATTATTGGACGCCTTGAAATGTATGGGCAAGACGTAGCGGAGCGTGTCCTTGGACGGAGAGATGAAATATACTCCTACCCCGGTGCCATCGATGTTCAAGGAACCATCAAAATGCATCTTCTAGTGGTCGAAAGACGTGTCAGCCAGGGGGCAAGCTGAGGTCTGACCACTCCATAATGAAATTGACTAGGGCCTGAGACTTCATAGTGTATTTTACAATACGGCCACTAGCATCCCTGTTGTGGAGAATGTCACCAAATACAGCTTCGGTGTGAACCGTGACCTTGTAGGCTTGGAATTAATGGAGAAGCTTCTATTTGGTGATCAGGAGCGTGTATAGTAGTTTCTGCACGTGGTTGTATCGCTGATTGGTTTCATTAAGAACCTCGCTAACGTAGTAGATTGGGCGCTGCACCCTATAGACGTGCCTGGGTTCCTGGCGCTTGACCACCATCACGTTACTGACCATGTTAGTTGTGGCGGCAATGTAGAGGAGAAGCTCCTTGCCTTCTTGCAGCATCGTGAGTACTGGGGCAGTTGCCAGGTACTCCTTGAGCTGTCTGAAAGCCTTTGTCGGCCTCCTCCATCCACTCGAATTTCTCCTTAGCTTTGAGCAGCTTGAAGAAGGGAAGCCCTTTTTCACCCATGCGGGAGATGTAGCGGCTCAGGGCTGCCATGCAGCTGGTGAGTTTCTGGATATCTTTGACGTTTCATGGTGGTTGCAGGTCCAGCACAATTTGAACCTTCTTGGGATTTGGGCGTATGCCATCCTAACTGACGACGTTGCCGAGCAGGATCCCAGAAGGGACGCCAAAGATGCACTTGTTGGGGTTTAGTTTCCATCAAAAATTATTGAGGGCCGAGAAAGTCTGCTCGAGGTCGGCAACCAGTGTGTGGGACTCTCTGGTCTTCACCACCACATCATCGACATACGCCTCAATGAGGTCGGCAGCGATCTCGTGCTCGAGGCAGGTCTGGATGGCCTGCTGTTAAGTCGCTCCGGTGTTCTTGAGGCCAAACGACATGGTCATGTAGCAGAAAGCACCGAAGGGGTGATGAAGGCGGTCTTCTGCTAGTCCTCCCTTTTGAGGGCTATTTGATGATAGCCCGAATAGCAATCTAGGAAGGAAAGCAACTCGCAACCTGCAGTAGATTCTACAACCTCGTTGATTCAAGGAAGATTGAAAGCCTATTTAGATCAGTGTAATCAACACACATTCTCCATTCATTATTCTTTTTGAGTACAAGAACCGGGTTGGCTAACCACTCCGGGTGATACACCTCTTTGATGAAGCCAGCTGCTAGAAGCTTGGCCACTTCTACCCTAATGACTTCCTTGTGGTCACGAGCAAACCGACGCATCTTCTGCTTGATAGGTTTAGCAGTGTTTGAGACGTCAAGGTAGTGCTCGGCCTTTTTCCTCGGGACACCTGGCATGTTGGTGGGTTTCCACGTGAACACGCTGATGTGCTCTCGAAGGAACTGGATGAGCGCGTCTTCCTATTTGGGGGGAAGGGTAGCCCCGATCTTGGTGGTCTTTGAGGGGTCATTCGGATCGAGCTGGATTAGCTTGTGCTGTTTGGCCTTGTTGGAAGGCCGCCGTGCAGACCCGACTAGAACCTCAAGCTCTGCAAGGGGTGCCTCCTTGACACCCAGGCTGGTGTGCTCCATGGTGTGCTTCAACTCCTCGACCTCCATGGCTGCATAGGCATCGGACTCACATACACACGCCGTGAAAACGTTACCGCACAGGGATAGGATGCCCTGCTCGGTTGGGAGCTTCAGCACGAGGTACCCGTAATGAGGAACCACCATGAACTTGTTGATCCCTGGTCGGCCAAGGATGGCGTGGTAGATACCTTCAAAATCGGCCACAATGAAAGTGATGTGGTCGATGCGGAAGTGCTACTTTGTCCCAAACTGGATGGGTAGTGTGATCTGCTCGAGGGGGTATGAAGGTTTGCCCGGCATGATGCCCTAGAATGGAGACTCGTATGGCTTGAGGTCGTCCTGCTTCAGCCCTAGCTCCTTGAAGGCGGGGTAGAACATAATGTTTAGGGCGCTGCTGCCGTCAACGAGCACTTTCGTGAACCAGACATCGTCTATCACCCGGTCGAGGACCAACGGGAATCGTCCGGTGTCGGGGGTTTTGGCCCACATATCATTGCGGCTGAATGATATGGGCTGCTCGGACCAGACAGGCACCTTGACATCCATGATGGAGTCGTCAGCCTTCTGGATAGCCACGATGGCTCGCGTCAGCAGCTTCTTATCGTGGGCGTTCTCCAGCCCGACCTTGCCACCAAATATGATGGCAATCACGTTCTTCATGGTTTCCCTGTAGGCGTGCCGTGGGTTGGTATCTTGAGCTTCTTCTTCGTCGGCATCCTCTTGCTGGACAGGGTTCTTACCCTTGGCTTTGGGAGCTGGACGCGGCTTCTTATTGGCCGTCTTCTCCAGCGAATTCTTCAGGACCCTGCACTCGCCTAGCGTGTGGCCCTTGCCAGGATGACGAGGGCAATCCTGACTAAGTACCATGTCGAGTTCTTCATCATTTGTCCTCTTCTGGCCGTTTACCGCGTTGACAGAGGCGTCATTGCGGTTACGCTGACCACCGTTGTAGACGTCCCGACCACGTCGCTTGAACGAACGATCGTCACCACGGTGGTCGGGTTCATTGATTGTCCCGATGGTTGCAGTGATCGTTCTGATCTGGCTGGCGGTCTTGATTGCTGTCGCGGTCGTGGTCGTCATCGAAGCAGTAGTTGTGGTTGGGCGGAATGGGGTCCCCCTCGTTCAGCCCATCGTCGAGATGAGTGAATCTGTGGGCGGTGGAGAGGAGCTCTTCCATGGTTCTCGGTCGCTTGAGGAGCAACTCCTTCATGAGGTCTAGGCTGCATGGTTGAACTAGGCCAGCGACGAAAAGGTCAATCCCTTCTCCCGGGGTGACATCGATCACATGGTTCCATGCATCGGAGAAACGCCGGATGTACTGTCGTAGAGATTCAGTTGGACGATGCCGGACTTGTGCTAGAGTGTACTTGGTGTTTGGCTGCACGCAGGTGGGCTTGAAGTTGTCAATGAACATCTGCCTAGGCTGAGGCCAGCTGTGGATGCTGCTGGCGCGCTGGCGGAGCAGCCAGGAGGTAGCGACGTTGCTCAAGACTATCGGGAGGTAGTTTGCCATAATGAACTGGTCGCCTCCTGCTGCTCGGACTGCCACTTCATACAGCATGATCCAGTGCTCAGGATCGTCCTGCCCATCGTACATCTTGACATCTCCAATCCAGAAGTTCTTTGGCCAAAGAATGGCTTTAAGTTCTTCCAAGAATGGGGCTGGTCTGCTCATGTGTGGAGCACGGTACCGTTCATCGTGGTGACCACAGAGGTCATGATCTTGGGGCTGCTTGACTTCCTGGTTGCGCTCGACATGGTGGTTGGCCTGCTTCCTGTTAGCGCGCTGGCGATTACCACGGAGGTCGTCGTCGAGCAGCGTGGTTAAGCGCTTATCAGTGCCGATGCATGTCGATGAACTCGTCTAGCCTAACTAGTGACGGAGCCTGAGCAGCGGCCAGGGTTGGATCTGGTCGGCGTGGGTGACGAGCCTGACCGCGCGCAGGGCACTGCTGATGGTGCTCCACCACAGTAGGAGGCCCGCCCCCGCGGGCAGCTGGTGGTCCTCCTCTGTGGTCAGCAGGTGGTGCTCGGGCCGGAGCCAGATTGGGATCTGGTCGGTGCGGACCACCAGCTGGGCCCGTATGTCCTCGCTGGTGCCGAGCTTTGCCCTCCTGATGGACAGGTAGCGGTCCGCGAACCACAGGCAGATTTGGATCTGCGCGACATGGCTGGCTAGTGCGATTGCGCTGGCATGGCTGGACTAGGATGAAGTCCGAGTACTCTTCACAGAGCCGTGTGGGAGTGGACTCCACGTACTTGACGAGCTCAGCCCAGACCTGCCCCATGCCGATCGATCATGTCGATCAGATCGGAGCTATCGATGTGTCTCCCCTGGTAGCGAGGAAGTCGCTAGCTTGCCGCCTACTTGGCCATCAACTCGAACAACCTCGGAGGTGGCCTCAAAATCTGAATTGTTGAAGACGTGGTTGGCGCGGTCGATGCTGGGGCCGACCGCGTCACAGCCAGAGCTGGGACCGGCTGCGTTGCTCCCGCGAACGTGAGGGACGTCGTCACGCCAGTGGTCCACGTGAGTGAGCCGATGGTGAGGGAGGCGCCTGCCTCGAAGTCCATGGAAGCCAGGAACAAAACCATCTGGATCGCCTACTGATCAGATCGCGCACCCCTTACTTGGCGCGCCACTGTTGATGAAACCTCCTCGGCAGTCTACCACGGGATATCCCGAGGTAGTAGATTGTGGTGAGGGCATGGTAAGATCTATGATCTAGATGTGAGACACAAAACAAACAACCAGGACAACCAGAGTTTATCCAGGTTTAGGCCGCTCAAAAGCGTAATACCCTATGTCCTGCGTCTGTGCTGCTGTATTGATGAGTACCGAAGTATAAGAGATCCGATCAGATGAGATCAGATCCGATGAAAGAGAAGGGTCCTATTCTAGGGGGTCCTTGCCCACCTTATATAGTGGGGGGCAAGGTTACATGTCTAGGGTTTTCCCTATGATCGGTTACATTGCACCCTATCCTTGGAGTACACGACCAGATCTAACCGACTAAGACTCCTTGCATGCCATGTAGCCTTCAGCACCTGTGCAGCCCACCGACCTAGGCGATGACGGACCACAGGCTCTGTCTTGTCGTCCGGCCCGCCGATCAGGATTATGATGGACCAGCCTTCGTCTTCTGGTCTGGGCCATCTTGTACCGAGCACCCCAAAGTCTAGCCACGAGGGTATATGGGGTCTATACCCCACACACCGCCCCCTGGTGGCCCCTCCCGGGCCTAGTCTTTTCAGGTGGTTTGTAGGGCGGTTCCCTCAAGGTGGTTTCACCTCCTTCTATACCTGTAGACGCCTGAACCGTCCTCCTGGAGCTATAATTAGAGGGAGCTCCTTCATTCACAATACACAAATTCATTTGGACTCACTCACCTCACACCTCTCACTTGTATTCCTTAAAGTAGTTTTAGTAGTTTGTGAGCATGGCAAAAGCTATCAAGGAGAGCTTGTCTCCTTAGAGGAAGAAGAACATCTTGGTATGAATACAATTCGGTTTTCTTCCATGAGCATGTTCTTATCTTATTTATATAATCATGCATATGAACTAGAGTATAGTGATGATCATGTTATGAGCATAATATATGAGCTAGTACATAGTTTATGTATTTTGTTCTTGACTTGTTCATCATCGTTCTTCATCGTTCATCGAATTAGTATGAATAGAGGAAGAACTAGGAATGAGGTGATGGTTCGTTGTGCCTTATGGTTGCTCTTAACCTAGCCTGTCAATCCGAAGGGTTGGGATCCATGGGGGTTAGGACTTGTTTCCAATTACACGGCATGGTGCTCGGGTATGCGGAGATCGGCGGATATGTCGGTGTCCCACGGGTAGAGGGGTAGGTGGGTAGGTGGTGACGGCCCTATCCATCCCAAGCACTCCCCCACATTCGGATATTGAGTAGGAGTTCGTAAAGTCTCTATCGGCTGGCAGACCAGCTGCGGGGATCTCCCTATCATCCCAGACTTAGTCCTAATGCTAGACATGCTAGTTACATGTTTTACTAATAGTTCTTTGCATAGTTATATATGACCAATGCCTGTTCTGATCAGTTATATTTGTTTATTCTTTATTTGTCTTTTATTCCTTGAGGTTGACGCAAATGTGTGTCCACTATCTTCAAACCATTATTTACCCTTGTTTACTCTGTGCCTACCATTGCACTCAATAAGTGATCATGTTTATACCATGCTTGATGCATATTGCCCTCCTACAGGAAATTATAATACGACACCCCTAAATACACACGGGTTGAAATGATATAACGATAGTTCTGTGCGCTTGCAGATTTAATCTTATTTCTTATTGAGCTATCACGATTCCCATACCTAAGTCCCATTACTTAAGGACTATAATTCTTGTGCACCCCATGGCGCCATGCTACAGGATTGCATCCTCGTAAGTAATAACGGTTAGGAAGGCCAATCCGGCACTTCGAACTATTATTACCAGAATTGCAATACCTTGGTCGGCGCCGTTAAGGGCCGAGAGTTACTCTTCTAATGTAATGGTGGTTAGGGATGTCAACACATGTTTCTAGTGTTATTACTAGGGATGGGCTTTTAGTCTATCTTTAGTGATGCTAAGAAACGCCAACAGTCACCTTCTGGCGCAGCGCGGCAACTTCAGCCTCCTGTGTAAATTCCCGTGCTTGGTATATATTGGCCTGTGCCTCCAGCTACGCCTTGGCCACTCGTAGAGTCTTGCACTCCTCCTAGGTTGGTGCAAACTGATCAATGGTCCTCTGACGCTGGTGTGCGGTCTCTTGCAAGGACTGTACATGCATTGACATTGCTAAAAGCAATAACCAAGCACAGTCCACATCTAAAGTTACCTTGATCCGGTCAACTAACACCTCCATGGCGTCCTGGATGCCCCTGTTCAGATCACGGTTAGGAATCTCCTCGTACGACACAAAGTCATTGTCGATGTTTTATCAGCGATAGCCCACCACCGGGGTACCCTGCAGGGTGTTTTTGTTCAGAGGAGCTTGGCAGACTGTGGAACTCGGCGGTTGTGGCAACAAGCTTGATGAGACAAATGATTTTATACTGGTTTGGGCCCTTGACTTGCGTCGAGTAAAGACCTTTACATCCAGTCGGCATGAGCCTGTTACGTTGTACTGATGCGTATGAGGGATTGTGTGTTGCTGTGTACTTTGCGTTTTTTATAAGGGGTGCCCGCAGCAGCCTTATATGGGGCGAGGCTGGCTGCGGGGCTCTATAATTCCTAGTTGGATTCTAGGAACAAGTCCTAAACTAAGAGTTTTGTACTCTTTCCTATTACAGCCCGTCTAGGATATGGTAGTTCTCACGTCATGTTACTCCGTGTTGTACTCGAATCGGGTGGCGAGTTCTTCGATCCTCCATCCGTATTCCGCCTTCTTAGGGAACCTTTGGTATCCCCCATTGACAAGCCCCGAGCATTCCAAGATTTGGAACTCGGAAGCCGGGTTCTTTCGAGGCGAAATCTTGGGATGCTCTTCCTTCTGGTAGCTTCTGTCTTGGTTCATTGGTGAGTGCAATTTCACTGAGTGCAACCCCTAAGCCTCTTGCTTTATGGAAGAAAAAGCTGGAGGGTCTTGGTAAAAAATTTGAAAAGGTGTCTTTGGTTCGGGGTACTCCTGCAGCCCCCGAGCCTTTTCTAGGTTCTTTTCAACATGAAAGAACTCGGGAAAGGATTTTGGAGTTCCTTGGTGATGAGGTTCTTTATTGTTTTACCATTGGTGGTCAGGTGACTTCATTGCTTTTGTACTTTTCTTGAAGTATACTGCTGGATATGCCTTCTCTATTCTGTAGTGACTTTTACTGTTTGTTCGTCAGCCTTGTAGGCACTCTTGATGGCTTCAGTCTGCATGCCTGCTCGGCTATGAGGGGTTCACGTGTGCTTCTTGAGTCACTTCAAGGTTTTGTCTTCTTCACATGACTGTCCTTGCTTTTGGTTCTCCTTTCTTCTATAGACTTGGTCTTCATATGCCCATCTGTGCCTATAAATATCGCTTGCTGGTGGCTATTACTTCCTCATTCACTTCTAGTCTTCTTGTGTTCCTTCTTCCTTCCTGGTGCTCTTGTATTCTTCTTAAGCTGTTGCTTCCTTCTTCTATAGCTAAGGAGTTAGTGGCGAGCGAGCTTGATGAGGCCCTGGGCTTGTTCTGTAAATTCTTTTAGCGAATGGTATAGGACTTGTGATAGGGGCTAGTAGCAGGCTAGTCTCCGGGTGGAATCACTTTGTCGAAGGTGTTGGGGTGAATGTTGTAGGGCTTTTGACGTACTTGGCACTTTCTCCACTGCCTCGTTTTCCAGTGCCCTTCACCCTTCTTCCTTGTTGCCTTTTACTTGGTGGTTCACGAGTTGTTTAGGTTGTTCACCCTTCTTATGGTGTGGACCAGCCTCTGCTTTCTTCTCTGCTATGTCATTTTGGCATTGCAGCGCAGGTTAGCTCATGTTGGGAGATTTATCCAAGTTCTTTAGGAGCCATGGAGAGTGAAGACATGGCTGTTACTCCCGTGTGTTTGGTGCTCCTACCATTCTCAGTGACTTCATAAACGAATTTGCTGTGGCGATTTCATTTCTGGAGTTGCCCTCCTGCTTGTTGGCATTGAATCTTGGTAGAGGTTCAACAACTTCAGATTCTACTGGGTTCTTTGTTGATATTTGCGGTCGACCAGGACTGTCTTGATGCTCTCGTGAATTCCACCAGGCTCCTGGTTGCTTCGCCGTAGATGGATTTCTGTATTTGTGGAAAAATCTTTTGTTCTTTGTTAGAGCTTTGTATCCTCTTGTAACTTGTTGTAACACCAACATCTTCTTGATCAGCGAAATAAAGAGAGATAGTTGTTTGTTCTTGTCTCCGTCTGTTGTGCGAGTTGTTTGATGTATAAGGTGATGTTGTATACGGTCCTTAATGTCTTTGGTTACATCTGGACCGTGTTGGGATCTTCTGAGCTTTCTCCAAATGTATGCAAGTTCTTCTATTGTTTTTTGTGAGATCTTTGGTATCTTCTGAATTCTTTTCAGTCTGTTGGTTGTGTATGCTTATGCTTTGTTCGGGTTGTCTGAGAATGATGTCCTGCCTGGGTTTCTTGCTTTCTAGTTACCTTTTATGGTAAAAGTTTTTGTTCCGATCTCCGCTGTTTTTCCGCCCATTGATATTACCGTTGACATTATTACCGTTGGTGCTTATCCGTTGTTGCTGCTGTCTAGCTTAGGCATCCTTTGGCCCATTAGGCCCATTTAGGTGAACTGATCCTTATAAATGTTTTGCCGTTTTATTCTTCTCCCGTGCTCTTGAGCCTTTATCCTCCGTACAGTAAAATTCCCAATCTCTTTGTTCTTCTTGCCGTTTTCGCCGCACGTGGAACACTAGCTTTTTTCTACTTTCTGCTGCATTCTATGGTTTCGTTGGTCAATCCACAAGTTTCATGGCTGGCACGCGATCCCAGAGCAAGGTCAAGTCCGTCGAGGTAGGTTTTGTGTGAAAAAGCCTCTTTTTTTCTCTTGATTGCTCTTTTCTTTGATCGTGTGTCTTCGTGCAGCGGACTTGGCCAGCGCTGACAATGACGGAGGCGGATCTTGATCTGTTGATTGAGCGCGGCTTGCTTCAAGAGCAAGCACTTTCTGGGTATGTCCTTCCGGGTTGTCATTTGATCCCTACTCCTTCTCCTGATCAGACGATCTTGTTCGTCGCGTTCGTCGCTGTAGGACTCTGTTTTCCGCCTTCGGACTTTCTGATGGAATTCCTTCAATTCTTTGGCCTTCAGCTCTATCACCTTTCCCCTAATGCGGTTCTTTATTTGTCCTCCTTCGCGCATTTGTCTGACGCGTATCTTGGGGTTCCCCCCAACCTTCTTCTCTTTCGGCACTTCTTCCGCCTGAAGCAGGATTCAAAAACAGTGCCTTTTGGCTGCTGTACGATCCAGCTCCGCCTAGGGATGGGTGCAGCTCTTTTCACCCTTGATTTTTTTGACAAGATGGTTTGGGCTGACAAGTGGTTCTATGTCCCCAAACCTTTAGCTTATTTCGCTTCAGATCTCTCTGTCTTCCCCAATGACACCAGTCTTTGGTCAAAAAAGCTCTCTAATGTTGAGCTTTTGGCCATCGATCCTCTTCTTGCACGCCTTCTTCATGTGAAAGTGCAAGGCCTCATTGGACTTGGTATTAGTGCCGGGTTCTTTCGTCGTTTTGTGCAACCTTTGATGCAAAGGGAGCACCTTGGCTTTGAATATACCAGGGTTGATGATTCTTCCCGGATCATGGCTGGGGTAAAGCTAAATGATGAGGAGTTGTTAGTGCGTCTAAAGGTTGTTCTTGCTTCAGTGCCTTGTATTCCTCCTCGAGTCAAGGAATACCATTCTAAGAACCCACCGCCTGTGGTAAGTGATTGATTGATTGCTTCTTGTTATAGCGAGTTCTTTTATTCACTGGTGCTGATGATCTGGTTGTTCCTCTTTTTTAGGGATTTGGTCGTAGCTTTGCTATTCGTCTTCCTGCCGTCGAGGAAGTTAATCTTGCTAGGGTTGCTGCTCAACCTGCTCCTGCTTCTACTTCTCACAAATGGTTTGTTCTTCCTGGTCTTTCTTGTGGCATCTATGAGGGTGGTTTTGAATTTGTGTCATATAAGCCACACCCAAAGATTGTTGAGATAATTCTTAATGTTAGGCGAAGGTCATCATCCCATCTTTTGGTGACTACTGCTCAGGGGGTGAGTCCTGCTGCATCGAGTTCTCTTCAGGTCATAGGTAATATCATTATAAGTGAGATGGATGCCAAGTTCTTTCTTCTGGATGCTTCTTCCTTTGCTTATCATATTTGTTTGCTTCTTTAGAGGCCACTAATGTGCTTCTGTCTGAGAATGAGGGGGATGAGGAGGTGCAAACACCTCTTATTCGTAAGCTGTATGTTCTCTTTAACTTCTGCCTTCCACTTTGTTTAGTTGTTTTGCTTGCTGATGCTTCCCTTTAATCTTTGCAGCTGAACGGAGGGTTCTAGGACTTCTTCTTCTCTTTCTCCTTCTCTTGCTACCCACATTTCTTCTGTGGTGCAGTCTCTTGCCACTGTTCCCCTGCCTATCATGCCTAAGAGGGGTGTGGGTTCTTTCAAACTTCCACCGAGGTAATTTTATTGGGCATCTCTTGAGTTGATTTCTATTCTTGTCTTTTTAGTTCTTATGCCTTCTTTTGCAGGCCTGGTGTTGTTGATTCGCCAGCTCTTCTTCTGGCGCAGGCCCTGGCCGAGCCCCTGAGGATGAGCCTAAGGCTTGGAGTTCTTCTGCTGGTAGGTTTCTTTCAACTTCTTTTGGATTTTCTTACTTCTTTCTTTGTTTGAAGGTTCCTGATATGTTTGTATTGGCTTCTTGTAGATGCTATCTTGCAGGCTGGCCAGAGGGCCAAAGTTGATGCGGTGTCTGGTCCCACTTTGTAGGCGGTTCCCCTGGCGACGCCTGCTTAGTTGGGTCGTGAGCTCCGTCATGCTGAGCCGGTGACTCCCGAAGTTCTGGTACTAGAGAAGGTGATAGAGTTGTTGCTGATCTGTCGCTACTCACTTTGCCACCATCAAGTTGTTCTAGTCCGGTGGATCCTAAGATGAGCCATCCTCATCGTCTGGCGGCTGTGGGGGTATAGACCCCATATACCCTTACGGCTAGACTTTGGGCTGCTTGGTACAAGATGACCCAGATCACAAGATGAAGGCTGCTCCATCATCATCCTGATCGGTGGGCTAGACGACAAGACAGAGTCCGTGGTCCGCTACCGACCAGGTCGGTGGCCTGCGTGGGCCCTGAAGGCTACTTGGCATGCAAGGAGTCTTAGTCGGTTAGATCTAGTCATGTACTCTAAGGATATAGCTCAATGTAACCGACCACATAGGGAAACCCTAGATATGTAACCTTGCCCCCCACTATATAAGGCGGGCAGGACCACCCTAGAACACACGAAGTTTTGATATCTCATCAATACAGCAACAAAGACGCAGGATGTAGGGTATTACGCCTCCGAGCGGCCTGAACCTGGATAAACCCCGGTGTTTGTCTTGTGTCTCACATCTAGATCGTAGGTCTTAGTGCGCCCTTCACCGCAATCTGCTACCTCGGGTTATCCCGTGGTAGACTGCCGATGAGGTTTCATCGACAGTGGCACGCCAGGTAGGGGGTGCGCGATCTGATCTGCATGCGATCCAGATGGTTTCATTCCTGGCTTCCATGGACTTTGAGGCGGGCGTCTCCCTCACCATCAGTTCACTCACGTGGACCACCGGCGTTACGACGTCAGTCACGTTCGTGGGAGCAGCGCGGCCGGTCCCAGCTTCGGCTGCGACGCAGTCGGCCCCAGCACCGACCGCACCGACCACTTCTCTGACAACTCAGATCTCGGGGCCGCCCCCGGGGTTGTTCAAGCCGCCCATGAAGAGGGCAGAGGCGATGGCGACGCCAGCAGTGAACTGGCGGCTTCCTCGCTACCAGAGGAGGCACATTGACAACTCTGACCTGATTGACACAATCGACCGGCACGGGGCAGGTCTGGCTAAGCTCCTCGAGTACATGGAGTCTGCTCCTGCGCGGCTCCATCAAGAGTACTTGGACTTCACCCCTATCCGACCACGCCGACGCAATCGTCCCGACCAGCCACGTCGCACAGATCCAAATCTGCCCGTGGTCCATCAGGATGGCAACACTCGGCACTAGCAAGGATGTATGAGCCAAGCTGGTGGCCCACACCGACCAAATCCAAATTTGTCTCCGGCCCAAGCACCACCCGCCGACCACAGAGGAGGGCCACCGGCTACTCGCCGGGGCAGGTCCCCTACTGTGGTGGAGCATCGTCAACAACAACCCGCGCCTGACCAGGGGCGCCGCTAGCAGCGC
Organism: Bothriochloa decipiens; assembly: GCA_023333625.1. Classification (NCBI taxonomy): domain Eukaryota; kingdom Viridiplantae; phylum Streptophyta; class Magnoliopsida; order Poales; family Poaceae; genus Bothriochloa; species Bothriochloa decipiens. The sequence continues at coordinate 37,068,988 of CM041632.1, read as the reverse complement.
CCTACATGCAATCAATCTCGACACCCGCGCCGACCAGATCTGACTATGGCCATTGCCCGGGCTCCGCCTCTAGTTAGGCTAGATGAGTTCATCAACGTGCGTCAGCACCGGCAAGCGCTTACCCGTGCTGCTCGATAGGCCTGAGCAGAGTGGAGGCAGCAGTGCCGGGTGCAGTAGGCGTAACCCGCCCTAGGGCAGACAGATCCCATCACCCCCTACCAGAGCCATGCACCCGTCTTCCCGCACGGGTTGAGCAACGCAGCCACGTCCTATGCGAGGAACCTCCAGGATCCTCCCCAGCGACATCATGATTACCTACTGGACCTAGATCCCAGCATAGTTTTGGTCCCGGAAGATCCGAGGCCCATGATCGGCATGGTGTCTTTACAGTAGAATCCTTCCGAATCGGGCGCAACGGTCCTCGAAGACAATGCCATGTCCGACTCCCCCTCTTGGCTCAATGGGACGCCCTCTGTTTCCTTCGATCTTACCAAGTACCTCCTCTCTGACGAAGAGAGTCCTGAGGCCCGGAGTTAGGAGAACATCGAGGAGATGGATCTGACCAGACTTGATGACCCAGCCCGTTCTCCCGACATGGCGCCAGGCACCCTGAGGACACCGCCTTGTTTCAACGGTGCGATATCGTCATCAGCGTGGACAAACCTCCTGTTCCAAACAAAGCAGACCAGGAGAGGCAAGCAAGAGAATACCGCAACAATGATCAAGAGCGTTGACGCCTCCAAGAGGCACAAGACGCGAACGCCGTCAACAACGGAGGCAACGGGGGCAATGGGGCAGACCCCCGCCACACCGCCTTCAACGCAACCTCAATGGCGAGTTCAACATTATTGAAAACCTGATTGTCCCCGAGACTCCCACGGCCAATATCACTATGGCCATGGATTGGCTCAACAATCTTCCCCCGAACACACCCAGGGTCAAAGTAATTCGGGACTTTCTGATTGCCGCCAACGCGCAGGTGGTTCAGCTCCACTCTGCTGGATCGCTGACCACATCGCATCGGTCACGATGGTCTCGACGCAGCCATCGCCGCCAACCCACAGTAAGCAGTGCTGACAACGAGTCCAATCGAGGACGCCCTTCGCTCGAGCAGCCCGGCGGGCCAACGCCGACGACGCTCCATGAGAGGTGCCGCACAACAACGAGTGCCAACGCGGCAATTGCCAGCATGCCAGCAGGCAGCAGGCCAACCGACGTGTCGAACGCAACCAGGAAGTCGAGTAGCCCCAAGATCGTGACCTTTGTGTTCACCTTAACGAACGGTACCGTGCTCGGTGACACCTGAACAGACCAGCCCCATTCTCGGAGGAACTAAGGCCGTCCTTTGGCCAAAGAACTTTCGGATCGGAGACGTCAAGATGTACGATGGGCAAGATGATCCTGAGCACTGGATAATGCTGTATGAAGTAGTGGTCCAAGCAGCAGGAGGCGACCAGTACGTGATGGCAAACTATCTCCCGGTAGTCTTGAGCAACGTCGCTACCTCCTGGCTGCTCTGTCAGCGCGCCGGCAGCATCCACAGCTGGCCCCAGCTTAGGCAGATGTTCATCGACAACTTCAAGCCCACTTGCGTACAGCCGAACACCAAGTACACTTTGGCGCAAGTCCGACATCATCCAAGGGAATCGCTACGACAGTACATCTGGCGGTTCTCCAATGCGTGGAACCATGTGATCGACGTCACCCTGACGAAAGGGATCGACCTTTTCATCGCCGGCTTGGTTCAACCACGTGGCCTGGACCTCAAGAAGGAGTTGCTCCTCAAGCGACCGAGAACCATGGAAAATCTCCTCTCCACTGCCCACAAGTTCTTTCATCTTGATGACAGGCTAAACGAGGGGGACCCTATTCTCCCCAAACCACAACTACTGCCGCGACGATGACCACAACCACTGACAAGATCAGCGAAACGATTACCGCAACTGTCGAGACAACTGCAAGCCCGACCACCATGGTGACAATCGCCCATTCAAGCGACGTGGTCAGGATGGCTACAATGGTGGTCGGCGTAACCGCAATGACCCCTTTGTCAATGCGGTAAAGGGCCAGAAGAGGACGAATGATGATGAACTCGACAAGGTCCTTAGTCAGGATTGCCCCCGTCATCCTGGCAAGGGCCACACACTGGGTGAGTGCAGAGTCCTAAAGGAGGCGTTGGATAGGACGGCCAACAAGAAGCCGCATCCGGCCCCCAAAGCCAAGGGCAAAAATCCCGTCCAGCAAGAAAATGTCAACAAAGAAGAAGCTCAAGACGCCAACCCACGACATGCCTACAAGGATCCCGTGAAGAATGTCACTGCCATCATCTTTGGTGACAAAGCCAGGATGCTGACGGTTTTGTTGCAGATGTGAAGATGCCCGCCTGGTCTAAGCAGCCCATAACGTTTAGCCACAACGATATGTGGGCCAAAATCCCTGATATTAGTCGTTTCTCACTGGTCCTTGACCCGGTGATAGACGGTGTCCGGTTCGAGAAGGCGCTCGTCGACAGTGGCAGCTCCTTGAACATCCTATTCCTCCCAGCCTTCAAGGAGCTAGGGTTGGATTTCAAAGATCTCAAGCCATACAATTGTCTGTTCTGGGGCATCATGCCGGGGAAGCCTTCATACCCCCTCGGGCAAGTCACGCTACCCGTCCAGTTTAGGACCAAGCAGTACTTCCGCATCGACCACATTACCTTCATCGTGGCCAACTTTGAGGGCATATACCACACTATCCTTGGCCGACCCGGGATTGCCAAATTCATGGCGGTTCTCACTACGGGTACCTCATGCTGAAGATCCCGACTAAGCAGGGTGTCCTATCCCTACGTGGCAACATCTTCATGGCACGTGCATGCGAGTCTGACACCTACGCAGCCGCAGAAGTCGAAGAGTTGAAGCATGCCATGGAGCACACCTGCCATGGAGCACACCGACCTAGGCATCAAGGAGGCGCCCCCTGCGGAGCTCGAGGTTCCAGTCGAATCTGCACGGCGGCCTTCCAACAAGGCCAAGTAGCACAAGCTGATCCAGCTCGATCCAAATGATCCCTCGAAGACCACCAAGATCGGGGCTACCCTTCCCCCCAAATAGGAAGACGCGCTCATCCAATTCCTTCGAGAGCACATCAGTGTGTTCGCGTGGAAACCCACCGACATGCTGGGAGTCCCAAGGGAAAAGGTCGAGCACTTCCTTGACGTCTCGAAGACTGCTAAACCAATCATGCAGAAGATGCATCAGTTTGCTTGTGACCGCAAGGAAGTCATTAGGGTAGAAGTGGCCAAGCTCCTAGCAGCTGGCTTCATCAAAGAAGTGTATCACCCGGAGTGGTTAGCCAACCTGGTTCTTGTACTCAAAAAGAATAAACAATGGAGAATGTGCGTTGATTACACTGACCTCAACAAACACTTCCCTAAACAGGCTTTCAATCTCCCTCAAATCGATGAGGTCATAGATTCTACTGCAGGTTGCGAGCTGCTATCCTTCTTAGATTGTTATTCGGGCTACCATCAAATAGCCCTCAAGATGGAGGACCAGGATAAGACCGCTTTCATCACCCCCTTCGGTGCTTTCTGCTACACGACCATGTCGTTTGGCCTCAAAAACACTGGAGCGACTTAACACCAGGCCATCCAGGCCTGCCTCGAGCATGAGATCATTGCTGACCTCGTTGAGGCGTATGTCAATGATGTAGTGGTGAAGACCAGAGAGTCCCACACACTGGTTTCCGACCTCCAGCGGACTTTCTCGGCCCTCAACAATTTTCGATGGAAACTGAACCCCAACAAGTGCATCTTTGGCGTCCCTTTCAGGATCCTGCTCGGCAACGTCGTCAGTTAGGATGGCATATGCCCAAATCCCAAGAAGGTTCAAATTATGCTAGACCTGCAACCACCATGAAATGTCAAAGATATCCAGAAACTCACTGGCTGCATGGCGGCCCTGAGCCGCTACATCTCCCGCATGGGCAAAAAAGGGATGCCCTTCTTCAAGTTGCTCAAAGCTAAGGAGAAATTTGAGTGGTCAGAGGAGGCCAACAAGGCTTTCAGACAGCTCAAGGAGTACCTGCCAACTCCCCCAGTACTCACGGTGCCGCAAGAAGGCGAGGAGCTTCTCCTCTACATTGCCGCCACAACTAACGTGGTCAGTACCGTGATGGTGGTCGAGCGTTAAGAACCCGGGCACGTCTATAGGGTGCAGCGCCCAATCTACTGCGTTAGCGAGGTTCTTAATGAAACCAAGCAGCGATACAACCATGTGCAGAAACTACTATACGCGCTCCTGATCACCAAATGGAAGCTCCTCCATTACTTCCAAGCCTACAAGGTCATGGTGCTCACCGAAGCTGCACTTGGCGACATTCTCTGCAACAGTGACACTAGTGGCCGTATTGTCAAATACACTGTGAAGTCTCAGGCCCTAGTCAATTTCATTGTGAAGTGGTCAGACCTCAGCTTGCCCATGGCTGACACGTCTCCCGACCACTGGATGATGTATTTTGATGGTTCCTTGAACATCGATGGCGCCGGGGCAGGAGTATATTTCATCTCTCTGTCTAAAGACACGCTCGCTACGTCTTGCCCATACATATCAAGGCGTCCAATAATGTGGCCGAGTACGAAGCGGCCCTGCACGGCCTCTGTATCGTAGTCGAGCTAGGCATTAAACGGCTCCTGGTGTATGGAGATTTTGCTCTGGTCATCTGTCACGTCAACAAAGACTGGGATGTGGTCATCGAAAAGATGGATGCCTATATTGCTAAAATTCGCAAGCTGGAGAATAAGTTCTATGGACTGGAGTTCACCCACATACCATGTGCCGAGAACATAGGTGTTGACGAGCTGTCTAAACTTGGATCGTCCCGAGCCGAGATACCACCTGGTGTTTTTGTTGAAGACTTGGTTAAGCCTTCGATCCCCGATCAGGATTATGAAGCACCTACGCCTAGTACCGCTACCGACCAGCTCGTAGCGGCGCTCAGTGGCAAAGCAAAAGAGGTAGAAGATAGCTACGCTGGCCAGCAGGGATCTGATGACGGTAGTGAGCAGCCGCCCGCTGATGAACCAACTGAGCAGGCAGTGCCTCCCCAGCCTGACTAGAGAGAGCCCTTTGTCAGATACCTGAATGACCACCTTGTTCTGGAGGATAAGATCAAAGACCAACAGCTGGTCCACAGAGCCCATGCCTATCTTATGGTTAATGGAGAGTTGATGCGCAAGGCCCCAAGGTCCCTGATTTACCAGAAATGCATCACCCAAGCGGATGGTTTGAAGCGTCTGAAGGATATTCACGAGGGCACTTGTGGGAAGCATGCGACATCCCAGACGCTGGTCGGCAAAGCCTACAGAGCAGGGTTCTACTGGCCGACAGCCGTCTCTGACGCAGAAGATTACGTGCGCCGGTGCAAAAATTTCTAGATGTTCGCCAAGCAGATTCATGTCCGTGCATATGAACTCTAGACTATCCCGGTCGCTTGGCCATTCTCATCATGGGGACTTGACATGAATGGTCCTTTCAAGAAGGCTCGTGGTGGACACACATGTGTTTTCGTGCTCATCGATAAGTTTTCCAAATGGATCGAGTACAAAGCCGTCAAGAAAGCCTCATTCGAGAAGGCGGTACAGTTCCTTGATGATGTTATCCACCGGTTTGGCATACCCAACACCATCATCGCTGATTTAGGCTCTCAATTCACCAGTGATGGATTCTTTGACTTCTGCGATGATAATGGCATCAGGGTCAAATACGTGTCCATCACTCATCCTCGAGCAAATGGACCGGTGGAACGAGCTAACGGTATGATTCTCGACGCTCTCCGTAAGAGGGTATACCAGGATGACAAGGATCTCAAACCTGGTTGGTGGCTCAAGGAATTACCTACCGTGGTCTGGGGACTCCATACCCAGCCCGGTCATAACACTGGAGTTTCCCTGTACTTCATGGTGTTTGGATCTGAGGCTGTCCTACCAGCCGAGGTTGCTCTCCTTTCACCACGTGTCTAGCATTATGACGAAGAAGCCTCCAACGACACTAGGGAAATTGACATCATTGCCAAAGAAGAGATAGTGCTCTAGTCCTGTGCTCGGACAGCTAAGTACCTAGCATCAATGCATCATTACTATAATCACAACGTCAAAGGCAGGCTGTTCGTGGTCGACGACATGGTGTTATGACAAATCTAGAAAACAGATGGTCTGCACAAGCTGTCTTCCAGATGGGAAGGGCCGTTTAGGATCAAGGTTGTGACATGCCCGACGTCCTATCGGTTGGAGACAATGGAGGGTGTCGAGGAATCCAATTCCTGGTACATTGACCACCTCATACGCTTCTATTTATAAAAAAAGATATGTACTCAGTTCTTTGATTATCTCAATTATCTAAAAAAGTTTTCTTTTGTTCTTCCCTTTCCTATCTCGATTCTATTTTTGCACACAACTGTTATACATGCGCCCTGCATAAGTCTCAGTTAAACTTTTTTTCTACCCGCCGAGAACGGCTTGACAAGGCACTGTCTCGAAGCCTCTTACGATGTGTTACTGCTCCGTGCTACATGACACTAGGAGATTCAGCAGTCGCTCTCTAACGGTACTAGGTACCTAGTGAGCCTAGCGGTGCTATGCGGTTCACTAGCGCATCCCTAGTCACCCGACAGAGTTAGCTTGCTTCGAGGGTGGGGGTAAAACTTAACTGGCGACATTTATTTTGGAAAAACAACCTATGCATAAATCTGCATCTAAAAAAGGAAAAACGGCAAAATGTTTATCACTCGCTTAAACATGCCTACTTGTCTGCGTCAATAGGCCTAAAAGTTCATGAGCACCCAGTGTTCAGTACAACTTACAAACAATGTTTTTACATAATTACATTGATAAAAGCCTACTGACCACTACCACCATCTTCTACAGGATCGAAGATCAGTGTCATCTCTTCAATGATGGCAGTGGCAGTTGGGCCAGACGACCCCCGAAGCTCTTTAGCTTCTTCATCCGCGACCTCTGGAGGGATCCCATGCTCGATGGTCGCCAGATCCACATTCCTATAGTTGGCACAGACCACAGCGAGCATAGAAGAGGCCACAAAACGCCCAGCTCCCACGAAGAACTCCTGCAGCGTCAGCCATAGCCTCCAGCACTGGTCGGCGACAGCAGTCTCCTCCAGCAAGGTGCTCCTCTTCAGAAAAGATGGGCCTCAACACAGGCTTGATGTGGTCGGTCATGGCCCGCATCTTTCCTCGGAGGCTCGCGATGGAGTCCTTGAGCACCCGAAACTGGGCCAGGTGGCATTCCCTCAGGTTTGCGACAACAATGTCATGGTGGTTAGCAAACCTTGGTCCGTCCAGTATGCTGTAGACTTCACATCACAATTCTACATCAATTGACTTACTAGTCAACGCGGTGATCTACGCTTGGTCTGCTTTGGCCTGCTTCTCAGCAGCTTCCTTTTGGCTCAGCAGACCAGCCAGCTCCTACGCCATGGCCTCATTCTAGCCACTTAGTCCTGCAAGAAGCACTCATAAACATGCAGCAAAGATCAATGTGAAAGGAGCAAGAGAGGTTTACTCACTGGCATTGTCTTGCTCCAGGGTCTCCACCTTGCGGCACAAAGTCTCCTGCTCTTCCCTGGCCTACTCCAGGGCCTCTACCTTGTGGCGCAGAGCTTCCTCCTCCTCCCTAGCCTGCTCCAAAGCCTCCACCTTGTGGTGTAAGGCGGCAACCTCCTCCTCCCGCTGGACCTCGCGCTCACAAAAGACCTTGGCCTGTGCCTCCAGCTTGGCCATGGCTGCCCAGAGGGTTTGGCACTCCTCCCAGGTCATCATAAACTGGTTGATGGTCCTACCGCGCTGGCTGTTGGTCTTCTGCAGCGACTGCATACACCACGGGTTGGTGAATATGTTTATGGTCAAACACTGAGCTCACCACAAACAAGCTGATCTTGGTCAGGTGTTACCTTGATCCGGTCAAGCAGCACCTCCACTTCATCCTGGACGCCAGCGTCCATGTCGTTGTCTGATATTTCTTCATGCGACATGACATTGCCTTCCCCCAGCTTGCGTGATATGAAGACACGCTGCTTGGGCAGGTCGTTACGCGACATCTTCGGCACCCTGGGCACATTCTCGACATCCTTAGCCGGTGTCAGAATGCTCGACCCCACCTGGCTTGGCGTGTGCCTTGGTGGCAGCTTCGTCTCGGTGACGGTCGGCCTAAAAGGCACTACCCACCTCTTTGGTTGGGGAGTTGGCATTGAGGTCGGTCGGGCGGATGCTGCGGCGCTGCTCGTTGCCTCTCTTTGCTCTTCGGGCCGCGCTGCGCTGTGGCTCGACGCCTGCTTGATGGACGGCGCTGAGCTCTGGCTGGGAGGAGGAGTTGGTGTTGCCGACGGCAGTGCTCGGCTGTAATTCACATTTTGGCCCCAACAAGCAAAGAATCATAATCAAGAATAGGCAAGATATGCGAACTCATTGACACTCACCTGGTTGACCGCCGGAAGCCTCCTCTGAATTTCGGCGCTGCTCGCCTACTCGGAGCGCCTGGGGTCCCGCTTCTCGCCCCACCGCCGCACCTGGGGACTGGGTTCGACATCCCACCCGACCGGCTCGGTCCAGTTGGGTGCACCGGAGAAGTTGGCTCCCTGGCTTCCTCTCGGTGCCTGGCAGACGAAGCTGCTTCGGTCAGTGATGCGGCCACCCTGTGTGGTGCAGGCGACGGTGATGACGGCGATGTTGCTGTTCCCATGGCCGGCTCCGGCCGAATGGGTGATGCAGCGGCTGCCCGCTGAGGTGGAGGAGTGGGCAGTGGTGCGGCCCGCACGGGCCTCCTGGGTGTTGTTGTGGGTGTAGGCCTCGGGGCCCTCCTCGTCTGAGCCGTCATGGCCTCATGTTTCCTCTGGCGCTGATTTAGTGTCAGTAGGTCATCGTTCGATGACTCAGGGGTAGCCGGGGCACCCCTCTTGTTTCCCCCTCCTCTGCTGTCCAGGTTTAACTTACCACCGGACAACAGAGAGGAGGGATTCTTCTTCTTGGTGGCCTCCGCCATGGGCCACTTGCCCACTGCTCGGCTTCGTGTCCAAGCAGTAGGGAGGTCATCATCTGAGCTGGAGACGTTGGCTGTCCGTAGCTCAGTTTCGGTCTCGTCCCGGAGCATCTCCTCTACACTGCACTAGTAGGCCTGCGCCTGACCCTTAGGCCATGCTTCTACCAGCACATCAGAGAAGAACACTCTCCGGTCCTGTCTAAGAAATGTCTGATAGTCAGATGATAAAAGTTACACAAATATCATTGCATACCAGTGCATTCAAATCAAAGTGCAGAGCTGGTCGGCTTACCTCTGGTGGTGGTCGGTTGATGTTGTATGGCCGAGCATGCTGCTCCAGAAAGCTGCTACTCGGGTCAAACCTTTTGAACAAAGAAGCCATTCGTTGGTTCAACACATCCCGCGTCAGCTTCTCCTGGCTCTCCCGGGAGGGGTCGGTCCATCTAGAGTTCTCAAACAGGCGGTTCACCCGTTCCTTGCACGGCTGAATCCAGTGGACCGACCAAATCCCGGCAACAAGCGTGCCATTGATAGATTTGTTGTCAACCAACGATAGTAGCTCATTCACCTAGAACATTTCATCGAGGTTGGCAGCTCCGACCACTTCGAGTTGCACTCCGGCACTTGTGTGATGTCACAGGGCACCTGTCTCCCCTCCACGTTTTGGTTCATATAGAACCAACGTGTATTCCATAATTTGGCAGCAGATTGGGGCTTGGATCCTAGCCAATGTGCCCTTAACCCATTTGTAAGCCACACATAGCAGCCGCCTGCTACCTGGGACCCCTAGATTTGGCCCCCTTCTTCCTCAATAGGAAGAAATAGCAGAAGAGATTGAAGTGGGGGGCGATGACCAGATATAGCTCACAAAAGGCGATGAAAATGGAAAGGACTAGGATGGAATTGGGGTCGAGATTGCAAATAGAAATCCCCAATAAATACAGCGGTCCCGGACAAACCCATTCACAGGCGCTCTGAGACCTCGGGGCACCATGTCCTCAAAAACAACAATTTCCCCATCTCGGGGAGTAGGGATGTCCTCACCTCATGGCTCACGCCACACCTCCATCTCGTATGATGGCAGCAATCCCTCGTCCGCCAGCTCCTGCAGCGACTCCCTGGTGGAGGTCGATTGACGCCATTGCGCCCCCGACGCCTCGAATCTGGTCGCCTTCCCTGCCTTCTTGCTCCCCTTCCTTGCCATTTCTTTCGAGATTGGTGGGTCGATTGGGTGAGCGGAGGGTGGCGGTGGTGCTAATGCACGGATTGGTGGGCGTGCCTCATGGCGGCGGCTGGATTCGCTATGGGAGATTGCGGACGGTGGTGGTTGTTTGGGCCCAGGAAGGAGAAAGACTCGAGGAGGTGGAGAGACTGGTAGCGGCAGTAAATGGAGCGAGGAACCGTTTCCCCCGGTGGCGCCCGCTATTTATACTATTCAGGTGTGCCCCTTTGACTTCTAGTGTTGGGCCCGCTTGATTCGTGTGGACGCGGTCTGTTGGGCCTTTGTGGTCCCGAATCCGTGCGTGGGCCGGAATATTTTTTCCCCACGTGTGTATTTATGTATCCAACCACGGTTATTGAACATGTACTCGAAAATCTCAGGATTTAATCCCAGGTTTGTTTTCAATCACATATTTCACCCCAAATTAAATTCCAGATTTTTTCCTAAAATCTGAGGACTGGTTTTTTGGGTTAAATATTTTTACTTTCCACATCTGGGGACTACGTGGCAGTTTACTATCACTCGATGCTTACGGATTGAAAATTCTCGCCATCATCGACGACTGCTGCTACAATATGTCTTCAAAAACAAGCTATGTTTTTACTTCAGTTTTTTCGTTATCTTCCTTTTTATTTCTACACAATTTTATATCTTTTTCACTACTCATCATACATGCACCCTACATAAGTCACAATTAAACTTTGTTTCTTGCCCATTGAGAATGGCTTGACAAGGCACTGCTTTGATCCTCTTACGATGTGTTACAGCTCCGCGCTACATGGCATTAGGAGATTCAGCAGTCGCTCTCTAACGGTACTAGATACCTAGTGAGCCCAGCGGTCCTACGCGGTTCACTAGCGCATCCATAGTCACTCGACAGAGTTAGCTTACTTTGAGGGTGGGAGGCAAACTTGGTTGTCAACATCACTCATGTTTTCCATATGTCAAGCATCTAAAATGACATAAATGTTATCACCAAGATCAATTATTTGTACATCATGTACTACCGATTTTCATGTTTATTTTTCAGGACAAGGTTCGGTTGCTAAGCACACTTCGTACGCTTGGGGACTGGATCAAGGATCTTCATTCAGGTTTTTCACACAACCTAGCACATGGACTTCACTGCTGACCAGTTGGGCTGCTCGGTGTTTACCACCTAGTTGGTCCGACTCGGTGCTATGCACTGTATACCTAGTTCCTGACGACGTGATGCTTGGGGACTTGTCGTTATTATCACATGGCTCGGTGCTCTACTCCGCACAGCCTCGTCTCTGGCCTTACGCTGCTCGGGACTTGCTATCATTACTCGGCTAGGTGTTACGCACTGTACAGCCTCTTTTTTTGACTTCATACTGTCGGCAATTTGTCATTGCCACCCAGAGTGTCTATGGATTAGTGGTTCTCAGTGTTCCTTGACCTAATCGAGCCTGCTTCATCTAGGACTTGCATGGGGACTGTGCATTCGACTTGCCACCCAGAGGTGTCTGCGATCAGAGGTTCTCGGTGTTCCTTGACCCGATCGAGCCTGCTTTGTCTGGGACTTGCATGGGGACTGTGCATTCGACTTGCCACCCAGAGGTGTCTGTGGAACAATGGTTCTCGGTGTCCCTCGACCCGATCAAGCCAGAGCTCTTTTTTCCTAAGCAGAGGACCATAGGTTCGTACCTTGGGATTTTGCATCAACTCGTCAATTGGCATTGACTGTGGACCAGTTAATGCTGTGTTGAGTTTTTTCTTAAAAGCTCAATACAACATATTCTATCTTCTATCGAGCTTGGGGACTACATGGGCCCATGTCACCTCATGGTGACTTGGGCTTATCTTCTGTTCCTGGTTCGGTATCCCTACCTCCGTGGACAGTTCATGTTAGCATCCTAGTGATACTTCGTGTCATGTGTTAACGTGGGCCTATGTCTTAGGACGTGGAAATATTTTTCTTTTTCTTGGAACACCATGCATCTTTCGACTGATCACCTTCCTTGACGGGAGCTGTGGTCGAGAGCAGACTTAACTGCTCGGAAGAAGCCTGGATGGTGCTAACAAATCAGCGTCAGTGCTGGTTGGTACCATGGGGTCGGCGATAACACTGCTCGACACTACGTGGTCGGTGTCTTCACTGCTTGGCACTACGTGGTCGGTGTCTTCACTGCTCGACACTACGTGGTCGGCGATAACACTGCTCGGCACTACGTGGTCGATGTCTTCACTGCTCAGCACTACGTGGTTGGCATCTTCACTGCTCGGCACTACGTGGTCTGCATCTTCACTGCTCGGTACAGGTCAAGACGACGATTCCCTCAAGATACATGGTGCTCGGGGACTAGCTGTGGGGGTATAGACCCCATATACCCTTACGGCTAGACTTTGGGCTGCTCGGTACAAGACGGCCCAGACCACAAGACGAAGGCTGATCCATCATCATCCTGATCGGTGGGCTGGATGACAAGACGGAGCCCGTGGTCCACTACCGACCAGGTTGGTGGGCCGCGCGGGCCCTGAAGGCTACTTGGAATGCAAGGAGTCTTAGTCGGTTAGATCTTGTCGTGTACTCCAAGGATACGGTTCAATGTAATCGACCACATAGGGAAACCCTAGATATGTAACCTTGCCCCCCCCACTATATAAGGCGGGCAAGGACCCCTTAGAACACACAAACTTTTTATATCTCATCAATATAGCAATAGAGACACAGGACGTAGGGTATTATGCCTCTGAGCAGCCTGAACCTAGATAAACCTGGTGTTCATCTTGTGTCTCACATCCGGATTGTAGGTCTTAGCGCGCCCTTCACCGTAATCTACTACCTCGGGGTATCCCGTGGTAGACTGCTGATCAGGTTTCATCGACAGTGGCTCTGAAGGTTGCTTCGAGGAGTTCTCCGCTAAGTTTGGTGGTATGGTTGAAGTACGGGTTCTTTCTTGGTCTTGAAAGCATGCTATTTTTGATCTGTCATAGAGCATGCTGTTTTTGATCTATCATCTTTTCTGATTCTTGTCTTTTTCTCTTTTAGTCTCTTTGGTAGGATTAGGATCTTCTCTTTGGCCCTGCTGAGGCTGCGGCGACTGCATCTAGCTTTGCTGATCTTGAGCGGGTTCGTAAAGAGCTCGCTCATGTTCAGGTGGAACTGGACCGTGAGCGTGGGCAGCGTCAGGCTGCTAAAATGACTCATCAGGCTCAGTTGGCTGATGAGCTTCGTCGTCGGGAGGAGGCATCGAAAGCCGTGGCTGATGAAGTCTAGGCTTTGAAGACCCAGGTTGCAGGTACTTTTCCTTCTGCTGAGTTGTTGCCTTTGATTTGTCTGCTGCCGAGTTCTGTCTTTGGCTTGTTGACTTGATTTCTTCTATGTAGAGTTTGAGCGTAAGCAGCTCCAGTGGCATTAGGACTCGAAGGATATGAAAAAGACCCTCAGGACTTCTAAGAACAAAGCCGAGTTGGTAAGAGAGATGATGAGGACATCAACACTAATCATACATCCAAGTCAGCCACGC